>UESW01004251.1:589845-1281866 GCA_900491605.1 Calamus simplicifolius
TCAAAAATGAGCGGGACTCGCTCATGGATGTATGCAAGGATAAAAGATGGCTTGCTGAATCCAGATTTTCTGAATGGATTGGAAGAATTTATCGCATTTGCATGTAGCCAACCTGAATGGATGGATGGGCCTAGGATTAGGTGCCCATGCAACTTCCACAGGTGTCAGAATAAAGCCTACAGAGATGTGGAAACTGTTAAGGTGCATTTGTGTAAGAAGGGTTTTGTTCCTGATTACTATGTTTGGTACTGTCATGGTGAACCAGAGGATATTCCAGCAGCTGTTATAGGCCAACAAGAGTCAATTCCCGTAGATGAACCATTTGTGAATTTAAACACATATGAACAAATGGTGATGAATGCATCGGGTAATGACTTCAATCAGAATACATTTATGGAAGAACCAAATCCAGAAGCACAACAATTTTACGATATGTTGCGTGCTGCAAATCAAGAATTGTATCCTGGGTGTGAGGGTCATTCCCAGTTCTCTACAGCTGCTCGAATGTTGAATATTAAGGCAGAACATCGATTATCAGAAAAGGCGTTCAATTCTGTAGCTGAGTTAATCAAAGAAATTCTGCCAAATGATAATGTTGCCGCAGACAGTTTTTACGCAACAAAGAAGTTGTTGCGTGGGCTTGGGCTCCCAGTTAATAAGATCGATTGTTGCTTGAACAATTGTATGATATTTTGGGGTGAAGACTCAGAGCTGAGATGGTGTAAGATTTGTGGGCAATCGAGGTTCAAAAACACCGAAGGAGGAGCCGGTACAAGTAGGAGGAAAAGTGTGCCTTACAAGAGGATGCATTACTTTCCTCTTACCCCACGCCTGCAGAGATTATACAGATCTGAGGCAACAGCTGCTGATATGAGATGGCATGCCGAACATGAATCTAAAGAGGATGAAATGCGGCATCCATCAGATTCAAAGGCTTGGAAGCATTTCAATGAAAATCATCCTGATTTCGCTGAAGATATAAGGAATGTGAGATTAGGTCTTTGTACCGATGGCTTCCAACCATTTGGTCAAGCGGGGCAACAGTATTCATGTTGGCCTGTGATACTGACTGTATATAACCTTCCTCCGTGGAAGTGCATGAAAGATACTGCAATGTTTTTAACCGTTTTGGTTCCAGGACCATCAAATCCAAAGGAAAAGATTGATGTCTTTCTGCAACCGTTGGTGGCCGAATTGAAAATGTTGTGGGAAACAGGAGTGGTAGCCTACGACATTTCTATGAAACAAAATTTCTTAATGAGAGCTGCTTTGATGTGGACAATAAGTGATTTTCCGGCATATGCAATGTTGTCTGGTTGGAGCACTGCTGGACGTCTGGCATGCCCTCATTGCATGTATGATTCGGATGCATTTACATTGCAGAAGAGTGGTAAGCAGTCATGGTTTGATAACCATAGGAAGTTCTTGCCCCCAAATCATCCTTACAGGCGTAACTTGATCGCCTTCCGGAAGAACAAAGCAGTCACAAAATTTGCCGAACCGGTTAGGTCCGGCACGGATCTATTTGATTCTATAGAGCATTTGGGGTTGATGTATGCATGGGAACCGATGCAGATAGAATAAATAGCCGTATATGTAAAGAACATAACTGGAAGAAGCGAAGTATATTTTGGGATTTGCCTTATTGGAGCACAAATCTCATCCGGCACAACTTGGATGTTATGCATATCGAGAAAAATTTCTTTGATAACATATTTAACACGGTGCTAAACATCCCGGGAAAAACAAAAGATACTGCAAAGTCAAGAGAAGAACTTAATCAGTACTGCAGAAGAGGTGATTTGAGAAGGAGTGCCGATGGGACCTATCCTAAAGCATGTTACACTCTTGACAGAAATTTCACGAGAAGTTTTATGTAACTGGCTTAGAGGGTTAAAATTTCCAGATGGTTATGCCTCAAATATCGGTAGGTGTGTGGACATGCATAAGCTCAAGTTGTTCGGCATGAAGAGCCACGACTGCCATGTTTTCATGCAACGATTATTACCTATAGCTTTTCGTGAGTTGCTTCCGCAACATGTCTGGAAGGCAATTACGGAGCTCAGCTTATTCTTCAAGGAGTTATCTGCCGCAGTCATTACTTCTGCATCCATGGCAAGGCTTGAGGAGGAAATTCCAATTATTTTATGCAAGCTTGAGCGAATATTTCCTCCCAGTTTTTTTGACTCAATGGAGCATTTACCGGTTCACTTGCCATACGAAGCGAGCATAGCTGGTCCCGTGCAGTATCGCTGGATGTATCCTTTCGAGAGGTAAATATATACATCATTAAGATATGTTGACATTTCAAATATTATTTCATTGCTTGAAAAATTGTTAATTTTTTGTTGCAACTTTACATATAGGTATCTTAAGAAGTTAAAAAATAATGTGCGTAATAAGGCAAGGGTTGAAGGTTCTATATGCAATGCACACTTGGTCGAAGAAGTTTCAGCTTTTGCCTCACATTACTTTGAGGGTCACGTCCACACGAGGAGCCGAAATCATGGTCGTAACGATGACGTATGTGTGGACGAAGCAGAAGCTAATGACGGTAGAATATCAATTTTTAAAGCTATCGGCCGTTCATTTGGTGGGCAGAAGTCAAGAAATCTTAGCGATATGGAGTATAATGCAGCACATTATTACATCCTAATGAACTGTCGAGAAGTCGATCCATATATTGAGTAAGTGTATACTTCAATGCTAAATTAAAAATTTAAATTTAATATAATATACCATAATATTTAATTTCTAACAGTAGTTTTCATCCTTTTCATCCCATAAGGATGTTTGTGATAGACAACGACAGATGAATCCCGACATCAGTCAAGTTGCAATTGGGCAGAAATTAGAAACGGAGTTTGCTTACTGGTTTTATGAATTTGTGAGTAGTATCACTCAATCAATTTCGATAATGGCTATTATTTTTGAATTGGATGTCAATAGCTTATTAATTTATAGGTCAACGGTCCATGGTCGACAACCGACAATATTTTCATTAAATGTCTATCGCAATGGCCATTGAAGACCGTAACAACCTCTACTGGCTATTTTGTAAATGGGTACAAATTTCAGATTGAACGATTAGCAGCTTCAAGAGGCACGCAGAACTGGGGTGTGTGTGTGAAAGGAGAAAGTGTTGGAGCAAATATGCAGGATTATTATGGAAAGTTAGTAGAGGTGGTTGAAGTTGAATATCCCGGTTGGCCTATGAAACGAACCGTATTGTTTCGTTGTGATTGGTTCGATCCGATAGTTCCTGTGGGAAAAGGGTTCATAACGACTATAATTTGGTTGAAGTGAACCATCGACGAAGATTGCAGAAATATGACCCATTCATCCTTGCATCCCAAGCTCAGCAAGTCTTTTACTGCGGATATCCAAGTTTGCGCAACGACAAGCGAGATTGGTGGGCCGTTTCTAAAATCGTCCCACGTTCAACAATCGTATTAGAGGAGAGTTCATCAAGTCAATCACCGAGTGCCCTGCATTTCAAGAGGATGAGATGGAAATGCATGCAATTGAGGACGACACAAGGGCTCCTGAAACATCACTTAGAGATCCAAGTGGTGATGTCCAAGAAATTGCGGATGCAAATGTTCGGTTTCCTTCGATGATAATGAAACTGATTCGCAATCCGATACGGCATCGGATGTTGAACCAACATTTCACGAAACAAATGACACTGATTAAACATAAAGGTTTTTTAAAATTTAACTTTTTTTTATAAGTGTTAAATTCTTACATAGTCAATCATTAATCGTAATTTAATTGTGTGAATCTTTAGTATTTTCAGTATGAGGGGCAGAGGTAGATCTACCGACGACAGTTTGGGTGAGCAGAGACGTAGTTTGGATCCTGCGACATCAGATCACATGAGCATCGGAGATGGAGAGTTTGGATCTCCAGCAGAGGCGCAGCCTTCGATCTCTGCAGCAGTATTACCATCCAGCCGATCGGCACAGACCTCCGAGAGTTCTTCCACCATCGGCCGCACTGTACTTAGACTTGATGCTCAGGGGATGTAAGTATATACTAATTAAAATATTTGTTTATGTTTTTAAGTCATTTACTTATAAACTTGCATTTTTTTAACAGATTCATTGAGCAGCATCATGTATCCAGCCACATCAGCGCCGTTTTTCAGAGGCGTGCAGATCCCAGTGGCTACGATTGGCGCCACGTATCTCCAGCCACGAGGGAGTTTTATTTTTCTGAGTTTCAGGTAAACTTATTAAACTTAATAAATTCAGAAACTAACTGTTTATTTTAATGCAGAAAAAGTTTACGTGGGATCCTGCCAGCCATGATGCCATTAGGGCAGCATGGGAGGCTCTGACGCGACGCCGATACTCCGACATGCTTCATCGTTGGAGGTCATCGGGTCAGCGTCCTGCGCACGTGCCAGAGGGTATTTGGCACGAGTGGCAGCAGGCCTGGGAGTCCGATGGCTGGCGCAGGAGGTCCGCATCAGCCAGCATGAACCGCCGATCTGAGAAGGGCGGTCCTGGCACGGGTCTCTCCCGTCATACTTCGGGCTCCATTTCGATTCAGGAGCACAGACGACGTATGGTAAAAAATAAAATATTTTAATTACTATTTTAGTTATTTACAAATATTTGTATTAATATCATTTTTTTATTGTTATAGACTGAGCAGGAGGGCAGAGATCCTGGTGAGTTTCATCTATTCAGGGCGACACACACCAGGAGGGATGGCTCCTGGGTCGACACGCGATCACGGGAGGTTGCGGTAAGAAATTAGATTTATGTAGTATCTATTTAATTTCTAAAATTTTATTTCGAGAAATTTATTAACTCATTTATTATTGATTTCATAATTTCAAGACACGAGTCGACGAGCTTCGCTCCCAGGCATCGTAGGTCGACTCTACTGATGGGGAGACGCCCGTCGAACTCTCAGCAGAGGAGAGTCGACGTGTGTTTTGGAGGCTGTTGGTGCCCAGCCACGAGACCGCAGGGTCTATGGTCTGGGCACTAAAGTTTCTACATTTTTTCCCCATCATGCCTCCAGCTCGCGAGTTCCTGCTGATCTTCCTTCCGAGCGTTTACAGGAGCTTCGCAGATCTATTGCAGAGGAGATTCGCCAGGAGGTCGAGCAGGATTTTGAGGATCATATGCGAGGCCGGGATTAGGAGGTTGCAGACATGCGAGATGAGATGCATTATTTGCGAGATATGGTTAGCCGCTTGTCGCAGAGTCTTCAGCCTCCACAGCCTCCACAGCCTCCACATGATCGTTCAGATTCTTGATGTATTTTTTTTTCTTTTTTTATGTTGTAAAAACTTTAAAATTTTAATATATAAATTATTTTTGAAATATTATTGTTTGGATTGAGTGAAAATGTTTATCAATATTTAGATTTAGCGAAATTGAATTAACCGTTTTAATTTTTAATCATTTAAATTTTTTAAAAACAAAATTTGCGATGCATTAGCGACTGATATTGGATCGCTAATATTTTTAAAATATTATTATTAAATATTGCGACGCAATGACCTGGCATCGCAATAATTTAAAAATAAATTTAATAGCGACGCATTAGCGACTAAATTGAGTCGCTATTTTATCTTAAAAATTTTTAATAAATATTGCGATGCAATTACCTTGCATCGTAATATTTTAAAATAATTTTTATTTGCGACGCATTAGCGACTCACATTGTGTCACTATTATAAAATATTATTATTAAATATTGCGACACAGCTGGATGAGTCGCAATATTGCGACCCAATTTAGTCCGTCGCAATATTTAATAATAATTTTTTTTATTTTAAAAATTAATTTTAAATATTACGATGCAATTTAGTGCGTCGCAATATTTAATAATAATTTTTTAAAAAAATTATTTTAAATTTAGCGACGCATTTGCATGTGTCACAATATTGCGACGCAATGTGGCATCGCAAGAGCGTCGCAGAGAGTCGCAATATTGCGATGCAATTGCGACAAAAGGGTATTGCGACAGATAGTTGAGCGACGCCCTCGTTGCGTCGCTATTGCGTCGCAATAGCATGTTTAGCGATGCAATTGCGACGCATTTGGGCGTCGCAATATTTTAATTCTCTTGTAGTGCTACTGCCCCTATTCCACCAACGATCTCTTCTTCCAATCTGCTTGAAGCGGTGGACTATCATCATCGGCCCGCGAAGGCAAATCCGGTGCCGTAGTGGACTGGAGGGAGGAGCCCGCTCAGATTTCGATGGGTTCGTTCTCTTTTCTCGGCGTCTTTCCAACACTCGACACCGCTGCCATCTTTCCATCGCCCAATCCCTCCTACCACTTTGGATGAAGGGATTAGGCAACAGATGTAGGAGATGTGTCGAGAATGGCGTCAGGAGTTGGACGCCATCAGACAAGCCCCTCCGTCCTAGCCAAAGGTGGAGCAGGGTATTCCCTTCTCTAAAAGGATCATGAGGGAAGTGATTCCCCCTCATGTCAAGCTTCCCACCATCGAGCCATACCATGGATCCACTGATCCCAACGACCACTTGAGTAGCTTCAGATCCATCATGATGTTCCATGGAGCATCATATGCGATTCTGTGCCGAGCCTTCCCCTCCACTCTTAGGGTATCTGTCCAAACTTGGTTTAATAGCTTGAAGCCAGGTTCCATTGATTCTTTCGACGAGATGGGTTGTTTACTCATCAGCCAGTTCATCAGCAGCCGTCGCCAGTGACGGAGATCTGATTCCCTCTCTGAAGTCAAGAGAGAGAGGGGGAATCTTTGAAGAATTACCTTGGCCATTTCAATACGGCCCTCCTGGAGGTTGACCACCTCAACCATAAGGTAGCCATGTCTGCCTTGGCTGGAGGAGTGTCAAAGGAAGGGGATTTCTACTTGGCTCTGGAGGTTAACTACCTGAAAAGCCTTTCAAATATGATGTCCTAGCGGATAAGTATGCCAGGGTTGAAGAATCGAGAAGGTTAGCTCGAGCCGAGCAACTGAAGAAGAAGGAGGCAAAGGGCGTAGACAAGCATCGAGCCTACTGCCATGCAAGCCCACCTCGCCACCAGAGAGCTCCTCCACCGCTGCCTCGAGACCAAACCCAGAGTCTGGCTCGAAGGTTCGACCGCTACACTCCTCTCACCGCGCCAAGAGTACAAATCTGATGGGGATTGAGTGCCAGATTCCTCAGCCTCCTCCTCTTCGAGGCAATGCAACTCGGAGGGACATAACTAAGTACTGCCACTTCCATCGGGATCACGGGCATGACATCGAGGACTGCTGGCAGCTCCAGAATGAGATTGAGTGGTTGATCTGATGGGGCAGACTGGACTGATTCAGAGGACCCCTTGAGCCAAACAATGAAGGGGATCGCCAGTTCGAACCTCGCCAGCTCCCTCCACCGAATCCTCCGGTCATTGGTAATGTTAACATGATAGTGGCGGCTGGTTCCCCATCATCTCGGCCAGATGTGGAAGAAAATCTGCCAAAGAAGGCTCGGCTCGATGAACCCTCTTTTTCTGATGAAGATCTTCGGGAGGTATAGTACCCCCATGATGATGCTCTGGTTGTATCCCTGAACATGAACAACTATGATGTACACTGCATTTTAATTGATAGTGGAAGCTCCATTAATGTTTTGTATTTTGATGCCTTTGTGAGATTGAAGTTTCGGACAAAAAACCTCCGGGCCGTAGAATCCACCCTGGTGGGTTTTACGGCGACTCCATAATCCCCGAGGGAGTTATTACTCTAATAGTTCGAGCTGGCACTTGGCCCTGTGGAGCTACTGTGCTCATGAATTTCATTGTAACCAAGCTTCGGTCTCCTTACAATGCCATCCTCGGCAGGCCAGGACAAATATCTCTCAAAGCCATCATTTCCATCCCCCATCTCGCCATAAAGTTCCCCATCGAATGGGGAGTGGGAGTCGTTCGAGGAAGTCAAATTATAGCTCGCATTGCTTTGTTGCTGACCTTCAATCTAGAAAGCCTGAGGTGGATGGGCTGGATGCTCAAGAAGATTTTGCTGAACAACGAGGAGAGCCAACCAAAGAATTAAAGGAAGTGCCACTCGACGAAACTCGTCCCGACTGAACCATAAAGGTCGGGTCACAACTAAAGGGAAAGCTTTGGCGAGACTTGGTCGAATTCCTTCGAAAGAATGCTGATGTCTTGCCTGGTCTGCATCGGACATGCCCGGGATCAACCCGGATGTCCTGGTCCACCGCTTAGCGTGGACGAGGCATTTCAGCCGGTTAAGAAGAAGAAAAGACTTTTCTCCCGAGCACCAAAAAGCTATCGAAGAGGAGGTGGACAAACTCATCAAAGCCAACTTCATCCGGAAAGTCAATTACCTCGATTTGCTGGCGAATGTAGTTATGGTGAAAAAATCAAATGGCAAATGGAGGATCTGCATCGACTTCACCGACCTCAACAAGGCTTCCCAAAAGACAGCTTTCCTCTTCCTCGGATCGATCAGCTTATGGATTCAACTTTGGGCCACCAAATGTTGACTTTCATGGATGCCTATTCAGGCTACAACCAGATTCGAATGACGCCTGAGGATGAGGAAAAGACTGCCTTCATCACCGACCGAGGTATTTATTGTTACCAAGTTATGCCCTTTGGTTTAAAAAATGCAGGTGCAACCTACCAAAGGCTGGTCAATAAAGTCTTCAAGGAGCAAATCGGTCGAAACATGGAGGTGTATGTTGATGATATGCTGGTAAAGAGCAAGGAGGCATCCCAACATGTTGAGGACCTTGCAGAAAGCTTCGCAACACTTCAAAAGTATCAAATGAAGCTCAACTCGACCAAATGTGCTTTTGGGGTCAACTCCGAAAGTTCTTGGGCTTCATGGCCTCTCAGCGAGGCATTGAAGCAAATCCACAGAAGATCCAAGCCTTGTGGCAGATGGCCCCTCCGGGTCGATCAAAGACGTGTAACATCTTATGGAGAGGATAGTGGCCCTTAACCACTTTATTGCTCGGTCGGCCGAAAAGTGCCTCCCCTTCTTCAAAGCACTTTGGACGGCCAAAAATTTTCAATGGACCCCAGACTACCAAAAGTCCTTTGAAGATCTCAAGAAATATCTTGGCTCGCCACCTCTCCTTAGCAGTCCGAAACCAGGGGAGATGCTGAGTCTATACTTGGCAGTCTCTGAGAGCGTTGTTGGCTCTATGCTAATCAGAGAGGAGAACAAAGTTCAAAAGGCAGTTTATTTATGTCAGCAAATTGCTCAAAGACGCCGAAACGAGGTATACTTGAGTCGAGAAGATGGTTCTGGCTCTAATAATATTGGTCTGAAAGCTGGACCATATTTCCAAGCGCACTCTGTAGCAGTCTTGACTGACCAACCCATCAAGGCAATTATCCATCATCCAGAAGCATCGAAAGAATGATCAAATGGGCTGTCGAGCTGAGTGAACATGACATTCAATATCAGCCTAGTCCAGCCATTAAAGCCCAGGTCCTGGCGGATTTTCTCCTTGAATGCACCATACCCGAAGATGATTCTACTTTGGACACCCCTAGACAAATAAAGCCCAGCACCCTGTGGTTACTCCATGCTAATGGATCCTCCAGCACGAGCGGTCTGGTGCCGGTCTAGTCCTCACTAGTCCGAAGGGGGTAACTTTCGAATATGGCATCGCTTCTCCTTTTCAGCCTCAAACAATGAAGCAAAGTATGAGGCCCTGCTCGTCGGACTCCGCATCACCCGCGAGCTCAAAGTCAAAAAGCTAAATGCCTACACTGATTCTCAGTTAGTGGAAGGCCAGGTGCAAGGAGAATTCGAGGCTCGAGAGTTGAACATGATTCATTATCTTCAAAAAGTGTGTGATCTATCTTCCTACTTCGCTGAATTTAAGATTATTCAGGTCCCAAGGGCTAAAAATGCACGCGTCGACCTTTTATCCCACCTGGCAACTACGGACTCGATGGACCTTGAGCGGAGGTTCCACTTGGAAGTCCTGGAGAAATCCAGCATTGTCGATGCTGATCAGATGATGCAGGTCAACATCGAACCATCTTGGATAGATCCCCTGCACAAATATCTCAAAGAAGGGCTGTTATCCACTGACAGAAAAGAAGCAAGAAAACTAAAAATGCAATCATCTCATTATATTTTAATTGATGATCAGTTGTATAAACGATCTTCTCTATGCCATTACTCAAATGCCTCCGACGTCAGAGGCTGATTATGCTCTTCGGAAGGTTCATGAAGGCATCTGCGGTAATCATCTTGGCGGTCGGGCTCTATGCCACAAAGTGCTACGCCAAGGGTATTATTAGCCAACGATGCAGAGAGATGCTAATGACCTTGTTCGAGCCTATGATTCATGCAGCGACACTCAAATGTCCAAAGGCTCCCCTCTGCTCACCTAACTTCTATATCATCCCCCTGGCCTTTCACCAAATGGGTAATGGATATCCTCGGTCCTTTCCCCCTCACAACAGGGCAAAGGAAGTTCTTGTTTATCGTAATCGATTATTTCACCAAATGGGTCAAAGCCGAAGTAGTCGCCCAGATAACTGAAGCTCGGGCTAAGGACTTCGTATGGAGATCTATCATCTGCCGTTTCGCCTTCCCCATACATCATCACCGACAACGGAAAGCAATTCGATAATCCTAAGTTCGAATTCTGTAGGATCACGACATTCTTCATTGCCTAACATCAGTTGGACATCCTAAAGCCAATAGGAGGCCAGGTAACCAACCGAACTCTTCTGCAAGGAATTAAAGCTCGGCTCAACCGGGCATGAGGCAGATGGGCAGAAGAGCTCCACCACGTGTTGTGGGCCTACCGAACTACTGAGAGGATACCCACAGGCCAAACTCTATTTAAGATGGCTTTTGGTACGGAAGATGTTATTCTTGTGGAGGTCGGGCTCCCCTCCCCTTGCATGGAAAGCTATTCGGAAGAATCCAATGA
This sequence comes from Calamus simplicifolius, assembly GCA_900491605.1. NCBI lineage: Eukaryota > Viridiplantae > Streptophyta > Magnoliopsida > Arecales > Arecaceae > Calamus > Calamus simplicifolius. Next base: position 600,752 of record UESW01004251.1, read on the forward strand.
CGAGCAACTCCGAACTAATCTTGATATAATAGAAGAAGTCAGGGAGAAGCCCCAAATCTGAATGGCCACCTATCAACAAAGAGTAGCCCGCTATCACTCTACCAGAGTCAAAGGGAAGTCTTTCTTTCTGGGTGATCTGGTACTTCGGAAGGCATCCATGTCAAAGCCACTGGAGCAAGGGAAACTGTCCCCAAACTGGGAGGGTCCCTACCAAGTTGCGAAGGTAATCAGACCCGACACCTACAAACTCCAAGATTTGAATGGAAAATCTATCCCCGGACGTGGAACTTGGATAATCTCCACATCTATCATCAATAAGAGTACGCCCTCACTAACTTACCTTATTCATTACATTGAATTTAACTTTCAAAGGTTTGCAAAGTTTTTGTTTCGATTACTTTTCCCTGAAAACTACAATGAGAAGCAGGTCTTGCTATATAATCTTTGAAGCCTCGGTAGGGCCGAGTGATCTCCATACCTTGGCCGCACCAGTAAAATATACTTTGCAAACTTCGTAGGGCCGAGAGACCTTCGTACCTTGGCCGCGCCAAGTAAAATATAATCTTTGAAGCCTCGGTGAGCCAAGTGATATCTCCATACCTTGGTCGCACCAAGTAAAATATAATCTTTTTAAATCCTCGATAGGGCCGAGTAATCTCCATACCTTGGCCGCACCAAGTAAAATACTTTTCAAACCTGGCAAGGCCAAGACCTTCGTACCTTGGCCACACCAAGTAAAATATAATCATTGAAGCCTTGATCGAGCCGAGTGATGTCTCTGTACCTTGATCGCACCAAGTAAAATATAATCTTTTGAATCCTCGGCAGGGCCGAGTGACCTCCGTACCTTGGCGCCAAGTAAAATATACCTTGCAAACCTCGCAGGGCGAGAGACCTTCGTACCTTGGCGCACCAAGTAAAATATAATCTTTGAAGCCTCGGCCGAGCTAAGTATGTCTCCGTACCTTGACTGCGCCAAGTAAAATATAATCTTTTTGAATCCTCGGTAAAGCCGAGTGATCTCCGTACCTTGGCCGTGCCAAGTAAATATAATCTTTTTGAATCCTTGGCAGGGCCGAGTGATCTCTGTACCTTGGCCGCACCAAGTAAAATATAATCTTTGAAGCCTCGGCCAAGCCGAGTGATGTCTCCATACCTTGGCTGCCAAGTAAAATATAATCTTTGAAGCATCGACCAAGCCGAGTGATATCTTTGAATAATATCTCAAGCCTCGGCAGGACCGAGTGATATCTCTGAATAATATCTCAAGCCTCGGTCCTGGCAGGACCGAGTGATATCTCAGAATAATATCTCAAGCCTCGGCAGGACCGAGTGATATCTCAGAATAATATCTCAAGCCTCGGTAGGGCCGTGTATATTTCTAAATAATATTTCAAGCCTCGGCAAGGCCGAGTGATATCTTCAAGCAATATCTCAAGTTTTGACGTGAATGGATGACTCCTTCATAATGGCAGCAAGCCGGTTGATTTCTTAGACGCTCTAGCATGACTAAAACGTCCTATCATGCTTGGCGGAGGTAAGTAACCTCTTTCTCTGCACACCAGCAAAATTATGCGAGTCATTTCTTTTCAAGGAAAAGCCTGCTTCGTCCCTCGGGTAAGGCCACATCTACATTACAAATTAATGAGGCCGCCCAGGCCTTCCTCTGACCTAAACAGAGACGAGTACTTCCTCCACAGAGGACTGAGCATTACCAAAATGCCTAACAAAGGCAAAGTAACTTAAACACTGCTGGAGATTTATAAACTATGCTATGATTCGGAAAGCGCAATGCAAACAGAACGACCCTCGCTACCGAACAACACAATCACGTTGGAAAAGAAACAAGTATTCGAAGAAGAAAGAGTAAGAGCTTTCTTTATTGATAAAAATTACAACCTCCTGAGAGGCATTACAAGTGCATCATAGCACAGAAAATAAAGAAAAATAAAATAAATGCTCAGGCAAGCAGCTTCGGCCGATGATGTTGCTCTGAAAGCTCGGGCAAGCAGCTTCGGTCGATAACACTATGTATGCATCCGACCCACGAAATCAGAGAAATCAGACGGCTCCGTTGAGTCACTGGTTAATGCCCAAAGCAGGCCATCCACGAATCCTCGGATGGATGAACTAAGGGATCCAAGCTGGGCTAAAGACCTGTGGATGTCGATGCTAAGGATTCCTCCTCCCTGAGTGGTATGCTGGGCTGCTAGCCGCTGCCCAACAACATAGACAGGAGACCTGCACTACTTGCCTCCCTCCTCGTTGAGAAGGACCCCTCGGGCGGATGAACTGAGGGATCCAAATTGGGAAGGAGGCGAAGTCCATGTAAGCCATGAGGCCTGTATATGCTTTGCATTTCCTGTGGTCCCCATGGCAAGTGACAAAGGCAATACAGAGAGCGCATACATGCGCTCTCCATATGACCTCTGTGCGCATCCCCATGTGCTCTCCATATGACCTTCGAGACTCCTCCCTTGAGGACTACTTGCTCTTCAGCAGCTCCTCCATCACCCCAGCTATCTGGGACGAGCCAGCTTTCAAAAGGGAAGCTCGATCTCTCCATTCTCGACCTCAGTAAAATAGGCACCATGAAAACCTCTCTAACTCAGAAAGAGAAGGTTTTGGGAGATGCTCAAACATAGCCCGCTCTCCCCTTTTTATAGGTAACAAACCGAGAGCAACCATTAAGGAAGAGGACCCCGGAATTCGAAACGCCATGGTCACACTGCCATGTGGTGGACTAAGAAAAAAGGGCGCATCCCAAGGCGCACCGAGCACGCTTCCCAGGTGTGATGAAAGGTGGAAGACCTCTTCTGATCTCGAATCAAGAGCCTTAAATGCGAAAAACCATCTACAGATCCTTGATATGAGCGAACCTGGGAGATCCCCCTCCGAAAATGATGTCGTCCACTAGCAATCGATTGCTTAACGTGTACGCAAAATGGACTCACGTTGGAAAAGGCCAACGGATAAATGCCCTAAGGAAAAACGAGGTACCTTCGGTAAATCATGAGCCATTTCACCTACCTCGGCAGGAAGCAGACCAACTTCTTGCTTTAGATAAAACAAACTATTCGCCTCACCTTAGCCCCAGCCAAAGTACTTCTCTTGTTTCGGCCATTTCGAGCCGCTCTCTCTCTCGGCGAACCGAGCTATCCTATGCCTCGGCGAATCGAGTTGTCTTACGCATTTTGAACTATTTGTCTTACTTCGGGCGAGGTCGGGATAATGTTCCTCGGCAAAACCAAATAGTTTCATACATCGGAAGACCTAGCTAACTTGGCTTCGATTAAGCAAAGCATTCAGCTCAGAACTGCTAAAAGCCATCTCATCTTGAAGTACGATTCGTTTACGATAAGCTAGTGGGAAAAAACTTCTGACAAACAAAAAGATTCGAGAAGCGATGATCAAAGCAAAAGGACACACAGAAGAAGACAAAAGATTCATCCATTAAGATTCGATTGAATTACAAGTGAAAAAAGCAAAAATACATAAGCAATCCTCAAGGGTCATGATTCAAATTGGTTCTAGGGGCCCCCTCGGTAACATCTGGAGGAATTTGACTTGGTTCGCCCACTTCGAATATAGCTGGAGGGGGAACCTCAGGTCCCTCGGCATCAGGCTGAGGACACCCCTCTGGAATCGCGGCCTCATCAGTGCCTAGGATGGTCTCGAGGTCAACATCCAAGATATCCTCATACTCAGCTTCTTTGGCTCCTGGGGTACGAGTATCGTAAAACTTGGCATCTAGAAAAGATAGATCCAGCTCAGGGTATACCCGAGAGATCTTCGCCCGTGTCTCCTCTTCGCCGAACCAAAATGCATCGGCACAAGCCTCTTTGTGCTCATCGTAAATTGGCAGAACTCTTGTACTCGTCTACGGCCGAAGAGACTCGTCTGTTAGCTTCGACCAATTGACCCCCTAGTTCGAAATTGATTTGGCGGCTTGAGGCCAACTCCGCTCTCAAAGTTTTGAACTGGTCCTAAACCTCGAGCCCGATTCTGACTATCTACAAACACCGGATCATTTGAGGCTATGGCCGAAAGAAAAGGCACTAGAAATAAGTAAGAATACATTATACCTCTTCTTCTCGCCAAGCCATTTTTTCGTTCAACTCATGAACCTTTTCAAGGACTTTCAATTTAACCACTTTATTCTGCTGGAGACCCTCCTTGAGGTCATTAACCTTGGACTTTTTCTTCGACCTCCCCGAGACTATCAAGGTCAGCAGTGAGTTTGGCAATTTGATCATGCTGCCATTTCAGTCGGTCCTTCCTATCAGAGCTTCCTATTTAGGCTGACGAACTGATCTTGCTGTCGCCGATGCCTGCGCTCCTCTTCGTCAAGCCTCTTATTCCAATTATTTTTCTCCTCGAAGAAGCTATCCTTCAATTTGCCCCATCCCTGAAGCGCTGCCGCATAGCCTTTATTTTTCGGCATGCTTAGATTTGATCTGTGACAGCTCCAACAGGCTTTATAGATTGCTTGCGAAAGCCCTGGAGTTCTTTAATTTGGATCCCGAGTTGAGAGGCTCTCTCAGCGATAGCTTGGTAGGACTTGCTCATCTTCTCGAAGTCCCCCTGGACAGATGACAAGGCCCTGGAAAGTTTGCTAGTCGAATCCACCCTTTCTCGAAGACCAGTGGCCTCCCTCCTGGCTTGAGCACAGGCCCCCATGGCCAAGTTCAGGCGCCAACTCAGCGCCCTCATAATTAAGGCATTCTGCAGAAAAAGCATAAGTAAGAAAGTGCAGCCAAGCCAACGACTAAAAATTGCTACCTTGACACAATGACTTACTCGGGAGGCGTAGTTTGTGGCAATCTTCATAAGAGCAGGGCTGCTGATCTCGGGGAGAAGGTAGACATCCTTCGGCACTCGAGCCACCCGAAAGCCGCCTCGATGATGTCCTCTACAGAGGATTCATCTGCCGAGGAACCTTCTCCCATGCGCAGCATGGACCGCATCAAAGTGGCAAACATATCTTCTACCTCTGGACTATGAATAAGGAAATTAACGGCTGAAGAATTGGCCTGAGGAGCTTCGCCTGAGGAACTGCCATCTGTCTGGCCTCCTCCATTAGAATTCTAACCTGTGGAGCTTCATGCTTTAGCTCCGGTTGAAGGAATTTTAGTCCGAGCATCCCCTCTGCTCGGTGGTTCTTCTTCTTCTTCTTCCTCCTCTCCAAGCGTTACCTCGTCCCCAACGGACTCCACCCAAACCTCGGCCTCCTCCGCGGCTCCCCCCGATACCTCGGGAGAAAGCCCTCCAACTGGAGGTCCTTCAACCTTTGCCGGTCCCCTCTCGGGCGGCTCCATGTGAGCTTCGGTAACAGCAACTACCTCTTTTGCCCCCTCAACCAAAATAGGGGCCTCTTCCCCATCCGTGCGCAGCGCTAAAGGATTACCAACCTCTTACAAATGAGGCTGATTAGCTTCGGGTGAGGGGATTGCCAGATGAACGGGTGACACCCCCTCAGCGTCGTCTGACACAACTACTATTTGGAGGGGGGAAGCTTCAATAGCTCCTTCCAAGCTTCCCCCGATGGTTCTTTCCTCCTCTACTACCACACCTCCCTCCGGCAGGGAGGGCTCATCGACCGCGGCAAAGGCGCCCACTTCCCCCTTCTTCGGGGTGGAGGAATGGCGGCCAACACTATCTTTCTTCAGCTCCTTTGAGCGAGACCCGGAAGGGTGGGATCTCTTTTCGGACCTATGCTTGTCCCCAGAGCTGGAGCCCCTATGGCACTTTCCCAGCTCCTTCTTCATTTGGCCCACGAATGCCGACCTCTCAGCTAAAAGCACAACAAATAGTCAATTAAACCACAATAAAGTTGCTTGAGTATATCGACCACCAGAGCAAAGGGAAAAAGAGACTCACCTTGGGGTCAATAGAACTGAGCCCGACGGCAAAAAGGGCGTCCTCTGATAATAGGGCGCTAGATGATAGCACCCGACCATTGCGAAGGGTTACCAAATCCCTCTTCTCCTGCTTGAACAACTCCGGGCGCCCTTTCAGATCTTTCACGTAGCTCGCCTATGTCCCAGGAAAATCCAAACCAATGTTTCCCTCAACAATAAAGAACCGAGACTTCCACTCCTTAATCGAGGATGTATTATCCAAAATCATTTTGAATGATTCCAAGGACCAATGTAAGGCCACTCGGAGTTCCTCTCGGAAACCAGGTTGTAACAGACTCAGAATATAGGGAGCGTTGTGGTCACCCCAACGTGGCTGCACATCAAGATGAATCCGATGAGGTTGTGCCAGCTATTCGGAGCCACCATTGTCGGGCATATATTGTAGAACCTCATTACCTCCTGCACTAGTGGGTGAAGAGGGAACCGGAGACATGCCCTCAGCTTTCCTCGTAGAAGAATACCCCATGGCTTAGCTCCGTCGAAACCCTATGTTCAACCCTCAGAATCCTTAGGGCAACACTCCGAGGAACTCTGTAATGGCGGCGGATTCTGTCCAAATCTTCGAGAGTTATCTCCGAAGCTACGTTGCTCAGGCCCTTCATATTGTCAATTGAGGGACGAAGCACAGACAAGTTCACAAGAGTTTTGAGGAAGGAAGGGAAAAGTCTCTGAGAAAGAAATGAGAAGGTGTTGTAGAAGGAACGCCGCCCTGGCCCCTTTCCCTCTTTAAATAGCACTCCAGAAGGAAAGCCCGAGACGCTAAAACTTTCGATATGGGCGCCATAAATACAGGAGCCTCGTCACGTGCAACTCTCACAATCGCAGCCTACTGAAAATGAGGCATTTCCTCCTCGCGTTGTGGCAAAAAATGATGACAAAACAGTAGTCTGTCATTTACGAGACTATCATTACCCACCCCTTCGGATTCCCCCGAATGAGATTTATTCCAAAACTCTACTTCCTACATCCGAATTTACACTTCGGGCTAGGGAGTGGGGGGCATGTGATGAGGGGTAAAATTATCATCGCATTAATGCTCGTGCACATCTACAATTGGGTCGAGACCAATCCCAACATCCTGTCGGCCAGCTATCACATCCGCAAGGTGGCGAAGCTAAATCACCTTCAGCAGAGTCGGATCGTCCCGACGAACCGAACCATCCTCATGCCTTGACAGACCGAGCCGTCCTCTACCTCAGCAAATCGAGCCATCCTATACCTCGAAAAACCAAACTATCGCTCGCCTCGGCCGGACTGAGGCACTCGAACACCTCTGTGGAATCAAGCGCAGGAGAGTTTAAATTCATGATAATTGAATAAGATTCCAAACGGAGAATCATGCCAGAAGTGGCCTAAGAGCTATAGAAGTGGCCTAGGGCCTACATAATTGCTGAATCTCAAGGCATCAACCAACTCTCCTGGCCGTCGATCCTCTAACTGACAAGATACAGATCCTACTGGCCTCGTAATAATCTTGATTCGAATCCGTTTCGAATCTCAACGGCTTTCGGACCCCTGTGATGCGCTCAAGGAATCAGATGATCATTTATAAATACCACAGCCTCCAAGTCTCTTATAGGTACGTATTCACTAGTCCTCATACAGAAAGACTCCATTAAAGCTCCATCAGAGCTCCGAGCTCTCGGAAGAACACCCATCTAGAGGATCTCTTCTACGAAAGCCTTCTCCTCATATCTGCTTGCTGTGAGTCTCCACTGACTTGGGTGTCAGAGGGTCTTCCACAGAGGGCCACCCCCGAAACACCCTCTGCGTGCGGACTGTCTTGCAGGTTCCACCCCGGACAAAGAGACTGGCATCCAGATCCGGAGCCAAGGCGCACCCGAGTCGAAGAACAGATTTACGCGACAACATATATAAAGGAGAGTTTTGAGATTAGTAGAATTCGAAAGTATACTCTCATCTAAAACTAAGAATTGGTATAATAAAACTATATTAATAATAATTAGATATTTAAAATATGAAAGATGATTGAAAGTAGTGAACTTTCAATTCTACTTTGTATGTCAATTATCATCAATTTAATTTATATTTCTATAAAAATCTCTATTTAGTTGATATATGACTACTATAAAAAGCATTATTCTTGACCTCAATCAAGAAAAAAAATTATCTAAAAAAATTTACGATGACCGGTGATGTGGCTGGTGTAGCCACGTGCGGCCGTAGGGGCAATCTCGACAAAACCAAAGCATTTTCGTGCCCCGGCCATTCCTGTCCAGCCCCTCTAGGCCCCGGCATCTCCTGGCCCGCCGAGTTGGCCCCGGCCGTTCCTGGCCGGCCCCTTTTGGCCCCGGCATCTCCAGGCCCGCCGAGTCGGCCCCGGCCATTCCTGGCCGGCCCCTCTCGGCCTCGGCATCTCCAGGCCTGTCGAGTCAGCCCCGGCCATTCCTGGCCGGCCCCTCTCGGTCCCGGCACCTCCAGGCCCGCTGAGTCGGCCCCAGCCATTCCTGGCCAGCCCCTCTCGGCCCCGGCACCTTCAGGCCCGTCGAGTCGGCCCCAGCCATTCCTGGCTGATCCCTCTCATCCCCTGCATCTCCAGGCCCGTCGAGTCGGCCCCAGCCATTCCTGGCCGGCCCCTCTCAGCCCCGGCACCTCCAGGCCTGCCGAGTCAGCCTCGGCCATTCTTAGCCCGCCCCTCTCGGCCCTGGCACCTCCAGGCCCGCCGAGTCGGCCTCGGCCGTTCCTGGCCGGCCCCTCTCGGCCCCAGCACCTCTAGGCCCGCCGAGTCGGCCCCGGCCATTCCTGGCCGGCCCCTCTCGGCCCCGGCACCTCCAGGCCCGCCGAGTTGGCCCCAGCCGTTCCTGGCCAGCCCCTCTCGGCCCCAGCATCTCTAGGCCCGCCGAGTCAGCCCCAGCCATTCCTGGCCGGCACCTCTCGGCCCCGGCATCTCCAGGCCCGCCGAGTTGGCCCCGGCCATTCCTAGCTGGCCCCTCTCGGCCCTGGCATCTCCAGACCCACCGAGTCGGCCCCAGCCATTCTTGGCTGGCCCCTCTTGGCCCTGGCACCTCCAGGCCCATCGAGTCGGCCCCGGCCATTCCTGCTAGGCCCCTCTCGGCCTCGGCATCTCCAGGCCTGCCGAGTCGGCCCCGGCCGTTCCTGGCTGGCCCCTCTCGGCCCCAGCATCTCCAGGCCCACCGAGTCGACCCCGATCGTTCCTGGCCGACCCATCTCGGCCCCGGCACCTCCAGGCCCGCCGAGTCAGCCCCGGCCATTCCTAGTCGGCCCCTCTCGGCCCTGGCACCTCCAGGCCCGCCGAGTCAGCCCCGGCCATTCCTGGTCGGCCCCTCTCGGCCCCGGCATCTCCAGGCCCGCCGAGTCGGCCCTGGCCATTCCTGGCCGGCCCCTCTCGGCCCCGGCATCTCTAGGCCCACCGAGTCGGCCCCGGCCGTTCCTGGCCAGCCCACCCCGGCACTTCCCGGTCGGAGAGGTCGACCCCGGCCGCCCCTGGTCAAGCAAGCTCAGTCTCGGCTCCCCCAGGAAGGTCGAGATGTCCCCGTTCTCTCCAGATCGGCCCCAGCATGGCCCCAGCAGTTCAAGAAACCACCTCTCTGACTCACGCTGCTTGACAACGCCAGATCCACCTACCCACTGGCCACGTTGTCGATGGGACTAGACCCAACAACTCAGCAGCCCCATTGGTTGATGGGACGGAATGCACCAACCGCCGTTTTCTCCCTTTTCGATGGGACAAGACCCACCAACCAGCCCAGTCCACACAACTTCCAAGAACCCGCAGACATTCCCTCCTCACGGAATCCCACGTGATCATGTCAACCCCTATAAAAAGGTGAATCCACTCTCTAAACAGGTATGCATGATAATCCCCAAAATCGTTGTCTTAGCACTTAGAAAGGAATCTCTTCTTTCTGAGATCCCCTTTTCCACACCAAAAAGGGCTCACTCGAGCCCCTGTTAAGCTGTGACCTCAATTGCTATCTTGGGCATCGGATTGTCCCATCGGAGAATCCTCTCCAGTCTTGGGACTTCTTTGCAGGCAACCTGGTAAAGCGAAGGTTCGAGAAAGCGCCCCGTTCCCGACTCCAGGATCGGTGATTGGGCATCATCAGATTGGCGCGCCAGGTAGGGGGATAGAGCATAAGAAAAGTAGTGAACATTCTCCCGGCGCTACAGCGCATGAGGCGAGACTCTCTCCCCCCCTCTTCTCTTCTAGAAACCATGGTGGTGACGCGAGCTCAGGATGCCTCCATCAATGGTCCAACAGGGTTTCTCCTGCCAATTAGGCAGCAGGAGGCCAATCCCCCTGTTACCGACCCTCCAGTTACCAGCCCACCATCGAAGGCCGCTGATCAAACAGCGGAGCAGCTGGCGACCCTTTCCCGTCAGGTCCAAAATCTCACCACCATGGTCCACGGGCTCCAGCAACAATAGTCTGTGGCCACCCAACATCAGACCGCTCTCCCCGCCAGTCAACAGTCAGCAAGGGGAGGTTCTCCTCGATGGAAGGTCGGTCGGTGAGAGACCGGTTGACGTTCGACTTCCCCTAGGAAGCCCCGACATGAGCCCCCCAAGCGGCCATGGTCCCCTGACCACGGCCCCAATAAATCTCATCCCGAACCGCATCATCAGGAGGAGCCCAGGCGGAAGTCCCGACTCCCGTCTCCATCTCCCTCTGCCTCTTCTTCTTCTTCCTCCGAGCCATCCCGGAGGGCCCCGACAATCAGCCACCAGACGGAGGAACGCCTGGAGGAGTACAATAGGTGGCTCGACGAGCTTGCCAAGAAAATCAATCATCAGCCAGAAGAAGAGTTTGACACTCGTCCTCCTTACACCCATCGGATATTAGAGGAGCCTGTCCCCTCCAGGTTTCATTTCCCCTAGGTGGACCCGTACGATGGTACGACCGATCCTCTCGATCATCTCGAGAGCTACAAAGCGATGATGCAAGTCCAGGGCGCCTCAGATGCCCTTCTCTGCAAGGCCTTCCCCGCCACTCTGCGGAAGGCCGCTCGTGCATGGCACTCACACCTGCCCCCTCACAGCATCGACTCCTTTCGGGAGCTGGAGAAAGCCTTTTTGGCACTTCGACGCTTACCGGCGGATCCCAAGGGTGGCTGATAATCTTTTCTCTGTCCGTCAGAAGGAGGGAGAGTCACTGCAGGACTTTGTGTCCCGGTTCAAGGCCGCCGCCTTTGAGGTCTACCATCTCGATGACGCGGTGGCGACGTTGGCACTGAAGCGGGGACTCCTCCCATCCTGCTTCACCTTCTCTCTGGATAAGAAGACCCCAAGCTCTTATTCCTATCTCCTCCTCCGAGCTCAAAAGTACATCCGCATGGCTGAGGCCGACTTCACCCATCGGAAATCTTCAAGAAGCTCCAGTCACAAGCCTGCTCGCCCCGAGCCCAGCAGGCCCCCTCGACACTGGCAAGCTGACCCGCCTCATCGATCTGATAATATGCGTCAGAGCTCCATCCCCGACAAGAGTAAGCTCATGCCCCATCTAGCCCCTCGATCCCACATCCTGATGGAGATCGAGGGAGAGCCTTATCTCCAACGTCCTCCTCCCATAAAGAAAGGCCCTCCCCGCGACAATAGCCGCTACTGTCGATTCCACCGGGATTATGGCCACGATACCGATAGCTGCTATAGCCTGAAGAAGGCCATCGAGGAGCTCATTCACCGGGGCTACCTCGGCAAATATGTCCAAAAGGCGCCGCAGCCACTGCCGGCCCTCATGGGGGTCCCGCCTGTCCAAGCCCCGGTCGACAATGCCCCCACTGAACGGATGGTCGGGATGGTGTCCTGGGGATCAGCTTCTGCACCTAAATGGCGGAGAGGGGAGGAGGTGCCGAATAATATAATTCATGGAGGGGGACCTGCTGTAGTGGAAAATGTAAACAACGAAGGCGTAGTCGTCTCTATGACAATCGCCAGGTACCCTGTAAAAAGGATATTAGTTGATAGTGGCAGCTCAGCTGACATCCTTACTTATGATGATTTTGTTCGGATGGGATTATCTTTGGACTCTCTCCAGCCCGTTGTGGCCCCATTAGTCAGATTTATCGAGGACTCCGTAAGAGTCGAAGGTGAAATACCTCTGCTTGTGACAGCCGGAACACCACCACTCCAAAGCACTGCGATCATGAAATTCTTGGTCGTAAGGGTCCCCTTGGCATACAATGCCATTCTCGGATGCCCAGGTCTGAACCTTTTGGACGCAGTCATTTCCACTCGGCGTCTACTAGTGCAGTTCTCCACTAACGAAGGAGTTGGAGAGATGCGCGGCGAGACCAGCCCGGTCCTACCCTGTTATCACACGGCATCAAGTCCCCTGGAAGTTGAGCCAGCTCTAGAGGCGTCTGACTCCAGAGACTCTAGTAAGGGAGGGGAGCCAGCTGAGCACCTTCTAACCTTCCCCCTTGGGGAGGACCCGGCGAAGACCGTCCGTATCGGAGGACTCCTTCCCCTGGAGGACCGGGAGCGCCTCTTGGGTTTTCTGAGGGCTAATTCAGACATTTTTGCCTGGTCGGCATCTGATATGCCCGACATCCCCCCAGAAGTGATCACCCACAAGCTCAACATTGATCCACAACACTGCCCGATCCGCCAAAAGAAGAGAAGCTTTGCCCCTGACCGATAAAAGGCCATTGATGAGAAAGTTAACAAGCTACTCAGTGCCGGCCACATCTGGGAAGCACACTACCCTGATTGGCTAGCCAACATGGTCATGGTGCGTAAGGCAAAGGGGAGCTGAAGGATTTGCATAGACTTCATCGACCTCAACAAGGCATGTCCGAAAGATAGCTTCCCCTGCCCAGAATTGATCAGCTGGTGGATTCCACCTCTGGGCACGAACTCCTCAGTTTCATGGATGCCTTCTCAGGATATAATCAGATAAGGATGGACCCTAGCGACGAGGAACACACTTCCTTTGTGACAGAGAAGGGCATTTATTGCTACAAGGTGATGCCTTTCGGCCTCAAGAACGCGGGAGCAACCTACCAAAGGTTGATGAACAGAGTATTCCAGGGTCAGCTAGGCCGGAACATGGAAGTCTATGTAGACGACATGCTAACAAAAAGCACCCGCGCCTCCGATCACGTCTCCGACCTAGAAGAGACCTTCAATAACCTCCGTCGCTTCTAAGTCAAGCTGAACCCCAAGAAGTGTGCTTTCGGGGTCACGGCGGGCAAGTTCCTGGGCTTCATGGTGACCCAGCGAGGGATCGAGGCAAACCCAGAGAAGATCAGCGCCATACTCGACATGAGGCAACCATCCATCAAAAAGGAAGTGCAACGATTGACAGGGAGGATAGCGGCTCTAAGTTGTTTCCTCTCCAAGTCGGCTGAGAGGTGCCTGCCTTTCTTCAAGGCCCTGCAGAAAATGAATAGCTTCGAATGGACGGATGACTACCAGAAAGCCTTCGATGGGTTGAAGGCATTCTTGTCTTCTCCACCACTTTTATCCAAGCCAAGAGATGGAGAAAGTCTCTTCCTCTACCTAGCCGCTTCGTCGGAGGCCGTTAGCTCAGTCCTGGTGCGACTCGATGCCGATGGAACTCAGAGACCCATCTATTATATGAGTAAGGTCCTTCATGACGCAGAGGCCAGATATTCCAAGACAGAGAAGGTTATTTTGCCCTGATGGTCTTCGCCCGACACCTCCATCCGTACTTTCAAGCCCATCCTATTGTGGTGCTCACGGATCAGCCCCTTCGAGCCATTCTAGCTCGCCCGGACACTTCAGGCCAACTGACCAAGTGGGCCATCAAACTGGGAGAGTTCGACCTTTCTTTTCAAGCTCGGCCGGTGCTGAAGTCTCAGGTCTTAGCCGATTTCCTGGTCGAGTGCACCTAGGCAGAGGGAGATCCCAAAGAGGCTCCCATGGAACAGTGCAAGCCTGAGCTGAATAATGATGGAGAATCCTGGTTTCTTCATGTGGATGGCGCATCAAATTCACAAGGAAGCGGCGCCGGCCTCATTCTTGCCGGGCCGGGTGGAGAAAGGATGTAGTGTGCCCTGCGGTTCCTATTCGAAGCCACCAACAACCAAGTCGAGTACGAGGCCCTGCTGGCTGGGTTAAGGCTAGCCCAAGAGTTGGGAGTAAGGCGTCTCAGAGCCTTTACCGACTCGCAACTTGTCTCTGGACAAATCCATGGGGAATATGAAGCACGCGACCCCATTATGGCGTAATATTTGGGGCAAGGTTTGGCTCCTAACTTCCCCACTGCCTTACTTCAGTATCAGTTACATTCCCCGCAGCAAAAATGCCAAGGCCGACACCCTTTCTCGTCTGGCCACCTCCACCGATGGCTTGGCAAGAGATGATTATATTGAATATTTGGAAAGACCCAGCATAGAGGACAGTGAGGAAGTCCTCCCACTCACCCAAGAGTCCACATGGATGGATGTCATGCCCCAGACCCAAATATCAGGCTAGGGTGACAACCCGCCGCGTGTCGGGCACGCAAGGCATCACAAAATTTTTCACACATAACTCTATTATATATATAACCAAGCCAAATTCATCACTGAATACTAAAAGTTTTGGGTTACAAATCCTTACACACTATAATAAAGTTTGGGCATCAAGCCCTACACATAAGTAATATGGGGTTACAACAAAATAATGGGTCTTGTTTTATTTAATAGAAGATCCATCACCCCAACCATCCATCTTCAATCTCGTGGCTTTGACAAAAACATTATAAGATTTTTATGAGCTTACACTCAATAAGTAAGCCACATTACACAGTCAAATCATAGCATAACAATCTATAAGTACATAAATGATTTGCATGCTTAAACATTCCACAAATACTCAAACATGCAATGTAAGTAAACACACTGTTTATACCCTCAATGGTAGCTGTAAATGTGACCCACGGCCCTGCAATATCTCAATAGTGTACCAATAAGCATCCCCCTACTGAAAGGGTCCAGATACCAGGGTCACGCCATATCATAATCCACCAGAACACATACTCTATATGTGTGATGCCACCTCGAACCAAGAAGAACACATCCTCTAGATGTGTGATGCCACCTCATAGTAACTCAGAACACATCCTCTAGATGCGTGATGCCATCTCGAACCCAAGCAGAACACATCCTCTAGACGTGTGAATGTCATAAATAAACAGAACACATCATCTAGACGTGTATGTGGCATAAATCATCAGAACACATCCTCTAGATGTGTGTGGCATAAATCATCAGAACACATCCTCTAGATGTGTGTGTGGTATGACATGATAAAGGAGAACCACGGCGACACATAACAGCACCTCACATCATGCACAAACATATCAATAACATCTTCATATTGCATAAACAGTGGATTATACTTACTTAACAATTGCATGTAATATATCATATCAATGTAATAATAACTGCATCTCTCATGCATAGCATCCACATATGAAATCATTCTCAATCATAGCACATAAACAACAATGTACTCATCTACTTACAATATAGCCATAACAATTCTTCATGTCACAATATAATTTATAATTTAAAATTCATATAATGAATAAAATAATTTATTAAATACTGATAACTGGCTTACTTACCTCAGTACATAATCCAACAGATATATATATCAGCTAGTCAGATGTCTGAGCACCTACAGGATCATTTTACACAATTAATTTATTAGAAAAGAATATTAAAACAACCCTTAGAATTCTACCCAAACTAGTTCACGGGCCCAACTTTGGGCTCGAATATCTCCCACTATACACACCCAATTGGGGAAGTAAAAATACCCCAAGAAACTAGAATTAACCCAGATTCTAGCCATATAATTTTTTGTTACTCCTGACCCGTTACGGGGATCAAAAACCAGCCCCAAAACTCATCGCTGCACGGCCCAAAAGGCCCTGAACCGGCCGGCCCAGCCGGCCCGGTTCACCCCAAAGCCATCCGATCCCCTGTTTCACCGAACAGGGGACGGGCATCTCGCCGGCGGCCAGGGCCGCCGCCGGCCAAATTTAGGACGGCCCGGCCGCCGGTGGCCGGGCCAGAGCCGGCCGCGCCGCGGCGGCCACCAATCCCTCTCTCTCTCCAATTTCTCTCTTTTTCTTTCTCACATCCGCACGACACATCACTGTGCCGGCGGCACGGCCGGCCACCATGGCCGGCCGGACCTCCACCGGACGCACGCCCGGCGCCGATGGAGGCGACTGGCCGAAGCTCAGGCCCGGCAAGGCGGCGAGCACGCCGCCGGGCCCGAATCCGTCACCGCGCGAGAGAAGGGCCGATTGGCCCTCTCTCTTCTCTCTCTCCACCACCACCCCGCCGGACACCTCCCCGGTGCGCGGGGTCGCCGGTCAAAGCTTAGGTCCGGCGAGGCAGCGAGCACGCCGCTGGGCCTGAACCAAGGATTCGGCCGGCCACTCTCTCGTTCTCAATTTCATCTCTCTCTCTGCCTCTCACGCTCTCTCTGTCTCTCACGCTCTCTCTCTCTCTCTATCTCTCTCTCTCCAGAGGCCAGGGGATTACCTGATGGAAACGGACGCCAGGATGATGGAGGGAGTCTCCCTCCATCACATATTTAATCCCCTGCGCAATGCTTCGGTTTAAGGGGTCCGGGAAACCGAAGCGCTTCGCTGAGAGCGAAGCGTCGGACAGCACAGGACTAAGTCCTGAACCTGGTTCACATGAACCGGGTACTACATCCTCCCCTCCTTATAAAAATTTTGGCCTCGAAATTGGTATACTATAAATCTCAAAAGTCGACAATCTAAGATAGATAAATTACCTTCAAATAATTGTGGATGCTTTGATTTCATCTCCTCCTCAGCTCCCAAGTAGCCTCCCTCTCTGAGTGATTATTCCACTGAACTTTGACATAAGGGTGGTACGCCGCCTCAGAATCTGATCCTTGCGGTCCATGATACGCACAGGATGTTTCTCATATGATAAATCCTTCCTCAACTGAATAGGCTCATAAGCTATAACATGACTGGGGTCTGAAACATACTTCCTCAACATAGATACATGGAATACATTGTGAACACCAGATAAGATCGGAGGCAGTGCTAAGCTGTATGCAACCTCCCCAACTCTGCTCAAGATCTCAAAAGGTCCAATATAGCGTGGACTAAGCTTTCCTCTAACCCCGAATCTCATCACATCCTTGGTTGGTGATACCCTTAAGAAAACATGGTCCCCAACCTGGAATTTTAACTCTCTCCTTCTGACGTCAGCATAACTCTTTTGTCTACTCTGAGTTGTACAAAGACGCTCCCTGATCAAATGCACCTTGTCAACTGTCTGCTGGATCAGCTCAGGGCCTAGCAATTTCCTTTCCCCTACGTCATCCCAACATAAAGGAGATCTGCACCTCCTACGTACAAAGCCTCAAATGGGGCCATCTGGATACTGGCTTGATAACTATTATTATAAGAAAACTCCACCAAAGATAAGTGGTTATCCCAAGCCCCACCCAAGTCCATTACACAGGCGCGCAACATATCTTCAAGAATTTGTATGGTCCTTTCTGACTGCCCGTCAGACTGGGGATGATAAGCCGTACTAAAGTTCAATTTGGTTCCCAAGGCTTTATGAAGACTCTTCCAAAACTGTGATACAAATCTGGTATCCCGGTCAGATACAATAGAGACAGGAACACCATGGAGTCTCACAATCTGCTCCAAATACAAGCTAGCCAATCTGTCACTCGAGACTCCAACTCTGAAAGGTAGGAAATGAGCTGACTTTGTCAGTCTGTCCACAATAACCCAAACAACATCATTACTCCTGGGAGTTTTGGGCAGACCAGTCATAAAATCCATAGTAATTTTTTTCCATTTCCACTGAGGAATCATCAAAGATTGAAGAGGTCCCGCAGGTTTTTGATGCTCGGCCTTCACCCGCCGACATACTAAGCACTTGGCCACAAACTGAGCAATATCCCTCTTCATCCCTTTCCACAAAAATTCTCCTTTAAGTCTCTATACATTTTAGTACCACCAGATGTACAGTATAGGGAGAGTAGTGAGCCTCCCTCAAAATCTCGATTTTCAACTCCTTATTGCTAGGTACACAAAGTCTGCCTTCAAATCTCAGGGATCCATCATCCATTACATAAAATCCACTCTGATCTCCTAACTGAACAACAACTTTAATTTTTGAAGATCTGGATCTTCATCTGGGAGGACTTAATTTTGTCAACAAGAGTCGGCTGAAGAATAAGTGCAGTAACAAGTCCATCAGACTGTTGTACTCTCAGTCCAATCTCCCACCTCTCGAGGTCCTTCAGAATGTGAGGCTGAGGTAAGCATAGCAGCTAACTCAGAAGAGGTCTTCCTACTCAAAGCATCAGCCACAACATTAGCCTTCCCTGATGATAATGTAGATTCAGATCATAGTCCTTCAGAAGTTCCAACCACCTCCTCTGCCTCAAATTGAGCTCCTTCTGTGTGAAGATATATTTTAGACTCTTATGGTCTGTGTACACATCACACGACACCCCATAGAGATAATGCCGCCAAATCTTCAAAGCAAAAATCACCGCAGCTAATTCCAGATCATGAGTAGGATAGTTCTGCTCATAAGGCTTCAGCTGTCTGGAAGCATAGGCTATCACCTTTCCATTCTGCATTAGGACACATCCCAACCCTTTCGAGAGGCATCAGTATAAAGTGTAAAACCCTCAGATCCTGTCGGAAGAACAAGGATGGAGCTGACACCAAACGCTGCTTTAACTCCTGAAAACTTTCCTCACACTCTCTGACCAGTCAAACTTCACTGTTTCTGGGTTAAACGAGTTAGGGGTAGAGCGATGCGAGAGAAGTCTTCCACAAATTTTCGATAATACCCGCTAGCCCCAAGAAGCTTCTGACTTCAGCCACATTGGAAGGTCGGCTCCAGTTAATAATAGCTTCAATCTTCTTCGGATCCACAGAAATGCCATCCACAGAAATTACGTGACCCAAGAAAGCTACTTGGTCCAACCAAAACTCACACTTCTGCACCTTGGCATAAAGCTTCTTCTCCCGAAGAGTCTGAAGCACAAACCTCAAGTGATCCTCATGCTCCCTGAGACTCTTAGAATAGATCAAAATATCATCAATAAATACAACCACAAACTGATCCAAGTATGGCCTAAATATTTGGTTCATCAAATCCATGAATGCTGCCGGGGTATTGGTCAAACCAAACGGCATCACCAAAAACTCATAATGGCCATATCTAGTTCTGAAAGCTATCTTAGGCACATCCCCACCTTGACTTTAAGCTGATGATAACCTGACATGAGATCAATCTTAGAGAATACCCGGGCTCCTTGAAGTTGGTCAAACAAGTCATCAATCCTCGGCAAAGGGTACTTATTTCGCACTGTCACCTTGTTGATTTCCCGATAATCAATGCATAGCCGAAGACTTCCATCCTTCTTCTTAACAAATAGAACTGGAGCACCCCAAGGAGAAGCACTAGGCCTGATAAATCCCCGATCTAGGAGTTCCTGCAATTGGTCCTTCAACTCTTTTAGCTCAGCGGGGCCATACGATAAGGGGCCTTGGATATAGGTCCAGTTCTAGGAATCAAATCAATGGAGAACTCAACCTCCCGGTCAGGGGCAACTCCAATAATTCATCCGAAAGACATCAGGGAATTCTCTAGGTATAGGAATGTCCTCCAACTTGGCCTCTTTCTTTTGAAGATCATTAATAACAGCAAGAAATCCTTGGCCACCACTCCTCAGATACTTTTCAGCCTGAAGTGTTGAAATAAACACTGAGGCTAGAAGTTTCGGCCACCAGTAAAACTAAATTCGGGCTGAAAAGGAATTTTGAAGTTGACGATCTTCCTGAAATAGTCTACAGAAGCATGATAGGAAGCTAACCAATCCATGCCAAGGATAACATCAAAGAATTTCAGTGGAAGGACAATAAGATTGGCATTCAGCTTCCTATCCTCAATGATAATCAAGCAGGATTTGCATACAGTATCAACTTTCATAGTATCACCATTTGGAAAGGCAATGTGTAATTCATGGTCTAAAGGTTCAGGTGTCAACGATGCATTCTTGCCAAGGTAGGTGTCAGATATAAACGAATGCGTGGCACCCGGATCAATTAGAGTCTGAGCATAATCATTGCCTATCTTAATCATTCCTGGACGTAAATGAAATTTCATTTTAACAATAAGAATATAATGTCTAACTAATTATTAATGCATTGCACAGGATAAGAATGTAATGCTAGATGTGAAATATTGATATACCTGTCACCACAGAATTAGAAGCGGCAGCATCCTGCTGAGTGAGAGCGAAGACCCTTCCCTGAGTCCTCGGTGGTTGCTGCTGCTGTGACCCATCCCTTGACTGGAAGATGGCTGCTGGTTCTATCGAAGGGGACATGTGGCTATCTTATGGCCAGTCTTTCCACAGGAGAAACAGGCACCAGACACTCCACGGCAAGGTCTCCCCGGGTGGAAATTCCCACAGCGAGAGCAGCGAGCCTCTCTATTTGGTTGTCCTCCTGGGGCCTAGGGTGCACCTCTCTTCTTGGCATGAGCTGGGGGCTGGCTAGAATTATGCCCTTTCCTCTTCTTCTGCTGCTCCCAATCCCTCTGAACCATATTCATATCTCTCTCTATTACTAAGGCCTTATTTACCATGGCACTGTAAGTGTGAAGCTCAAATGCATTGACCGCCTGCATCAGTCTGGGTCGAAGTCCCTCCATGAATCGGGTGATCTTGGCCATCTCGTTAGATACTATACTTGGTGCAAAACGGGCCAACCTGGTGAATTCAGCTTCATATTGGGCTACCGAAAGATTCTTTGTTCAACTTAAGAAATTCTGATTCCATCCGCCTCTACATACTCCTAGGAAAGTACTTGTCGAAGAATACCTCCTTAAACTGTTCCAAGAAATAGTCTGACCACTCCGACACTGCTCCTCTACTAACCACCAGTCATAAGCCTCCCCTTGGAGAAGATAAGTAGCAAATCTGATCCTCTCCATCTCCTGACTACCATGGGCCATAAAAGCCTTCTCCATATCTCGCACCCATCTCTCAGCATCAATAGGGTTGCTTGAACCAGAGAAAGGAGTAGGGGCAAACTTCTTGAAATCTGCAAAGCTGCGGCCAATCCCCACCCAGGATTGAGATAAAGCAGACTGGGTCGCGATGCTAATTGAGTGGGTAAGGTTGACTGCAGCTGCGGAACAGGAAGGGTAGGCTGAGTCGGAGCAGAAGGGGGTGCAGACTGAGCGGTCAAAGCCTGCTGGATCTGATGCTGCATGTCCTGCATAGACTGCGCCATACCCGAGAGAGCTTGAATCATCTCGGACTGGAATCGCTGGTGCTCAGTTCCTACTGGGTTGGCAGGGGCCATACCTCAGTAGTTCCTTGACCCACCGGCTGATCAGCATTACCGGCCAGAGAGTCTTCCTTAAATTGTTGGCTCCTAGTACGGCGAGCCATATCTATTTCCTGTTAAATTAGTTGTGGTTAATATCATCATAAGCTAAAGTGTCAGGTCTCTCTAAGTATAATGTCATCAAAATATGTTCTCTACATGTTATCATGTCAATATGTCCATGTCCCTAGGGTCATAACCTGAGCTCTGATACCACTAAAGCTGTCACCCCCAGACCCAAATATCGGGCTAGGGTGACAACCCGCCGCGTGCCGGGCACGCAAGGCGTCACAAAATTTTTTACACATAACTCTATTATATATATAACCAAGTCAAATTCATCACTGAATACTAAAAGTTTTGGGTTACAAACCCTTACACACCATAATAATAAAGTTTGGGCATCAAGCCCTACACATAAGTAATACTGGGGTTACAACAAAATAATGGGTCTTGTTTTATTTAATAGAAGATCCATCACCCCAACCATCCGTCTTCAATCTCGTGGCTCTGACAAAAACATTGTAAGATTTTTATGAGCTTACACTCAATAAGTAAGCCACGTTATACAGTCAAATCATAGCATAATAATCTATAAGTACATAAATGATTTGCATGCTTAAACATTCCACAAATACTCAAACATGCAATGTAAGTAAACCCACTGTTTATACCCTCAATGGTAGCTGTAAATGTGACCCACGGCCCTGCAATATCTCAATAGTGTACCAACAAGCATCCCCCTACTGAAAGGGTCCAGATACCAGGGTCATGCCATATCATAATCCACCAGAACACATACTTTATATGTGTGATGCCACCTCGAACCAAGCAGAACACATCCTCTAGATGTGTGATGCCACCTCATAGTAACTCAGAACACATCCTCTAGATGCGTGATGCCATCTTGAACCCAAGCAGAACACATCCTCTAGACGTGTGAATGGCATAAATAAACAGAACACATCCTCTAGACGTGTATGTGGCATAAGTCATCAGAACACATCCTCTAGATGTGTGTGGCATAAATCATCAAAACACATCCTCTAGATGTGTGTGTGGTATGACATGATAAAGGAGAACCGCGGCGACACATAACAACACCTCACATCATGCACAAACATATCAATAACATCTTCATATTGTATAAACAGTGGATTATACTTACTTAACAATTGCATGTAATATATCACATCAATGTAATAATAACTGCATCTCTCATGCATAGCATCCACATATGAAATCATCTCAATCATAGCACATAAACAACAATGTACTCATCTACTTATAATATAGCCATAACAATTCTTCATGTCACAATATAATTTACAATTTAAAAATTTATATAATAAATAAAATAATTTATTAAATACTGATAACTGGCTTACTTACCTCAGTACGCAATCCAACAGGTATATATATCAGCTAGTCAGATGTCTGAGCACCTACAGGATCATTTTACATAATTAATTTATTAGAAAAGAATATTAAAACGACCCTTAGAATTCTACCCAAACTAGTTCAAGGGCCCAACTTTGGGCTCGAATATCTCCCACTATACACACCCAATTGGGGAAGTAAAAATACCCCAAGAAACTAGAATTAACCCAGATTCTAGCCATATAATTTTTTTGTTACTCCCGGCCCGTTACGGGGCCCAAAAACCAGCCCCAAAACTCATCGCTGCATGGCCCAAAAGGCCCTGAACCGACCGGCCCAGCCGGCCCGGTTCACTCCAAAGCCATTCGATCCCCTGTTTCACCGAACAGGGGACGGGCATCTTGCCGGCGGCCAGGGCCACCGCCGGCCAAATTGAGGATGGCCCGGCCGCCGGTGGCCAGGCCAGAGCCGGCCGCCGCCGCGGCCGGCCACCAATCCCCTCCTCTCTCTCCAATTTCTCTCTTTTCTTTCTCACATCCGCGCGGCACGTCACTGTGCCGGTGGCACGGCCGGCCACCTTGGCCGGCCAGACCTCCACCGGACGCACGCCCAGCACCGGTGAAGGCGACAGGCCGAAGCTTAGGCCCGGCGAGATGGCGAGCACGCCGCCGGGCCCGAACCAACTAGCGGCTTCGGCTTCCGCCACCGTGCAAGAGAAGGGCCGATTGGCCCTCTCTCTCTTCTCTCTCTCCACCACCACCCCGTCGGACACCTCCCCCGGTGCCGGCGGGGTCACCGGCCAAAGCTCAGGCCCGGCGAGGCGGCGAGCACGCCGCCGGGCCTGAACCAAGGATTCGGTCGGCCACCTCTCTCGTTCTCAATTTCATCTCTCTCTCTATCTCTCACGCTCTCTCTATCTCTCACTCTCTCTCTCTCTCTCTCTCTCTCTCTCTCTCTCTCTCAGAGGCCAGGGATTACCTGATGGAAACGGACGCCAGGATGATGGAGGGAGTCTCCCTCCATCACATATTTAATCCCCCCACGCAACGCTTCGGTTTAAGGGTTCCGGGAAACTGAAGCGCTTCGCTGAGAGCGAAGCGTCGAACAGCACAGGACCAAGTCCTGAACCTGGTTCACATGAACCGGGTACTACAATGGACGCCTACGTCCGTTATCTCACTGACGGCACTCTCCCAGATGATCACAACGAAGCTAGGCTGCTCAAGTGGAGAGCCTCCAAATTCATCCTCCTGGATGGGCGTCTTTACAAAAGGTCATTCTCCTACCCCCTACTCAAGTGTGTAGGGCCCACCGATGCCGACTACGTCCTCAGAGTGATTCTTGAAGGCATCTGTGGAAATCACCTGGGGGCAGATCTCTAGCTCAAAAAGCCCTCTGTCAAGGATACTTTTGGCTCATGATGAAAGAAGACGCAGCTACATTGGTTCAGAAGTGCGATGGTTGCCAACGCCACGCACACATCCAACATCAACCGTCTACCCCAATGAGTCTGCTCTCGGCTCCATGGCCTTTTTCCCAGTGGGGAATGGACATTCTCGGGCCATTCCCCCCAGCTCAGGGCAGCGGAGATTCTTGCTAGTCGTCATCGATTACTTCACCAAGTGGGTTGAGGTCGAGGCACTGGCCAAGATCATCGAAAGCAAAGTCAAAGCCTTCTTCTGGAAGTCGATTATATGCCATTTTGGCCTGCCCCACACCCTCGTCACGGACAATGGCCGCCAATTCAACAATGAAGCATTCAGAGTCTTTTGTGGCGAGTTAGGCATTCATCACCGATTCACTTCTGTCGGCCATCCTCAAATCAACGGAGAAGCCGAGTCCATGAATCGCACCATCCTTAGGGGACTTAGAACCCAGCTGGACGGGTCCAAAGGTCAATGGATGGAGGAACTCCCCAGTGTGATCTAGGCCTACCACACGACCCCTAGAGCCCCGACGGGCGAGACCCCTTTCAGTCTTGCCTTCGGATCTGAAGCCATCATCCCCATCGAGATTGGTCTGCCCAGCCCACGCGTGGAATCCTTCAACGAGGAAAATAACTCTGCACTGATACAGGATAACCTAAACTTCATAGATGAGGCGCATGATCGGGCAAGGCTGCGCATGGCAACCTTTCATCAGCGAGCAGCCAAGTACTACAACGCTCGAGTTCATCCCAAGGTTTTCCACCGCAGAGACTTGGTTCTGAGAAAAGCTGAGGTTTTAACGCCAACAGAGGGGGGCAAGCTATCCCCTAACTGGGAGGGTTCTTACCGCATCACCGAAACACTTCGCAGGGGGGCATACAAATTAGAGGAACTAGATGGGAAGCCCATTCCACGTACCTGAAATGCGGATAACCTCCGCCAATATTATCAATGATGTATTCTCCTGGAGCATGAAGTAATAAAGGAAGCCCTTTCTGACACAGCAATCTGTTCTTCCTTGTGTCCAAGGGCCAGGTCTCCCAAAAAGAGCTCACTGGCATTGCGGCTAACGGGACACCACTCGGCCTCGACACGGCGGTGCCCCCGAGTCGGTTAAGACCCTAACAGATCCATACCCGGCAGAGTCGCCCTTTAGGTGGCACACAAACCCCTGAAGTGGTTCAAAAAGAGCTCACTCGCATCACGGCTAACAGGACACCACTCGACCCCAGCACGGCGGTGCCCCCGAGTCGATTGAGACCCTAACAGCTCCGTACCCGGCTGAGTCACCCTTCAGGTGGCACACAAACCCCTGAAGTGGTTCAAAAAGAGCTCACTGGCATCGCGGCTAATGGGACACCACTCGGCCTCGGCACGGCGGTGCCCCCGAGTCGGTTGAGACCCTAACCGCTCAGTACCTGGTTGAGTCACCCTTCAGGTGGCACACAAACCCCTGAAGTGGTTCAAAAAGAGCTCACTGGCATCGCGGCTAACGAGACACCACTCGGCCCCGGTACGGCGGTGCTCCCGAGTCAGTTGAGACCCTAACAGCTCCGTACCCGGCTGAGTCACCCTTTAGGTGGCACACAAACCCCTGAAGTGGTTCAAAAAGAGCTCACTAGCATCGCAGCTAATGGGACACCACTCGGCCTCGGCACGGCGGTGCCCCCGAGTCGGTTAAGACCCTAACAGCTTCATACCCGGCTGAGTCACCCTTCAGGTGGCACACAAACCCCTGAAGTGGTTCAAAAAGAGCTCATTGGCATTGCGGCTAACGGGACACCACTCAGCCCCGGCACGGCGGTGCCCCCGAGTTGGTTGAGACCCTAACAGCTCCGTACCTAGCTGAGTCACCCTTCAGGTGGCACACAAACCCCTGAAGTGGTTCAAAAAGAGCTCACTAGCATCGCGGCTAATGGGACACCACTCGGCCCCGGAACAGCAGTGCCCCCAAGTCGGTTGAGACCCTAACAGCTCCATACCCGGCCGAGTCACCCTTCAGGTGGTACACAAACCCCTGAAGTGGTTCAAAAAGTGCTCACTGGTATCGCGGCTAACGGGACACCACTCGGCCCCAGCATGGCAGTGCCCCCGAGTCGGTTGTGTCCCTAACAGTCCTGTACTCGGTTGAGTCGCCCTTTAGGCGACTTACATACCACTGAGGCAGTTCAAGGCAACCATCGACTGGTACATCTCTTAACAGCTCGATATGGCACGGTTGTGGCCTTTCCTAATCGGCCCTAACCGGTTTAAGCGTTTTCAGCACCGAGCAAGTCGACATAGGCTTCCTCCGGTCAACTTCACTTGTCTTTGGTGCCCTTACAATGGCTAAATCGGTTTCGACCATTTCTGGTCAGTCTCAACACCTCCAAAATTAATCCTGGCATGCCATTTCCTCCAAGCCTCCAGAAAGATTCATACACAGGAGAGCCTTCTTTCAAACAGTCTACAACAGCACTGGGCATTCATGTAGCCAGTTTACACCTCGGCGATGTGTTCAAGTGTTGGCCAAGTCCGGAATTGCAGTTCAGTCTCAGCACGGCCGACAAGCGCAATGCTCAAGGTTCAAAAGAACAATTTGGAAGATACAACATTCAGTTACAACGTTGTCAGCATGTCTGATTTGGCATAGTAGGGCGTTTCTCTCAAAAGCAAAAGTAGCAAACAAATCAAGACACAAAGAGATTTGGACTAAAGGACTTTCTCATTAATTATGGAAGAAAGGTACAAAAGTAAGAAGCTTGGACAAAAGTTTCTTTATTGATAGCCAAAGATAAGTACAAAATTGGGCCCAAGGCCAGTTACCTAAAGAAAAAGAAAATACAATTCAAGGCTCGCCGGGTGCAGGCTTCCCCTCATCCTTTTCCCCGGCCGGCTCCTTATTGGGACCCCCGGCCCGGATGTCTTCAAGATCAGCGATGTCAACCTCGAGGGCCGCGGCTACTCGGACTTTCCCATCTCGAAGCCTTGAAGATAAGCGTCAAGGCTGGCTTCGAGGACCTCCTTCCTGAACTCCGGCGAAGCATTGAACATGGAAACGGCCTGCCCGGCCTCGGCCTCGGCCCACTGCGCCCTGTTCTCAGCCTCCCAAGCCTTGGCCTCAGCTTCTGTGGCACGAGTGCTGGCTTCGTCAGTGCAGGCCACCGCACCGGCCTTCTCCAAAATAGCTTCCGCTGCCGCTTTCTCCGTGGCAGCGGCCTTCTCCCCGGTGGCCCGGGCCTCCTCCACGGTTCTTTGGAGCCGCCCAGTAAGCTCCTCGATCTGCGCTGCGGTGGCCTTCGACCTTTCCAAGGCCAATTCCATTATGGCCTCGGATGCAGCGGCCCGGCTCTCCATCTCATGAAGGCGGCCGGCGTAGCCCTCCTCGCGGGCCGCGTCTCCTCGCAAAGTTGAGTAAGGCTGTCGGCGTGCGCCATGCTCTCCTTCCGGTATTTGTCGGCCCATGCCAGAGCCCTCGCTAGTGTGCCGGAGGACTGAGCCAGCGCCTCGCGAAGCCCGAGGGCACCATTGGCCATCTGCAACAGGAGAAATGCGTTAGCTACAAAGAGAGAAGCATTGGGAAAAGAAAGAAGATCCGAAGGGTTACCTGGACAATGGAGAACAAAATCATGTCCATGAGTGCAGAGTGGCTCATCCCCACATCTCCCCTTCAAAATCGGCGGCCCAGACTTCCGACAAGAGATGGGAGGCTCGGGCGTAATCTGCCATTCTGTCGATAGTAGGGATCGGGCGCGTCTGTCCCTCCTGTGGACCCTTCGTTTGAGGATTGTCTGGACGCCAAGATGATTGGTGGGATGAGATCCTTGGCTCATCCCCCTGCTCCTCGATCGCCTCTGCCCCATCTCGGGCATCCCTAGCGATCCGCTCCCCCTCATCGGCGAATGGGGGAGTGCCCTCTCTCTCGGCTCTGCAGCGGCCTGGGGGCCATCGGCAATGGTGACCTGCCCCGCCTCGGGCACGTCGGCGGTGGTGGGGGCTTCGTCATCCAAAACCACCACCGGTGTTTCGGTGGTGGCCGGGATCTCCCCCTCTTCATCTTTGGCCCTGGCTGGCCTTTGGGCCACTCTCACCACCGGCTTCCTCTCGACCGGTTTCTCCATGGGCATCGGGGCTGTGGGGGCTGTGGCCGGCCTAGCTGGCTCCCTTCTCCGAAGCCTCTTCGGCAGCCTGGACAACTCTCTGGTCGCCGGCCTCTTCTTCCTTGCGAGAGCCTCGAACTCGTTGGTGGAGAGCTTTATGGCTGCACAAGGAAAGATAATCGGCATTAGTGGCGACACGCAGTAAATAGTAAAATGGGACGAAGCAATTCGGGCTCACCGGTTGCCGGGGCCAACTCGGCCTCTATCAGGTTCTCCTCGGACAGGAGTTCCTTATAGCCGAGAATCTGATAATTGGATAACAGGGTAAACAGATCCTTATCTCTCTCCCTTATGGAGGAGTCATCATTGGAGCTAGTATCGGGCTCCCTCCAAACGGATCTCACCCCTCAACATGAGCAAAAAGGAACCTAGACTTCCACCCTCTAATTTTGGACGGGAGGCCTAGGGGGAAGGCTTATCCGGCCTGGCAGTAAAGGCCCACTAGGCCCCCACATCTTGACGGTGGAGTTTATAAAAGGCATGGAACAGGGACAACTCTGGACGGGCCCCCTCAAAGTGGCAAAGGATAATGAAGGCGCAAATGATCCGAATTGAATTCGGAGTCAACTGAGCCAGCACTAATTTGTACCTATCTAAAAGATTAAGAAAGAAAGGGTGAAAGGAAAGGCACAGCCCACACCGGAAGAACTCCTCATATAGGGCAACCCGACCCGGATGGTCAGAAATCACCCTATCTTCGAGCCCCGGCGCGGAAAGGCCAATGAAATCAGGGACCAAGAACTTAGCCCTAATGACCTCTACATCCTTAGGGGCCATGGTTGAGGCTACCCCCGACGGACCCACTGGATCAGAGCTCACCACCAGAGGAAGGGCCGGACAGCGAGAGGACAAGGGGACTGCCCTAATGGGAGGACCAGAGGTAGGCGGAGGTCCTAGTGCCCTTGATGGGTCACGGATAACAACGCCGCCCAACGGTCGAGGCATTTGGCCACTAGTCACAAGGGCCTGGTTTTCGCTATCAGATTGGGAGGACTCTTCTATGGTCTCTTGCCTTCCCTAATGGCGCTACGATCCATAGGAAAACAAAGGATAAGACTAACCTGGGAGTTGAAAGGGCTCAGGTCGCAGAAGAAGAACTCAAAGAGGAAGGAAGTAGAGAAAGCAACGGCAGTGTAAAGAATTCCACAGGCCCTTGGAAGGCTTTTATAGCCCCTGTCTCTGGCTATCGCCGCCCAAGATCCNTCTTTGTAAATACTAGACACATGCACATATATAGTAAATGGCACACATTGCTCAAAATGAATTCTCATTAAAAATATAAAGCATATCTTTTAGTCTATATCTCTATCAATCTCCCACTTAGACTCAAAGCAATGCTTGTACACATCTAACTCCCATGCCCTCTACATGTCTATCAAAAACTTTTGAAGTTAAACTCTTTGTAAAAGGGTCTGCCAGGTTGTCCTCAGATGTAACCTTGGTCACCAGCACGTCACCTCTTTGCACGATGTCACGTATCAGGTGATACTTACGCTCAATGTGTTTAGATTTCTTATGGGTCCTGGGTTCCTTCGAATTAGCAACTGCCCCACTATTATCACAATAAAGTGTAATAGGTAATTGCACTGAAGGTATCACACTAAGATCCAAAAGAAAGTTTCTTAGCCAAACAGCCTCTTTTGCAGCCTCAGATGCAGCCACATACTCAGCTTCCATGGTAGAGTCAGCAACACAAGTTTGCTTCACACTCCTCCAACTAATTGCTCCACCACCCAAAGTGAACACATATCCCGAGGTTGATTTCCTAGATTCATTATCTGATTGGAAGTCCGAATCTGTATATCCTATAGGCACAAGACTATCTGCTTGGTAAACTAACATATAATCTTTAGTCCTTTTCAGGTACTTAATTATATTTTACTGCAGTCCAATGTTCTCGCCCAGGGTTAGACTGAAATCTGCTAACCATGCCTACGGCAAAACAGATATCAGGTCTAGTACATAGCATAGCATACATTAGGCTTCCTACTGCAGAAGCATAAGGAACTGCCTTCATACTTTCTATCTCTTCAGGTGTCTTAGGACACTGATCCTTAGATAGAGAAATTCCATGCCTGAAAGGAAGAAATCCTTTCTTGGAAATTATGCATACCAAAACGGGTGAGAATTTTATCGATATAAGTGGCTTGAGATAAGCATATCATCCTTTGCTTGCGATCTCGCAAAAGCTTGATCCCTAGGATGTGACTTGCTTCTCCCAAGTCCTTCATATCAAATTGTCCAGATAACCATACCTTGACCGAAGATAACACTCCCATATCGTTTCCAATAAGTAAGATGTCATCCACATATAGCACCAGAAACACCAAAGTTTTTCCATCACGCTTCTTGTACACACATGACTCGTCAGGACTTTGATCAAAACCATAAGATTTAATAGCTTGATCAAAACGAGTATTCCAAGATCTAGATGCCTGCTTAAGTCCATAAATGGACCTCTTAAGCTTGCACACCAAGTGCTCCTGGCCTTTTACTATAAAACCGTCTGGTTGCATCATGTAAATGCACTCGTCAAGATTTCCATTAAGGAAAGCTGTCTTGACATCCATTTGCCAAACTTCGTAATCGAAATGAGCTGCAATGGATAAGAGAATCCGGATAGACTTAAGCATAGCTACTGGTGAAAAGGTTTCCTCATAGTCGATCCCTTCTTTCTGAGTAAAACCTTTTGCAACTAGCCTAGCCTTGAAGGTTTCCACCTTTCCCGTCTGCTCCTCTCTTCTTCTTATAGATCCACTTGCATCCGATGGGTTTTACTCCCTCGGGTGGTTCTACAAGATCCCAGACCTGATTAAAGTGCATAGACTCTATCTCTGATTTCATAGCATTTTGCCAAAGAGTTGCATCTTTATCCTGTAATGCTTCATTGTAGCTACTGGGTTCAGTATCCAGTTCATCAGAGATTCTGTCATATGACTCTCCAAGGAACATATACCGTTTAGGTGTATTTACAACCCTCCCACTACGACGAGGCACAACCTGATTGTATGTGCTTGTAGTAATACGATCTGACTCTGATCCTTGTGCTCCATCAACCTGCACTGGTTCTGAAACTGGTGCATTAATGGTATCCTTTTGTATCAGTTCAGGGTCAGTTCGTGTTACTATACTTCTCCCACTACGAATAGTTATTGGGAAGTTTGGGAACCCACTTTCTTGTGGTGTTTCTGCTTGTACTATTGGTATTAAAGGAGCCAGTCTAGTTTTATCGCCTCTCAACTCTTCTAGAGCAATTTTACTTCTGGGTTTGTGGTCTATAATATAGTCCTCCTCTAAGAATCGGGCATTGGTGCTAACAATGACCTTCTGATCCTTAGGACAATAAAATAAACCACCTTTTGTTCCTTTAGGATATCCAACAAAGAAGCATACATCTGTCCTTGATTCCAACTTATCTGGTTTACCTTTTAGTACATGTGCTGGACAACCCCAAACCCGAACATGTCTTAGACTAGGCTTGCGCCCAGTCCACAGTTCTGTGGGTGTCTTAGGTACTGACTTAGATGGTACCAAGTTAAGAATATATGCAGCTGTCTCTAATGCATATCCCCAAAACGAAATAGGTAAGTCTGAATAACTCATCATAGATCTAACCATATCCATAAGAGTCCTATTCCTTCTTTCAGCTACACCATTCTGCTGTGGCGTACTAGGTGCAGATAACTGGGATTCAATCCCAGCATCTAATAAGTAATCTGTGAACTCCCCTAAGAGGTACTCGCCACCACGATCGGATCGTAGTGTCTTGATATTTTTACCATGACGGTTCTCCGTTTCTGCCTTAAAAATTTTAAATTTTTCAAAGCATTCAGACTTACGGCGCATCAGATAAATATACCCATATCTTGAGTAATCATCAATAAAAGTGACAAAGTACTCAAAACCACCTCTAGCTTGGATGTTCATTGGGCCACACAAATCAGAGTGAACCAATTCTAATATCTCCTTAGCTCTATTGCCTTTGGCCGAGAATGGCCGCTTGGTCATTTTTCCTTCTAAGCAAGATTCACAGACCGGTAGTGCCTCTACTTCCAATGAACCTAATGGTCCATCTTGAACCAGTCTAGAAATCCGTCTTAGATTTATATGACCTAGGCGCAAGTGCCAAAGATAAGTTTGATTCATTTCAGAAGGATGTTTTCTCTTACATGGTCTATTATAGTTATTCACTTCATTTAGTTGCACAGTAGGAGAAACAGGATTAATAATATAAAGACCATCCACCAATGTACCAGAACAGATAAAATGTTTATTTTTCTTAATAACAACGGAGTCATTAAAATAAACTGAATATCCATCATCAACCAACTTAGAAACTGAAATTAAATTCCTTCTAATTGAAGGTACAAAAAAATAGTCCTTTAATATTAAAATCCTATTTCTACTAAAAGAAAAGCTAAAATCTCCCACTGCAACTACTGACACTCTCGTGCCATCTCCCAGAAATATGTAAATCTCCCCATCACTTAGCTGCCGGGTCTGCTGGAACCCCTGCAAAGAATTGCAAACATGATTAGTGGCTCCCGTATCTACACACCAGCCACTGTAGATAACACCACTAAACAAGTTTCAACTACAAGTGAATGAGATATACCTCTAGCCTGTTTCCTGGCAAGCCAAACTGGACACTGCTGCTTCCAGTGACCTGGCTGCTTGCAGACGAAGCACTTTTCCTTCTTTTTTATTTCCCCATTGGGCTGTGGGGTCTGATGCTGTTTCTTTTTCTGAACCTTTTTCTTCTTCTTAGCATGAGACTTCGAAGAAGAACCTTTTTCAGTAACCATAGCAACTGCAGGCTTCTTAATGAAACTCTCTGCTACCTGAAGTTCTTTAAGTAGCTCTGCCAGTGAAAAATTCATTTTGTTCATAGTATAATTTAGGCAGAACTGCTTAAAAGAATCAGGTAGGGACTGGAGAATGATATCAACCTGGGTTTCCCCATCCATCTCCGCTCCAAGGATCTCCAGTTCATTCAGAAGACTAATCATCTTTAGAACATGATCCCTGACAGGAGTTCCTTCAGCCATATTAGTGTTCATCAGTTCTTTCATCGCAGTCTGCCTAGCTGCACGACTCTGATCCCCAAACATTTCTTTGAGGTTGAACATCATGTCATAGGCAGAGGGCATAGATTGATGCTGATGTTGCAGAACATTTGACATAGATGCCAATATGTAACACCGCGCCATCTCATCAGCCTTAACCCACTTACGGTAAGCTTGGGACTCCTCATCTGAAGCCCCTTCACCGGGCTCTGTGGGACAGACCTGAGTGAGCACATACTTGTACCCTTCTGCAGTTAACACTATATCCAGGTTTCTTTTCCAATCAATGTAATTAGGACCAGTCAATTTGTTTTCTTTGAGTATCACAGCAAGTGGATTGAAAGAAGACATTTTAATCCTGAGAATCATTCATACATCAAATAAGATATAATGAGCAATAAACTTTAAATTCAAAATTATAAGTAGGGCCCCTCAACCACTACAAAATAAAAGAATTTGCCAGCAGCCTAGTACATTTTGAATAGTATGCCTCGATGGGAGGACGTCTACTACTCATCATTTATCTAGACAGATAAAACCTATTAATTTTACTATCTAGGTAAAAGGTAACATACCAAGTAAAATTAATTAGCTAGCTAAATTTGGTCATATAAATATTTGTAGTGACTCCGATGGGGAGGATACCAATATTTATACCTAAGTGTATACCATCACTCAATCCTAGATCCATTGTCCCATGGTGGATCCCTCAGATGGAGAGGTAATCCAACATTAACAACTACTAGGGATTATTCTTGGTGAGCTGGCAATCAATTTCATCCTATGGGGAGGAAAGCACTAATGCTAACACGTGAAATTAACTACCTCACCAATAAACAAGTGATGGGACCATGGGATTTAAATGTGATTAATTCCCTCTCCCACTTAGTTATTTAAACAATATTTTGAGGGTTATCAAAATCCCTGGTCGTGTTTGTAGTTGCCCATGTTCACACTAGTCTTGGAATTTCAAATATCAAAACAAACAGCAAGTGATTATCCAATTAACCATGTTCTCCTAGTTATAGACATAAGAACAAAAGGATAAACAATCAAGTATGCAACATAACCAATATAAACAAGATAAATAAAATCCCTGTTATTATGGTCAAAATTCTCCACGCAGATGAAGATCCCCGTTGCACCATGATTGCTACTTTGCTCGACGATTTGCCGCTTCGCATACGGGGGTCTGGGGGCTGGCCCCCGCAGGGGTCGAGGGGGCAGCGCCCCAAAACCTAAACGAAATCAGCTCCTTCCGATTCCTTTGCTTCGGATTTTCCTTTTAGAATCCTATCCTGCAACGGATTCTCCTTAGAATCCTATCCTGCTTTTTGCAGCAGGTCTTCTTCCTCCAT
The DNA here is from genome assembly GCA_900491605.1 of Calamus simplicifolius. Lineage (NCBI taxonomy): Eukaryota > Viridiplantae > Streptophyta > Magnoliopsida > Arecales > Arecaceae > Calamus > Calamus simplicifolius. Next base: position 635,401 of record UESW01004251.1, read on the forward strand.
CAGAGCCGCACCAGATTACATAAATCCTATGCCTCCATGTAGGAGTTCACATGCTACGTATTTACAATCACAAAGCTCTCAAAAAAATTAGAGCATACATGCTATGAAATATTACAATGATCCTACGCCTCCTTAAACCGGAGTTACAAAACAGATCTAAGTAATATTAAATCAAAACACATACATTCATGTGACCATAATAACAGGATAGAAACCTTCAAAAAAATGTTAGCAGCAAGCACGATCTATCTTATGCATGCATATTTCGATTAATGGAGAACATGGCCGTATTATTCATATACAGTATCAGCCATGGCTCTGATACCACTGTTGGGGAACGCGGAATACCCCAAGATCACGGCTATAGCGTATATGAGTAATACAAAAAAAACTTTTACCGTTCTAATCTATGAGTACAAGATCATACCTTCAGATTTGAACTTTGGAACACTTTGATTCGATTGCTCGACCTCAACCTTTAGCCTTCCGCCGTATTCCCGAAAATACCTTCTTCTCTCACAAGATGGTGGGATCTCTTGGCCGACCTAGGGTTTCTTATTTTTCTTTCTCCAAAAAACGTTAACCCTAGCAACCAACTGAGAGGGTATTTATAGGGCTACAACAGGGACCAATAGGCAAATATGAAAAGGACTTCCACGTAATTAAATCTCCCAATCCTACCCCGGGTTAGGATTCAATTACGTAAATTATAATTCATTCCACTAAAGAATTATAATTGTACTCCTAATCATATTCGAATTTATATTTTCGAGCCTTTAATATTAAATACTTATTATCTCCCCACGTTAAGATTACAGATATCCACCAATTAAATTTAATTACTGATAATATAATTTAATTGGCTTTTATTATCCTTGAGACTTATCCACTTAACTTATTTGATGTATCGGATTCAAAATCCACTTGCAAGATTTGATACAATCAAAACTTATAAGCTTCCTCAAGGGGATATCATCAATCCAATTTATCAGGACGTGGTTTCCTTCAACTATTAATATTCACCATATATATAATGTTATTGCCCAACCCACTGAGTTTATTGACTCATATAGAATCTCACTCTATGTGTAATCAAAGCAATAATCACTACATACACGTGTCTAGAAATAGAATTCGGATTAAGAGCATAAGTAATCATAATATTCATGAGGTTTAAATTATTTTATAAAGTCAGTATAAAATAATTAACTCAACTGGGTCCTGTTCAATACACACAAAGTGTACTAGCACAAATAGTTAGAATAAACCATTCCCCGTAGTCAAGACAGACCTACTAAAAATTTGTGCTACAGTTCTACTGATGGTGTGTCCAATTCCATCTAAAACTGTGAACAATAAACTTGTATTCCAAAAGAAACCGATGATCTAGTCTTCTGTGTGTAAGCCGTACTCTACACACTAGATCAAATACTCTTTGTAAATACTAGACACATGCACATATATAGTAAATGGCATACATTGCTCAAAATGAATTCTCATTAAATATAAAGCATATCTTTTAGTCTATATCTCTATCAGCTCCTCTATGCCGCCCTCCTCTGGTGTTGGCACCGCTCCACCTCCAAGGCCCTTCTAGGTCCAACCGGCCTCCCCCTCATCGGCAGCCTCCCCTTCCTTGACCCGGATCTCCACACCTACTTCGCTTGCCTCGCTGCCGCCCATAGCCCCATCTTCAGAATCCAGCTAGGCGCCAAGCTTGGTGTTGTCATCTCCTCCCCGGCTCTTGCTTGCGAGGTCCTCAAGAACTAGGATGTCGTCTTCACCAATCGCGATGTCCCCGTCATTACCCGTCACACCTATGGCAGCGTCGACTTCGTTTGGAACCCCAACGACCCCGCCTGGCGCATGCTCTGCTGCGTGTGCATCTACGAGATGCTGGCCTTGGCCAGCCTCGATGCCATCTACAGCCTTCGGAGGCAAGAGGTCCGGTCGATTGCCCACTACATGTACTCGCACACCAACACGCCGGTGGACATCGGGGCCCAGTTGTTTCTGATGGTGATGAACGTGATCACCAGCATGTTGTAGGGGGTAACGATGCAAGGAGAGGAGAGGAGTGCGGTGGGGAAGGAGTTTAGGGAGCTTATGGCGGAGATCACGGAGCTACTGGGCCGATCGAACTTGTTGGATTTTTTTTCGGTTCTGGCTCGGTTTGATCTGCAGGGTATGGGGAGGCAGATGCAGGCTGTGCCTGGCATGACCCTTATGGGCCGGCACAACCCAGGCCCTTATGGGTTATGCTGGATTGGCACATGGGCCGTGCCGTGCCTGGCCTACCTAGGCCGTGCCAGTCCAGGCCCTAATGGATCGTGTCGGGCTTGTTCCGTGGGCCAGAGTTTCCGAGCCTGGCACGATCCATTTTAATGGGCTATGCCAGGCATGGTTCGGTACTGTAGCAATTTAGCCATGCTGGGCTGGGCCATGAGCGGCCCGACCTAGTGCCCATCTCTAGTTTAGCTTGAGCAAAGCTGGCATGGCCTAGTTCGTGCCGTGCTGGACTGCCTATGGCCCGGCCCAATGACCATCTCTAGTTTAGCTTGACCAAAGCCACCCTCATATTTAACCTTAGGCCCCGAGATTATAGCAAGGCATGAAGGAAGGTAGGGCGTAGGAGAGCAAAGAAGGAATACTATAGAGAGACCGATAGCTTTCTAATCCTAAAGGGATTGAAAGTTATGAATCATGCACTCTCACTATTTTACTCTCCTGCTCCTATTCTTCTTATAGGCCATGTTGAAATCCTAACCTATACTATCACGATTTTCCCAAAGGAGACTTAGGTACTGTTTGATAGAAAAAATGTTATCCATGGATAAGTGTATGTGATAGAGTTTGTCCCCTGGCTATCCCTAGGGATATCCCTTGGCTATCCCATTGATCATATCAAATGCAAAAAGGTAAATCCATAAGATAACTTTTTTTTACTCTTATTTGGAGGGATAACCAGCTATTCCTGCATTTTCTAGGAAATAAATTGAGGGGATATCCCATGGTTAACCATGATTAACCATGGATTATCCCTTTGGTTAACTTTTATTCCCAGCTATCCCTTATAGCTGTGGCTTTTGAGAATAAGAGGGGATATTCCCTCTTATCCCCTATTTCAAACACTACCTTAGGGTCTTATTTAGATGGAGTTTATTAAGGGGGAGGGAGAGGGGGAGGAGAGGGGAAGGGAGGAGAAGAGTTTTAAAGGCACTTGTTTGGAATGAAAGGAAAATAGAAAAGAGGTAAACAAAAATGGATGTTATTCATTCCTGTCTATTTTCTCTTAAAAGGTTAAATTTCTTTATCCCATAAATTGGGTAGTAAAGAGGGAAAGGAGAATAGGATTATAACTTTTGCTCCATCTTTCTAGCTTTGTTCCTGCAAATTGATTTGGACTTCTCTTATGATAAGAGATATATTTATAATTTTATAAATATAATTTTTCTCTCCCTTTCTTCTCTTCCTTAATTCAAACAAGGTGAATGAAAATTATCTTCCTTTTTCTTTCATCCTTTCTAAACAAGAAAAGGGCAATAATCCTTTCCTTCCCTTCCTTTCCTTCCAAAGATTGAAATAGATTTTTAGGAATATATAAGCTCCGTATTTATTGGGCCAGAGAAAACTAAAAGTTACCATCTCCACAACATTGAGTAACCATCCCTTAAACATTCCCAACCCTTTGGTGAAGGTGTTGCTTGAATCGAGATATCTAATACAACAGCAAGAAATCATATAAGCAAGGTAAGGTAGCATGATCTTAGGTGTAAGTTGTATATCATACTTTAACTTGGACAAGATTAAGTGTTTTAGTTGCCTCCTGCGTGAACTTTGAAGTAATTAAACTAGCTGAATCTGACTAAACTCAACCTGACTCCATAATTTATAATCCAAATTAAGTTATTTAATTATCTTTTTATGGATTTTGCAATGCCAAATTATTGAATGCATTTGATTACTTCTGCTGTCTATGTTATGTGAAGCTTTTAGCTAGTGGAGTTAACAAATTCTAGTTAAAAGAACCGATCGATAGACTTGGCATCTGTACTTCTTTCAATGAAACTGCATCAAGATGAGCTACCATGAATCACCTTCTTGCTAAGAAGTTATGTCAAGTTGAAAAACCTCACAATTGAGCTACGTGATAGAACAAACATCAAAGTAACTAGTCTAAATTGAGAACTTGTCCCATTTTTAATTTTAGTTTATCTTGTTAGCTCAACAATAACTATATCAAATTCTAGGTCCGTGAATATCCCTACGATCCAAAATTAATGGTCAAGAATTCTGAGAATCTCTGCACTCACAGCCGTTCCTTAGCCTTAATCTTAAGATGGTGAAAATCCAAGGCTTTAATGGCCGAGAAAACGTAGAATTTTAAGATTTCTACATGAAAGATCCCAAGTTTCCTAAGAGATAAATATCAACGGCTCAAAGAATCATGCATCATTTGTGGAAATTCATAAACGTATAGAAGCTGCTCAAGGACTATAAAGTTTTGGGAAGGCCTTGCCTTCGGCACAAATCGTACCATACATTCTAACTTTTAGATTTTTTTCATCAGGGATTGGGAGATGCAATGCTTAAGTAGACATGCTAAAGGTGCAGTAATTATTTATCTCTTTTTTATGGATTAGAGCAATAGAAATATAACAAGAGTTTGCTTGGAAGGATGCAATTTTTGATCCTCAAATTTTTACTCAAAATGTATTTTGATTCTTAAATTTTTAATTATTGTAATTTAGCCCCTGATGTTTTAATAATGATGCATGTGTCATCCTGTCGACCAATCGATGTGCTAGTATTGGAATGATACGTAAGCTAGGCATCCAATTTTAATTGAACTCATGCAATAAAACTTCTGGATAACAACATATATGAGAAACTAAATTAGAATAACAAAAGTTTGAAAACCAAAATGAATTTTGAGCAAAATTTTATGAACCAAACAAATATTTTAGCCTTCATTTAGTTAGTAGATTTTGATGGATATACCATTGTTTCTATTCAAAAAATGCTGGCTTATCTCTTATAAATGTTATCCTAGCTGTGATACAAAGCACGGTGCCACATGCCTCTTGATATTAAATTATTCACTTCTATGTCCAAAATTTCTCAATGATATGAAAACCCTGTTTATATTGATAAGGCCATACAAAAAAAAGATAACTTTTGATCTCATGTCTATCACCTCTTTGAGGGTTGAAGTCTCACACTCCAATAAGTATAGAATCTTTAAATCAATTTTTTTAAAGATAGTTATAAATGATTTTTTAATATCAAAAGATTTCAACTAGAATTTATTTATAAAGAGTTTGTCCAAAGCAATAAGTTTTTCACTTCTTATAGAATACTAACTTCTTAAAACAAATAGATTTTCTACTTCTAAATTATAAATCATGTAATGTTATATTCATAATTTCCATAGGTTTGTTAATACCGACAAAAGTTCATTAAATTGCTCATAATTTTCTAATCCAACCTTTTTTTTTAACTAATTCAAGATATGTTTGAAATCTAACTCAATACTGGAAGCCATGAAGGTGGACATATTCAAAAAATTTAATTATATTAATTTTGAGGAAGCTTGCTTTATAGCTGATTGTCCATTTGGTTGGGGTGTTGTAATATTAAAGGCTCCAAAAATAAATACAGTACGTATCAGCTAACTATTATAACAGTACCATCATGCAGCTCATCCCAGGGAATTATGTCTCTGATTAATCTGTTCCCAATAACGCCCATAAGTTTGCAAAACAAGTTGTGAAAGGGACTCCATAGCTGTCAAGCCCCACAGCTCACATATTTAGACCAACATTCTCTTAGGGCCTGCTTGGCATCATTATTGATTTTCTTTTTACAAATTAATAAAATATCTCAAGGAGATTGGTGTTGAAGGTAACATCTGCACAAAACTTTTGCTATTTGTTACTTTTTTTTTTTTTTTCACTACTCCTTTTGGAAGAAATAAATCTTTGCTCCCAGAATTTTCATAGATTTTATGAAAAAAAAGTTTTGGACTAATCAAGAGGATTTCACCGTGCATGTTGTTCACTCTGTTTTATTTTTGTTGGGTTCTTGAAAACAAAAATATTTCCGGAACCGACTTGCGTTTACTGAGGAATCTGCTCCTTCACATAGGGTTGTCAGGACAGTCTTCTCCTTATCAATTGAGTACACTTCCCATCGGACAGTTCTTAACTCTGATAGCCTTGGCCCCTAGTGTTCTCATGCTGTCTGGGCAGCGCACCGGTGTACGGTCTTTATATCTTGGAAGCCCCCACCTTTAGGGTTTGTCAAAATCAATTTTTATGAGAGTATTTGTAGTAAATTTGCAGGATCGGGTTTTTTGTTATGAGGATTGGATGGTGTGATGCTGGCAGTTGATGATTTCAGCCTTCTCGACTCCTCAGTATCGCAAGCGGAGCTGTATGCCGCCTGGACTGGTACTTTCTATGCTATTCGTAGCCTGGGCATCCGGAGTCTTATTATTGAGGGGATACTCTTACTGTGATTCGTTGGCTTCATCAGAATCACTATAATCATCTACCTATCAATCCATTGATTTATGACATTCGATCTCTTCTCCAAGGCGTCCACTGCGTCTAGACGGCATATCTATAGGGAAGCCAATGTTGCGATAGATTGGATCGCTGCCAGGGTGGTCCATCACTCTGGCTTTTCGAGCTGGAAGTTGGAAGACCCATGTCCTCTTGTTCTAACCCAAATTTTTACTCTGATATCTCGGGTTTGACTCACTCTAGGATGTGATCACCCGCCTGTACCAAAAAAAATAAAAAACAAAAATATAAAAATTACCAAAGAGGCCTTAGCTCTCTCTCTCTCTCTCTCTCTCTCTCTATATATATATATATATATATATATATATATATATATATATGTCACAAAAGAAGGACGAAATATATGAAATGATATTCAATCACCAGGTGTATTATTTGGGAGACGGTACAAAGAAAAGGATTCAAAGAAATGAAAATTAAAGGCGAAATTGTCGCTTGATTTGGCCATTAAATGGTCCAAAGACGTGAGATCAGGTATAATGAGCAGTGCCCGTGTGACAGTACAGAAAGGAGTCATGGTTCTAAACCAATTCAGCAAAAAGCGATAAAAGAACCAGCTAAGATCACATAGCGCATAGAAACGAAGACATGGTAAAAGTTATTATCATGAAGGGTCTGGTTTTCACTTCTATTTCGAAAGATTCAGATCAGCCTCTCCTAGAAATGAAACCATGATCAAACTCTCTAGACCCAAAAGTTTGGGAGCAACACAACAACATACTGCATATATATCCCAGTGAAGGAAAACAACAACCAGTTAATATCACATAGCGCGTAGAAACGAAGACATGATAAAATGTTATTATCATGCATGAAGGATCTGGTTTTCACTTCCATTTCGAAAGATTCAGATCAGCCTGATCTCCTAGAAATGAAACCATGATCAAACTTTCTGGACCCAAAAGCTGCGGAGCAACACAACAACATACTGCATATATATATATCCCAGTGAAGGAAAACAACAAGGTCCTTTATTCATAAAACCATGCAGGGTACCATATTTTTTAAGAAAAAACAACATATATATAGTACGATAAACAACAAGTTCCAGCCAAAGCTAGTTATAAAGTCGAGCATATTGTGTATTTAAGTTCTTATTTCGGAATTAGGAAAGAAATAACATCACTTATAACTGTTGAGTAAATTTCCATCCCTCAGATTTTTCTTTGTCCTTCCACTGCCTGCTCATCTAAGCCTTGTTTCTTTAATTTCAAGAACACGTTCACCTGAAGATCAGAAAAAATAAAAACAATTTCCTTAAAAGGAACTCCATCATCCATCTGAAATCTATATATTTAAAACTAATGAAGTAGTTCAACATAACAAACATGAAGAGTTTAATTCACTTATTGAGAACAGTTTTATTTAATAAAAAACGTACTGCCAAAGAGAAGCTCCCATCCCAGTCCTTGTTGCAGTCAAAGACGAAATGTTGGCTTAAAGGCACATATAAAAGATGAAATTAAACAAGAAATCTTCATTCAAAAGCGATGGCACACAGGCAGTTCACAAAAGAAAACGAGCAAACAATAATAGTAACTGTGAAAAAATAAAATGCAATAAAATAACATTTTGAAATGGACAATTAATGAAAACAAACGAAACACTACTAATTTATTTGGTTAATTCTGCTTGAAAATATGTGGGCATTAAAGAAATGATGAAACATGAATCTGTTATGTTTTGTTTGATTGATCGATTGTGTACAATAAAATGAAAAGTTATATGTAATGGTCTTCTAATTACCTTCCATACTCAACAGTTCTCGTAATGCTTTGAAGTAATTTAGTTGAAACGTTCATGTAAAGATTTGAAGAATACAATAGTGAAGGACTGAATTGGATCCTTCGAATAAATGAGTCACTACAACAAATATTATAATAGCCGATGCTAAAAACATCATTTCCCGGCACTAGAAAGTATCAAAAAATATTATCCCAACGCTTCGTGAAGAATCAGGATACAAGGAGTGGAGGCAGAAAATTTGGATGCTAAAAAACATTGGCAAATTTTATTTTGCCAATGCTTTAAAGCGTCAGCAAGGCTAAAAGCATCGAAAAATACCAATGTTTAAAAGCGCGGGTAACATATAGCTTTGCCAATGCTTTTAAGCATAAGCAAGAAAAAAGAATTAAAGCATCAGCAAAAACAAAAGCTTTTTACGTTTTTGGAAAGCCGGGCATGTCAACATTGCCGACGCTTTAAAGTGTGATGCCTTTTTGAGGTATGCAGCAATGATAAATCTCTAATGTAACATAAAGTATTTTTTTATGGGTTGCCATACTTGCTTGAGAATCAAAGGTTAAAAGAAAGCCAGATAATCAAGGTGATTAAATACATCTTCACTAGATTACAGGATGGCTCTGGAGCATCCAAGACCAGGTGCCAACTGATAATAATGAAAGTAAGAGTGATCCGGAGACACGTAAACTTTAGAGCATTTTGTGTTGCCTGAAAGTGGGCAAATCATGCATCTTTAGTGGGAAGGTCTGTACTGCAAACTTCCAAGATTATAGCTTCAAAAGGCAGTTGTTGCAAAAGTCAAGACCACAAGCTATGCCAACGCATGCTCAGCATGTAACATAATTTAAGCAAGAAGTGAAATACAAGTTATACATAGAAAGAACCCTACATATTACCAATTGTTATCTAAGTTGAGTTCTTCATGCTTGTAAGAATATATTAGAATACACACACACACACACACACATATATATATATATATATATATATATATATAAAAAAAATTATCTGTGGTGTGTGTGAGGCAGATTATATTCAGAAAAAAATATTTTAAATAAAATAAGTTAAGAATTAGGCATGAGAGATGGTTTACACCACTGCCCACTGCCCTAAAGGAGAACTGATTCCCCTTCTCGTGTAAAGAAAAATAGAACCACAACTCTTCTCTAAGGTACAACTCGGAACCAGATTCCTACATCCGTTGACGACACGATCTCAAAGAAAAAATAAAATAAAATGTAGAATTATTGTTGTTATTCCCAAAATTTTCATCCTTTGAAACCTATTTATAGATTTTCTTATAAAAAAATGGTCGGACGTTATTTTTTAAAATGGCCAGGCAATTGAGTTTCTTTTAAAACTGCCGAAAGTTCAATCATTTGGTTTTCAAACGGCCAAAGTTCAGTTTTTTTAAACAATGTTTGCGTTTGGTTTTCCAAACGGCCGAACGTTAACAATCCGCCACAAAAAAATAAAAACAAAGGAATAATAACCAAATAAATTAAATTCAATAAGCAATTTCAAACTTTAAATTTTTAATGTGCTTAGTGCAAGTATCTTCTAGGTTTGAACTTGTATTTAGTATAAAATACACACAGTATAAAGATGAGCTAATCATAATATGGTTAGCACTATCTAGGCCATGCGTTTGCCTTGATTTTTATGAGAGTTACTAGGGATTCGCCTCGGTCCCATAGTTGCGGCCTCACGACTACTCTCACTAAGGTAAATCCTCCAAGGGTATGTGCAACGGAATCATACCTCGCTGAATTTACAGCCTTGGATCTATTAAGAGCTATGCTCAATAAGGTAGATCCTTCAAGGGTACATGACCTCGCTGAATTTACAGCCTTGGAGTTGGATCTATTAAGAGCTATGCTCAACCTAACCGTCACAATAAAGCACCACACCATAGGGATGAGATGGAGATAGACTTTTAAAGCGGTGCTTCCAGATATCACCTCAAAGATCGTTTCCCTTTGAACCTTAACCATAGGGTTGCCATGATGGTAGGGGTCCACTCTGGTGACTAATATATGGGCTTAAGCCCCATCCCCCTCGATGTCTCAAAAACCACAGCCTTCGAAAGGCCTTTGGTTAAAAGATCTGCCAAATTATGTTTAGATCTAACAAACTGTAGTGACATTGATTCTTTCATTTTATTTCTTATAGATTTATACCTGATCATGATATGATTATTCATCTTTTTATTTGTTGTCTGTTGATTTAACAGATCAATCAGAGCTCTACAATCACAATTTAAACAAATTCGAGAAATATTTGGTGAAAGAACATCTATATCATTTATTAAGTCTTTTAGCCATTGTGCTTCAGTGCAAGTAGTGTCAAGAGCTGAGAGTACTTCTAGTGATTATAGTTTGTTTACATGAGCCCCAAGATACTGCAGCTCCTCCTAATAGGAAGAGATACCCAGTGGTGGACTTAACATCGAATTTATCTGTTACCCAATTAGCATCACTATACCCCTCAATCACTTTAGGATAACCAAAATACACTAGAGAATAATTTATGGTTCCCTTAAGATATCTAAAAAAATTTTCTAGAGCTTTCCAATGTTCGTCACTATGATTGCTATTATACCTACTCAATCTGCCTACTGCATAAGCTATGTCTGGACGAGTTCTATTTGAAATATATAATAGGGATCCTATTCTTTGAAAATATCTTAATTGATTAATAGGTTCTCCTAAATTTTTAATTAAATGAGAGTTATGATCATAGGGGGTAGAAATAGGATTTAAATCATAATATTCAAACTTTTGAAGTATTTTCTTTATTGAGTGTGCCAGACTTATTGCTATTCCATTACTACTCTGTTAAGTTTATTCCTAGAATTACATCGGCTTCTCCTAGGTCTTTCATATCAAACTTATTTGATAAGTAGCTTTTAGTTTCTTGAATTAATTTTAATGATGTTCCTAGGAGTAATATATCATCTACATATAAGCATAGTATTATAAAATCAGTATCCTGTCTTTTATAGTATACACATTTATCATATTCATTTATTTTAAAGCTATTTTTCAAAATAATTTCATCAAACTTAATATGCCACTGTCTAGGAGCTTGTTTTAAACCATACAAAGATTTGATTAATTTATATACTTTATATTCTTGTCCTTTTACTTCAAATCCTTGAGGTTGATTTATGTAAATTTCTTCTTCCAATTCTTCATTTAAAAATGTAGTTTTTATGTCCATTTGATGAATTATTAATTTATGAATTGAGATTAAGGCAATTAGAGTTCTCAGGATTGTTATTCTTGCTACAGGAGCATAAGTATCAAAATAATCTATGTCCTTCTTTTGATTAAATCTCTTTACTACTAACCTAGCTTTATATCTTTCTATTGATCCATCTGGTCTTAATTTTCTTTTAAAAATCCATTTTGTTCCTATAGGTTTGTTTCTAGGAGGTAAATCAGTTAAAATCCAAGTTTTATTTTCTATGATTGATTTAATTTCACTATCTAGCTTCCTTCCAATATGATGATTATGATGATGTCATTGCCTTATCGTATGTGGAAGGATCACCTTCTATTAAGAATGTGAAAAAATTTTCACCAAAATCTTTTTCAATTCTTTTCCTTTTGCTTCTTCTTACTTCTAGTTCAGTTTCTAGTTCTGGTTCTATGGCTTTAGAGGATGATGTTTCAAATTCTAGGGGTCTAGAGATTTTAGTCTTGAATGAAATTATATCTTCAAAGAAGGAGGCATCTCTAGCTTCTAAGATTGTATTATCAAATATGTCATTAATCTATGATTTTATTACAAAAAATCTATAGGCATTGCTATTTTGGGCATAGCCTATAAATACAGCATCTAAGGTTTTGGATCCTAGTTTTCTCTTTTTGGATTCAGGAATATTAAACTTAGCTAGACACCCCCACACTTTGAGAAAGTCTAGGTTAGGTATTCTTCCTTTCCAAAGTTCATAGGGAGTCTTACCACTATCCTTAGTAGGTATTCTATTTAGGATGAAACAAGAAGATAGAAGAGATTTCCCCCACAAGTTCTCAGGTAAGCCAGAACTAATGAGCAAAGAATTTACCATATCCATAAGGGTACGATTCTTATGCTCAGCTAAACCGTTGGACTGTGGAGAGTAAGGAGCAGTCAGTTGATGAATTATCCCATGTTCTTGACAGAATTGAGAAAATTCATTTGAGGTATACTCCCCTCCTCTATCAGATCTAAGAATTTTAATTTTCCTTTCTTGTTGATTTTCTAACTCACTCTTATAAATTTTAAATTTATTGAAGGTTTCATTTTAAGATTTAATTAGATAACAGTAACAATATCTAGAAAAATCATCTATGAAGGTTACTAAGTACCTATTGCCACCACGAGTTGCAGTCTTAGTTGAGTCACAAATATCACTATGTATTAACTCCAAAATTGACGAATTTCTTTTCACTGATTTGAATGGCTTTCTTGGTTGTTTAGATTCATCACATATTTCATATTTAGACATATCTATATTCGATTTAGGAATTAGTTTTAAATTCATCATGTGTTCGACCTTTCTTAGGTGCACATGACCCAACCTGGCATGCCACAGATTTTGATTAGACTTATTCACAAGATAGGTTTGATTCTCAGCTTTATTAATAAAAGGATTTATTACATTCAATTTAAATAAGCCTTCACTTACATATCCTTTTCCTATGAAGGAATTATTCTTAGTTATTATAACTTTATTACAATCAAGAACAATTTTGTATCCTCTTTGAACTAGCTGAGATCCGCTGACAAGGTTCTTCCTAAGATCAGGAACATAAAGCACATCCATCAAGGTAACAACTTTTCCTGATGACATTTTCGGGTTCACTCGACCTTGTCCCTCGACCCTGGTGGCTGTGTTGTTCCCTAGAGTCACACTTCCTCCACTTGAGTCCTGAAAAGTAGTGAACCAGGAGCGATCAACACAAATATTAACATTAGCTCCTGAATCCAACTACCAGTCAAGGTTGGAATAAGTAAGATTTAATTCAGGGTTCAAGCTTACTAACCTAAGGATGGAATCATCTTGACCTTCAACTACGTGAGCTTGGGGTCCGAAGGAAACAGAAGGTTTGTAAAAGGGCTCCCTTTTCCGATAAAAGCAGTCTCTTGCAAGATGATTTGTCCTCCCACATACGAAACAGAATCTTTTACTTGGACCTTGGGTTGGCTGGCTAGGTCTAGTATTGTGGGTTTTAAAGGTTTCACCCTTGGGTTTGAACTTGTTTGGTTTAGGATGGTAGGGTTAGTTTGATTGTTTTTGGAGGTTCGATCGAAATTTAGGCTTTGACCTTTGTTTAGAATTATTATTGGTCTGGTGTTGTTCGGTTAGATTGGCTTGGACACTTGGAGTTTTATTTTGAAGGGTTTTAGACCTATGTTGGTCTTCTATCCTGATTGAGTTTAGAAGTTGAGCCAATGATAGCTCTCCTTGTTTTTGAAGCTGACTTTTGACAAAGCCATTCCATGAAGGATGCATTTTATCTAGGAGGCTGGAAACTTTAAAACCTTCAGAGAATTTGCCTTCATTGGCCTGAAGTTTCCTAAGGTATTCTTGGAATTTATGAATTTGGTCATTGATAGGCATGTCATCTACCATATTGAATCTAAGGAATGATGCGGTATTGAATCGTTCTACTCCAACATCATCAAGTCCATATTCAGACTCAAGGTTATCCCATAATTCCTTTGAATTTTTAGCCGATAGGTAAATGTCGTAGAGTGAGTCGGATAGGGCACTAAGGATTCTACCTTTATATAGATAATCCTCTTCAGGGTAGTGGTTGATATTGTGCTAGAGGAACTGGTAGATAATTTGTCAATCACTGACCAAAGACCTAAGGCAGTTAGCCAAAACTTTATTTGGCTTTGCCACCTTCTAAAATGGGATCCATCAAATTTTTCCGGTCTAAGACTAACGATGTCATCCCTAAGGGTTATCATACGGTCCAAGCTAGATTTAGAGAGGATGATCTGAAAAATGAAAATGATTTTGTTACAAAATTGTTTGAATAATTCAAACATTTTTTTTTTCTTTTCCTTTTTTTTCACAACAAGAGAACAAGATATTTTGCTACAAGTGAAAGAAAATTAAATATACAATGCAAATAAATTATAATTAATTTGCAATAGTTCTCCTTTAGATTGTTATCTAAGTTGAGTTCTTCATGCTTGCAAGAATATATTAGAATACATATATATATATATATATATATATATATATATATATATATATATATATATAATTATCTGTGGTGTGTGTGAGGCAGATTATATTCAGAAAAAAAATATTTTAAAATAAAAATAAGTTAAGAATCAGGCCTAGGAGGCGGTTTATACCACTGCCCTAAAGGAGAACTGGTCCCCCTTCTCATGCGAAAAAAATAGAACCACAACTCTCCTCCAAGGTACAACTCGGAACCAGATTTCTACATCCGTTGGCGGCATGATCTCAATGGACGCGATCAGCGATCTTCAATGCAATCTTCAAAGAAAAAAAATAATAAAATGTAGAATTGTTGTTGTTGTTCCCAAAATTTTCATCCTTTGAAACCTATTTATAGATTTTTTTTAAAAAAAAAATGGTCGGACGCTGCATGGAGTCAGTCGGGACATGGAACAGCGGAGTCGAGAACCGAAGCCGCCTGAGAGGAGAGGCCGCCTAGGAGCATAGGGCCACCTAAAAGAAAACTATCTTGGGAGGAGGCTGCCTAAGAGCACAGGGTCTCCTAGAAGGGAACCACCTTGGGAGGAGGCCGCCTAGGAGCATAGGGCCGCCTAGAAGGAAACCGCCTTGGGAGGAGGCTGCCTAGGAACACAGGGCCACCTAGAAGGAAACCAGGGCCGCCTAGAAGGAAACCGCCTTGGGTGGAGGCTGCCTAGGAGCACAGGGCCGCCTAGAAGGAGGCCATCTAGGAATTGCAGAGACTGACGAGGATGGGCCAACTTGCCAGGTTAAGCCCAGATGCGGTCATTGTAGCCCATAGGGTCAATTGGCCCCATCAATGCTGCTTCTGGAATCATGCATGTGGACTATAATCCATTAGGTCCTGAAAGGCTTCTGACAATTTCCCTGACCGTCTTGATGAACAACGTTGATCCCAGTTTGTTGGCCTCAGTTGTGTGGAGTCAGTCGGGAACGGCCATGGCCAGAATGGCTTAATGGCCGTGGCCAGGACTGGGGGTCAGAGCTGGCACCCTGGAGAGGACTGGTGATGGGGACATCAGCAAGAAGAAAGGTTGTAGACTGATACTCTTTGGTTTTGTAGTTAATCTACTTTCCGCAGGTTCCACTTACTCGAGCCAAGAGTTTCAATTGGCAACTCATGCTGCAAAATTTCAACTTCTGCCAAGTCTCAAAGTATCGACACTTCCTGCCTTGAGTCAACACTGCTATCAAGACATCAAGTCTTCTCTTTGGAAGTCAAATCTTGGAGGACACATGGAGGTATCTGATGATGACACATGGCAACTTAGAAGTCAAATCTTGGAGGACACATGGAGGTATCTGATGATGACACATGGCAAACTAAGGAGGTGCCACATGGAAGCTGGTGCAACCAAATTTGTTAGGGATTGATTGTAATTAGTTAGCTATATCATAACTAATCCTTAGATTGTTATGATCTTTTAGTTTTTTGGGCTGAAATTTCTGGAAGTCCTTTGGCCTATAAATAGGCCAAGCTTTCCCTCTTGTAGATATGAAGTTTGAGAAATAAAATCAAGTTTATTTGATTTCTTTTGCCAAGTGCCTTGTTCATCTTTGAGTATGAAGAGGGTGAGATGCTCTTAGTTTGAGTTGAGGCTCGTGTTTCCTAGTCTTAGATCTAGGTCACTCCTTGAGGGAGAGGGTGAGAGGCCCAATTTGCTACTCTAAACCATTCTACCAAGGTTCCATAATAGTTTCAGGAAGAAGGACAAGTGCTACCCAAGTCTCAGCAAAATTTTTCAAATCCTTCCTTTCCTTGTTCGATTTTTTTATTTCCTTCAATTCCTTTGCCTCCACGGTCTTACTTCTGATCACTTGCAGGTTCTCTTGAGGATGTTAGAGTTGAGGATGATGGCTCCACGTCAAGGATCAAGTGCCAAGGTGAGTTCTTAAGTAAGGAGTGTAGATCTTGTCAACCAACCCTCAATTCTTTGAGTGTTGAGTGCATCCCTTCCACTTTAAGATCTTACTTCATTGTTGAAAAAAAAAAAAACCTCTTGGTCCTTTAGATCTGAAGTTTTAAAGGTGGCTTAACTTAGTTTGAAGGTTTCCATACCTTTAGATCCTAATCTTTTTATTTCTTTGAAAGAAGCTTGCACAAGGGTGTTTAGATTTCTGCTTCCGGTTTGATGTTCTTCATTTCTCCCATGCATGAATTCAGCCATAGCTTGGGCTCAAATGTTCATTAAGGGTGGTAATCACTTAGAACACATCACCATCCCCTCATTCCACCAATTTTTTTTTCATGCCCCATCAGCTTTGGTATCAGAGCTTTGGTCTCTAAGTTAAGCTTGTAAGTTGCTGGAATTTCTGTTCTAGTTTTAGTCGAGATTTTCATGAATTTTTTTGTAATTTTTTAAGGGTTAAAAAATAAATAAAAATTTATTTTCTGCACTTTAGGACTTTAGGTTCCAAAATCTAAAATTAAAAAAATATATTTTAGAGTTTTGGAATAAAAAAAATTTGAGTTCTTAGGTTGTTTTCTGGAAGACTGTTTTGGTTCCCTCCATTAAATTTGATTTTAAAAAAATAAAAAAAATAATTTTTTAATTTGAGATCTGAGATTTAGACTTCAAATTCTGTTATTTTTCACTTAAAGTTTGAATTTAGAGGGGTTTTTAAATTTAAAATTTAAATTTTGAAATAGGTAGTAGAGAGTTTGTTAAGCTGCTAGAATCTTCTAGCAACTACTATCATAACAACTTCCTCAACCAAATTTTAAAAAAAAAATTGAATTCAAATTTCAAAATCTAGGATTTTCACTCTGAGATCTAACTAATTCAATTTTCATTTTGAATTTTTGAAAATTTAAAACTTTAAATTTCAAATTTTCAAAACCGGGTTAGTTGAAGGTTAGTTAGAAGCTGCAAATTTTATTTAACCACTTTTACCTCCAAGAATGAAATTTTAATCTAAATTTTAAAATTTTTAAAAAAATTAGCTTCTGAAATCTAGACTTCAAGATTTGAATTTCTCAATTTAAGTTTGCATTTGCTGAATTTTAAAATTAGATTAAATTTTACTTAATTGTACTAAGTCTAGTCGATTGTGCTAGTTAATTGCTGAAATTGTGTGCATCCATATATACATAAACCATCTTAAGGGCATTCAATATAACATAAGGGGAGGAGTTAATAACCTTTCCTTAGCCCACAACAACCATCCTCATTATGCATTGACCTAAGCCTTAATTAAAATCAAGTATGCACCTAAATTAAGGACACCAACAAGTCGGGTTCAAGTGCAAGAGGAGACAAAGCACTATTTGAGTTTGTAATTATTCTTAGAAACTGGTGTCTAAGACTAGAGGTCTAATGGCAAATGCCTTAAGCGGACTTGCGGTTCTTTAATTGGGTCCTTGCGAAAGCAAGGGGGGCCTCCCGCATTCCCACCTCTTACCTGGCCAGTGACAAAGGTAATTGCATCCTTAACTAGTACCTAGTCAAGTCTTGTATTTTGAACTTCTAGGTTTAGGAGCCCTAGAAGCTAGGTTTGTACTTCTTGTTTTATAGGTCAAAAGTTCTATCTTTCTTGGTTTGTACCTATGGATCCTAATCTTGAACTCTTTATGAGGACCCTGACTGAAAAGTTAGACACTGTAACTGAGCAATTAGGGCAAATCAACAAAGAATTAGGTCAAGTAAAAGATAGAGTTGAGACCCTTGAAGAGCCTCAAAGGATCCCCATCGAACCTGAATCATCTAGGTCAATTCCTCGAGGTCCAAGAGCCCAATATCATGTGCACATCCCTGAATACAATCCAAGGAGACTTGATCCTGATTTCATGGAAGAAGCCCGTCGAGTCCATCGGCCTGACTTTACTCCTGATCGTATCCCTAGGCGACCTCACCAGGATTACTTAGATCAAGATGAAAGAGCCATGAGGAACATTCGATTAGAGGCTCCTATCTTTGATGGAAGCCTAGACCCTAAAGCTTATGTTGATTGGGAGGGAGAAATGGATCAATATTTTGAATGGTATGAGATGACCGAGGAGAGAAAGTATAAGTTTGCCAAACTGAGGTTAGTCCGCCAGGCTAGGTTATACTGGGAGAATATCGGGCGAATGCTTAGGCAAAGAGGAGACATGCCCATAACCACTTGGAGAGCTATGAAAATCAAGCTTAGGGAAAAGTATGTCCCTATGTCCTATCACCAAAGACTATTAGATCAGTGGCAAAGATTATACCAGGGCAATAAGACTGTGTCTGAATATATTACCAAGTTTGATGAGTTTGCGATGAGGTGTAACATTGATGAATCAGAAGCTGTAACATTGTCTAGGTTTAGAGCCGGTTTGCGTGAAGAAATTCAAAAGGAATTATTTCTAAGAGAAATCACTGACCTAGACCAAGCCTATCAAATAGCCAGAGATTGTGAAAGGTTTCAAAGGGGACCGATAGTCAGAAGACCCGAACTAAGTAAGATTAGCACCCCTACTCAGAAACCAGGGTTCAACCAAATGCGACCAAATCACCCCACTCCTACTATCCCATCCGGTCAAACGAGTGACAAGGGTAAGGCCCTGTAGTTCAAAAGAGTAACAACCCGAATGTCCATTGTTTTAAATGTAACAGGAAGGGACACTATGCCAACCAATGCCCTGCCCGTTCTCTACACATAGGAGAACTAGCTGAAGAGGACCCTGAAGATACTAAAGAGTTTGAAAAAGAGGTATATGAGGCTGAATCCAATCTGATCAATGAATATGATGAAGAGGAAGAAGAGATTGATTATGATGAGACTTTGGGTGTTGTTAGAATTTTGACCCAAACAAAGGAAAAGGAGGATTGGAGAAGAACTAATATACTCCAAACATTTGTTAAGATAGGGGAGAAGGTTTATAAAATCATTATAGACAATGGGAGTTGTGTGAATGCTATTTCCACTAAAGCCATTAAGAATTTAAGCTTGACCCCTGTTCCCCATCCCAATCCATACAAAGTTTCTTGGATAGATTCAACATCCATTCCCATTAAATCAGATGTCAAGTTCCCATTCAAATCCAATCCTATCATGAACAAGTCTGGTGCGATGTACTACCCATGGGCGTAAGTAGCATCATTTTGGGTAGACCTTGGTTGTATGATCATGATGCAACTTTATATGGTCAATCCAATTCTTGTGCTTTCAACCATCTAGGGAAAAAGCTTATCATTAACTCGACCCCACCTAAGGACAATATCAAGAAAGGGTCTAGTGATTTGAAAGAGAAGAAACAAGATCTGAATTTGATCAGTGTCAAGGAAATAGAGAAAGAAATCAATGAAGGATCACCTATGTGGATTTTGGCACTTAAAGAAAGTCGGAATGAAGATCCTAAGGAACCACCTCAAGAAGTCACAAAGATCTTAGAAGACTTTAAGGATGTATTCCCAGAAGATTTACCCAATCACCTGCCCCCACTTAGGGATATTCAACATACAATTGATCTAGTCCCAGGAGCCACCTTGCCTAACCTACCTCACTATAGAATGAATCCTACTGAGCACGCTGAGCTACAAAGACAAGTTGGAGATCTCCTCTAGAAAAAGTTTATTAGGGAGAGTTTAAGTCCTTGTGCAGTACCTGCCCTACTGACCCCGAAGAAGGATGGCACTTGGAGAATATGCATCGATAGTCGTGCCATCAACAAAATTATGGTCAAGTATCGATTTCCTATCCCTCGCCTTGATGATATGCTTGACATGATGACCTGAGCCACTATATTTTCAAGATTGATCTTAAGAGTGGTTATCACCAGGTTAGGATCAAACCTGGAGATGAGTGGAAAACTGCATTCAAAACTAAGGATGGTCTTTATGAGTGGTTGGTTATGCCCTTTGGTCTATCAAATGCCCTAGTACATTTATGAGGATCATGACTCAAGTTTTAAGACCTTTCATAGGAAAATTTGTTGTAGTATATTTTGATGACATCCTCATCTATAGTAAGACTAGGGAAGACCATTTAGATCATCTTAGACAAGTCTGTTACACCCTTAGAAAGGAAAATCTATATGCCAATCTGAAGAAGTGTGAATTCATGACTAACAGAGTAACCTTTCTAGGGTTCATTGTTACTACTAATGGTGTTTCTGCTGATCCCGAGAAAATTAAGTCCATAGTCGAGTGGCCCGAACCCAAGAACATACATGACGTCCGTAGCTTCCACGGTCTTGCCACCTTCTATAGGAGATTCATCCAAGGGTTTAGCACCATTGTTGCTCCAATCACGGATTGTCTTAAGAAAGAAATTTTGAATGGACCAAACAAGCCAATAAAGCCTTCCTTGAGATTAAAGGAAGAATGACACAAGCACCAATCTTAAGGTTGCCTGACTTCTCTAAAGTTTTTGAGGTTGCTTGTGATGCCTCTGGGATTGGAATTGGTGGAGTTTTAAGTCAAGAGAACCATCCGGTAGTTTTTTTAGCGAGAAACTAAATGGCACAAAGTTGAGATATTCCACCTATGACAAGGAGTTATATGCGGTAGTTCAGGCTTTGAAATATTGGAGACATTACTTGTTACGCAGGAGTTTGTTCTATTTTCGATCATGAAGCCCTCGATTCCTTAGCTCCCAAAAGAAGTTAAACCCTAGGCATGGAAAATGGGTAGAGTACATCCAAGCTTACACCTTTGTTCTAAAACACCGTGCTGGTTCTGACAATAAGGTTGCCGATGCTTTAAGTCGACGTTCTATGCTCTTGACGTCCGTAAGTACTGAAGTCACAGGATTTGATAAGTTGAAGGAAGAGTATAAAAGTTGCCCTAACTTTAGTGAGATTTTTGAATCTGTCAGTCTAAGGCCTTCTAGAGAATACAAAGACTTTACTCTTCATGATGGGTTCCTTTTTAAAGGAGATAAGTTGTGTATTCCCCGAACCTCAATTAGGGAATTCTTGATTTGGAAATCCATGCCGGAGGTTTAGCGGGCCATTTCGGAAGGAATAAAACTATTCTAGCTTTGGAGGAACAATTCTTTTGGCCCAGCTTAAAACGAAATGTTGCCCAAGTCGTAGCCCAGTGTAGGACATGTGCTGTTGCTAAAATGCAAAAATAAAACACTGGACTATACACCCCTTTACCCGTCCCTGATCGACCTTGGCAAGACATCAGTATGGACTTTGTGTTGGGACTACCAAAGACCTTAAGGAGACACGATTCCATCTTTGTGGTAGTCGATAGATTTTCTAAAATGGCACATTTTCTGCCTTGTTCCCAGACCTTCGATGCATCAAAAGTGGCCAAGTTATTTCTAGATGAAGTGGTTAGATTACACGGGTTACCTAAAACCATCGTGTCTGATAGGGATGTTAAGTTCACCAGTTACTTTTGAAAACCCTATGGCACCTGCTAGGAACCAAGTTAAACTTTTCTACCACTTATCACCCCCAAACTGATGGTCAAACAGAAGTTGTAAATAGAAGTCTTGGAAATATGTTGAGATGTTTAGTGGGAAAACATACTGGAAATTGGGACCTTTTACTGCCACGTATAGAGTTTGCCTATAATAGTTCAGTTAACAGATCCACTGGAAAAAGTCCTTTTGAGATTATTCATGGGTACAAACCAAGAAAGCCAATAGACCTCATTCCATTGCCCATGCATGTACGAACATCAGAGTCTGCTGAGTCATATGCACAACACATTAGGGATTTACACAAAGAAATTAGCGAGAAAATCCATATAAGCAATGAGAGTTACAAGCATATGGCTAATTCCCATAGAAGAGCAAAAGAATTTCATGTAGGAGACTTTGTCATGATAAGGCTCAGACCTGAACAGTTTTCAAAGGGAACTATGAAGAAACTACACGCCCGTGGTGCAGGTCCTTTCAAAATAATAAAAAGAATTGGACCTAATGCTTATATACTGGACCTACCTTCTGACTTTGGTATTAGTTCCACCTTTAATATTTCAGATCTGGTAGAATACAAGGAACCAACAATGAATCCCAGTGAGTTTTTAGGACCTGATCCATCCTTTGAGAGTGAACCAATCCCAGAGTGTCCACCAGCCACAAAGCGAGAAAGAATTGAACGGATATTAGATGACAAGATTGTCACTACCCGAAATAAAGACTATCAACGCTACTTGGTCCATTGGCAAGGTAGACCTGATTCTGAAGACTCATGGATCACTCAAGAAGAACTGCAAAGGATCGATCCAGATCTGCTTGAATATTACCAAAGCCAAAATGATCCATACTCGTCAGGGCCGAGTTTTTTTCACCCGGAAGAATTGATGGGGACATCAGCAAGAAGAAAAGGTTGCAGACTGACACTCTTTGGTTTTGTAGTTAATCTACTTTCCGCAGGTTCCACTTACTCGAGCCAAGAGTTTCAATTGCAACTCATGCTGCAAAATTTCAACTTCTGCCAAGTCTCAAAGTATCGACACTTCCTGCCTTGAGTCAACACTGCTATCAAGACATCAAGTCTTCTCTTTGGAAGTCAAATCTTGGAGGACACATGGAGGTATCTGATGATGACACATGGCAACTTAGAAGTCAAATCTTGGAGGACACATGGAGGTATCTGATGATGACACATGGCAAACTAAGGAGGTGCCACATGGAAGCTGGTGCAACCAAATTTGTTAGGGATTGATTGTAATTAGTTAGCTATATCATAACTAATCCTTAGATTGTTATGATCTTTTAGTTTTTTGGGCTGAAATTTCTGGAAGTCCTTTGGCCTATAAATAGGCCAAGCTTTCCCTCTTGTAGATATGAAGTTTGAGAAATAAAATCAAGTTTATTTGATTTCTTTTGCCAAGTGCCTTGTTCATCTTTGAGTATGAAGAGGGTGAGATGCTCTTAGTTTGAGTTGAGGCTCGTGTTTCCCTAGTCTTAGATCTAGGTCACTCCTTGAGGGAGAGGGTGAGAGGCCCAATTTGCTACTCTAAACCATTCTACCAAGGTTCCATAATAGTTTCAGGAAGAAGGACAAGTGCTACCCAAGTCTCAGCAAAATTTTTCAAATCCTTCCTTTCCTTGTTCGATTTTTTTATTTCCTTCAATTCCTTTGCCTCCACGGTCTTACTTCTGATCACTTGCAGGTTCTCTTGAGGATGTTAGAGTTGAGGATGATGGCTCCACGTCAAGGATCAAGTGCCAAGGTGAGTTCTTAAGTAAAGTGTAGATCTTGTCAACCAACCCTCAATTCTTTGAGTGTTGAGTGCATCCCTTCCACTTTAAGATCTTACTTCATTGTTGAAAAAAAAAAAAAACCTCTTGGTCCTTTAGATCTGAAGTTTTAAAGGTGGCTTAACTTAGTTTGAAGGTTTCCATACCTTTAGATCCTAATCTTTTTATTTCTTTGAAAGAAGCTTGCACAAGGGTGTTTAGATTTCTGCTTCCGGTTTGATGTTCTTCATTTCTTTCATGCATGAATTCAGCCATAGCTTGGGCTCAAATGTTCATTAAGGGTGGTAATCACTTAGAACACATCACCATCCCCTCATTCCACCAATTTTTTTTTCGTGCCCCATCAACTGGGCCAGCTGGAGCAGGGTCCGGGATGGCTAGGATGGAGCTGGGAGTCCAGAGAAGGGAGTTGGGAGATGGAGCCTTGGAACAGAGGTTCGGAAGGCTGGGAGCGGCTGTAATAAAGCCATGTCCCCAGATCTTTGCATTAGAGCATAATCGGGATCCGAGAAGCAGGGAGCCAGGGCCGACTGCTTCGAGTCGGCCGAGACAGGGAACAACAGAGTCAAGAACCGAAACCGCCTAGGAGGAGAGGCGCCTAGGAGCTCAGGGCTGCCTAGAAGGAAACCGCCTGGGAGGAGGCCGCCAAGGAGCACAGGGCCGCTTAGAAGGAAACCGCCTTGGGAAGACGCCGCCTAGGAGCACAGGGCCGCCTAGAAGGGAACCGCCTTGGGAGGAGGCCGCCTAGGAACACAGGGCTGCCTAGAAGGGAACCACCTTGGGAGAAGGCCATCTAGGAATTGCCGGGACTGATGAGGATAGCACATGGGGTCAATTGGCCCCATCACGAGTATATTGAGAGACTAGCTAGCAGTGGCAAATTAAAGTGAGGTAATCGTTGGGCCCGAGGCTTACAAGGGCATGATGTCGATGCATGGTGGCTGTACACATGAGGTTAAGATGGATCGATACTTCACTTTTAAGAGGCTTATTGCATGCACAACAAATCCAAGTTTGTAGCTGCAGCAACTTAAAGCTTCATCCAAAAAACATAGAGGTAGAGCAGTTAGAGGAGTCCAGGAAGTGGCTATGGAGATGATACCACGGAAGCGGGCACGGAGGGCAAAGCATGGAGGTGAAATGATTAGAGGAGGTTAGAGTTTAAGCATGTTCAATACTTCACCTTTAAGGGGCTTGTTGGATGCACTGCAAATCCAAGCTAGTCTGAAGTTGCAGCAACCTAAAAAATCACCCGAAGAAAGTTGGTAGAAGAAATCATTGGATTCTTTGGCCTGTATAAATGTTCATAACCTATAACACCTGTGAAGCTAAATGCATGCTTGCACAAGTCTTTACAAACTTTTTTTGTTTAAATCTTTGCATCTCATTAAAGGGTTTAAATCTGATCAAATCCAATTACAAGCATCATGTAAAAAATTATAAGCCTCGGAACTCATCTAAGAAAAGAAATTGAAAGGTAGTATTTAATTCTTTGATCTGTATAAGCATTTAAAATTTTTGAGACACAACAAAAAGGAGCTATTAGCAACTAGAATGCTTCTAATTACTAAGAAGTACCATACAATAAATAGAATTTTGTTATAAATATGAATATAATGTCCACAATTTATGGCATTATGCAATCAACATTTTTGCCTCAAATTTATAATCAATTGCCAGATATTAGAGAATATGGGATATTATTTTAATGATTTTTTTTAACAAATGTTAAAAAATCACACTTTGCCTTGCATTTATGATAAACTCTTTGGGTCTTAATTTGTAACTCATCTTTATTTTTCTAATGAAAATATTAGAATCATGTTTTGTTTCTCCTAAAAACTTGGCCATAGAATTACTCCTTATATATTTTTCCCATCAACTTGGCTAAGGATCTCGATTACCAATCAAAACATGAAAAAAAATATAAAAATCTATAAATTATTTAGATTTATATACTAAATACCATTGTTTTATTGTAGCATAAATAGAATTTTCTATATTTTAAAGATCTTGTAAGAAAAATATAAACAAATATGGGTAATTTTGAAATTGATATTTGTAAATATATTAAACGAAATTGTTTTAAAACCATCAAAAAAATAAAATAAAATGAAGTCATTAACTTCCTATTTTTATCAAAAGGAAAAAGATTGATTTTTTTATGAAAAAATAGGTAATAAAATATGAAATATCATATTCCAAATAAACATATTTTATCATGAGTCTTAGCTTTGAGTAAGTATAATAATGCTAAGTTGTAATAAAATTAAATATTGCTATGGTAGTCAGGTAGTTGTTATCTAGTTAAGGCGACATTGGTTTAAATATATTCAAATCTACTAACAACAAAAATGACAATTAGCTCATGGTTAATCCCAAAAGATTCTATACTACAGTGTCCTCTTATCACATATGGGCGAGGGTAGAAGTCCACTTTTATACCAATAATAATGTACCTCATAAACTTACTAAAAAAATTAGTTAGAAGAAAATTTTGAGATTCCTTGATCCTATATAAATGCTTAAGATCTTTCTATCTTACAAATCATGCGAGACTAAAGATGCTACCACTAGTTTTCATGTACTTATTTAAATCTTGGCATCCACTACAAAAAATTTTGTTGTAGCAATTCTTTTTTCCCGATGCTAGGGGTGAGTGTCAAAAATTACTGTAATCTGCCAAGGCTTGTTGAAAGTGTTGGCAGATAAAAATTTTTAACGACGCTAATAAGCATCGGGCTCCGCCAACCCAATCTTCTGCAAATCATACCCAGCTACAGACGGTTGAGCTCTCAACAGCGGGCTCCAAAGCCACCCGGAATTCAAAGTTTCATCAAATCCAATTTAATTTGGGAATTAGAAAGAGATCTATAAGAGGAAGGAAAGCCTTTGGAATTGGGGTATAGAAGAAAAGATCTTGAAGATCGTGCAGGGTTGCCTTCACCATCGGATAAGGAGAAGGAGATGAAGAAGGCCAGGGTCTTCTCTGCTTCTGTCGCCATCGCGTCCTCAGTGACTATTGCCTTTGGCTTCGACCGCCATGCCACCGCCCACCCTTCCTCCTCCGCCAATGAGGTACTCTCCTTCGAAACTCGAACCCTAGATTCTGAGAGTTCTTGATCCTTTTTTTCCTCTTTTTCTATGGGGATTTCTTAAAATGGATTGCAGGGTTCGGGTGGAAGCCAATAGCGGCTGCATAGAAAGAAAGGAGGGGTGCAGGCCACTGGCAGCAGGGGGGAAGTTGGGAGGAGAGCTGGCCTGCTCGGCATGGCCCTATGGGAAGTAGAAAACGAAAGATCCAACTGCTGGGAGCTTGGCGGCAGGGCCAGCGTAGGCATGCCATACTCGGGGATTCACCAGCGAGAGCCCGATGGAACCTCTCTCTTTTCTCTTTCCGTCGCTCTCTTCATTCGTTGGCTTTCTTGAGTTCATTTTGCTATAAATGCTTTATGAGCTACAGCACTTCTATTTGTACTCTCTTTAATTTGAGCAGTTTAATAAAATAGAGATACAAAAAAGGCACGCAAAATGAATAACCTATAGTGCATAATCCATGCTAACTTTCTTTAAAAAATTGCCCAAAAATAACAAGCAGCTGTTCACCTATAATTTTCACCCATGAGGCTTTTGTTTCTCTCTGCTTCAAGACCTATCTCTTCTCTCTCTATAAATACCAGAAAGAGCTGAGAGAACTACCCACAGCTAAGCTTCTAAGGCGAGCTTTAGCTCATTGGAACGTTCGCTCCGAGTTGTTAGTCTTCTTCCCTTTCTCATGGTTCTTATATTGGCAGTGGGAAGTGTGGCTTGATCCATCCCGTCGGAGCATTGATCCGGGGTCGCACCTATGTAAAACCCACCCAAGCCACCGGAAGTGGCCGGGCATCATTTTGAGTTTGCCAACGCTTTAAAGCGTCGGCAATTTGAAAACAGCACTTCCCAACACTTTTTAAAAGCATCAAAAAATTTTGCCTCCACTCTTGATTTTTCGATGCTTTACAAAGCATTGGGATACAAATTTTTGATGCTTTTTAGCATCGAAAAATGTTTTTTTTAGCATCAGCTACACTTAAAATTATTATAGTGATCCTTGCCATGATTGACCTGTGTTCAGCCTTAAAATATTCTGGTCTCCTAGTGCATAATCAATATGAAACAAAAAACAAGCTAGAGGCTCTAGGTTGTTGCCAAAACTTTATGAAGCGATAAGAAAATCATTTTTTAGTGAAAATAATAAGAGACTCATCAAATTCACTGGGTGGATAAGTTAGACAAACATATAAGGAGCACTATATGCTGTCAAGCTAAAGGAAGCTTTTATAAAAGGAGAATATGACAGAGAAACAAAGGACCATATGCAATGAGGTCTTACTCAATGCTAATGGTGCCTTTTCTTGGTTCAAACATTGTAGTTGTTTCTATTGGTATTTGAAAACTTTCTTTCAATCAACTCAACCAACTTCAATTTCAACAATTTCAAATATTTCACTCAAAATTTTACAATTTTAATAAAAAATAAAGATTCAAAAATAATTAGAAAATAAAAGAAATTATCATATAAGATCTTTGAATATTTTATATGATATAATGTTTCTTTTGTGTAGTTTTGTTAATTTCAAATTGAAACAAGTATTGCTTATGAAAGGGTTGTCTCGAGGATTGAATTCCGCCATTTAGTTTTCAAATATACTTTTAAGATGCCATACATGGACTTATGGTGTGTTGCAAGCTTGCCGCTGTGGCACCCCAAAAAAAAAAAAAAAAAACTCATTTAAATCTCATCTATTTCCATGTTTACCATAACAACCCAAGACCTCAACAAAAAAGGCTATTGAGAATGTATTAATTGTGTTCCTTGACCTTTTTTAAATAACTAAGATCTTTCTAACGTATAATTAATGTAGAATTAAATACACACATGTATAAGTCCTTAGACACTCCCTTTAATTAAGTCCTAACATCCTTAATAGGCTTACGGTTCAAAGTAAAATCTAATCACAAATATCTTGATTGACATGTGTTCAACCCAAATAAGATTGTGCAACATGGTCCTCTTGTCCAATGACCTATGGGTCAAATTTGCTTTGATACCATTTCTAACAACCCATGACCTCCATAAAAAAAACTACCAAAGGGTATTATTTATTTCTTTGGCATTGTATAAATATTCAAGATCTCTCCAACATGTAATTGATGTAGAATTAAGTACACACTTGCACAAGTCCTTATATTTATGTTTGGATTCCATGCTTCTACGTGATAATCATTTAGCTTTTCTTTAGAAAATATAAAAGAAAAATGGATTAAACTAGTTAGAGCCTTTTAATTACTAGAGTTTAAAGATCTAGTGAAAAATTACACATGCCCAAGCTAGCAACTTTGTAGTCCAAAGGATACGATGGTCTTGATGACGATGATGAAACTTTTCCATTTACTAGAAAATGAACAAAAAAAAACTATATTAAAAGAAAGGAACTTATTTCCTTCCTCATGGTTTAGAATTTAGCAAGACATTAGACAATGCTAATATGAAGGAGCATTTGGTATAACAATGCAAACCGATTGAATGCAGATGCTCCAAATGTATATACTTCACTTAATCTCTTTTTCATATTTTCTTTAAATTATTAGTTTATTTATAATAAATATCTTAGGGCATGTTTTCTAGTAAATTGTATACCTATAAAAATGAAAGAAAAGGGCATACAGAAAGATATATTGGTGAGTTACTTAAGGAAATCGAACTAAAGTACATAAAGTAGAGCTCTAAAGTGAAAATATGGGTGGTGAATAGTGATGTCCCCCATCTTTCTCTTGTAAAAGAAGAAAAGGATAAGTGAAACTTAAGCAAAAAATTGGGAGGTGTAGGTAGGCTAACAACAATGATTCATTAATTTGATCATATGGGAAAAGAAAGAATGCTAATGGTGCTGATGTCTCATTGTCATGCTAGGGTTTTGGTGGGCTCTTCATTGAAGGCTAACCTTGGAGCAAAATATAGCAATAAAGAAGATAGTATATGCAAGACATGGGTTCAGGTGGTCAAAAGCATCAATTTTTTTTGTTAGAAGATGCCAAGAACCAATGAAGAAAAAATCTCTACTTGACAAAAGAAATTTTCTTAAGTGGTGGCCTTTTGTAGTGATGAAACTGATGATGCATGTAATTAATGAAATTTGGCAAGCGCAATATGCAATGCTAGTTGAAGAAAGAATTTGGTATAGCAACATGCATATGCCTTGATTGGATTTTCCATTTATATATTCTTCACTCGGAGATTGAAATTGTTTGTATGCACTCCACTCAATCTATTGCTTATATCTTCCTATCTATTGTGGATTACTTTATAGTAAATATCTAAGGACATGTTTATCAGTAATGTGTATACATATATAATGGAAGAAAGGAGAACATAAAAAAATTATGTTGACAAGACTCTTATGGTGTCTATGCATAACGAGGCCCTACATCTTTATTTTGTAAAAATATAGGAAAAGATAAATTTATGGATTTTTGTTTGAGGTTGTGGGGTGGGGGTTTAAGTGTCTATAGTTTGGAATATGGGCATTGGACTTGTCCTCTACTCAAAAATCCTTCTTCTTCTATTCATTTAAAGGAAATTCAAAAGGAAAAATTAGGGATGCATGCATGCTAACAACAATAAACAATATGTTTGATCATAAGGGGAATGAAGTGTGTCAAGAGAGTGAATGATAGAAGTTTTGATGAGCTCATCCTTTAAGACTATGTTGGAGCAAAATATAGTAAAAAAGATCGATGATAGAGGTAATTCATGGGTTTGGGTGGTCCAAACCAATCAAAAAATTCTATGGGAGATGCTCAGAGCCATTAAGGAGGACATCAACACTTTGGAGGGAAACTTGTATAAGTTGATCTTCTATGATGATGAGATAGATGTTGCATGTAGTCAAAGAAATTTGACAGTAATTGGTAAGTTTTTAGGAAGAGATTTTTCAATTGGTTACATCTTGAAAGAATTAAGTGTGAGAAGAGGCATTGAAGGGGATTTTGAGGTCTTATCCCTCTTTCTGATGGGATTTTGTTGTTTAGTTTTGAATCAAAGGAGGTTGAAACTAAGGTCCCCTAGTAAATTAATTGCTTGATTTCATCTATTTTTCCTATAATTTTATTTAAAATATGAATATTAGATCAAGCAGGTAAAGCCATATTTATTAAATATTCTACTAAAAATCTAATGGTATGCTTGCATTATATCGTAAATTATACATATTTTCGACAATGTTGGATCTTTAAAAATCTATTTATTTTGTAAATGCCTGAAACATTCGAAAAATTTTTAATGTTTGAAAACAATATCATGAAATGGATAAATAATGTATTTAAACTATCAATCTGGCTATGATATGTAGATTACATCAAGTGCGGTATGGATATGATATGTGATTTACCCTATAAATATAGTATAAGTATGATATATGACCAATGACACAAGTGTGGTATTTGATCTATAATGCATGGATTGAATATGGCATGGATTTACACTGTAGGGGTTAAACGCATTCATAGTATTTTGTTATAGAGTTAAAAGAAATTTAAAATTTGATAAATGGGACAAGATATTTGATTATTAGTGTGTTCAAATATGAAAATTTGTATGTTATATTTTACTTTGACAAAAATGCAATATTCCATTTTATAGATATAATTTAAAAAATAATTGTGATCTTTGCTACTTATAAACTTTCATTATTTATTTACATGCATTTGTTGAGTTGAATTATTAAATTGAGAATAGGGAGAAATATATAAAATTATCAAACTAAGAAAAAGAAAAAATAGAGATATAAATTAGGTTAAAATATCAATGATAAAGATTTAAAAAGATTTGGTTAAGTAAGATGAGATCAAAGAAAAACAAAGAAGTTATATTAATGCATTACTTAAACTAAGAAAAAGAAAAATAGAGATATAAATTAGGTTAAAATATCAATGATAAAGATTTAAAAAGATTTGGTTAAGTAAGATGAGATCAAAGAAAAACAAAGAAGTTATATTAATGCATTACTTAATGAAAGTTATGCATATGATTTAGGATGCTGTATTGGTTCTATTAAAAAATAGAAATATTAAGTATATGCATAAAATAATGATATTTGAGGTAAATATGGCTGTGAAAAAGATGAAAAAATGAAAATTAGTTGGACCTAATGAAATTCTTGTTGAGATTTGAAAGTCTCGGTGATGTGAGGATAACTTAGTTGAATAATTTATTTAATAAAATCTCAGCAATTAAGAAAATATATGATAAGTAGAAAAATGGTATTATAATACAGATTTATAAGAATAGAAGTGAAAATCAGAATTATTCTAACTATTGTGGTATTGAACTCATGAGCCACACTGTGAAATTTTGGGAGAGAATAATTGAGCATAGATGAAAATATGGCACAAAAATTATCAAAGAACCAAGTTGATTTTATGTTAGGAAGGTCAATTACAAAAGTTATTATTTTCCTTGAGAGATCAATAAAAAATAT
The DNA here is from genome assembly GCA_900491605.1 of Calamus simplicifolius. NCBI lineage: Eukaryota > Viridiplantae > Streptophyta > Magnoliopsida > Arecales > Arecaceae > Calamus > Calamus simplicifolius. The sequence continues at coordinate 667,611 of UESW01004251.1, forward strand.
AAAGAAATGATATAGGACTTCATATAGTTCTTATTAATTCAAAATAATTATATTATGGAGCTCGTAGAAAAATCTTATGATATATATTAGAAAATAAAGAAATATTTATTAAAAATGGTAATATAATTGTGATGTATATGATGGAATAATTACAAATGTAAGATCTACTTGTGATAATGCAAATAAGCTTCTAGTTTTAATTGGTTTACAACAAAAAATTTATCTTCTTGCACCCGTTATAGTTAGGCTTATTAGTCATATTTAGGACGATATTTCTTAGTGTATTTTATTTGCAAATGACATAGTATTAGTAGATAAAATTGCATTTAAAGTTAATCATAAATTGAAACTATAGATAAGTACATTAGAATCTAAGGGTTTTAGATGAAGTAAAATTAATATAAAATATATGGAATACATTTTAATAAAATTAAAAATAAAGAAGAAGTTATAGTGAAAATAGAGAATCATGAAGTTCCTTAGAGTGAATTCCTTTTATATTTAGGATTGGTTATTCCTAAGACACAAGAAATTGAGGAGAATTTTGTTTATAAAATAAAAACTGATTAAATGAAATAAAAAAGTTCATTGAAATATTATATGATTATATGATACCTAACTAATTGAAAAAAAAAATTATAAGATAGCCATAAGTCTAGCTATACTTTACAATACAGAATGTTAGGGCTACATAATAATATACATATAAGATCATTGTAGCCAAAATAAGAATATTGAGATGGATTTGTAATAATATAAGATAGAACATGATAAGAAATAAAGTTACGCATAAAAAATGAAGATAACACTAATTGAAAATAAAAGAGAAGAGGTAAAAGAAAATCTTGTGAGAGGAAGTAGTAAATAAGGCTTAATATCTTTCTATTTTATAAAAAAATATAGCCCTAAACTAAGAGAAAAGGAGAAAAAAGACTTGTATAATTGACTCAAACTAGTTTGAGATTAAAGCTTTGTTGTTGTTGTTGTTGTTGTTATATGTATTCTTTTTAATCCTCTAAGAGATATTTGAGAGCTTAGAAAATCTATCTGGGCTTTCAAAGCAACTCATATTTATAAGAAAGGTATGGATACTATATTGGTTAGCATTGTTTTCACTTAGCTTTAATGTCTTTTTTGATGACAAAAATACTTTGCAGGCCCATTTAGCATACTTACTGAGATTTGATGCTTATGATTCTTCCATTTGGCTTTACTTTCAACTTTTCAACCTCTGTAACAAACACGTACCCAAACATACAAGCATGCACATATTATTCATTTCTTGAACTATAATTATTCAAAGGGTCATTAGATTAATCAACTATGAAGCTTTATAGTGCTTAAAGAATTCATATTCTTTACTCTAATTTTTTATTAGAACTGACAAAACATATTAAATTTAGCATTTCTTTTAAATATTGTTAAGACTAGCTAGCCATTTAATCAAATGCATGCCATTTAGAATGCTATATTTATCCTATAAAAAATTATTTTTATAAGCTATCTTTAAAATGTTGCTAAAATAAGACTCTTTTTGGAGTCCTTGGCTTTCTGCATCTCTGGTGTGATTTTCTGAAAAACCATTTATACACAACTTGATATATATGAGAGCTCTCCTCTCTTTCTTCTTTTCTTCTCTTTTTCTTCTACCTCCTTACCATATGCTTCATCTTATCCTTTTTGTTTGTCTCATCATTCTTCTCCTTCCTCTCCTCCTCCTCCTCACCTTATTCTTCTTTCCTCCTTCATCTTCTCCTTCTTCATTCACACAAAATGTGTTGGTTTAAATTTATTACGCTTTCCTTTAGGAATGCTGGATTGAATTTATATTTTCTGCTCACACTCTAATGTGTTCCTTTTCTCTTTGAAATAAGGCTTCTTCTTTATTCACTCAAGAAGTGTTAAGCTTAAGTTTGTTATTCTCTCCTTTTGTCATGTTGGAATTTATATTAGGGAATGTTACCACTAGGATTAAAACTCTAGACCTCACACTTATGCAGGACCTTAATAGAGGCTTGCCAACCACTAGATTGAAGACCTGTAATAAGATGGTTTGCTATTCTACTATTAATTACTAGCAACATCTCTACCCATGTGTTCCCTAATTGCATTCCCATTTTCAATTCACTTCAATAATTTCATCAAGTTTTAATGAGCTGCATTATTATCATATCATATTCTTGTGCAACTCAATCCATATTTTTAACAAGTCAAGCAAATTTGGTGGACATGGAGCTTGCAAAATTCATGCTATAGATACTCAATGCAAAACATTACATCACATCAAAGATAACTTGATAATGAAATATAGACAAATTAGGAATAATTAGTACTAAAAAAGCTATAAATAATTTAGCTTTCTAAAGTGACAAATTACTGCACCTGTAGCAATCTAATCTGAAAACACCATTTCACCATAAAAAATCATTGATTAAATTCTGCATCTCAAAAGTCAATGAAATTACCTCAACTAGCATATCATGATTTGTACCATAGGTGAGGCCTTCCTAAAGCTTCTTAGTTCTTGAGCTGCTGCTATATATTGATGAATTTTTGCAAAGGGTGCATCCTTTGAAATGTTGATGATTACCTCTTCCAAAACTTTGGATCTTTCCAGTAAAAACCTTAAAAACTCCACTTCATTGTCTTGGCCATCAAAGCCTTTTATCTTCAGCGTCTTGAGATGGTCTTGAAGGCAAATAAACGTCTGAGTGGGTTGAGATTCCCAAAATTCTCGGCCATTTAGGACTCGTTCAAAGGGGTATTCATAATCCTGAAATTTGAGATAATTATTCTTAAGCTAGCAAGATAAACTAAAATTTAAAGGGACAATTTTTTCATTTAGACTGCAACATTGCAAAATTAAAATTACGTACATCAATGTCAGTTTTTTCTCCTAGTTCGACTGTGAGAGTTTCCAACTTGGTATAGCTTCTTAATAGAAAAGCAACTCCTGGTAGTTCATTTTGATGCAATTCAGTTGAAAAAAGGTATAGATGCTTAAGTCTATCAATTGGTTCTTGTAAGTGGAATTTGTTAACTCCACTGGTTACAACCTTCACATAATAAAGAGAGCAAATCATCAAATTGTGATTTTTGTTAGAGTAAATGCAGTCTAAAAAAATTAAGGAATAATAATTTCAGATCAAATGTGATCAATATGCATAGAGGAAAATCTAATGTCTTGTTTCTACTACTAATCAAGTTATTTTAGATCACAGAATAATTTTGGATCAATGGTAATCAATTGTGTTTACTATACATAATGTTTAAAACCAATAGTTATAGCTGAGGAATAAATTTTAATATGTTCAATGAGATAAACATAAAAATTAAACTAATATTTTCATAGTGAACAACAAAATCAAATTAGTAAATAATAAGCAATTGATTTTCAGATCCCTATGTTCAGCTTAAATGAAAACATCAAAGCATGAATCAAAATTATTATTGTCTGTAACATAGACAAGTTATTATCTCTAATGTATTAATCTACAATACAAAACCGTACAACTATACAAAAAAGCATCATGTTTGAAATCACATCAAAGCATGAATAAAAATTATTATTGTCTGTAACATAGACAAGTTACTATATCTAATGTATTAATCTACAATATAAAACTGTGCAACTATATAAAAAGGCATCATGTTGAAATCAAACCTGAAGGAAGTAACTGCATACATTCAACGATTTGGCATTGTGTACTCCAGGAAGAAGATCATTGCATATAAGATCACCATCAGGTTGGAATGGTGCCCCTATACTAAAGTTGAACTCTATTTCCTCAAGATTATCTAACTCTTTAAATGTGATCGGATCTAAATCTCCAATATATCTTAAACAATTTAGTTTCGATGCTTCAATGATGTACCCCATATCTGATGCCATGCAATCACGAAAGTATAACTGAGTCAGTGATCGATTCTTATCTATAACTTTGATAAGACCTGTAACCTTTAACTCCACCAATGATAGGTCCTTTAGAGATGGGCTATTGGCCATCAAGACCACGAGTGCATTAGAGTCTAACTGGATATGTTCTATGTAGAGAATCCTAAGGTTAGTGAATGCACTAAACCGAGTAGGTTGGAAATTACAACTCACTAGCCTCAAGGTCTGCAACGAGTGACACATTTCATAGACATCAATGGGTAACTCACCACGATTATACCCAGAAGGACCCCAACCCATTATATCATAATCCATGAAGTCAAGTTCAAGCTTTTCAACACGTCGTCTGGCAGCAAATTTGATCCACCTATTAACTTCTAGGGCATACCTGCGAGGTTTAGAGAAATGAAGACGAAATTTATGAATCTTTGTCTCATGATATCTGGTAAAGAAGCTGCAAGCATGCTTGACGAAGGCTTGCTGGCCTGTCCTCTTGATCCCTTTGGCAAGGGAGTGGCGGCCATCGTTCCTTAAAAGCCGACGCTTTTCATCATGAGTAAAGGTTATCTCATCAAGGTCAATATCGGATGAGCATGGCCAGATGTTTCTGTATCTCTTACCAAGGATTGTAGTTCTTGCTCCTTCTTTGAAAGATAGTTTCCCTAGTATGAAAGCAAGGATTGGATCAGGGAGATCACCGAGTCTGTCCACCTTTGCTTTAGGTTTTTCCATGGTTTTGAAACGGAGGTTATGTGGTTCTCTTCTTTTCTTTTTTTTTTCCCTCAATATCTTCTACAGAAAGGATGACTTTAAAACCCTAATCTTAGTCGTAATCCCATCCAAACATATCCTTGAGAAAAAGAAGAGATGGGGATAGAGATATGGGATGGCGATAATAAATGCATGACCGAGCAAGCGAGAGAAAGCGTATGTTTGTGTGTAAGTGCAGTGAACCAGAAAGTGACAGTAAATGTGGCGAATTGCAAAACGGCACTATTTGAACAAATGCGAAAAATGAGGGAGGATTGGCTATTTTAGCAATTTTCTTATGAAAATATCTTTGTGCGCCACCTTCTATGCATAAAGGCGCTCATCAGACATGTACATTAGCCACATGCTCATTCAAACGCACATGTCATAATTTATTAGATCACTGCGTGTTCCACATATGTGCTCGCACGAATGTATAATTAATGCGCACGTCTGATATGTATCTTTATGCATAAAGGTATTTTCTTTTCTTATACCTTTTTAAAGTCCATGTACATGTCCTCCTTCATCAATTGAACATAAATGATGCATTTCATGTCTATCTCCTTGTTGAGGTTTGAGGTGGGGTCTCCAATTCAATGAATCAACCTAAGGCTGGTTGCATTATTTTATATTCCACTTGTCACCATCTCTTGTCGCCCTTTCTCTTTGTTTCTCTCTTTCGAGTGGTTTCACATCTCTTTTGTGCTCGTTTCCCTCTCCTAATAACTGGTGCAATGCTTTTTTTTTTCAAAAAACAAAAAGAAAAAATCATGCATGGGCATCCTAATAGGGACTAATCTATAGGCTAACACAGCTTAATACTCCTTAGCCAGTTAATGGAAAGCAAGTGCAATGCTACTTGCCTTATTAGTGAAAGTATAATATCTTTCAAATAATAATTATGTACTTTTGCTAATTTGTAAAATAGTAACTTTTTTTAATAAGGATTTTTCTTTAAATGTTTTTAGGGAAGCAAATTTAATTATTGCAATTAAATTGGTTGGTCCATTTAAGAATAAGTCAGGACTCAATATTGTCTAGGCATCTCATAAATGAAAAAAAAGAGAACAATTTATTGCTTCATCTTGCCATGTGGGCGTGGCCACTAATATTTGTAATTAAATTTTGTTGGCATCTTTGGATAGAGAAAAAGAGGAATGTTATCCCTTTGAACCATAAGATTAGGTAGTGTTTGAAATAGGAGATAAAAGGGGATATCTATCCCCTCTTATTTTCAAAAGCCATAACTATAAGGGATAGCTGGGAATAAAGTTAACCAAAGGAATAATTCATGGTTAACCTTGGGATATCCCCTCAATTTATTTCCTAGAAAATGCAGGAATAGCTGGTTATCCCTCCAAATAAGAGTAAAAAAAAATTATCCTATGAATTTACCTTTTTGCATTTGATATAATCAATGGGATAGCCAAGGAATATCCCTAGGGATAGCCAGGGGACAAACTCTATCCCGTATACTTATCCATGGATAATATTTTTTCTATCAAACACTACCTTAATGTCCAGCATGCCTTCTTTTAGGTTGGGTTATCTATTCTTTGGCAAATATAATTGTCTACCTTAGGTAGCTTGGTTTATGTTATCTTTAGGTTGAGTCATCCCAAAATTCCCCTAATATATTATTTATATAGTGGTCCATGTTAAATCGAAGTATTAGAATTTTTATATTATTCTAGAAATACTAACATTATATTATATTATGTTATATTATATTATATTATATCATACATATTAATTCAAATATAATATAAAAATAATGTTATATTAACATATTAATGTTATAGTATTATACTATGTTAACATATTAAAATAATTTAATCTTGTTATTATATATCAAGGTGTTTGAGAATAAATGTAATTGGATGGGAAAATTTGTCAATTACAAAAAAAAATTATTGTTTTCTCTTTTTTTTACACTCAAACATCAATACAATACTTAAAAAAAATGTAATCATTAGTTGGAATATATAGAACATTTATCATAACAATAAATTAGACCTTATCTCTATAAATGTTATTAGCGATGTCTTCCTAATTTAATTCCCTCCCTATCCCAACAAATTATATCTCTTTCCAAAGGAAGCCTTAAAGATAAGAGGTGAACTATTCATTGTATTATAATAAAGGATAGCAGTGACTTTATTAGCTTATAATAACAACAGTAATAACAACAAGAATAAGAATCCCTTTCTTTATCCAATTGATAAGGAAGCAATCCTCTCAATCCTCTCTAGAAAATAATAGAAATTAAAAGAAATTTAAAAGGTAGCGATAAAAATCTTCACTTTTAGTAATAGCTGATAAAACAAATTTATAATACCCTTAGTTATACTTGAGGTCACAAGTCCCTAAAATCTACATTGAATACTCCTTATATTAGCGGTGACAAATTGTGTCAATGGATCATGAATAGGTCGAATCAATTTTAAAGTATTATAACAAATGGATTAACCCAAACTTGACCCATGTATTAATTAAGCTAGCAATTTCATTCTGAACATGATCCATGTATTATATGCATTATATGACATGACCCATGTAACCAGTTTAATATATATAACCTTGCAACCCATGTGACCCGTATAACCCACGTAACCTGCGTGGCCCATGTAATCTGTATAATCTATATAAAACCTATATAATTTGTATAACCTATATAACATATTTAATACCAATTTATTTATAAAGTAATATATATTAAAAATCATAATTAAAGTACAAATAAAATATTTTTCATTCAAGGAAAAAAAGATAAGATAAGCAAAAGAATCCTTAATAAGCATATAATTATTATCATAAAATAATAATTAATTAAAGAATAATATTAACTTAGATAAATAGGTCTAACAGGTCATATCCAGGTTGGTTGGTTGAGTTATATGAATTATTCCATTTAATAATCAGATCAATTGCCAAACAATTTTGGATTAATGGATCAACCCCATGACCCAACTTATTTATTAATTGCATCTAAATGGTCAACCCAATTTTGATCCAAACCTATTTATTCTCAATTCGAACTCACTAACTTCGTGTCAAGTTCAAGCCGTGTTCACTGGTCATGTCCGAAATTGTCATCCCTATCTTATAGTTAAAAGAGGTGAAATTTTCTTTAACTAGTAAGAAATTACATTAAAATGAAAACCATCAATAAGTTAGATATCAACTCCTATGGAACTTTGTCTTCTATCACATTGTTTAATTCCTACTAGATTGGAGATTATATCAAGTCAATGCATTATTCAAAAAGGAAAGTCATACTTTGACTAGTTTGTTTTGTGGGTCTTGAACATTATTAAACATTCATGTTAGCAAGTTAAAATGAAGCCTGTAATAGTCGTTAGAACTTCAAGCACTCGAAATATCTTGTATTTTGGCACTTATATAAACATTGAAATTTGACACCTTTGGAAATGCTATAACCTTCAAAAGTACGTCCATGATCTTTGCCTTGAATGTGTTGAATCTTGCTCCTAAACACCATGGAGACTTACTCAAAGTGAAGCTATAATCTTCAAAATCATTATTAACAAATTAAATAAAAACCAGGCTCTATTATTCATTCACTTATCGCATATCTTAGTAAACCATACGTCTGAACTTCATTTTAGTAATGTTTTTACACCAATGTTTGAAAACCTAGCCAAGTTATGAAACTATTTTGGCATAAGGATATATTTAAAGTTGAAAATCATTTATAAGGATAAGCTCTATTTTCCTCGATTTTTCCAAGAAATAACGAGGAGATGTTGCCGCGTCAAGATCCTCTCCAATTGATATTTGTAATGGAAAGATTTTGTCCTCCCATCATAGTTAATTGTGATTGGTGTGTTGGAAGAGGCAGCATGGGCCCTACCAATATGCTATATCCTATGTATTACATGGGGCACATGCAATGATAATCATCTTAGCAATAATGGATACTATGATTGGAAAATATGTTCTTGAAGTTCGATCCCATGTGAATTTAAGAGGATTCAAACTTGCTGCCACCACCAAGATTCAACCCTGGGATCTCTTCCCTATGGAAACAAATGCCAAGTAGTTGGTTGAGCTAAATCTAGTTGTTGTACTTCACTTTACTTTCTTCCATTCATAATAAGTGGTTCTAATTCATGATATAAGTGTTATCAACATAGGTAGGAAAATCTAATGAAAGCAAGTAAATAGGTAAAAATTAAGAGAAACTAGGTAGCTTTGTCCAGATTCCAAACTATTTTCCATGTCCTAAAAGTTAGATATCTCTGGTTACATTTAACATATTCCTATTATATGCTTAGTTGAAAATATTGCTCCAGCTCCCTTGACATGCATCTCTTAACTTGTTTGCACCTGATTCTAAATTCCCCCTTTCCCTTCAATCTTTGTTGTTTTCCATTGTTTGCTCTTGCAAAAGAAACAACACAAATCTTAGCTTCTTCTATGCTTCCTTTTATTGCAATCATATAAAATTAATGTCAATCCTATTTTAATTTAGGTTTACATTTTATACTAATATTTGTCTCAACTAACTAAATTAATCTCAAGATCCTCCTCTCTTTCTCACTCTAGAACTTTAAAGCCATTGCTTTGGTTTTATCTTCCTCTCATGGACTATGAATAATTTTTATTTTAGATTTCATATTTCAAGTCTATCTCAAGAGCTCTATTGATATATATGAAAAGATATGAATAAAAATAAAGTATGAATTATTATAAATAAAAGCTTAAAAGATGAAGTTGTGGACATTAAGAGGATAGGAGATAAAATAATTTTAATTAAATTAGTAAAAGATGAGGAGTCAATAAATATTATTAGTGCTTATGCTTCTTAAGTAGGTTTAGATAATATGATAAATCAATATTTTTAAAAGGATATGGATGGGCTAATCCAAGAGATTCCTACTGAAGAAAAAAATAATTATTGGAGGAGATTTGAATGGATAAGTAGGAAAGTATATATAGGTTTTGAAAAAGTATATAAAGATTATGAATTTAGAGATAGAAATGATGAGAGAAATGCTATTTTAGAGTTTAAGATGATATATGATTTAGTATTAGTTAATACATATTTTAAAAAGAGAGACTCTCATTTGATGAGTTTTAAAAGTACATATAATGCTAATCAAATGAATTTTTTCTTTCTAAAAAGATTGATCAAGTATTTTATAAAGATTATAAGGTTGTACCGGGTGAGGGTCTAATCACATAATATAAATTAATGATTATGAATGTATATATTCAAAAATGAAGAAGAAGGACTACGAGGTATACGAATATAAGGATTAGATGGTGAAATTTGAAAGAAGAGAAATTAGTAACTTTTAAAGACGGTAATAAAGGAAAAAATAAAGTATAGATGGAGAGATTAATATCATATAAAAGAGACAGCTAATAGTATTAGCAAAGTAGCTATAGAAATATTCAAAGAGCCAAAATAAAAAGGACCATATGATATTTGGTGATGGAATGAGAAAGTTTAATTAATAATTAAGGCTAAAAGAGAATGTAATAGAAAACTACCTGATTGTGAGAATAGAGAAATATAAAAACTATAAGATGGTTAAAAAAAAGTTAAAAAGACATTACGAAAGGCTAGTTATAAGGCATATAAGGAATATATTACAAGCTAAAAACTAAAGATGGAGAGAAAGAAAAATAGAGTAAGAGACAAAAACTACATATATGTTTTAAGTTAAATGTATTAAAAATAATAATAATAAAGTTTTGATTAAGAAAAAAAGATTAAAAAAAATTTAATAAATTATTAAATAAAAATTATGTAGATAATTTAGGATACTCTATTAGCTTCATTGAGGATAAATTATGGTGTATACTCATAGAATTATAACATTTAAAGTAAATAAAGCTATAAAAATATAAAAAATAAAAAAATCTATGAAACTTGATAAGATTTCTATAGAAATTTAAAAATATTTAGATGATGCTAAAGTGAAGTGGATGACAAGTTATTTAATAAGATTTTAGAAACTAAAAATATGCTAAGGAATGAAAGAAGAGCATTATAATATTAATTTATAAGAATAAAGAAGATATTTAAAATTACTCTAATTATCGTGATATTAAACTCGTAAGTTCTACTATGAAACTTTAGAAGAGAGTAATTGAACATAAGTTGAGATATACCATAAAAATATCATAGAATCAATTTGCTTTTATGATAGAAAGGTTAATCATAGAACCTATTTTTCTTCTTAGAAGGTTAATGGAGATATATAGAGCAAAGAAACAAAATTTTTATATGATTTTTATTGATTTAGAAAAAACATATGATGGAATCCATAGAAAAATCTTATGATGAATACTAAAAAAAATGAAGTGCCTGTTAGGTATATTAATATACTAAAAGATATATTGATGGGGCAATTACTAATGTTAAAACAATTGGTAGCAATACTAGCAAATTTTTATTATAGTAAGCTTACATTAAGGATCTATGTTGAGCCTGGTATGGTGCTATCAAGGCCTAGGTTGGGCTAACTTGTATTGGGCTGGATGTGGATCCAAGGGTTGAGATTAAATCAAGTTCAGGTGTACACGGGCTTGGAAATTAGTTTAATCTCATTGGGTTAGTCTATGGGAGTTTTTGGAAAGTCTGGGCCAATCCTACTCCGTCATGGATTTAAATTCTAGTCCTTAGGGTTTATGGTCAGAGGACTTGGCCATATATTTAAATCATAGTCTCTAGGGTTTATGAATATAGAGAATAGATTCTTTTCTCTCAATCCTTTTCTTATCTTTCTTCCTCCTCCTCTCTCTCCGTCGCGTAACAAAGCATGGGAGGCTTCAAACGTGGGGCTTTCATGGAAGACGAGACAACAAACAAGACAACATCCATGGCGCAAAGTCCAGGAGACATCCACGGCGTGGGAGAGATCCGGTTATGGCATCCGTGAGCGTGAGAGGGTTTCACGAGAGGGCATCTGATGCTGGGTGACCGTGAGACCTTACAGGGAGAAGAGGCTTGAGGTTCCAGCCAATGAAAAAGGGCTAAAATAAAATCCTGAAAAGTCACCCATGAGACCTTACAGGGAAAAGAGGCTTGAGGTTCCAGCCAATGAAAAAGGGTTAAGTTTGAGGACAGACGCTTTACCACTACACCAATCTGATTGTTAACAAAGAAGAATGAAAGCCCAGGGTACTTTTTCAGCGAGATTGATCCCATTGTTGTTCATCAAGGACTAAATCCCAACAATTGATATCAGAGCTTGGTTCAGAAAGGAGTAATTTAGAGATCTTCAAAGAGTTGAAATAATTTCAATAAGGCCTCATCAAGGTACCTCTTAATTTTCTAAAATTTATTTTTTGTGCTATTTTTATTAAGATCTGACTATGGGTAGTAGCATAAAAATATTTTTTAAAAATTTAATGAAAAAAAAAAGTTTCTCCATGTGGAAAGTCCAGATAGAGGACTTTCTTGTACAGCGGGGTTTAGATCTGGCTTTGGATGAAAAGTCAAATGGGATGATAGATAATCAGTGGATGTCATTGGAAAAGAAAGTATGTGCAGCGATCAGGGAATGTCTAGCAGATTCAGCCCTTTATTCAATGCTGAAGGAGATGACCCTAAAGGGACTCTAGTCAAAGTTGTAAGCCTTCTACATTGGAAAAACATGTGCAACAAGTTAATGTTGAAGAAGCGCCTCGACAGCCTTCGGATATTAGAAGGTGGAGATATACTAGGCCACATCTAAGTGTTCGACCAGGTGAGTAATGAATTGCTGAATGTCGGGGTCAAGATGGAGGAAGAAGATAAGACACTTTTATTTTTGTGTTCGCTACCTATATCACATGACTCATTGGTCATGATGCTGCTCTACAGGAAGGAGATAATATTCTATGAAGATATTATTTGGTGCTTCGAATGAATGACAGAGGAAGAAGATGACCAAGGATGTTATTTCCCAAGAGGGTCTATCAGTTGGAGAAGGGTCAGGCAGAGGCAGGGATAGGAGCAGGCCTAGGGGATAGTTACAGTCCAGGAAGGCTAAGTGCTACAAGTATGGTGTGATAAACGCATAAATAATTATCACTAAATCTATTAAATAATAATTCAATGTACCTATTATTATTTAATATTTTAATATTTTATATAATATTTTAGGTAAAACCTTATCAATTTAAAGATCTTGATTTTAGGAATTTAACGACATAAACGGCACTCGAATCGAACATAAAACGAGCTTGGAATTAATTTTATAAGGATTTAGCACGTATTTTAAAGCAAAGTCGGCAAACCCAGTGCCAACTTCATCGTCTTCTCAACAGAAATTTCCTTATTTCTCTTTCGATTCTTCTCCTATTCAAATTCAATCTTTTCCTCCACCAATTAAGAAATAATTTGGATAGGAAATTATCAAATTGGAAGATTAAAATTCATATGGAAGGAATTTTGATTTTATCCGCAATATCTCCGGATTTTCTCTGTGCCGCGTCGTTGCTTCTCCGTGTCATCTCTGATATGGAAACAGAATCTCGTTGCTTCTCGTGTCTGGGCCGCATCCGGACTTCTACAAATAGCAGCAAGGAGGCTTTGTTTGGGAGGGAGCTCTCGTACGATGTCCATCCCAGGGGGTGTTCGTGCCGTGGAGAAGAGGAGAGGAGCTCTGTTCCGTCCGTGGAGAAGAGGAGCTCTGTTCTTCCTCAATCAGGGAGTTCTTGTGCGGTGGCTTGGAGTTTGCAGGAGGAAGAACAGAAGATCTGTTTGTGGGAGTCAGGGAGAGCAATTTGGAGTCTTCAAGAGCCGTCCGTGGAATCGTGAGGCATCCGTTCGGCTGTTCTGTGTCCGTGGAAAGTTGCTCTATTCCAGACTGTCATCTGTGAGACGTCAATGGAGGTTGTTGTTGGAGGAGGAGAGGCTTGCAATCGTGCTCTGTTCGTCTGTTCACAGAGGTCGTGATATGTCCGTGGTTCATGGATGTCTGTTTGGAGGCATCTGCAGAAAGTCTTCACTCCGGTTCAATCTGTCTTCAACCCGGTTAAGTCCGTCTTTGGTGTGATTTAGGAAAAATTTATTCAGATTCTTCACAAAGATTGCAGTTGAGAAGTTGGGAAAATCAGGGCTTTTGCTTTCTTTTTCTTCACTTGGAAAATCCTCCGATTTTGAACTTGAATGCCTTGGATTTCTCTTTGGACTCTCTTGGATTGGTTGATGTAAGCTCTGAGTCTTTCCTTTTGATTTCTCTCTCAAGATATTTGGATTTTTCATAAAATATTTCCTTTTCCTTTTTCTATTTTTCCTCTATTCCTCTATTTTCCTCTATTCCTCTCTTTTCAAACGGATGGTTTTTTCCCCTTTTTATAGATCTCCTTAATCCAAGTTTTAGGTGAAAAATATAGCCGTTGGAGATGTTTGGATTCTTCTACACACAAAGAAAATAGCCGTTAGAGGTTAGGTGAAAAGAAATCTTACCGTTGAAGTACGTTCTGACAGATGAAAAATCCGTTCCTAACAGGTTGGAGTCGGCTCCAACTTTTCAGGTGTCGGCTCCAAATCGGGTGTTCAAAAATAGTAAAGAAAAAGTTATTGGGGAGTCGGCTTCGAGAAAGGTAAGTGTCGGCTCGTTGCTTTCGGGAGTCGGCTCCGAAAACTGTAAGTGTCAGCTCCAGAAAAGTCCATAAAACATGTTCTTTATTCTTATGTTAGAGTCGACTCCAAAAACTCAGGTGTCGACTCCCGAAATATCATGTGTCGGCTCCCAAATTCTAGGTGTCGGCTCCAGAAACTGAAACAAAATGCATTTCTCTGTATCTCAGGTTGGAGTCGGCTCCGAAACCTTGGGTGTCGACTCCAGGCCGGGCCAAAATCCCAGAAACCTTCTGATACGCCTTGGGGTCGACTCCTGACTATTTGGGTGCTGACTCCAAGCTTTGAACTTTGAAAGTTTCTTTTAAAACATTGATTCAAAACATGTTTCTTTGTCCATTTTGATTGATCAAACATTTTTAATCCCTGAAACACTTGTTAAATCTATTAGAAACAAAATGAATATACTCAAGTCTTTTATTAATCATCAAAATCAATAATTGGGTCAACAATCTCCCCCTTTTTGATGATTATAAAAACACTGAGTATATGCATGATTAAACATTAAGATTTTCAAATCAAATATCTCAATTATTTATTCCTCACAGGTAAGCTCCCCTTGAATGAGGTAGCTCCCCCTATGATACTCAATTTAACATCTATTATTTTCCTTTTAACAGTAAACTTTTAATGTTTAATACCAATTAACCAGTTATATCAATTTTAACATCTATTCATCCTTTCAATGCATGTATGGCAGTTAATTAAGTTTAATTGTTCCAATGCATCTCTTCCCTTTTATAACTTTCAATGCATATACGACTATCAATAACTTCTCCCCCTTTTTTGTAATCAACAAAAAGGTTACGAAGTTTTAAGTGAAATGATAAAATTGATAGATGCTTCAAAGATCAAATAACATTCATTAAGTATCAAATAAGTTCATTACATCAAATGTCAACCATTACATTATATTTCAAAAAGAAACTTCATTACATCAAAACTTCATTACATTAAAATTTTTAATAAAGTAAATCAACATCAAACTAGACTAAATAACATCAAAGAAACTTTAATATAATCAAAAGTTAGTTCTAATGAGTCTTTGCAAATCTTCTAATATTCTTGCCATTCCTTCACTCTGAGTCCTTACAAATTCTTTTAGTCTTCTATCAACAAATGCACATGCAGTCATAATTTTATCCTGAAGCTCAGCATTGCATCTGGAATAAGTCTCTGAGTCTCCACCAATATCTTTAAGTTCTTCAAAAATGTTCTTGAGATCATTCTTTAAGGATTTAGCGGAGGCTCCAAGTGTAGACTCAATTTTGCCAATTCTTTCATCCAAAGAATAGAGGGTCTCTCTCAGGTTCATATATTGGCTATCTAGCTCAGATTTCATCTCTTTCTTGTGGGTAGCAAAAATACTTCTAAGCTGTTCCAACTGAACATCGAAAAAACCAATAGATGACTGACAAAAGTAGAAGGAACCGATGGAGTTGGAGGTACATCCTGACTAGGCTCTAGTGAGCTGTATCTCACAGATGGTCCTACCTCAGAAGGGCCAGGCACATTAATCTCAGCAACCCTATCTCCAGTATGACCTTGTCTCTCTCATTTTTCATCCACTTTTACAAATCCTATCCTATGCACAGTGGCTAAACTATAGTAGTCAGTGTGCCTAAGGTTCTTCGATGGCTCATTCTCAGAAATAGCTACTCCTTGACTTTTAAAAACCAAGGTAAGGATCATCCGATAAGGCAGTGAAGATCTCTTCTTGCCTCCGGCCTCAGCCATATACCATATCATCATTCCAGCAAGATTTATTGGCTGACCCATCAAGATATTGTCCATGACTACAATGTCTCGCTCTGAGACATACTCAAAATGGCCAGTCTTGGGAAATAGAATTCTACTGCAGATGTTATGCAACAGCCTAAGCTCAAGTGGCAATTGGTTTGCCCTAACCTCTTCAAATTCAGTTATCTCTCTTCCTAACATCCTTGATAAAGCAGCTGATCTCTCACTGTGAATATTTGCAACAAATCCAGTGACAGGAATACTTAACAAATTTTCTAAAATTTGAAAAGTAAGATGAATTCTCTTTCCTCTTACTGAACTAACAATCCCATCATCTCCTCTAAATAAATTCAGGTAAAACTCTTTAACAAGAGCTGGATAAGTAGGAACATCCAAAGAACAAACTTTATCCCAGCTGAGTTCTTTAATCTGTCTACCAATGTCAAAACCCTCGGCTTCAAAGAAATCAAAATCTACTTTCCTACCCATGGTAATAACTCGCCCAGCAAGAGTATCTACCTATGGAGAGGAGGGGCCAGGATTATTTGAAGGAGTTGATAAAGAATCATCACTGGGAGTAGGTTCTCGGATGGGACGCCAAGCCATACGCTTCCTTGTAGCAACGGGAGCATCAAAGACTGATCCCCTACGCTTAGGTTCCATGGAAATCTTAAAGAATGGTTGATTTGAAGAGTATTTGACTTTGGGAAGTTTGGAGAGTGTTTGGAGAAGATTTGGAGAGGGTTTGGAGAAGATAAAAATCGTGAAGGTGTCGACTCTGCCCTAATAAAGTTAATTTGGGTCCACCAGGTATCGACCCCCGCAAAGTCGAGTGTCGACTCCAAGTCGCTAATACAGTTAGCGCCCGAACTGGAGTCGGCTCCACTTGAGCGGGTGTTGGCTCTAAGGTCAATGACCGAGAGCGACACAGAAGAGGTGTCGACTCCTCAAATTGAGGTGTCGACTCCATTGACAGTTTCAGAGAAAAATAAATGAATTTCAAACAGCTGAAACTTGTCAAAATAAGGTCAATAAATTTTTGAAAAAATCTTTGGAATGTGAGGAATCAAATTGCTCAAATGACTAGATAAATTATCCTTAAAATTATGAAAGAAATCTCAAGAAATTGATATAAATCTAGATAATCATTCCTTAGGGTTTCAAAGTCATTCCAAAGGATCATAAATCCCTAATTCACCTCTAAAATAACAAAATCTTTCTTCACTCAAAGGTTTTATAAATATGTCAGCTAATTGTTCTTCAATACTAATATAATCAAGGCAAATTTCATTGTTAGCTACATGTTCTCTTATAAAATGATATCTAATTTCAATGTAATTAGTTCTTGAATGTTGGATTGGATTCTTAGTTAAATTGATTGCACTTGTATTATCACATCTAATAGGAGCTTTATCAAGTGTTATGCCATAATCTTCAAGTTGTCGCTTAATCCAAAGGTGTTGACCCAATTATTGATTTTGATGATTAATAAAAGACATGAGTATATTCATTTTGTTTCTAATAGATTTAACAAGTATTTCAGGGATTAAAAATGTTTGATCAATCAAAATGGATAAAGAAACATATTTTGAATCAATGTTTTAAAGAAACTTTCAAAGTTCAGAGCCTGGAGTCGACACCTAAATAGTCAAGAGCCGACCCCAAGGCGTATCAGAAGGTTTCTAGGATTTTGGCACGGCCTAGAGTCGACACCCAAGGTTTCGGAGCCGACTCTAACCTGAGATACAGAGAAGTGCATTCCATTTCAGTTTCTGGAGCTGATACCTAGAATTCGGGAGCCGACACCTGAGTTTCTGGAGCCGACTCTAACCTGAGAATAGAGAGCGTGTTTTATGGACTTTTCTAGAGCTGAGACTTACAGTTTTCAGAGCGGACTCCCGAAAGCAACGAGCCGACACTTACCTTTCACGGAGCCGACTCCCTAACAACTTTTTCTTTACTATTTTTGAACATCCGACTTGGAGCCAACACCTGAAAAGATGGAGCCGACTCCAACCTATCAGGAACATACTTCAATGGTAAGATTTCTTTTCGCCTAACTTCTAACGGCTATTTTCTTTGTGTGTAGAGAATCCAAACATCTCAAACGACTATATTTTCCATCTAAAACTTGGATTAAGGAGATCTATAAAAAGGGAGAAAAACCGTCCGTGTGAAATAGTGAAATAGAAAGGAAAAATAGAAAAAGGAAAAGGAAATATTTTGTGAAAAATCCAAAGACCTTGAGAGAGAAATCAAAAGGAAAGACTCATAGCTTACATCAACCAATCCAAGAGAGTCCAAAGAGAAATCCAATGCATTCAAGTTCAAAATCGAAGGATTTTCCAAGTGAAGAAAAAGAAAGTAAAAGCCCTGATTTTCCCAACTTCTCAACTGCAATCCTTGTGAAGAATCTGAGCTGAGGCCTGATTCAACATTTCAAAGGAGAAGAGGAAAAGAAGAAAAGAAGAAAAGCTCAAATCAAATTCGCTTCAAACAGGCTTTTCTTACCCTTGTTTATTTAATTGCATATTTGCTCACTTAAGGAGCTATCTTGAATTGTAAACTCTATTTTTCATAGTTGTTGACTAGTTCAATCAAGGGATTAAATTAGTGGAGGTGGTATACCTTGGTACAAGCTAAGGATAGCTTGTAGTTGGGTTTTATGCTGGTGAGCCCTGAAAACCAGCTGGGTTCATTGTAATCCCGAGGGAAACAATAAGTTTTGAGTTGTGAGCTTGTAAAACAACTCGGCTGTAATCAAGTAGATTATAGTGTGGACCCAAGTGATACTTGGGAGTGGACGTAGGTGTTGGATACACCGAACCACTATAAAATCCTTGTGTTTGCCGTGTTTTGACTCTCTCACTCTATCTCTTTATTTGTGCTCAATATTTATCCTGCACTTAATCTCATTTATTTCAAAACACATAGTTTTTAAAAGATTAAATTTTTAAGAACCCAATTCACCCCCCCTCTTGGGTTGCCATCTGGGCCAACAATTGGTATCAGAGCAAGTGCTCATTGATTATTTGATCATACGATCAAGAGCTAAAGATTCAAATGGCTGCTCAAGCTGGATCTTCATTTGCTGAAGGTCATTCTACTAATAGACCTCCTTTGTTTAATGGTTCAAATTATTCTTATTGGAAAGCTAGAATGAAAATTTTTATTCAAGCTTTAGATTATGAACTTTGGAGTGTAATCACTAATGGACCAAGCACACCCACACACTTGGTAGATGGTTCAATAGTTCCTAAACCTGAAAGGTATTGGAGTAAGAACGATAGGAAAATGGCTCAGCTTAATGCAAAAGCCATGAATGTCTTATATTGTGCTTTAAATGCTAATGAGTTCAATAGAATTTCTACATGTATTTTCGCAAAAGAAATTTGGAATAGATTAGAAGTTATCAATGAGGGTACTAATCAAGTTAAAGAATCTAAAATCAATATTCTAGTGCACAAGTATGAATTATTTAGCATGGAACAAAATGAAACCATCACATGCATGTACACTAGATTTACTGATATTGTAAATGGTCTGAAAAGTCTAGGCAAGACCTATACTAACTCTGAATTGGTATGTAAAATTCTTAGGTCTCTTCCAAGGACATGGGAAGCAAAGGTAACTGTTATCCAAGAAGCCAAGGACCTCAACACCTTACCTTTGGAGGAGCTACTTGGATCATTGATAACCCATGAACTGACCATGAAGCAACATCAAGAGGAAAGTCAAAAAGAAGAAAATAATTGCCCTTAAAGCTGCAGAAAAGGAGATAAACAGCAGTGAAGAAGAAGAAGATGATGAGACAGCTCTCCTTACTAGAAAATTTAAGAAATTTATGCAAAGAAGGAGACCCTTCCATAAGAAAAGATATGGAACAAAATGGAAGGAGAAAGAGAAAAGAGAAGGACAAGGAAAAAGAAAAAGAGAAAGACCCTCTCATATGTTATGAATGTAAGAAACCAGAGCACTTTAGATATGATTGTCCTCAAGTAAAAAAGGGGCACAAGAAGAAGAAAAAGGCATATGTTGCAACATGGAGTGAAAGTGATGAATCCTCATCCGAGGAAGAACAAAAAGAAGTTACAAACATTTGCTTTATGGCAAACGACGACAATGAGGTATGTTCTAAAACACCTTGTGATGATTTTACTTTTGATGAATTATATGATGCTTTTATGAATTAGTTAGTGATTTTAAAGCTTTAAAAAAGAAGAACAAATCTTTAAAAAATGATAATTTAAATCTTGCCAAAGAGAAAGATAAACTAAATCAGGAAGTTGAAAAACTAAAATCTGAAAATAAAAATTTGCTAAAAGATAAAGAGTTAATTTCTAATGAAAATGTTAATTTAAAGAGAGAAGTTGATAAATATAGAAATATAGTTGATAAATTTATATATAGCTCTGAAAAACTTAATTTGCTATTAAGTAATCAAAGAGTTGTATTTGATAAGGCTGGATTAGGGTATAGACCTAATAAGAAACAAAAGTATGTTAAAAACTTCTTTAGAAAAGAACAGGATAAGAATGATTTTTCATGTTATTGCTATAACAAAAAAGGACATAAAGCCTATGAATGCAATCTTAGAAAACTTAATAAGAATTTAAGTATTAAAGGAAAGAAAATATGGGTTCTGAAAAGAATAATCTTTGTTGCTACTAACCATGAAGGACCCAAGAAAGCTTGGGTACCTAAACAGAAAGTTTGATTACCTTGCAGGAGTGTCTTACGGCCAAAAGATCAAAACGAAACTGGTATCTTGATAGCGGCTGCTCAAGGCACATGACGGGTGATAAGGAGTAATTCATCACCCTTGAAGATAAAAGAGAAGGAGTTGTCACATTTGGAGATAATGGTAAAGGCCAAATTATGGGATTTGGTAAAATTCAGATAACTCCTTTACTTTTATAGAAAATATTTTATATGTAGATGGCTTAAAGCATAATTTAATTAGTATTAGCCAATTGTATAATAAAGGTTTCAAAGTTTCATTTGAAGCTTCTATCTGCACTGTTTCTAATCCCATTGACAATAGCATTGTATTTATTGGTAATAGAAATGGTAATGTATACTTAATTGATTTAGACAATTTGTCTACTAATAATCATTGCTTAGTAGCTAACAATGCTAATGCTAATGAGATTGGATGGTTATGGCATCGTAGATTAGGTCATGCAAGCACACACCTAATTTTAAAATTAATTAAAATGGATTTAGTTAAAGATCTTCCAAAGATAGATTTTGAAAATAACAGAATTTGTGATGCATGTCAATTAGGCAAACAAACTAGAAACTCTTTCAAATCAAAAAATGTAGTTTCCACTTCTAGGCCATTAGAACTACTTCATATGGACCTTTTTGGACCTACTAGAACCACTAGTCTAGGAGGAAAGAAATATGGATCTTGTGATAGTAGATGATTATTCTAGATACACTTGGGTATTGTTTCTGGCTCATAAGGATGAGACTTTCTCAATATTTCTAAAATTTTTAAAGAAAGTCACTAATGAGAAAAACAACACCATAGTGTCTCTTAGAAGTGATCATGGCACAGAATTTGAAAATCACTTATTTGAAAATTTCTGCACAGAACATGGCATTCATCATAACTTTTATGCACCTAGGACACCACAACAAAATGGAGTTGTAGAAAGAAAAAATAGGACTTTAGAAGACATGGCCCGTACCATGCTATGTGAAAGCCAACTCCCAAAGTACTTCTGGGCGGAAGCTATAAACACGGCATGTTACATTCTTAATAGAGCCCTAATTAGGCCAATCCTTAAGAAAACACCTTATGAATTATGGAATAATAGAAAACCAAAGATATGTTATTTTCATGTATTTGGCTGTAAATGTTTTATTCATAATAATGGAAAAGATAATCTTGAAAAATTTGATGCAAAATCTGATGAAGGCATATTCTTAGGATATTCAACAACTAGTAAAGCCTATAGAATATTTAACAAGAAAACCTTAATTGTAGAAGAATCCATTCATGTATTTTTGATGAGTCTTTAGCATCAAGTTCAGAAAAATTTGATGATGAGGAAGATACAAATCTACTAGAAAGAGATATTGAAAAATTAAATATAGATGTATCTTCAGATCATGAACAAGAAGCTAAGATGATGATTCACCTAGGATTGATGATATTGATACTAATCATAATGAAGTAGATCTTCCTAGAGATTGGAGATATGCTATGGTCATCCAAAGGAATTGATTATTGGTGATCCATCTCAAGGAGTAAGAACTAGGTCATCTATGAGGAATATCAATAATCATCTTGCATTTGTATCTCAAATTGAACCTAAAACTGTTGAAGAAGCTGAAAAAGATAGTAATTGGATGCTAGCTATGCAAGAAGAATTAAATCAATTCACTAGGAATAATGTATGGTCCTTAGTTGATAGACCTAAAGTCATTCAGTTATAGGATCTAAATGGGTATTTAGAAATAAATTGGATGAAAATGGCATAGTAATTAGAAATAAAGCTAGATTAGTTGCAAAAGGATATAATCAAGAAGAAGGAATTGATTTTGATGAAACTTTTGCACTGTAGCTAGATTAGAAGCAATTAGATTACTACTTGCATTTGCATGTCATATGAACATAAACTTATTTCAAATGGATGTTAAAAGTGCATTTTTAAATGGTTTTATAAATGAGAAAGTATTTGTGGAACAACCACCTGGTTTTGAAGATCATGAATTTCCAAATCACGTTTTTAAATTGCACAAAGCACTATATGGTTTAAAACAAGCACCTATAGCTTGGTATGATAGGTTAAGCAAATTTCCAAAAATTTTTCAGTAGTACATGCTACTAACAAGTCAAGAACTAAGTTAATGTGAATTTAAGAACTCAAAGGACTTCATCAAGCCATGCATTTTTAAATTGCACAAAGCACTATATGGTTTAAAACAAGCACCTAGAGCTTGGTATGATAGGTTAAGCAAATTTCTGATTGAAAATGATTTTACTAGAGGAAATGTAGACAAAACCTTATTTTTGAAAAGGAAAGACAAAGACTTATTAGTAGTACAAATATATATAGATAATATTGTATTCGGTGCTACTAACAATCTCTTGTGTCAAGAATTTGCTAAGTTAATGCAGGGTGAATTCGAAATGAGCATGATGGGAGAACTCAACTTCTTCCTAGGACTTCAAATCAAGCAAAGTAAAGAGGGGATTTTCATCAACCAAACAAAGTACACAAAGGAACTTCTCAAGAAGTTTGGAATGGAATCAATCAAACCCCTTGGAACACCTATGAGTCCTTCATGCAAATTAGACAAGATGAAGATGGTAAGAAGGTAGATCAAAAATACTATAGAGGTATGATCGGATCTCTACTTTACTTAACAGCAAGTAGACCAGATATCATGTTTGCTATTTGTTTATGTGCTAGATTTCAATCAGAACCTAAAGAATCTCACTTAATTGCTGTGAAAAGAATTTAAGATATCTAAGTGGAACTAAAAATGTAGGATTATGGTATTCTAGAGACTCAACACTAAACTTAATTGCATATTCTGACTCTGACTATGCTGGATGTAAACTAGATAGAAAAAGTATAAGTGGTACATGTCAATTCTTAGGAAGTAACTTAATCTCTTGGTTTAGCAAAAAGCAAAATTCGGTTGCATTATCTACTGCTGAAGCAGAATATGTTGCAGCTGGAAGTTGTTGTATTCAAATCCTTTGGATTAAGCGACAACTTGAAGATTATGGCATAACACTTGATAAAACTCCTATTAGATGTGATAATACAAGTGCAATCAATTTAACTAAGAATCCAATCCAACATTCAAGAACTAAACACATTGAAATTAGATATCATTTTATAAGAGAACATGTAGCTAACAATGAAATTTGCCTTGATTATGTTAGTACTGAAGAACAATTAGCTGACATATTTACAAAACCTTTGAGTGAAGAGAGATTTTGTTATCTTAGAGGTGAATTAGGGATTTGTGATCCTTTGGAATGACTTTGAAACCCTAAGGAATGATTATCTAGATTTCTATCAATTTCTTAAGATTCCTTTCATAATTTTAAGGATAATTTATCTAGTCATTTGAGCAATTTGATTCCTCACATTCCAAAGATTTTTTCAAAAATTTATTGACCTTATTTTGACAAGTTTCGACTGTTTGAAATTCATTTATTTTTCTCTGAAACTGTCAGTGGAGTCGACACCTCAATTTGAGGAGTCGACACCTCTTCTGTGTCGCTCTCGGTCTTTGACCTTGGAGCCGACACCTGCTTAAGTGGAGCCGACTCCAGTTCGGGTGCTAACTGTGTTAGCGACTTGGAGTCGACACCACCCGACTTTGTGGGAGTCGACACCTGGTGGACCCAAATTGACTTTATTATGGCAAAGTCGATACCTTCACGATTTTTATCTTCTCCAAACCCTCTCCAAATCTTCTCCAAACACTCTCCAAACTTCCCAAAGTCAAATACTCTTCAAATCAACCATTCTTTAAGATTTCCATGGCACCTAAGTGTAGGGGATCGGTCTTTGATGCTCCCGTTGCTACAAGGAAGTGTACGGCTAGGCGTCCCATCCGAGAACCTACTCCAAGTGATGATTCTTCGTCAACTCCTCAGATAATCCTGGTCCCTCCTCTCCTCAGGTAGATACCCTTGCTGGGCGAGTTATTACCATGGGTAGGAAAGTAGATTTTGATTTCTTTGAAGCCAAGGGTTTTGACATTGGTAGACAGATTAAAGAACTCGGTTGGGATAAAGTTTGTTCTTTGGATGTTCCTACTTATCCAGCTCTTGTTAAAGAATTTTACTTGAATTTATCTAGAGGAGATTGTGGGATTGTTAGTTCAGTAAGAGGAAAGAGAATTCATCTTACTTTTCAAATTTTAGGAAATCTGTAAGTATTCCTGTCACTGGATTTATTGCAAACATTTACAGTGAGAGATCAGTTGCTTTATCAAGGATGTTAGGAAGAGAGATAACTGAATTTGAAGAGGTTAGGGCAAACCAATTGCCACTTGAGCTTAGGCTGTTGCATAACATCTGCAGTACGATTCTTGTTGGCCCAGATGGCACCCAAGAGGGGGGGTGAATTGGGTTCTATAAAAATTTTAACCTTTTAAAAAAAAACTATGTGCTTGGAGATAAATGTAATATGAATATTAACACAAAAGAGATAGAGAAAGAGATAATCAAAGCACGGCAAACACAAAGGTTTTATAGTGGTTCGGTGTATCCAACACCTACGTCCACTCCCAAGATCCACTTGGGTCCACACTATAATCTCTTGATTACAGTCGAGTTGTTTTACAAGATCACAACTCAAAACTTGTTGTTTCCCAGGGATCACAACGAACCCAGCCGGTTTTCCGGGCTCACCAGCACAAAACCCTAAACTCAAGCTAATCTAGCTTGACCCGAGGTATACTACCTCCACTAGTTCAATCCCCTTGATAGAACTAGCACAAACAAGAAAGAATATGTTTTTTAATAATACAAAGCTCCTCAAATGAGCAAATATTCAAAATAAAGGAATAAGGTTAGAAAAGCCTGTTTGAAGTAGATTGGATTTGAGCTTTTCTTCTTTTCTTCTTTTCTCTTCTCTTTGAAGATGTTGAATCAGGCCTCAGCTTTGATTTGTTGCAAATGTTGCAGATGAGAAGTTGAAAATCTCAAAAACAGAGCTTTTTCTTCTATTTTGGGAATCCTTCGATTTTTCAATATGAATGCCTTGGATTTCTTTTGAGCTTTTTGGAGTGGAAGGATTTGAGTTTGAACTCTTTTCTCTTGATTTCAGGCTCAAGACTTCATGGATTTTTGATTTGAAAGCACTCTCTTTTTTCCGTTTTTCCTTTTTTTTTTTTCAAACGGACGTTCTCCCCTTTTATAGATTTCCTTTAATCCATTTTTTGTGAGAAAACTAGCCGTTGGAATGTACCTGGAAAGTTTTTCCAAAAAAATATATCCGTTAGAAGTTAGGTAAAAAGAAAATATTACCGTTAGAGCTGATCTGGCATTTTAAAATTTCGTTCCAGATAGGTTGGAGTCGGCTCCAACTTTTCAGGTGTCGGCTCCAAGTCGTTTATCCAAAAATAAAAGTTCTGAGTTCGTCGAGGAGTCGGCTCGAAAAAGTTAGGTGTCGGCTCGCCATAGTCAGGTGTCGGCTCCAAAAGACTGTAAGTGTCGGCTCCGAGGTAGTCAAAAATCAAGCGTTCTGTCCCCGCATCGGAGTCGGCTCCAGACACTGTAAGTGTCGACTCCGAAACTCTAGGTGTCGGCTCCGAAACTCTAGGTGTCGGCTCCAAACCGTATCAAAAATCAGAAGAATATTTGACTGGCCATGGGGTCGGCTCCAGAATTTCTAGGTGTCGACTCCAGGCTCTGAAACTTTGAAACTTATATTTTGCAATTGATTCAAAACACGTTTCTTAATGCCTTTAAATCAATCAAATATTTTTAAGCCCTGAAACACTTATCAAATCTATTAGTAATCAAATAAATATACTCAATTCCTTTATTAATCATCAAAATCAATAATTGGGTCAACAATCTCCCCTTTTTGATGATTATAAAAACATTGAGTATATGCATAGGATTCTTAAATCAAAATTTTAAAAAAATGATCCTCACAAGTAAGCTCCCCCTGAATAAAGCTCCCCCTATGAAGTTCAATTTAGCATTTTCCTTTTGCTCTACATTTTAGTGTTGGATACTTAGAATTCAGTATATCAATTGTCACTTAGGCTTATTGAATTAATGCATATCCAAAATCACTTGATACCAATCAAAATTTGCTTGATACCAATTAAATAAAATGCCAATCAAAGCATAACTAATCAATGCATATACGACATAACTTTCTCCCCCTTTTTTGTAATCAACAAAAAGGTTAGAAGAGTTAAGTCAAATGATAAATTGATAGATTAAAAGATAATTTCATTTCATCAAAGGTCAAGTATTACAAAAAGAAACTGTACTTTCATTACATCAAAAAACTAAACTTTCATTTCAAACATCAAACAACATATCTCATTAAGTTAAAAAACACTTAGACTTCATTACATGAAAATTACAAATTGGTTCTAATGATTCTTGTTAAATGATCTAAAATCCTTTGCATCCCTTCACTCTGAGTCCCTACAAATTCTTTCAATCTTCTGTCAACAAAAGAGCAAGCAGTCATGATTTTATCTTGAAGCTCGGCATTGCACTTTGATAGGTCTCAGAATCTCCACAGATATCTTTAAGTTCTTCAAATATATTTTTCAGATCATTACTTAAGGAATCCGCAGATGAACTAAGAGTTGATTCTATTTTGCCAATGCGATCATCCAGGGAATAAAGGGTTTCTTTAAGATTCATAAACTTATTATCAAACTCAGTCTTCAATTCATCCTTCTGAGCAGCAAGCAAACTTTGAGTTGCTCCAATTGAAGGTCTGAAAACCAACTGATGAAGTGGATGACTGAACATGAACTTGAGCGGGTGCAGGGGCAGGAACAGGACTGCTAGGCTCGGAGAGGGAACCCTCACAGATGGTCCAGCCTCAAAAGATGCAGAAGGTCTAGGTTCAGGGGCTCTCTCATCCAAGCTGCCTTTCCTTTCCCATTGCCCGTTGACCTTAACAAATCCCATCCGATGCAAGGTGGCCAAACTGTAGTAATCAGTATGCCTGAGATTCTTGGAAGGTTCATTGTCTAATATCACAACACCTTGGCTCCTGAAAACCATAGTTAGCACCATGCCGTAGGGTAAGGAAGATCTTCTTTTCCCTCCAGCCTCAGCCATATAAAATATCATCATTGCAGCTAAATTTATGGGTTGACTGGTCAACACACTGTCCATCACAACAATGTCTCGCTCGGAGACATACTCAAATCGATCGTTTTTGGAAATAAATTCTACTGCAAATATTGTGAAGTAATCTTAATTCCAAGGGCAAGTTGGTTAGCCCTAATCTCTTCAAATTCTGTAACTTCTCTCCCTAACATCCTTGATAGAGCGGCTGACCTCTCACTGTGGATGTCGGCAACAAATCCAGTAATGGGAATGCTAAGGAGGTTTCCTAATTTCTGAAAAGTGAGATGGATCCTTTTACCTCTGACTGAGCTCACGATTCCACCATCACCTCTCGACAGATTGAAATAGAATTCCTTGACAAGAGCTGGATATGTAGGAACATCTAGAGAACACACTTTATCCCAGCCTAGTTCCTTGATTTGATTCCAATAGAGAAGCCCTCGGATTGAAAGAATCGAAATCAACTTTCCTACCCATTGTTATCACTCTCCCTGCTAGGGTATCTACCTGAGGAGATGAAGGGTCTGGATTATCCGAAGCAGTTGAAGAGGAATCACTCGGAGACGGCTCGCGCACGGGTCGTCTCGCCGATCGTTTTCCGTTGCTACGGGCACTCCAAGCACTGATCCTCTCCTCTTAGGTGCCATTAGATCCTTAGGAAGGCTTGAATAGGGTGGAATTAGAGATGGGGAGGCTTTGAGAGAGTTTGGGAAGAGTTTGGTTAAGGATTTGAAAAGAAATGAAATGACAGGTGTCGACTCTGCCCTAATAAAGTCGATTTGGGACCCCCAGGTGTCGACTCCCGCAAAGTCGGGTGTCGACTCCAAATCGCTAACACAGTCAGCGCTCGAACTGGAGTCGGCTCCACTTATACGGGTGTCGGCTCCAAGGTCAGGGACCGAGAGCGACACAGACAAGGTGTCGACTCCTCAAACTGAGGTGTCGACTCCACTGACAGTTTCAGAGAAAAATAACTGAGATTCAAACAACTGAAACTTGTCAAAATAGTTCAATAAAATTTTGAAAAAATCTTTGGAGTATGGGGAACAAATTGCTAGATGACTAGATAATTTGTCCTTAAAATTATGAAAGAATATCAAGAAATTAATAGAAATCTAGATAGTCATTCCTTAGAGTTTCAAAATCATTCCAAAGGGTCACAAATCCCTAATTCACCTCTAAGATAACAAAATCTCTCTTCACTCAAAGGTTTTGTAAATATATCAGCTAATTGTTCTTCAGTATTAACATAATCAAGACAAATTTCATTATTAGCTACATGTTCTCTTATAAAGTGATATCTAATTTCAATGTGTTTTGTTCTTGAATGTTGAATTGGATTTTTAGTTAAATTAATTGCACTTGTGTTATCACATCTAATAGGAGTTTTATCAAGTGTTATGCCATAATCTTCAAGTTGTCTCTTAATCCAAAGGATTTGAGCACAGCAACTTCCAGCTGCAACATATTCTGCTTCAGCAGTTGATAATGCAACCGAATTTTGCTTTTTGCTAAACCAAGAGATTAAGTTACTTCCTAAAAATTGACATGCACCACTTGTGCTTTTTCTATCTAATTTACATCCAGCATAGTCAGAATCAGAATATGCAATCAAGTTTAATGTTGAGTCTCTAGAATACCATAAACCTACATTTTTAGTTCCACTTAAATATCTTAAGATTCTTTTTACAGCAATTAAGTGAGATTCTTTAGGTTCAGATTGAAATCTAGCACATAGACAAACAGCAAACATGATATCTGGTCTACTAGCTGTTAAGTAAAGAAGAGATCCGATCATACCTCTATAATATTTTTGATCTACTTTCTTACCATCTTCATCTTTGTCCAATTTGCATGAAGGACTCATAGGTGTTCCAAGGGTTTGATTGACTCCATTCCAAACTTCTTGAGAAGTTCTTTGTGTATTTTGCTTGTTGATGAAAATTCCCTCTTTGCTTTGCTTGATTTGAAGTCCTAGGAAGAAATTGAGTTCTCCCATCATGCTCATCTCAAATTCACCCTGCATTAACTTAGCAAATTCTTGACATAAGAGATTGTTAGTAGCACCGAATACAATATCATCAACATATATTTGTACTACTAATAAATCCTTGTCTTTTCTTTTCAAAAATAGTGTTTTATCAACATTTCCTCTTATAAAATCATTTTCAATCAGAAATTTACTTAATCTATCATACCAAGCTCTAGGTGCTTGTTTTAAACCATATAGTGCTTTGTGCAATTTAAAAACATGATTTGAAATTCATGATCTTCAAAACCAGGTGGTTGTTCAACAAAAACTTCCTCATTTATAAATCCATTTAAAAATGCACTTTTAACATCCATTTGAAATAAATTGATATGCATATGACATGCAAATGCAAGTAATAATCTAATTGCTTCTAATCTAGCTACAGGTGCAAAAGTTTCATCAAAATCAATTCCTTCTTCTTGATTATATCCTTTTGCAACTAATCTAGCTTTGTTTCTAATTACTATGCCATTTTCATCTAATTTATTTCTAAATACCCATTTTGATCCTATAACAGAATGATCTTTAGGTCTATCTACAAGGTCCAGACATTATTCCTAGTAAATTGATTTAATTCTTCTTGCATAGCTAACATCCAATTATTATCTTTTTCAGCTTCTTCAATAGTTTTAGGTTCAATTTGAGATACAAATGCAAGATGATTATTGATGTTTCTCATTGATGATCTAGTTCTTACTCCTTGAGATGGATCACCTATAATTAATTCTTTGGATGACCATAGGCATATCTCCAATCTCTAGGAAGATCTACATCATTATGATTTGCATCAACAACATCAACACTAGGGGAATCATTATCTTTAGCTTCTTGTTCATGATCTGAAGATACATCAATATTTAATTTTTCAATATCTCTTTCTAGAATGTTTGTATCTTCCTCATCATCAATTTTTCCTGAACTGATGCTAAAGATTCATCAAAAATTACATGAATAGATTCTTCTACAATTAAGTTTCTCTTGTTAAACACTCTATAGGCTTTACTAGATGTTGAATATCCTAAGAAAATGCCTTCATCAGATTTTGCATCAAATTTTCCTAGATTATCTTTACCATTATTATGAATGAAACATTTACAACCAAATGCATGAAAGTAACTTATGTTTGGTTTTCTATTGTTCCATAGTTCATAAGGAGTTTTCTTAATGATTGGCCTAATTAAAGCTCTATTAAGAATGTAACATGCCGTGTTTATAGCTTCCGCCCAAAAGTATTTTGGTAGGTTGCTTTCACATAGCATGGTACGGGCCATGTCTTCTAAGGTTCTATTTTTTCTTTCTACAACTCCATTTTGTTGTGGTGTTCTAGGTGCAGAAAAATTATGATGGATGCCATTTTCTATGCAAAAGTTTTCAAATAATGATTTTCAAATTCAGTGCCATGATCACTTCTAAGAGACACTATGGTGTTGTTTTTCTCATTTGTGACCTTTCTTGAAGAATTTCAAAAATAATGGAAAGGTCTCATCTTTATGAGCTAAAAACAATACCCAAGTGTATCTAGAGTAATCATCTACAATCACAAGACCATATTTCTTTCCTCCTAGACTTAGTGGTTCTAGTAGGTCCAAAAAGATCCATGTGAAGTAGTTCAAGTGGCCTAGAAGTGGAAACAATATTTTTAGTTTTGAAAGAGTTTCTAGTTTGTTTTCCAAATTGACATGCATCACAAATTTTGTTATTTTCAAAATCTAGTTGTGGAAGTCCTTTTACTAAATCCATTCTTAATTAATTTTGAAATTAGGTGTGTGCTTGCATGACCTAATCTACGATGCCATAACCAACCAATCTCATTCATATTAGCATTATTAGCAACTAAGCAATGATTACTAGTAGACAAATTGTCTAAATCAATCAAGTATACATTGCCATTTCTATTTCCAATAAAAACAATGCTATTATCAATGGGATTAGAAACAGTGCAGATAGAAGCTTCAAATGATACTTTAAAACCTTTATCACATAATTGGCTAATACTAATTAGATTATGTTTTAAACCATTGACATATAAAACATTTTCAATATATGTGGAGGGAGTTATTTGAATTTACCAAACCCCATGATTTGGCCTTTGCCATTGTCACCAAACGTAACAACTCCTCCTCTTTTGCTTTCAAGGGTGATGAATTGATCCTTGTCACCCGTCATGTGTCTTGAGCAGCCACTATCGAGATACCACTTTCGCTTTGATCTTTTGGCCGCAAGACACTCCTGCAAAAATAATTAAGTCTTATATTTAGGTACCCAAGCCTTCTTGGGTCCTTCATGGTTAGTAGCATAAAAGATTGTTCCTTTGGGAACCCATATTTTCTTTCCTTTACTATTTAAATTTTTGTTACTGTTTCTTGCATTACATTCATAGGATTTATGGCCTTTCTTGTTACAATAATGACAAGTAACACTATCTCTATTTTGTTCTTTTCTAAAAAAGTTTTTGAAAATTTTTGTTTTATGTTAGGTCTATATCCTAATCCAGCCTTATCAAATATAGCTCTTTGATTACCTAATAATAAATTAAGTTTTTCAGAACTATAAGTAAATTTATCAAATATTCTTATATTTATCAACTTCCTTCTTTAATTTATCATTTTCATTGGAAATTGACTCTTTTTCTTTTGTCAAATTTTTATTTTCAGATTTCAGCATCTTAATCTCATTAGTAAGATTATCTTTTTCTTTAATGAGAATTGAATTATCATTTTTAAAATTTGTATTTCTTTTTAAAACTTTAAAATCATCAACTAGTTCATTAAAAGCTTCAAACAATTCATCAAATGCAAAATCATCACAAGGGTTTTCAGAACTTACCTCGTTGTCGTCGTTTGCCATAAAGCAAATGTTTGCAACTTCTTTTTGATCTTCCTCTGAAGAGGATTCATCATTGTCACTCCAGGTTGCAACATAGGCTTTCTTCTTCTTCTTGTAGGCTTTCTTTAGTGAGGACAATCATATCTAAAGTGCCCCGGTTTCTTACACTCATAGCAAATTAAGGGGTCTTTTTCTTTGTCCTTGTCTTTATCCTTTTCTTTTCTCCTTCCATCTTAATTCCAGATTTCTTCTTGTGGAAGGGTCTCTTTCTTCTCATGAATTTTTTGAATTTTCTAGCTAGAAGAGCTGTCTCATCATCATCATCATCATTATCACTGCAGCTCTCCTCACTTTCTGCAGCCTTAAGAGCTATAGTCTTCTTCTTTTTAACATCTTCCTCTATGTGCTGCTTCATGGTTAACTCATGGGTCATTAGTGATCCAAGTAGCTCCTCCAAGGGTAAAGTGTTGAGGTCCTTGGCTTCTTGGATTGCTGTCACCTTTGCTTCCCAAGTCCTTGGAAGTGACCTAAGAATTTTGCGAACAAGTTCAGAATTAGTATAAATCTTACCTAGACTTTTCAAACCATTTACAATATCGGTGAATCTAGTATACATGCATGTTATAGTTTCAGTTTGTTCCATGCTGAATAATTCATACTTATGAACAAGAATATTTATCTTAGATTCTTTAACTTGATTTGTACCCTCATGGGTAACCTCTAATCTATCCCATATCTCTTTTGCGGAATTACATGTAGATACGATTAAATTCATTTGCATCTAAGGAACAATATAAGACATTCATGGCCTTAGCATTAAGCTGAGCCATTTTCCTATCATTATCATTCCAATCCCTTTCGGGCTTAGGAACAATAGAGCCATCAACTATGTGTGTGGGTGTGCTAGGTCCATTAATTATAACACTCCACAATTCATAATCTGAAGCTTGAATGAATATCCTCATTCTTGCTTTCCAATATGAATAGTTGGAACCATTAAACAAGGGAGGTCTATTTGTAGAATGACCTTCAGCAAATGAAGATCCAACTTGAGCTGCCATTTGGATCTTTAGCTCTTGATCGTGTGATCAAATAAACAATGAGCACTTGCTCTGATACCAATTGTTGGCCCAGATGGCAACCCAAGAGGGGGGGTGAATTGGGTTCTTAAAAAATTTTAACCTTTTAAAAAAAACTATGTGCTTGGAGATAGATGAAATTAAATGTAATGCGAATATTAAACACAACCAAAGAGATAGAGAAAGAGATAATCAAAGCACGGCAAACACAAAGGTTTTATAGTGGTTCGGTGTATCCAACACCTACGTCCACTCCCAAGATCCACTTGGGTCCACACTATAATCCTCTTGATTACAGTCGAGTTGTTTTACAAGATCACAACTCAAAACTTGTTTTTCCCAGGGATCACAACGAACCCAGCTGGTTTTTCGGGCTCACCAGCACAAAACCCTAAACTCAAGCTAATCTAGCTTGACCCGAGGTATATTACCTCCACTAGTTCAATCCCCATGATAGAACTAGCACAAACAAGAAAGAATAATGTTTTTCAATAATACAAAGCTCCTCAAATGAGCAAATATTCAAAATAAAGGAATAATGTTAGAAAAGCCTGTTTGAAGTAGATTGGATTTGAGCTTTTCTTCTTTTCTTCTTTTCCTCTTCTCTTTGAAGATGTTGAATCAGCTTTGATTCGTTGCAAATGTTGCAGATGAGAAGTTGAAAAATCTCAAAAACAGAGCTTTTTCTTCTATTTTGGGAATCCTTCGATTTTTCAATATGAACGCCTTGGATTTCTTTTTGAGCTTTTTGGAGTTGAAGGATTTGAGTTTGAACTCTTTTCTCTCTGATTTCAAGCTCAAGACTTCATGGATTTTTGATTTGAAAGCACTCTCTTTTTTCCGTTTTTCCTTCATTTTTTTTTTTCAAACGGACGTTCTCCCCTTTTATAGATTTCCTTTAATCCATTTTTGGTGAGAAAACTAGCCGTTGGAATGTACCTAGAAAGTTTTTTCAAACAAAATATATCCGTTAGAAGTTAGGTAAAAAGAAAATATTACCGTTAGAGCTGATCTGGCATTTTAAAATTTCGTTCCAGATAGGTTGGAGTCGGCTCCAACTTTTCAGGTGTCGGCTCCAAGTCATTTATCCAAAAATAGAAAGTTCTAAGTTCCTCAAGGAGTCGGCTCCAAAAAAGTTAGGTGTTGTCTCGCCATAGTCAGGTGTCAGCTCTAAAAGACTGTAAGTGTCGGCTCTGAGGTAGTCAAAAATCAAGCGTTCTGTCCCCGCATCGGAGTCAACTCCAGACACTGTAAGTGTCAACTC
This sequence comes from Calamus simplicifolius, assembly GCA_900491605.1. NCBI lineage: Eukaryota > Viridiplantae > Streptophyta > Magnoliopsida > Arecales > Arecaceae > Calamus > Calamus simplicifolius. The sequence goes on from UESW01004251.1 coordinate 702,616, forward strand.
TGAAACTCTGGGTGTCGGCTCCAAAACTCTAGGTGTCGGCTCCAAACCGTATCAAAAATCAGAAGAATATTTGACTAGCCATGGGGTCGGCTCCAGAATTCCTAGGTGTCGACTCCAGACTCTGAAACTTTGAAACTTATATTTTGCAATTGATTCAAAACATGTTTCTTAATGCCTTTAAATCAATCAAATATTTTTAAGCCCTGAAACACTTATCAAATCTATTGGTAATCAAATAAATATACTCAATTCCTTTATTAATCATCAAAATCAATAGTTAGGTCAATAATTCTATTTCCCAAGACTGGCCGTTTTGAGTATGTCTCAGAGCGAGACATTGTAGTCATGGACAGTACCTTGACGGGTCAGCCAATAAATCTTGCTGGAATGATGATATGGTATATGGCTGAGGCTGGGGGCAAGAAGAGAACTTCACTGCCTTATGGGATGATTCTTACCTTGGTTTTTAGAAGTCAAGGAGTAGCTATTTCTGAGAATGAACCATCGAAGAACCTTAGGCACACTGACTACTACAGTTTAGCCATTGTGCACAGGATGGGATTTGTAAAAGTGGATGGAAAATGGGAGAGAAAATGTCATACTGGAGACAGGGTTGCTGAGACTAATGTGCCTGGCCCTTCTGAGGTAGGACCATCTGTGAGACACAGCTCATCAGAGCCCAGTCAGAATGTACCTCCAGCTCCACCGGTTCCCTCTACTTTTAATCAGTCATCTATTGGTTTTTCCAATGTTCAGTTGGATTAGCTTAGAAGTATTTTTGCTACTCACAAGGAAGAGATGAAATCTGAGCTAGATAGCCAATATATGAACCTGAGAGAGACCCTCTATTCTTTGGATGAAAGAATTGGCAAAATTGAGTCTACTCTTGGAGCCTCCGCTGAATCCTTAAAGAATGATCTCAAGAACATTTTTGAAGAACTTAAAGATATTGATGGAGACTCAAAGACATATTCCAGATGCAATGCTGAGCTTCAGGACAAAATTATGACTGCATGTGCATTTGTTGATAGAAGACTAAAAGAATTTGTAAGGACTCAAAGTGAAGGAATGGCAAGAATATTAGAATATTTGCAAAGACTCATTAGAACTAACTTTTGATTATATTGTAATGAAGTTTCTTTGATGTCATTTAGTCTAGTTTGATGTTGACTTACTTTATTAAAAGTTCTAATGTAATGAAGTTTTGATGTAATGAACTTATATGATGCTTAATGAATGTCATTTGATCTTTGAAGCATCTATCAATTTTGTCATTTCACTTAAAACTTCGTAACCTTTTTGTTGATTAAAAAAAAGGGGGAGAAGTTATTGATAGTCGTATATGCATTGAAAGTTATAAAAGGGAAGAGATGCATTGGAACAATTAAACTTAATTAACTGCCATATATGCATTGAAAGGATGAATAGATGTTAAAATTGATATAACTGGTTAATTGGTATCAAACATTAAAAGTTTACTATTAAAAGGAAAAGAATAGATGTTAAATTAAGTATCATAGGGGGAGCTACCTCATTTAGGGGGAGCTTACCTGTGAGGAATAAATAATTGAGATATTTGATTTGAAAATCCTAATGTTTAATCATGCATATACTCGGTTTTTATAATCATCAAAAGGGGGAGATTGTTGACCCAATTATTGATTTTGATGATTAATAAAAGACATGAGTATATTCATTTTGTTTCTAATAGATTTAACAAGCGTTCCAGGGATTAAAAATGTTTGATCAATCAAAATGGACAAAGAAACATGTTTTGAATCAATGTTTTAAAGAAACTTTCAAAGTTCAGAGCCTGAAGTCGACACCCAAAAGTCAGGAGCCGACCCCAAGGCATATCAGAAGGTTTCTGGGATTTTGGCACGGCCTGGAGTCGACACCCAAGGTTTTGGAGCCGACTCTAACCTGAGATACAGAGAAGTGCATTCTGTTTCAGTTTCTAAAGCCGACACCTAGAATTCGGGAGCCGACACCTGAGATTTCGGGTGCCGACACCTGAGTTTCTGGAGCTGACTCTAACCTGAGAACAGAGAGCATGTTTTATGGACTTTTCTAGAGCCGACACCTACAGTTTCCGGAGCCAACTCCCGAAAGTGACGAGCTGACACTTACCTTTCTTAGAGCCGACTCCCCAACAACTTTTTCTTTACTATTTTTGAACACCCGACTTGGAGCCGACACCTAAAAAGTTGGAGCCGACTCCAACCTGTCAGGAACATATTTTTCATCTGTCAGAACGTACTTCAACGGTAAGATTTCTTTTCACCTAACCTCTAACGGCTATTTTCTTTGTGTGTAGAAGAATCCAAACATCTCCAACGGCTATATTTCCCACCTAAAACTTGGATTAAGGAGATATAAAAAAGGGAAAAAACCGTCCGTGTGAAATAGTGAAATAGAAAGGAAAAATAGAAAAAAGAAAAGGAAATATTTTGTGAAAAATCCAAAGATCATGAGAGAGAAATCAAAAGGAAAGACTCAGAGCTTACATCAACCAATCCAAGAGAGTCCAAAGAGAAATCCAATGCATTCAAGTTCAAAATCGGAGGATTTTCCAAGTGAAGAAAAAGAAAGCAAAAGCCCTGATTTTTCCAACTTCTGAACTACAATCCTTGTTAAGAATCCGAGCTGAGGCCTGATTCAACATTTCAAAGGAGAAGGAGAAGAAGAAAAGAAGAAAAGAAGAAAAGCTCAAATCAAATTTGCTTCAAACAGGCTTTTCTTACCCTTGTTTATTTAATTGCATATTTGCTCACTTAAGGAGTTGTCTTGTATTGTAAACTCTATTTTTCATAGTTGTTGACTAGTTCAATCAAGGGATTGAATTAGTGGAGGTGGTATACCTCGGTACAAGCTAAGGATAGCTTGTGGTTGGGTTTTGTGCTGGTGAGCCCTAAAAACTAGCTGGGTTTGTTGTAATCCCGAAGGAAACAACAAGTTTTGAGTTGTGAGCTTGTAAAACAACTCGGCTGTAATCAAGTAGATTATAGTATGGACCCAAGTGATACTTGAGAGTGGACGTAGGTGTTGGATACACCGAACCACTATAAAATCCTTGTGTTTTCCGTGTTTGACTCTCTCACTCTCTCTTTATTTGTGCTCAATATTTATCCTGCACTTAATCTCATTTATTCCAAAGCACATATTTTTAAAAGATTAAATTTTTAAGAACCCAATTCATCACCCCCCCCTCTTGGGTTGCCATCTGGGCCAACAAAAGGATTTGAGCACAGCAACTTCCAGCTGCAACATATTCTGCTTCAGCAGTAAATAATGCACCTGAATTTTGCTTTTTGCTAAACCAAGAGATTAAGTTACTTCCTAAGAATTGACATGTACCACTTGTACTTTTTCTATCTATTTTACATCCAGCATAGTCAGAGTCAGAATATGCAATTAAGTTTAGTGTTGAGTCTCTAGAATACCATAATCCAACATTTTTAGTTCCACTTAGATATCTTAAAATTCTTTTCATAGCAATTAAGTGAGATTCTTTAGGTTCTGATTGAAATCTAGCACATAGACAAACAGCAAACATAATATCTGGTCTACTTGCTGTTAAGTAAAGTAAAGATCCGATCATACCTCTATAGTATTTTTGATCTACCTTCTTACCATCTTCATCCTTGTCTAATTTGCATAAAGGACTCATAGGTGTTCCAAGGGGTTTGATTGATTCCATTCCAAACTTCTTGAGAAGTTCCTTTGTGAACTTTGTTTGGTTGATAAAAATCCCCTCTTTACTTTGCTTGATTTGAAGTCCTAGGAAGAAGTTGAGTTCTCCCATCATGCTCATTTCGAATTCACCCTGCATTAACTTAGCAAATTCTTGACACAAGAGATTGTTAGTAGCACCGAATACAATATCATCTACATATTTGTACTACTAATAAATCTTTGTCTTTCCTTTTCAAAAATAAGGTTTTGTCTACATTTCCTCTAGTAAAATCATTTTCAATCAGAAATTTGCTTAACCTATCATACCAAGCTCTATGTGCTTGTTTTAAACCATAAGTTCTTTGTGCAATTTAAAAACATGATTTGGAAATTCATGATCTTCAAAACCAGGTGGTTGTTCCACAAATACTTTCTCATTTATAAAACCATTTAAAAATGCTCTTTTAACATCCATTTGAAATAAATTTATGCTCATATGACATGCAAATGCAAGTAGTAATCTAATTGCTTCTAATCTAGCTACAGGTGAAAAAGTTTCATCAAAATCAATTCCTTCTTCTTGATTATATTCTTTTGCAACTAATCTAGCTTTATTTCTAATTATTATATCATTTTCATTCAATTTATTTCTAAATACCCATTTAGATCCTATAACTGAATGACCTTTAGGTCTATCAACTAAGGACCATACATTATTCCTAGTGAATTGATTTAATTCTTCTTGCATAGCTAGCATCCAATTACTATCTTTTTCAGCTTCTTCAATAGTTTTAAGTTCAATTGAGATACAAATGCAAGATGATTATTGATAGTCCTTATAGATGACCTAGTTCTTACTCCTTGAGATTGATCACCAATAATCAATTCCTTTGGATGACCATAGGCATATCTCCAATCTCTAGGAAGATCTACTTCATTATGATTAGTATGAATATCATCAATCCTAGGTGAATCATCATCTTTAGCTTCTTGTTCATGATCTGAAGATACATCTATATTTAATTTTTTCAATATCTCTTTCTAGTATATTTGTATCTTCCTCATCATCAAATTTTTCTGAACTTGATGCTAAAGACTCATCAAAAACTATATGAATGGATTATTCTACAATTAAGGTTTTCTTGTTAAATTTTATAGGCTTTACTAGTTGTTGAATATCCTAAGAATATGCCTTCATCAGATTTTGCATCAAATTTTCCAAGATTATCTTTTCCATTATTATGAATAAAAATTTACAGCCAAATACATGAAAATAACCTATCTTTGGTTTTTATTATTCCATAATTCATAAGGTATTTTCTTAAGGATTGGCCTAATTAGGGCTCTATTAAGAATGTAACATGCCTTGTTTATAGCTTTTCCCAGAAGTACTTTGGGACTTGGCTTTCACATAGCATGGTACGGGCCATGTCTTCTAAAGTCCTATTTTTTCTTTCTACAACTCCATTTTGTTGTGGTGTCCTAGATGCAGAAAAATTATGATGAATGACATGCTCTGTGCAGAAATTTTTAAATAAGAGATTTTCAAATTCTGTGTCATGATCACTTCTAAGAGACACTATGGTGTTGTTTTTCTCATTAGTGACTTTCTTGAAAAATTTTAGAAATATTGAGAAAGTCTCATCCTTATGAGCCAGAAATAATATCCAAGTATATCTAGAATAATTATCTACTATCACAAGACCATATTTCTTTCCTCCTAGACTAGTGGTTCTAGTAGGTCCAAAAAGGTCCATATGGAGTAGCTCTAATGGCCTAGAAGTGGAAACTACATTTTTTGATTTGAAAGAGTTTCTAGTTTGTTTGCCTAATTGACATGCATCACAAATTTTGTTATTTTCAAAATCTATCTTTGGAAGATCTTTAATTAAATCCATTTTAATTAGTTTTGAAATTAGGTGTGTGCTTGCATGACCTAATCTACGATGCCATAACCATCCAATCTCATTAGCATTAGTATTGTTAGCTACTAAGCAATGATTATTAGTAGACAAATTGTCTAAATCAATTAAGTATACATTGTCATTTCTATTACCAATAAATGCAATGCTATTGTCAATGGGATTAGAAACAGTGCAGATAGAAGCTTTAAATGAAACTTTAAAACTTTTATCACACAATTGGCTAATACTAATTAAATTATTCTTTAAGCCATCTACATATAAAATATTTTCTATAAAAGCAAAGGGAGTTATCTGAATTTTACCAAATCCCATAATTTGGCCTTTACCATTGTCTCCAAATGTGACAACTCCTCCTCTTTTATCTTCAAGGGTGATGAATTGCTCCTTGTCACCTGTCATGTGCCTTGAGCAGCCGCTATCAAGATACCACTTTCGTTTTGATCTTTTAGCCGCAAGATACTCCTGCAAGGTAATCAAACTTTCGGTTTAGGTACCCAAGCTTTCTTGGGTCCTTCATGGTTAGTAGCAACAAAGATTGTTCCTTTCAGAACCTATATTTTCTTTCCTTTAATACTTAAATTCTTATTAAGTTTTCTAAGATTGCATTCATAGGCTTTATGTCATTTCTTGTTACAAAATAACATGAAAAATCATTCTTGTCCTGTTCTTTTCTAAAGAAGTTTTTAACATACTTTTATTTCTTATTAGGTCTATACCTTAATCCAGCCTTATCAAATACAGCTTTTTGATTACTTAATAGCAAATTAAGTTTTTCAGAGCTATATGTAAATTTATCAACTATATATCTATATTTATCAACTTCTCTCTTTAAATTAACATTTTCATTAGAAATTAACTCTTTATCTTTTAGCAAATTTTCATTTTCAGATTTTAGTTTTTCAACTTCCTGAGTTATAGTTTATCCTTCTCTTTGGCAAGATTTAAATTATCATTTTTTAAAGATTTGTTCTACTTTTTTAAAGCTTTAAAATCACTAACTAATTCAGTAAATGCATCATATAATTCTTCAAAAGTAAAATCATCATAAGGTGTTTTAGAACTTACCTCATTGTCGTCGTTTGCCATAAAGCAAATGTTTGCAACTTCTTTTTGTTCCTCCTCGGATGAGGATTCATCGCTTTCACTCCATGTTGCAACATATGCCTTTTTCTTCTTCTTATGCCCCTTTTTCAGTTGAAGACAATCATATCTAAAGTGCCCTAGTTTCTTACATTCATAACATATGAGGGGGTCTTTCTCTTTGTCTTTGTCCTTGTCCTTCTCTTTTTCTCTTTCTCCTTCCATTTTTGTTCCATGTCTTTTCTTATGGAAGGGTCTTCTTTTTTGCATAAATTTCTTAAATTTTCTAGTAAGGATTGTTGTCTCATCATCTTCCTCTTCTTCCTCACTGCTGCTTATCTTCTTTTCTGCAACTTTAAGGGCAATTGTTTTCTTCTTTTTGACTTCCTCCTCTTGATGTTGCTTCATGGTCAGTTCATGGGTCATCAATGATCCAAGTAGCTCCTCGAAAGGTAAGTGTTGAGATCCTTGGCTTCTTGGATAGCAGTTACCTTTGCTTCCCATGTCCTTGGAAGAGACCTAAGAATTTTACGAACAAATTCAGAGTTAGTATAGGTCTTGCCAAGACTTTTTAGACCATTTACAATCAGTAAATCTAGTGTACATGCATGTGATGGTTTCATTTTATTCCATGCCAAACAATTCATACTTGTGCACTAGAATATTAATTTTAGATTCTTTAACTTGATTAGTATCCTTATGGGTAACTTCTAATCTATCCCAAATTTCTTTTGCGGAAATACATGTAGAAATTCTATTGAACTCATTAGCATCTAAAGCACAATATAAGACATTCATGGCTTTTGCATTAAGCTGAGCCATTTTCCTATCATTCTCATTCCAATCCCTTTCGGGTTTAGGAACTATTGAACCATCTACCAAGTGTGTGGGTATGCTTGGTCCATTAGTGATCACACTCTAAAGTTCATAATCTAAAGCGTGAATAAAAATTTTTATTCTAGCTTTCCAATAAGAATAATTCGAACCATTAAACAAAGGAGGTCTATTAGTAGAATGACCTTCAGCAAATGAAGATCCAGCTTGAGCTACCATTTGTATCTTTAGCTCTTGATCATGTGATCAAATAAATAATGAGCACTTGCTCTGCTACCAATTGTTGGCCCAGATGGCAACTCAAGAGGGGGGTGAATTGGGTTCTTAAAAATTTAATCTTTTAAAAACTATGTGCTTTAGAATAAATGAGATTAAGTGCAGGATAAATATTAAGCACAAATAAAGAGATAGAGTGAGAGAGTCAAAACACGGCAAACACAAGGATTTTATAGTGGTTTGGTGTATCCAACACCTACGTCCACTCCCAAGTATCACTTGGGTCCACACTATAATCTACTTGATTACAGCCGAGTTGTTTTACAAGCTTACAACTCAAAACTTGTTGTTTTCTGGGATTACAATGAACCCAGCTGGTTTTCTGGGCTCACCAACACAAAACCCAACCACAAGCTATCCTTAGATTGTACCGAGGTATACCACCTCCACTAATTCAATCCCTTGATTGAACTAGTCAACAACTATGAAAAATAGAGTTTATAATATAAGACAGCTCCTTAAGTGAGCAAATATGAAATTAAATAAACAAGGGTAAGAAAAGCCTGTTTGAAGCGAATTTGATTTGAGCTTTTCTTCTTTTCCTCTTCTCCTTTGAAATGTTGAATCAGGCCTCAGCTCAGATTCTTCACAAAGATTGCAGTTGAGAAGTTTGGAAAATCAGGGCTTTTGCTTTCTTTTTCTTCACTTGGAAAATCCTCCGATTTTAAACTTGAATGTCTTGGATTTTTCTTTGGACTCTCTTGGATTGGTTGATGTAAGCTCTGAGTCTTTCCTTTTGATTTCTCTCTCAAGATATTTGGATTTTTCACAAAATATTTCCTTTTCCTTTTTCTATTTTTCCTCTCTATTCCTCTATTTTCCTCTCTATTCCTCTCTTTTCAAATGGATGGTTTTTCTTCCTTTTTATAGATCTCCTTAATCCAAGTTTTAGGTGGAAAATATAGCCGTTGGAGATTTGGATTCTTCTACACACAAAGAAAATAGTCGTTAGAGGTTGGTGAAAAGAAATCTTACCATTGCAGTATGTTCTGATAGATGAAAAATCCGTTCCTGACATGTTGGAGTCGGCTTCAACTTTTCAGGTGTCAGCTCCAAGTCGGGTGTTCAAAAATAGTAAAGAAAAGTTGTTGGAGAGTTGGCTCCGAGAAAGATAAGTGTTGGCTCATCGCTTTCGGGAGTCGGCTCTGGAAACTATAAGTGTCGGCTCCAGAAAATTCCATAAAACACACTCTCTGTTCTCAGGTTAGAGTCGGCTCCAGAAACTCAGGTGTCGGCTTCTGAAATCTCAGGTGTCGGCTCCCGAATTTTAGGTGTCGCTCCAGAAACTGAAACAGAATGCACTTCTTTGTATCTCAGGTTGGAGTCGGCTCCGAAACCTTGGGTGTCGACTCCAAGCCATGCCAAAATCCCAGAAACCTTCTGATATGCCTTAGGGTTGGCTCTTGACTATTTGGGTGTCGACTCTAGGCTCTGAACTTTGAAAGTTTCTTTTAAACATTGATTCAAAACATGTTTCTTTGTCCATTTTGATTGATCAAACATTTTTAATCCCTGAAACACTTGTTAAATCTATTAGGAATAAAATGAATATACTCAAGTCTTTTATTAATCATCAAAATCAATAATTGGGTCAACACTTCTTAATGTCATAACTTTTAGTTTATATGAAATAAAGTTTCTATTCATGTTTAATTATTATTAACTTATATTTAGGTGAAATAATTTTAGACTGATCTATTCTTAAAAGGGACGGGCCGTGATCTACGGGTATGGGCCGTGCTCTTATAAGATAGACCATATCTTGATTATTTTGCATTACTGATTATCTATTTAGTTAAATTTATAAATTTATTGCAAGATAATCGCTAAATTTCCTATGGAATTGATCCCTTACTCTCACTATTCTATTAGTGAAATTAAGGTATTTTAATCGTTGCGCTACGACACGCATCATGGTGAGGTAGGACATTTCAAGAGAAACTATCCTAAGTAAAAAAAGGGAGAAAAGAGAGGATCTGAATCTGTGAGTATAGTTACAGACTAGAAGGTGGAGGATGATCTCTTGGTGGTATCAGATGGTAACAGGTATAGCATAGAGATGTAGACCTTGGATTTAGCTTGTTCTCATCATTACACTTCTAATCGGTCATGGTTCAGCACTTACACAGATGTTGATAAGGGGTGTGTGACTCTTGGAGATGATCATCCTTGTAAGATGGCAAGGATTGGCACAGTGAGGATGAGAATGTTTGACGGCATGGTGCACACTTTTAATAGCGTGAAGCATGTCCTAGAACTCAAGAAAAATATGGTGCTACTGGGATACCTAGAGTGGACTAAATACAGCTTCAACAGTCATGCCAGGAGTGGAGTTCTGAACATCTTCAATGGAGCTATGGTAGTGATGAGAGGGAGAAGGCTGAAGAACAACATATACAGGTTAGAGGGCTCTATGATGACCAGAAAATCTAAGGCAGCAGCTGTGGAACAAGATTCTCGAAATGTGTACAGGATGTGTCATTACTGCCTAGGCCACATGGGAGACAGGAGAATGAAAGAATTAAGCAAGAGAGGGTTGCTTTCGGACCTGAGTGGTGAAGATATGAAGATCTATGAGCCATGTCAGATGAGAAAGTAGAGAAGAGTGCAATTCTTGATCAGCACAGCTAGGAGTGCAGAACCCCTAAAGTTAGTACACATGGATGTCTGGGGACCAACCCCAATTTTTGCAAGGAATGGAGCTAGATACTTCTTGACCCTGATAAATGATTTTTTAGGAAAGCAGTGGATCTACTTCATGAAGAAGAAATCAGAGGTCTTCATCAAGTTCAGAATCTGGAAGGCTGAGGTGAAAAGAAAATAGGATAGGAGTGTGAAGTGTCTGAGGTCAGATAGTGGCAAAGAATATACCAGCATGGAGTTTCAGAGATTTTATAAGGAGTGGGGCATCAAAAGGTACTTCTTAGTAATGGAAACTTCTTAATAGGAAGGGGTGGCTAAGAGAATGAACAAAATACTATTGGAAAAAGCAAGGTGCTTAAGACTACATGCAGGGCTTTCAAAGATATTCTGGGTTGACACAGTAGATGTAGCCAGCTACTTGGTCAATCGATCATCGCACACCAGGTTGGATGGAGGCATTCCAGAGAAGATATGGTCTAAAGGAAAGACAAGCCTGAACCATCTGAGGGTGTCTGGATGTATGGCATATGTGCATGTTGGTGCTGGAAAGCGGAGTAAGTTGAATGTTGGGTCAAAAAAGAAGGTATTCCTGGGCTACTCACGTGGAATCAAGGGGTATCGGCTATGGGACCCCTTGGAGAAGAAGGTTGTCATCAGCAAAGATGTGACCTTCAATGAGAGCTCGATCCTTCAGAGCAGAGATGGTATAAATGCACAACATGAACTATAGAATATGAAACATGGTAACACTAGTCATATGACCTCCTACACAGTCATACCATTTGCTAGTGGACCTGAAGGATTTAAGATTCAGATGGAGAGGACTGACAGAGGGGTCAGAAGCCAGAAAGTTCAGTAGAATGCAGCTGAGCAGAGGATTCAAGAGGATGCAGCTGGGTAGGAAACTAATACTGGGATCGCACTGCACAGGCCTAGGAGGATGTGCGACCATCAGTTCGATATGGCTTCGAGGATTCGATGTCATATACCCTGGTGACATCGAATGGAGACCATTACACCTATCAGAAGGCTATGGAGAGCCAGGATAGCCAAGATAGAGATAGGTAGGTCCAGGCTATGGCAGAAAATGCAGGCTATAGTAGAAGAGATGCAATCTCTCCATAAAACTGGCATGTGGTAGGTAGTCCAGTTACCACAAGAAAAGAAATCCATTGGATGCGAATGTGTTTATCAATGTAAGGAAGGGCCTTCAAAGCAAAGGAGTATTAGGTACAAAGCAAGACTAGTGGCTAGAGGATACTCTCAGAAGGAAGGCATCGACTACAGAGAGCTGATAGAAGAAAGTGGAGTGGAGCTAGTAAGGATACACATCAAGGAGAATCCAGCATCAAGGTTGTTTCATGGAACAGCTTCTCGGTGTTGCAGTTGATGGATATGACGGATGTGCTAAGGCCTTGAAAGCACCAAGGTGAAGATTGTTAGGTCTGGTGTGGTGCTATCAAGGCCCAGGTTAGGCTAACTTGTATTAGGCTGGATGTGGGTCCAAGGGTTGAGATTAAATCAAGTTCGGATGTACACGAGCTTAGAAATTAGTTTAATCTCATTGGGTTAGTCCATGGGAGTTTTTAGAAAGTCTGAGCCAATCCTACTTCGTTATGGATTTAAACTCTAGTCCTTAGGGTTTATGGACGGAGGACTTGGTCAACTCTAGTCCTTAGGGTTTATGGATAGAGGACTTGGTCATGTATTTAAATCCTAGTCTCTAGGGTTTATGGATATGAAGAATAGATTCTTTTCTCCCAATCCTTTTCTTATCTTTTCTTCCTCCTCCTCCTCTCTCTTCATCGCGTAACAAAGTGTGGGAGGCTTCAAGCATGAGATTTTCACAAAAGACGAGACAACAACCATGGCACGAAGTTCAGGAGACATCCATGGTGTGGGAGAGATCTGGTTGTGACATCCGTGAGCGTGAGAGGGTTTCACGGGGAGGGCATCTGATGCTAGGTGACCGTGAGACCTTACAAGGAGAAGAGGCTTCTTTGACCCGGGTGACCGTGAGACCTTACGGCTATGTTTGGATCTTTGGAGGGAAAGGAAGGGGAAAGTAAAAAGAAATAAAGGGATGGAAGGGGAAGGAAGGAAAAGGAAGGGTTATTCTTTTCTCTTGTTTGGAAATGATGGAAGGGGAAGGAAGGGTAATATCAATTATCTTGTTTGGATAGAGAGCAGAGAAAGGAAGGGAAAGAGTTATGCGACAATTATAACCTTAAGAATAGAGAATGAACAGTGAGAATGAAAGAATAGATAATAAAAATGAAGAAATATTTTGGTCTTCTAAAAAAATATGGCTTAAACCTTTTCCCCTCCCCCAGCTTACCCCCAATTTGGGGGTTAACAAATTTACCCTTGTTGAGGGTGAAAGAGGGAGAACCAGTGGTTAACAAATTTACCCTTATTGAGGGTGAAAGTTGATCCTATTGTTGTTTGTTAAGGACTAAACCCCAACAGATCTATTCTTAGTTTCTATCTTTTTGCTTTAGTTATAAATGAACTTACTAGACACATTCAGGATAATATTCTATAGTGTATATTATTTATAGATTATATAGTACTAGTAAATGAAACATCAAATATAGCAAAATACATTAGAATCTAAAGATTTTAGATTTAGAAGAACAAAGACATAATATATAGAAAGCAATTTTAGTATAGTTAAAAATAAAGATGAATGTAAAGCATAAATTGAGGATCATCAAGTTACTAAAAATGATCATTTTTAATATTTAAAATTGATTATTCAAAAGAAGAGTATAAGGATGATGTTATCCTTAAGATTAAAGCAAGTTGGATAAAATAAAAATTACAATTAAAGTATTATATAATCGTAGAGTCCTTGCCAAGTTAAAAGAAAAGTTTTGTAGGTAGCCATAAAACCATCTATACTTTATGGCATGAAATATTATGCAGTTAGAAAAAATAAATATATATAATAAATATGATAAAAATAAAAATATTAAAATGAATATATGGTAATACAATAAAAGATAGAATAAAAAATAAAATTATTTGTAAAAACATAGACATAGCTTCAATCAAAGATAAATTAAAGAAAGGATGACTTACATGGTTTGAACATATACAACATCGACTTAAAGATACATCTGCATGGAATAATGACTTGATATATATAGAGAAAAAAAGAGGTTGATATAGACTGAAAATCATATAAGAGTAAGTTTGAGATTAAGGCTTTATTGTTGTTATTGTTGTAATTTTGGTTTAATACCTAAGAGTAAGTAATTATTACCCAAGACTTTTGATATAAAAGATTTTGGTGTACCATCTTTTGCTCTTCGTATTGAAATCCTTAGGGATAGATCTCACAATGTTAAGACTCTATCAAAGACCTACATTAATTGTGTGCTTGGTAGGCAAAAAATAATAAGTTAGGGGATACACATGTTGTGAATGGTGATGACTTCATTTGAACTAATACACCAAAATGATTTTGAGTGTGTATAAAAATGTACCTTATGTTAGTGCAATTGGTAGTATTTGTATACACATGTTTGTACCATACTAAACACTACTTATACGGTATGCTCTCAGCAAATATTTGTCAAAACATTAGTTTCAACATTAAAAGGCCGCCAAGATAGTGATAAGTTACTTTATAAGAACAAAAGGCTTTATTCTAGTATGTAGGAAGATGGATAATCTTGAGCAATTGATTACTCATATTCAAATTTTGTTAGTTGTTTTGTTGATATAAAATCCACTTGTGCATGCCTTTTTTTTTATAGAAGCCACATATCTTGCAAGAGTGCTAAAAGAACACTATAGCTTCTTGTATTATGCAAGCTGTATTTGTTGCATACTATGCAACTATAATGTTGGCTATATAGCTAAATTATTTGATTGCAGAGCTTACTATTATTTATTTCATCTCTAGACTACTAAAGATTTACTGTGATAATAGTTTCTTGTGTTCTTTTCAAAGAACAATAAAGTATAAGTGGGTCTAAATATTTCATAGTTAGGGAATTAATATAGAAAGAAGACATTATTATTATGTGTGTTTGTACAAAAAGGCATTGATACTTATCTATTGACCAAGTGAATGATCCATATGGATATGAAACATATTAATGGTGTGGATATTAATATGTTTTAAGGTCTTTTGATGTACTTAGTTAGTGGGAGTAGACTATGTTTATTGAACTCCCATGAGTTGATTTATTGCATAAGTTATAATGGAACCCATTTTATTTCCTGAGTATATTTATTTGATATATGATGATCATCATTATTTTTATTGATATCCTACTGCTTTTATTTATATATGCACATTATTAATTTATGACATGTTGTGCTTTTGAAAACTTGAGACTTAGTGTTAGTCTTAAGTGTTAGTTATGTATGTCTCTTGATGATACCATAAATAAAACCTTAAGGTATTTTATGACAGATATGCTAGGCATATTATAAATGCTCTATATGATTTCTCTAGCTTCGATTGAAGGGTAAAGTTTTATGAAAAATTGTTTGGTGGACCGATAGTAAGAATAGTACTTATGGGATCGTAGATGTTATGCTATTTTCTTGTCATATTATCATATCATAACCCATGTTAGTAAAGGTTATCAGCATTTGTAACCATGGATTAGTCCTATGTCATTGGACTTATATCAACAAGGGGCATAAGGGTTGTTATGATTCAGTGTTGGTAGGTTTTATGGGACCAAATTATTTTATGAGATATTGTGTTAAAGGATCAATTTTTTTAAAAAAAAATTATGGCCACATTAAAGTTTAATTGTTCAATCTAAGAGTCATTTTCAAATAAAACAAATGTTTTCAAAACCTAATCAATTATAATTAATGTTGTTCAGATGGAAGAATATTAAAAAAATTTCATATGTAGGTTACCACTATATTGTTAGTAATTTTAATTTTACAAAACTGGTTAAATAAATTTGGTCCAATGACACAAGCGACGTAAGCCCAATGTTGATATATTTGGAATCCAGATAGTTTGGGCCTAAGTGGACCTTTATTAATTGATGTGTTGGCGGTTTGTGTAAGCTTAAAGCCTAATAGTATCTTGTGATAAGAGGGCCTATGAAAGTTTTATTATAAATAGGCTAGGTTGCCTCTTCTCTCCTCATATATCTACAATCAGTTTTTCTCATCAAGAACACGACGAGGAACAAGAAGAGAAAGATCAAGCCCAAAAAATTCCAGATGAGTATTGTAACTCTTGCATAAATCATTGAGCAAATATGTACAACAATAAATTTTTATTTTATTACTATTTAGTATTCTAACAATCCACATATGCGATCTTTAAAATTCCTGCACCATTGCCTTGGTCTCCACCAATGATAAGTCCTTTAGGCATGGGTTATTGGCCAACAAGACCATAAATCCATGAGAGTCTAATTGGACATGCGCTATATAAAGCGTCCAAAGGGTATATAGTGAGTGCGCTAAGCTGAGTTGCTTGAAAGTCATGACTAGGTAGCTTGAAGGTGTGCAATGAACCAAACATTTCATAGATATCAATGGGTAACTCAATGCGATTATACCTAGAGTGACCCCAACCAATTTTGTCATTGTTAATGAATGACTTGGTTTGACCATGTCAGCATCCACATGATGGTGGTTGAGTTAGTTTTTGACACTCTTACCGGTTATTACTTTGCAATACCATTCTGAGGCTGAGAATGCAATATTCTGAGGATGCTCACTTCTAAGAAAAGGAAGATGCATTCTTCTAGAGAAAGGCTCTCTCTCTCTCTTAGACATCTGCATCCCTCATCAACAAAAGAAGGTAGTGTGGACCATGGATCGACAGAGATACTATCTAGTAGCCTCTTCAGCCTAACAATTTCATGACAATGGAAATGAAGCCTACCAATTTAAAGCCTGATTAGGCTTCCACACATGCCTCATTACCCATGTGGAAGGTAGAGGATGATGAAGTGGCTGTAAAGATGTAGAAATGGCGAACATGCTGGCATGAGCCACTTGACCATGACCATAGAGATTAGCCACATAAATGCTTAAATTGAGTAGTCGATCATCCTCTCTAGGCACCAAAGATGGGAGAGGAGCAGATGTCGGGTGTTGGAGCTGCCGGCAACCCCTCAATGTCTGCCATAGATGGTGGTTTGGGCTATCCCAAATCTTAGCCACAAAGGCTTTAGTGCCCTAAATCACTACCGAATTTATGCTCTCCACCCACTAGAGAGGCTGTAGATGGGTTCCCCTAAGCTAGCGCAACTAAGAGGGCTTCTTCCCACCATCACATTAGTAGTTGCATGCTCATGGCTAGTAGGTCGAAAGATCTAGGGGCATGCAATCATAAATTATTAAGGGAAAATTAGGCTCTCTTTCCGTTTATAATTTTTTTTAGTATATTTAGGTAGTGTTTGGTTCCTAAAAAGCTATCCCTGGATAAGTATACACGATAGCATGTAGGGATAGCTGAAGGGATAACCATCTTTTTTAAATAACAACTTTGCCATCAAAGTATAGCTTTAGCTATTTTTGGGGTCCCTAAGAAATAAGTTCAGAGATTAACCATAAACATGGGTTATCCCCTCTGATTAACTTTTTCAGAATTATTTCCTATAGTTATAGCTTTTGGGAATAAGGGGGGATATCCCCTGGTTAACTTTTTCAGAATTATTTCCTGTAGTTATAGCTTTTAAGGATAAGAGGAAATATCCAGGGGATATCCCCCCTTATCCCCTATCAAACACAGCCTTAAGTAGTGTTTGATACAAAAAATGCTATCCCTCGATAAATATACAGGATAGAGTTTATCCAGGGCATAGCTGAGGGAATAATCATCTTTTTTAAATAATAATTTTGCCCTCAAAAGATAGCTTCAGCTATTCCTGGGTTCCCTAAGGAATAAGTTCAAGGATAACCCATGATTAAATATGGGTTATCCCCTCTGATTAACCTTTTTCAGACTTATCCTTTGTAGTTATAGCTTTTGGAGATAAGGAAGGATATCCCTGATATCCTCCTATTTTCTGGATATCCCCTATTTCAAACACAGCCTTAGAGATAAGTTCTTTAAAAGTGAAAAATAGTTGGATTAAATACCTATCTTAGTAAATAGGTGATGATTATGAACCTAGTAAAATTTTTTATCCCATTTTATAACAAAAAGAATCTAAATCTAATTAATTTTTAGATGATGAATAATGCAATGACATGAAACCATGATCCTTTGACTAATTCACTAATATGCATGCTGATACGGCTGGCCATTTCCCCGGGGTAGTATTATCTTCTACGCGGTTTTCGAAAGCAATGATGTGACAACAAAACCCAAGGCCTCCAGTACCGGCCTCCAATGCCGGCCTCCAGCGTCGGTCTCCAGCGTCGGCCTCCAGTGCTGGTTTCCAGCGTCGGCCTCCAGCGTCGGTCTCCAGCATCGGCCTCCAGTGCCGGCCTCCAGCGTCGGCCTCCAGTGCCGGCCTCCAGCGCCGGCCTCCAGCATCGGCCTCCAGTGCCGTCCTCCAGTGTCGGCCTCCAGCGTCGACCTCCAGCAATAGCGCCAAAGACCGGCACCCAGCGTCGGCATCAAAGTTACACGTTAACACCAAAGACAGACGTCCAGCGTCGGCCTCTAGTGCCGGCCCCCAGCGTCGGCCTCCAGCGCCGACCTCCTGTGCTGGAACTCTGACTCCGGCCTCCTGCGTTGGCTCCGGCCTCCGGCATCGGCCCCCAGCGTCGGCCCGCAGTATCTCCCACATACAAAATGTAATCTCGTACAGCCCCCGCAATCTAAGCACCTCGCTCACCAAAATCACGGGCAAGTGTTAGCCTGATAGGCAGTTACCGCTGTAAGCGGCCCTTATCCAGCAACAGTCCAACGACTTGCCATTCGATGAAACATCACAACGGGACGGATTCGACGGTTCCAACAGACCGAGGTAAACGGGATCCCAACAGGTATAAAAAGAGGACCCGAGCTCCATGCAAAGGGACTCTCTCTGTGGAACTTCCTCTCAAACAAATCTACAAAAATCATATCCCTGTTCGGCGACTCACTAACTTGGCGTCGGAGGGTCCCCGCCGGAACCACCGGTCCGGGACTTTTTGCAGATTCCAGAAGGAAGACGGTGGCCTCTCTGCGCACACGGTGATCCTAGCCTGTCCGACGTTCATCATATGTGATCTGACCGCAACAGATTGGCGCGCCAGGTAGGGGGAGAAGACCAGGTCAAAAATTCTCCCTGGAACCCCTCCAATTTTGCAAAGGAAGCGATGGTGACTACACGGGCACAAGGGGCTTCCTCCAGTCAGGCAGCCGGGCGCATCCCACGGGCGGAGCATTCGGAGGCTAATCCCCATGCTCCGCCCCCTGCACCGACAAGCCAACCTGACCGGCTTGAGGTTCTAGCCCACCAGGTCCAGGATCTGACGACGATGGTCCGGGGACTGCAGGAGCATTATCTGGCTGCTGTAACTCAACACCTGTGCTGGACGAAGGGGTGCGAGGAACAGTCCAGTCTCACCACGGAGGGACCCCGCCTGAGGTCTCCCACCGCTCACCCCCAAACCTCGTCAAGGGACCTCGAAGCGACGGCGGTCTCCCTCCCACCGCTCCGGTCGTTCCCACCACCGATCGGAAGAAAAGGAGTTCAAGCGGGCACGTTCTTTGCGCCGGCGATCTTCTTCTTCCGATTCATCCCGAGGTGACACTCCCCGGAAAACCACCCGTCGGGCCGAGCAAAGGCTTGACGAGTACCATCGACGGTTGGACGAGCTCAGCCGCCGGATCGCCGATCCTTACGCGGCGGAGTATGAGCGTCGCCCCCCGCTTTCTCGCCATATCATGGAGGAACCGGTCCCCCCCGGTTCGTCTCCCTCAATTGGATCCATATGACGGAACGACGGACCCCCTGGACCATCTGGAAAGCTACAAAGTCCTCATGCAGGTCCAGGGAGCGACGGATTCCTTGTTATGCGTCGCCTTCCCGGCCACGCTCCGCAAGGCGGCACGCGCGTGGTACTCCCGTCTGCCCCCACGCAGCATCAACTCGTTTCGGCAACTTGAGCGATCCTTCCTGGCTCATTTTGATGCCTGTCGAAAGATCCCACGAGTTGCCGATAGCCTCTTTGCTGTCCAGCAGAAGAGTGGCGAGACCTTAAAGGATTTCGTCGCTCGATTTAAGGAAGCAGCGCTGGAGGTGTACAACCTGGAAGACTCCGTCGCCACCTTGGCCCTGAAGAGAGGACTTCGCCCATCCAGATTCGCTTACTCCCTGGATAAGAAGCCTCCGCGCTCCTACGCCGAGCTTCTGAGCCGGGCACAGAAGTACATCCGCGCTGACGAAGCAGATTCTTCCAGGAGAGAAGTTGACAAGAACCCCGTAATAAACCGCCGCCTTCTGACCGCACTGGTACACAACCTCGGAAGCCCGAGCCTCCACGACGCTCAGATCGCCGGCCACAGGCGCTGGTTCCTAAAGAGCAGTTCACTCCCCTCATGGCTCCCATCTCTCACATCCTACTGGAGATCGAGGAGGAACCATATTTCAAGCGTCCGGCTCCCTTGAAGTCCGGGGGCCCCCGCAACAAGGAGTTTTACTGCCGGTACCACCGGGACTACGGCCACGACACCGAAGACTGCCGCCATCTAAAAAAGGCCATCGAGGAGCTGGTTCAGCAAGGCCACCTGGGCAAGTTTGTTCGAAGGGGGAATCTCCCCGCGACGGGCCCCACGGTGCCTCCGAGTCGCCCGGCTGGCGTGGATAATGCCCAACTGAAAAGACCATAGCTATGATTTCCTGGGGGCGGATGGTGGTTCGAAGAGGCAGCGAGAGGGAATAGACTCTGTAATTCCTTTCTTCGGAAAGGATCTAGATGGGGTAGTTAATAAACATGACGACAGCGTCGTGGTGTCCATGACTATAGCCAAACATCCTGTAAAAAGAATTTTAATTGATAGTGGGAGCTCTGTGGATGTCTTGAGTTATGAAGCTTTTGTTCGGATGAACTTATCAAGGTCTTTACTCCGACCCGTTGCCACACCGCTAATGGGCTTCACGGGAGATTCAGTGAGCGTCGAAGGCGAAATTGCTCTCCCGGTCACGGCTGGAACTCCTCCATGTCAGAGCACCGTGGTCATAAACTTCTTGGTGGTCCGGGTCCCGCTGGCTTATAACGCCATCTTGGGAAGACCGGGGCTGAATCTGCTGGATGCCGTGATCTCCACTAAGAGATTATTGGTAAGGTTCCCCACCAATGAAGGGATCGGAGAAATGAAGGGGGAGCAAAGCCCACTTCCGCCTTGCTACCATCTGTCGCCCAGCCCGCTGAGCGCGGAGTCAGCGACAGCCTCTGAGTCACTCGATCCTAGGGAGTTGGGAAGAAGGGGAGAGCCGGCAGAGCACCTTCTAACCCTCCCCTTGGGTGATGACCCGGCAAGGACTGTTCAGCTGGGGGCATTGCTCCCAGAGGAGGCACGCCATCAACTTCTTACTTTCCTGCGTGCCAACACCGACGTCTTTGCATGGTCATCCTCAGACATGCCGGGCGTCCCTGAAGAAGTAATCACCCATCGACTTAACCTCAAGCCAGAGTGTCGGCCGGTCCGACAGAAAAAGAGAAACTTTGCTCCAGACAGACAGAAAGCTATCGACGAGGAGATCCGCAAGTTAATGGCTGCAGGCCATATTCGGGAGGTCCACTACCCGAATGGTTGGCTAATGTGGTGCTAGTCCGCAAGGCCAACGGAAGCTGGAGAATGTGCGTAGATTTCACCGACCTCAACAAGGCATGCCCCAAAGACAGCTTTCCCTGCCTCGAATCGATCAACTGGTGGACGCTACATCCGGCCATGAGGTCCTTAGCTTCATGGATGCTTTCTCTGGATACAACCAGATCCGGATGAACCCGGTGGATGAAGAAGCTACCTCCTTCATAACTGAAAAGGGGTCTATATTGCTACAAGGTAATGCCTTTCGGGTTAAAGAATGCGGGAGCCACTTACCAGAGGCTGATGAACAAGGTCTTTGAAGGTCAGATAGGGCGTAACATGGAAGTATACGTGGATGACATGCTGACAAAAAGCGTTCATGCCAGTGACCACATCGCGGACCTAGCAGAAACTTTGACAACCTTCGTCGGTACCAGATGAAGCTGAACCCTCGCAAGTGTGCATTTGGGGTGACAGCTGGGAAGTTTTTGGGTTTCATGGTGACCCGGAGGGGGATCGAAGCAAACCCGGACAAAGTCCAAGCCATCTTGGACATGAGGCCTCCTGCCAATAAGAAGGAAGTACAACTCTGACAGGAAGAGTAGCCGCCCTAAGCCGCTTCCTATCCAAGTCCGCTGAAAGGTGTCTGCCTTTCTTCAAGGCGCTTCGCAGAATCAACGAGTTCGAGTGGACGAAAGAATGCCAGGAGGCGTTCGAAGGGTTAAAGGAATTCTTATCTACCCCGCCACTGCTAGCCAAGCCGACGGGTGGAGAAGAACTCCTTCTATACCTTGCGGCCTCTCCTGAAGCTGTTAGCTCTGTGCTGGTCCGTGTGGACACTGATGGCACACAAAGGCCAGTATACTATACGAGTAAGGTGCTTCATGATGCAGAGACCCGATACTCAAACATGGAAAAAATCATCTTTGCATTGATCGTGTCTGCCCAGCGTCTGCGGCCGTACTTCCAAGCCCACCCGATCGCGGTGATCACAGACCAGCCTCTGAAGACAGTTCTAGCTCGTCCAGATACTTCGGCCGGCTGGCAAGGTGGGCCCTCAAGCTGGGGGAGTTCGATCTATCTTTCCGCCCCGTTCGGCCATGAAGTCTCAAGTCTTGGCAGATTTTTTGGTCGAATGTACTTGGGGAATGGAGCCACCTAAAGAACCTCCTACGGACACTCAGCCCCTTGGAACCAGCGATGATGAGTGGGTCCTTCACGTGGATGGGGCATCGAACTCTCAAGGGAGCGGAGCAGGCCTCATCTTGGCCAACTCGGATGGGGTGTGACCGAGTGTGCACTTCGCTTCCTCTTTCCAGCCACTAATAATCAGGCGGAATATGAAGCTTTGTTATCCGGAGTAAGATTGGCTCGAGAGCTTGGGGTGAAACGCCTTAGGGCATTCACCGACTCCCAACTGGTTGCCGGCCAGATTACAAAGGAATACGAGGCAAAGGATCCCATCATGGCCCGCTACTTAGACGCGGTGCACTCAATGGTTTCCCCCTTCACTCACTTCAGCGTCAGCTACATTCCTCGACAAGAGAATGCTAGAGCCGACGCCTTATCCCATCTTGCCGCCTCAGCTGATGGGATGTTGGGAAAGGCTTATGTGGAGCACTTAGAAGCCCCGAGTATTGATGTACCAAGAGAAACTTTACCAGTGGAGCAGGAGCCCTCCTGGATGGACGCCTATGTTCGGTACTTTACTGAGGGCATCCTCCCAGAAGACCCTGCGAAGCTAGGAAACTTAAAAGACGGGCCCCAAAGTTCTTCCTTATGGAGGGAAAGCTCTACCGAAGGTCATTCTCATACCCTATCCTCAGGTGTGTCGGTCCACCGACGCCAATTATATTTTGCGAGAGATACACGAGGGATATGCGGAAGCCATCTGGGGGGCAGGGCTCTTGCATATAAAGCTCTACGTCAGGGGTATTATTGGTTGACAATGAAAGAGGATGCATCTGAGCTCGTTAAAAGATGTGACAGCTGCCAGCGTCATGCCAACGTCCAACATCAACCGGCGTCCCAGCTGACCCCTCTAGCTGCACCATGGCCCTTCGCACAGTGGGGCATGGACATCCTGGGACCTTTCCCTCCTGCCTCCGGACAACGTAAGTTCCTAGTTGTGGCCGTCGATCATTTTACTAAATGGATCGAGGCGGAAGCTCTTGCTAAGATCACGGAAGCCAAAGTAAGGGCTTTCTTCTGGAAATCCGTGGTGTGCCGGTTCGGGTTACCGCACACCCTAGTTACAGACAACGGCCGACAGTTTGATAACACGGCCTTCCGGAATTCTGCGAGGGCCTGGGCATCCGTCACCGATTCACCTCAGTAGGGCATCCCCAAACCAACGGCGCAGCCGAGGTGACCAATCGCATCATCCTCCAAGGGCTCAGGGCTCGGCTAGATAGCTGTAAAGGGCGCTGGGTGGAAGAACTTTCCAGTGTGCTGTGGGCCTACCACACGACGCCGCGAGCACCCACAGGGGAAACCCCTTTCAGCTTGGTCTTTGGGACCGAGGCGGTCATCCCCGTGGAAATAGGAGCTCCTAGTCCCCGGACGGAATTATACCACGAAGAAAGCAACTCAAACCAGCTAAGGGCTGATCTGGATTTGGTGGAAGAATTGCGAGATCAAGCGCAACTTCGTATGGCAGCGTTCCGTCAGCGAGTGGCCAAACACTACAACTCTCGGGTGCGACCCAAGACATTCCGGCCAGGAGACCTTGTCCTACGAAGAGCTGAAGTATCAAAGCCGACGGAAGGGGGCAAGCTAGCACCAAAATGGGAAGGACCATACCGTGTCAAGGAGGTGCTCCACCATGGGGCGTATAAAGTCGAAGAGCTAGACGGGAAACCGCTCCCTCGAACTTGGAATGCCGACAACTTACGCCGGTACTATCAATAGAACTCTATCGTTATTAATTTGAATCTGTTTGATGCATGAATAATAAACATGTTCTTATTTTTGAATGAGTATGTTTAACCTAAGACCGGCGCCCCGCGTCGGCGATAAAGACCAACTCTGCGTTGGCACTCAAGACCGGCGTCGGCACCAAAGACCGGATCCGCTCCGGCAGTCAAAGACCAACTCCGCGTTGGCACCTAAGACCGGCGCCAGCGTCGGCAACAAAGACCAACTACGCGTCGGCAACAAAGACCAACTACGCGTTGGCACAAAAGACCGACGCCCAGCGTCGGCAACAAAAGACCAACTACGCGTTGGCACAAAGACCGACGCCCCACGTCGGCAATAAAGACCAATTCCGCATTGGCACCAAAGACCGGATCCGCTCCGGCAGTTAAAAGACCACTCCGCGTTGGCACTCAAGACCGCGCCCAACGTCGGCAACAAAGACCAACTACGCGTTGGCACCAAAGAGACGCCCAACGTCGGCAACAAAGACCAACTATGCGTTGGCACAAAAGACCGACGCCCAGCGTCGGCACAAAAGACCAACTACGCGTTGGCACAAAAGACCGACGCCCAGCGTAAAGACCAACTACGCGTTGGCACAAAAGACCGACGCCCACGTCGGCGATAAAGACCAACTCCGCGTTGACACTAAAGACCGGATCCGCTCCGGCAGTTAAAAGACCAACTCAGCGTTGGCACAAAAGACCGACGCCCAGCGTCGGCAACAAAGACCAACTACGCGTTGGCACAAAAGACCGACGCCCAACGTCGGCAATAAAGACCAACTACGCGTTGGCACAAAAGACCGACGCCCAGCGTCGGCAATAAAGACCAACTACGCATTGGTAAAGACCGACGCCCAACGTCGGCAACAAAGATCAACTACGCGTTGGCACAAAAGACCGACGCCCAACGTCGGCAATAAAGACCAACTACGCATTGGTACAAAAGACCGACGCCCAACAACAAAGACCAACTACGTTGGCACAAAGACCGACGCCCAACGTCAGCAACAAAGACCAACTACGCGTTGGCACCAAAGACCGGCACTTAGCGTCGGCAGCAAAGACCAACTACGCGTTGGCACAAAGGACCGGCGCCCCGCGTTGGCAATAGCAACTGACACCCGCGTTACCACCGAATATTGGCCTTGTCAACACTTAGGACAGCGTCACGGCTCGCGGTCCTATTTAGCGTAACCTACTGTACATAATCCTATCGATTGGCGGTTCACAGCAGTTTGAACAAATGAAGTTAATCATAATCGAAGGGGCGAAAGAGATTAAAAACATTCATTGATAGTAAAGGTTACAAAATTGCCGACTCAGGTCAGGCACAACCGATACAAGGAGAAAAACCAAAAGCTGTTAATGACCATCCGAAGCCGGGGCGTCATCCTCAGGGACATCGTCGGGCTTCAGCCCCTCGATATCCTCCAGGTCGTAAAGCTCCTGGATTTTATCTTTACAGTCTTGGAAGCCGGCGTCATAAGCTAGCGCCGCTGACTCGGCTACCTCATTGTCGAAGGCTTCGGATTTCTTATAATCTTCTACGGCATCGGCCCCCTTCTTTTCAGCCTCGATGGCCCTCCTCTGGGCCTCCGCCACTGCCGCCTCCAGATCCGCAATTTTAGTTACGTATTGGCGGGTGGCTTCCTTGGCCGCATTTGTCTCAGCGGAGGCAGAACTCAGTTGAGTCTTTAAAACACATACCTCCAGTTCTGCCGCCCTCAGCTTCTCCTCAGCCGCTCTTTGTTTTTCCTCTGCCACCTGAGCATTGTCCAGCTCATTGGCGGCACGGCGCTGAGCAACCTCCAGCGCATATTCAGCCTTTTCGGCTCTAAGCCGAGTAACCTCGATCTCACCCTTCAGGGTGGCCCGAGTATCCTCTAGAGCCATTGCCGCCTTCTCTGCTTTGACTTGGAGGGAGACCATCTCCTCCCGCGCTTGTTCAATGGCGGTGTCGCTCAGAGTCCAGAGGTTTTTAAGGGCGACAAGAGAATTCAAGGCCTGGAAAAAATATCCAGATATAAAGAAAGAAAAAGGGGGAAGGAAAAGGACAATAATGGCACAGAAACTCACCCAGAGATGCGCCACCGAGGCTTCACGAAAAAAGGCGACTCTCCCTTGACCTCGGAGGTATTCTTGCACCTCAACCACCGAGGCTTCCTCCATGATCCGTGCAGCCCAGCGGCCGTGGTTTGCCAGCAGCGACTGGAAGGAAGGATCGACGCCCCTCTCTCCCTGGACGTCGGACCTACAGAGGCTGATTCCGCCTCTGAGCCTGCCACCTCCGGCTCTTTCGCTGGCGGAGGCGCTTCGGCTGTCGCCCCCGCGGGGGGCAGGGCAGCGATTGGAGTCGCCGCTATTGCTGCCGAAGTTTTGTCCATCTCTTTGAACGTGGGAGACGGCGTCTCCCCCTCGGGAGATAAGGTCGAGCAAGATAATTGGAGGAGCCGAAGCTGGAGATTCTCCTCCGGGGGCTCCGTTCCACCTCCTTGCCGGCCTCGGCCTTCGCCGCGTCTGCCGACGGGTTCGTCGGCTTGGGTTTGAGCCGCCTCGCCTACGCGCAAGGATTCCACTGTTTTGGCCCCCTGGGCCTCGGCCTCCTCAGCGTCGGCCCTTTTGGGGCCGCCCTTCTTCAAGACCTTGGCACGGAGGGGCTTCACGACTTTAGCCCCTCCGGTGTCGGCCTCCCCAGCGTCGGTCTCCCTAGCGCCAACCCTCCCAGTGTCGGCCCTCCTGGGAACTTTAGCGGCGGCCCTCCTTCGGCAGGAGCGCAGTCCCTGCAGCCTTCCTCTTCCTGGCGGCCACCTGTTTAAGCTTATGCAGCGTCGGCGCCATCCCTACACAAGCAAAGGATAGTTAAAAAAAAAAAAAAAAAAAAAAAAAGAGAAAGAGAAGCAGAGGAGAAAGGCGAGTAGTCTAGTGCTCACCCCTCGCGGGAATTAGACCGGCACGGTGAAGATTCTCCTCGGCTAAAAGCTTATTACACCGAGGAATGTCGGCAGTCAGAAGCTGCCCAAACGCCATCCGGTCTCGTGGAAGGATGGAGGGGTCCCTATTGGCGTCGATGTTGGGTATCCCCCAGCTTCCACGAACCCCGCTGATGTCCGCAAAGAAAAACTTGTCCTTCCACCCTTTAACGGAGGTAGGAAGGCACAGTTTAAGAATCCTATTAGACCTAGGGGTGAAGGACCACCAACCCGACTGTTTGCGAAGGGTATAGAAGCTGCGGAATAGGGAAATACTAGCCTCAATGCCTTGCAGGTGGCAGAGTACTAAAAAACCAACAATGGTTCGGATAGAGTTGGGAACTAGTTGGGAAGGGGTCAAGGAGTACCGGTCTAGAAGATTGAGAATGAAAGGGTGGATCGGTAACCGGAGCCCGGCCTTAAAAAAGGCTCCGTACAAAGCAACCCTTCCGGAACGGGAAGAGGTTACCCTGTCGTTAGGGGTGGGGAAGAACAGATGAAGGTCTGAAGGGAAGCCATACCTGGCCCTTAAGTTTGCTATGTCTTGAGCAGACATGGAGGACGCAGTCCCTTCGGGGGACTCCTTGGCAACCCTAGAAGGACCGGCAGCCACCGACCGGTTCCGGACGGAAAGTCCGCCCGCCGGCCGGACGAATCCCGGTTAGGGGACGATTGACTGGTCGTTGCTCCGGTGATTGGTTAGAAGAAGGGGTGGACCATTGGCTGGACAGGGAATCGGAAGTCTGGGAAGGATGGTGGGAACCCCCCCAGGAACCAGAAATGGAGCAAGAAGGAGAGGAAGCCATGGGAACTAACCTGAAAAGAAAAACTCGAGCCAAGAACAGAGCACGGAGAGAATGAACGAGAGACAGAAACGCTGGCGGACTCAAAAGGGGGCAACGGCGGAAGAAGTGGGGAAGATAGGAAGATAAGGGCTATTTGTCCTCATGACGCCATCTCGAAACACCCCACGATCGTCCGATCTGACCACGCGTCCATCTTCAGTTGGGAGGCGTTTCGACGACCTGCCAATGCGATAAGCTCGAAAAGACCACCAATGAAAAGGGGGGCATTAACCTTATCGCAATGATACCGTTCGCCTTTTCGTAGCACTGCCCGAGGGAAATCCTCCCTAATCCCAACAAAGGCGAAATAATGGCGCGAAAACCGGCCACCTAGAGGATATTCACACCCCTTTCGCGGGTAAGTAAACGCTCACCCATCTCAGGGGCGGGGGGCATCTGATACGGCTGGCCGTTTCCCCGGGGTAGTATTATCTTCTGCGCGGTTTTCGAAAGCAATGATGTGACAACAAAACCCAAGGCCTCCAGTATCGGCCTCCAATGCCGGCCTCCAGCGTCGGCCTCCAGTGCCGGTTTCCAGCGTCGGCCTCCAGCGTCTCCAGCGTCGGCCTCCAGTGCCGGCCTCCAGCGTCGGCCTCCAGTGCGGCCTCCAGCGTCGGCCTCCAGTGCCGTCCTCCAGTGTGGGCCTCCAGCGTCGGCTTTCAGCAACAGCGCCAAAGACCGGCACCCAGCGTCGGCATCAAAGTTACACGTTAACACCAAAGACAGACGTCCAGCGTCGGCCTCTAGTGCCGGCCCCCAGCATCGGCCTCCAGCGCCGACCTCCTGTGCTGGAACTCTGACTCCGGCCTCCTGCGTTGGCTCCGGCCTCCGGCATCGGCCCCCAGCGTCGGCCCGCAGTATCTCCCACATACACAATATAATCTCGTACAGTCCCCGCAATCTAAGCACCTCGCTCACCAAAATCACGGGCAAGTGTTAGCCTGATAGGCAGTTACCGCTATAAGCGGCCCTTATCCAGCAACAGTCCAACGACTTGCCGTTCGATGAAACATCACAACGAGACGGATTCGACGGTTCCAACAGACCGAGGTAAACGGGATCCCAAACAGGTATAAAAAGAGGACCCGAGCTCCATGCAAAGGGACTCTCTCTGTGGAACTTCCTCTCAAACAATCTACAAAAATCATATCCCTGTTCGGCGACTCACTAACTTGGGCGTCAGAGGGTCCCCGCCGGAACCACCGGTCCGGGACTTTTTGCAGATTCCAGAAGGAAGACGGTGGCCTCTCTGCGCACACGGTGATCCTAGCATGTCCGACGTTCATCATATGTGATCTGACCGCAACACATGCCTTGTTCAATGCTTCAAGATATGGACAAGCTTGATCTTGAAGATGGTCAAAATTCTTTAAGGTAGTGTTTGATATGGGGGATAAGGAAGAATATCCCTGGATATCCCTCCTTATTTCCAAATGCTATAACTAAAAGGGATAGGTCTGAAAAAATTTAACCAGAAGGGATAACCCATGGTTAACCGTTAACCATGGTTAACCATGGGTTATCCCCTGAACTTATTCCCTAGGGAACACAGGAACAACTAAAGTTATCCCTTGATGGCAGACTTGTAATTTTAAAAAAAATGTTTATTCTCTCAGCTATTTCCTGGATAAATGTTATCTCGTATATTTATCCAGAGATAACTTTTGAGCTATCAAATACTACCTAAAAGTTAGACATGATTTATTCTCAAGGAATCATCATCGTCGCCGATTAGTTATGTATTCCAACCTAATCGTAATCGATCAGTTCTTTTCTTTGAGAACTCGGTCTTGTTCTCAAGATTTTCGGTTACCCGACTGTCGCATGAGATTTCAAGGCTGATGGTTGTCATTGATGACCACAGCATAGATCTTGGTTCAGTGATATCTTGTTGAAGTTAGGACATGGAGAAGTTGAATAGTAACCAGGTTGCTGTTTTGGTTACCGTTCAAGAACCGCTTTGGTTCAAGAGCCGGTTCAATGGATTTAAATTAAATCTTGGGCCAGTTTATTACATCAAACCAAGCCAGTTCAGGTCCAAATTGGTTTAACCAATTAAGACCTAATCTGAGTTAGTTCTAGAAACTCAAGTTGATTTAAACCTAATTCAAGCCAGCACTAGCCGATTAGAGTTGATTTAAACCAGAACCAATGAGCGGTCATGCTTGTAGTAAAAGGTTTGGATCGAACTGAATTGTTATATCTTAGGAACAGATCGCCCACAACCTGCACCAAAGGGCAAAAACTAGTTCTTAGGACAGTGTCTAACACACTTCAGTTCAGGCATGATTTTCATCTTCTTTTGATTTTAAATTTTTGTACATTTAAATTTTTAGACTATAATTTTCTAGCAATTTATAAATAGGAGTTTTTAAAATCAACTATTTTCCAATAGCTAAGGACTAGTTTTTAATTTCACAAGAAATTGCTAGGATTTTTTTTGTAAGGCACTGGAATATGTGTGTGTGTTTTTTTTTTTTTTGGAAAAAAAAAGTTTTTTTTTTCTGCATTGAAATCTATCCAAAAATCTTAGAAACTATTTTTTTTGAAAAAAAAGGAGACGTCTTGAATTTGAAATTTAAAATTCAATTCTAAAATTTGAAATTCAAATTTAAATTTTAAAATTTAAATTTAAATTTAAAAAAATCTTTAAAAATTTTGATTTTATATTTTTTGATACTTAAATTTAAATTTAAATTATTTGAGTTAATTTTTCTTAGTGGTTATTTTATTTATTCAAGTACTTTTTAGATTTAAATTTTTAATTTAAATTCAAAATCTGAAAACCAGAACTATTTTAAAAAATCAAACTATGAGCTCCCACTATTTTAAAATTTCTAAGTTGATGCTCAAGTCAATCCATTCTATAAGTAATGTGTCCATCATCATGATTTAATTGATAATATAAGTAGTGGTTAAAATCACCTCAAACATTATGATTGCACTAGACCCTATTCTTACTTGACCACTTATTAGGATATAAGAAAGAAGAGAAGGAATCAAGCTACAAAAAAATATCTCTAATTTTCCAAGAAACCTTTCTTGACTTTGGGAATTTAGATTAGAAGTGTGATTAATATGCATTAGCAATTTTACCTAACCTGAGTTTTGCACCTCGTGAAACATTTCAAACATCCGTCTCTATTTTTTTAAAAAAAGTCTTTATGCATCAGCTTTCAATGCACAAAGCACGCACCAATGCATTGATTGACTGCGTGCCTATACCATCGTACATGTAATGCGCGCTATAATCCATTAAACTATGGTACGCATGGTTGTACAAATGCACAACTAATCCACATGCCCGATACATTTTTTTGTATATTAAAGGCTAGTGCATAAAGATTTTTTCTTTTCTTTTCTTCAGAGCTTCGATCCAGCCCATAAAACGCCTAGTTTGCTAGTCATCGAGTCCAACAGGAATTCATTAACTCTGAAGCCTTCACAGCCTATTTAGAATCATTAAAAACTATAGAATTAAAATTCTGATTCTACGGTATTAATGATTCAAGTATTTGAAATGGAATAAAATATGAAATTAAAATTCTGAATCCTTAAAAGCTATAAAATCAGAAATCTGACAAAAAATGATCGGATTTGTGATTGACATAAATTAAAATTCATGAACCCAACTAACTTATTTTATATTTCCTAGGATATCCATTAAATTAAAATAATATTTTTTAAACACTAATTAAAATGTTTCCAGTTCTTCGCGCGACAGCATCTAAGATGCCTGAGATGCTTACATTGTTCTCTCTTCCCTTCTCACAGGTTCTTTCTTTCTTTACTCAATTTGTGTTTATATTAATTTTTTTTTTATTCTTCCATCGATTACTTTTTGCTTTCTTTTTATTTATCCTTCTTCTTTGCTACCACTAGATCTTTTATTCCTCTTCACCTGTATTGAGCATGCAGCAGCTAATTTCTTAGACCTTGTTGCTTTCTTTATTACGATACTATAGGGACCACATGGATTAATTTGTTATGATATCATGATAAAATATTTCATTAAAGCTTATATGAGGGTTAATATTGATTATATCTAGAAATTTCTATATAATAAAACTTTATATAGATCTGATTATTAATTAATTGAACAAGAATAATTAGCATTATTACTGGACTTCAACTTTTAGCTTATAATTAAAATAAAATATTAATTTTTAATAATTTTTATGATAAAATTATGGAAATAATAAAAATAAAATAGCCATAACCATTTAAATAAAACTATTATAGGTTTATAGGACCGATATAATATTCTAATTGTTAGAAATCTATATTCAATAATTCGTGATAAGTTTAAATAAAATAGACGAACGAGAAATAGAACCGTTTTTGGACAGAAGCTTGCTTAATTGTAATATCCTAAGAAAGAAATTTTTCACTCCTTCCTTCCTGTGCTTAGAAGATATATGACTGTCTGTCTTTCCAGGATTCGACTGTCAATAATCTAAATTCTCAGCACTAGAATAGAATTTAGACTCTGGCAAACTGAAATTGTTCCCCTCTTAAGTATATGCTTTCAAGGATAGAAAATGAAAATTCAATACAAAAAACTCAGATTAAGTATTAAATTTATAGAAAACGGTTTGCCTCTTCAAAAGGACATGTCCTTTGACATTCAAATTCAAATTTTGTGACTTTTCGAAGAAAAAAAAATAGTTATATATAACTACTTGGTAGTTATATTCATGAATCAAGGCTCCAACGGCAGGCCCAAGGCCCAATCTTTGAATTATTTAATAATAATAATTTATTTATAGATTCAAGCCCAAGAACCACTAGAACCCACTAGCTTTGGTTCTTCTTCAAAATCAAAGACTTAAGGCTTTGTGTACTTTTAAACTTCTAGTCCTTTTTGGTTTTAACCAATGTGGGACTAAAGGTTTTCTGCTCAAAGGACTAAAAGTTTTCTATTCAAAATATATTTATTCTAACAATACCCCACATTTGAATAGAAAATTAATAAAAAAATTTAATTAAATACTCACATATATGTATATATGTTATGTATCAGGAAAAGTGTCTAAAAGACTTGAACTTACCTTAATGAAATCATATCGGATTTACTTGGAGATGCAGTGGATATTTTATAATCTTGAACTATTCATCTTTTTAAAGTAAATCAAGACAATATGTTTCATACATAACATATCTTCACAAATTTCAGTTTATACGATTGTGTTCATTTTGGTCCTAAACTATTCCCTAGTTTCATGATATCTTTAGAGAATTTAGCCGCATTCATTCTCATAAATGCGACCCCACATTTACTATCATATAGGTGACATTAATTTTCTTCTATTAATGTCATTAAATGCTTTTGCATAACCTGAGCATCAATCCACACACTATCATCATTATGGAATGAGCTATATTGTGTGTTCAACTTATTGAGTTTCACCAAACTAGTTTGCCTATTGAACCTATATATGTAATCTCCAATCAAATAGGTTAGGTTTCCTCCTGGAGTAACTCATTGTTTTGGCTTTAGGCCCATTCCTATTGACGTAAGCTTAGTCTGCTCTCTAGGTAATCCTTTTGTCAATGGATCTACAATATTTTCCTTTGATTTCACATACTGTAAAGAAATAGTTCCCGTAGCAATTGCTTGATTATATTATGTCTGCACCTAATATGTCTTGACTTGCCATTATATACACTATTTTTAGCTCTTGTTTGAGCTGCCATACTATCACAGTGTATACAAATAGCTATCACAGGTTTAGGCCAAACTGGAATGTCTTCTAAGAAATTTCTTAACCATTCTGCTTCTTCAGCAGCTTTATCTAGCGCTATAAATTCTGATTCCATCGTAGAATGTGCTATACATGTCTATTTAGAAGACTTCCATGATACAACAGCACCACCTAAAGTGAAAACATATCCACTAGTTGATTTAGTTTCTGTGTTATCAGAAATCCAATTTGCATCACTATATCCTTCTAAAACCGGTGGATATTTTGTATAATGCAATCCATAATTCAAGGTATATTTTAAATACCTTAAAACTCTGATCAATGCTTCCCAATGATCATTTCCAGGACTGCTCGTATATCTACTTAACCTGCTAACTGAATAAGCAATATCAAGTCTAGTAGAATTCATCAAATACATCAGGCTTCCAATTATTTGAGAATATTCCAATTGACAAATTACATCACCTGTATTTTTCTTTAATTTGCAATTTGCATCAAAAGGAGTCACTGCAGGTTTACAATCATATTGATTAAACCTTTTTAATATTTTTTCAACATAGTGATATTGAGATAGAACATATCCATTCTCATTTCTTATTATTTGAATTCCTAAGATGATATCGGCTTGACCTAAGTCTTTCATGTCAAATTTAGAATTCAACATTCTCTTGGTAGAGTTTATTGCATCCTTGCTTGTTCCAATTATTAGCATGTCATCCACATATAAGCATACAAACACATAAGAATCTTTCATATTCTTAATGTAAACACATTTATCACACTCATTAATTTTAAAACCATGTGCTAGCATTATATGATCAAATTTTTCATGCCATTGTTTTGGTGCTTGCTTAAGTCCATATAATGACTTAACAAGTCTACAAACTTTATTTTCTTGACCTTTCACCATAAATCCTTCTGGTTGATCCATATATATTTCTTTATCCAATTCTCCATTTAAAAATGTTGTCTTTACATCCATTTGATGTATTTCTATATTATATAAAGCAGCAATGGAAATTAACATTCTGATTGATGTAATTCTTAATACTGGAGAATAGGTGTCAAAATAATCTAAGCCTTCTTTTTGCCTATATCCTTTTACAACCAAACATGCCTTAAATTTATCGATAGTTCCATCTGCTTTTAGCTTCCTTTTAAAAATACATTTATTACCTATTGGTTTGATTCCATGTGATAAATCAACCAATTCTCATGTAATATTTTGTAAAATGGATTCAATTTCACTATTGATTGCTTCCTTCCATAAAGGAGCCTCTGGAGAAGATATAGCTTCTTTATAATTTTGTGGTTCATTTTCTGTCAAGAAACTTATAAAGTCTGGTCCAAAATTCTTTGGAACTTTTATTCTTTTTCCTCTTCTTGGTTCTAAATCTTGTTTTTGAACCTCTGAAGTGGATGGTTCTTCTTGACTTACTTCAAAAGTCCTTTTCCTTAAAGAACTATATTTTTCCTCTTTATAAGGAAAAATTCCTTCAAAAAATTCAGCATCAATAGATTCTATAATTGTATTCTCATGAACATTAGGAACATTAGATTTAATTACTAAAAATCTATATGCTACACTATTCTTTGCAAAGCCAATAAACACACAATCAATAGTTTTAGGTCCTAATTTTGTTCTTTTTGGTAAAGGAATTTGGACCTTTGCTAAGCAACCCCACACCTTTAAAGTTTTATAAGTAGGTTTTCTACCTTTCCATACTTCAAAAGGTGATTTATTTGTTTTCTTAAAAGGAATTCTATTCAATATATGATTAGCAGTAAGTAAAGCTTCACCCCACAAACTATGTGAAAGTCCAGAACTATTTAACATAGAATTAATCATATTTTTAAATGTTCTATTTTGTCTTTCTGCCATGCCATTTTGTTGTGGTGTATAAGGTGCAGTAGTTTGATGTACAATTCCATGTAATGCATAAAATTCTGAAAATAAAGTGGACTCATATTCTCCACCTCTATCTGATCTTATAATTTTTATTTTTAATCAAATAGACATAACAATACTTGCTACAATCATCAATAAATGTTATGTAATAATTTCGTCCACCTCTTGTATGTATAGACTTAAAATCACACAAGTCACTATGAATTAAACCAAATAATTCATTTGACCTATCTTGAACAAATTTAAAAGTTTGTCTAGAAAACTTAGATTATGTACATATCTCACATTTATGCTTTATATTAACATTAATTTTTGGTATTAATTCTAGATTAACCATTCTATGTATTGACCTAGAATTTATATGTCCTAATCTAGCATGCCATAGGTCAAACGAATCAACAATATAAACAGAAGCCTTATTCTTATTATTGGCATTAACAACCATTACATTTAGTTTGAACAAACCATCAGCTAAATAACCTTTTCCCACATACATGCCACCCTTAGTCAGAACAAATTTATCTGACTCAAATATAAGTTTGAACCCTTTCTTACTAAGTAAAGGACCAGAAACTAAGTTCTTCCTTATTTCAGGTACATGTAGTACATCAACCAAAGTTATCACTTTTTCAGAAGTGAATTTGAGCATCACAGTTCCTTTTCCTTCCACTTTTGAAGAAGAAGAATTTCCCATAAAGAGCTTTTCTCCACTAGAAATAGGATTGTAATCAGAAAATAGATTCTTGTCACTGCAAATATGCCTTGTAGCACCTGTGTCAATCCACCAGCCTCTCAAATTATAAACCATGTTGATTTCAGACACAACAGCAACCAAATCAACATCCAAGTTAGCAATGTTGGCCTGATTATTATGACTCGAATTTGCTAAATTCTGATTTTTTTTGTGGCGGCAATCTTGAGCCCTATGCCCTGCCTTTCTACAAACCCAGTAACTTCCTTTGATTCTTTTGAAGTTCTTTCCTTTCAATGCAAACTGGTTTGTGTTTCTTTTTGTATCTTTTTGGACTCTCTTTTTCTGGAATTTTGGCTTATTTGGTTGTCCTTCAATCATGTTTGCTTTAGCTTCAATTTCAGGAACATTCGTCTTGTCTCCTTTCCTATGGTCTTCTTCAACACGCAGCCTTAAGATCAAGTCTTCAATAGACATATCTCTGTGTTTATGTTTTAGATAGACCTTGAAATCATTTTAAGATGGTGGCAACTTCTCTATAATAGCACCAGTTTGGAAGTATTCATTCACAACACAACCTTCTGCATGTAGTTCGTGAATCAACACTTGCAATTCTTCCACTTGTTTGATCACTGATTTTGTGTCAACCATGTTGAACTTGAGAAATTTACCAACCACGAATTTCTTTGCTCCTGCATCTTCTGTTTTATATTTTTTCTCAAGTAAGTTTCAAACATCTTTTGCAGTCTTACATTCTGAATACACATCATAAAGTGTATCATCCAATCGATTCAAAATATAATTTTTGCATAAGAAATCAGACTGTCTCCATGCTTCAATTGTCATCAGTATCTCTTTAGTCATTGAATTTTTATCAGTCTTTGGAACTTCTTCTTTGACTATATGAGCCAAATTCATGGTTGTCAACCAGAAGATCATCTTCTGTTGTCATCTCTTGAAGTCTAGACCCTTAAATTTTTTAGGTCTCTCATCTTTCGTATTGCAGAAATTATTATTCCCATCAATTGGTTGTGATGCCATGTTCACAGATTCTGTTAATTAAATACAACAATACAAACAACAATATAATGAATATAGAAACATATGAGAGGTTTCTGTCTTAGATTATTAGAAATCTATATTCAATAATTCGTGATAAGTTTAAATAAAATAGACGAACGAGAAATAGAACCGTTTTTGGACAGAAGCTTGCTTGATTGCAATGTCCTAAAACAAAAATTTTCTACTCGGCCTAAGGCCCAATCTTTGATTTATTTAATAATAATAATTTATTTATAGATTCAAGCCTAAGAACCACTAGAACCCACTAGCTTTGGTTCTTCTTCAAAATCAAAGACTTAAGGCTTTGTGTACTTTTAAACTTCTAGTCCTTTTTGGTTTTAACCAATGTGGGACTAAAGGTTTTCTGCTCAAAGAACGAAAAGTTTTCTATTCAAAATATATTTATTCTAATACTAATTACTGCTACTGAATATCTATAAACATCTAACATTAGAGAATACATTTATGATGCAAGTAATAATTAATTATATTATTTAATTTTAAATTATCAAAGCCTAAATTCTTTATATTACAAGTTTTTTTATCTTTTAAAATTATTATTTTTTTATATTGAGGACAATATTATAAACTTATTTGATGAATTCTATTTACATCTTGGTTCCAAATGATATATATATATATATATATATATATATATATATATATATATATATATACTTATTTAAAGACGCCGGTGCAGGGCCTCACCCTCTACGGCTCATAATCTTTACATTCGCTAATAACCTCCTGTATCTCCATCAAAAATGAAAAAATATTTTCCTGTATCTTTTCAGATGAAGGTGAAACATTGCAGTAATGCATCATGTAGCCTGCAATAAACCAAGAGAGTAATGGTACGGAAAACCACCATACAATATATGGTATATACTATATATAAGTTTTAAATTGGAAGACCCAGTAATGCATATTCACATTAATAACTTAACAGGTAACTGCCAGAACCCCTACATAAGTTGCTGTGGGGGCACTATCATCTGCTGCAGGTAATATATGCCTCAGAATATGCTTTCTAGAAGGAAAATAGCAATCATAGGAAAATACAATGTGGCTTCTTTCAAGGAAAAAAATGTCTGTTGCTGAGACTGTCTAAACTCGAGCTACAACATAGTTTCAGTCAGTCAAAATAAAAAGTTTGATAAAATATACTCAGTAGAGCATCACTTACAGCTTCAGATATATGCTTTAAGTGGCTCGTGCTAAGGACTAATGGCTCCAACTAGTTGAGGAATGATGTCCATGGTGCCGACTGCCAAAAGAATCGCAGAGCATTCCACAAAGGATAATTTGACCGGTGAAATCACAATAGCTACTTAGGATTTTACAACTGGGTTACAAATTGTAATGCACCTTCCAGATTCCCATCGTCAAACAAGGCGCATTGGAACTAACAATTTGCTTTCTTAATTTTTTTCATTTTCATAAATTTGAGGGGTTTCAAAATTTTAACATAAATATGTGATAAAATTTTAAAAAGATAAAGCTAGAAATAAATAAATAAATATATATATATATATATATAAAGATAAAAGTAGCCTCAATTAAAGATAAAATGAGAGAAAATAGATTACGATGGTTTAAAATATATATAAAAAACCCTTAAATACTTCAGTTAGAAAAAAATAACCTTTTAACAATCCATTGTAAGAATAAAGGTAAAAATAAATTTAGATTAATATGAATATAAATAATTAAAAAATATATAACTATTTATAATTTGAATGTCAACTTAGTTCTAAATAAAGTAGAGTAAAGGAAGCATGTTCATGTAGTCCACCCATGTAGTTTAAAAAAAAGGCTTAGATAAGTTGAGTTGTGCGGTTTCAAATTTCTACGCAAAGATGGCAAAAAAAAAAAAAGAGATAACATGTTTAATTTTCACGTTAAGTAGAGATATGGCGCAAGGAAATATATCAAAAAATGAAAATTAAGGGTTAGAGAAACTCCGTTTGGCCAAGTCTAACTGTGGATGAGAGAAACTATCAATGCCAATGTAGAGTCTATTTATGCAAAGGTGATGATGAATGAATCCGATGGAGGAGGCAGAACTGTTGGATCAGCTTGGGACAAAGCAATAAAAGAAACAGGCATGGGTACCTGAAAACAGGGCGAACATTTTCACTTCAATTTCACAAGCTTCGGATCAGATGGTAGCAAAGATGAAATCATGGTAACACCATTCTTAATTTTTTTTGAAAAAAAAAAGTGTTTATCTTGCCTTTGAAACGGTATTCCTGCTTAGCATTTCACAAGGAAGATGTAGCACGGATTAACAAGCAAGATGTAGCACAGCAACAAAGTGAATTTCCAACAAAGGAAACAAGAAAGGTCCATAAAAACCATAAAAGTTATTATAATACAAAATAAATCGCAGCACATCCAAATCGGTCAGCACATTTAGGCTCTCATCTAGAAACAATGAAGCGAACATCTATAATTTACACACAAAAACAGAGACCGAGAGCATGCTAACTCCCATGCAAATCTAGATGCAGAAATATACATGGAGCCACTCTCAAAAGTGGCTTCAGTTGTTATGAAGAAAACTTGATGCCACTATTGCCGAATTATCAGAATCCAAACATCACATTAGCTCCTCTTCGTTCATCCTCTACATGCTCATCTTCAGTTTAAGAACATCAACACCCTCACTTGAAGGTTAACAAAATTAAAATGGCGTTCCCAAGAACGTACTCCCATCTCCTCTCTGGAAACTGATTATGTTCACAACAGTATCAAGTATTAGAAGACTCCCATGTACATACAGGATCCTGATCGATCCAACTTATACCGCTGAAGGAAAGGTATCAATGGATGTCATATTCAAGGATTAGAAGCTCACCTAATGGCAAAATTAAAAGACAGAATCAAACACTCAGATGAAAGGTATACAGCAATGACAAGCAATCACCAAAGCAAATGATCTACCAACACTGTTAATCATGCATAATAATAAAAAATAAAACTCTTAGATTAAAATGAAAGTAACCAAAGAACCATTGGTTTGAGCAGTTTTAATTGAAAAATGCATAGAGAAGGGATTTTTTGCCCCGAAATCAATGTTTAAACTGCATAAAGGAATAATATGTATATTTCATGACATTGTTTCTGCCCATATTTTAAGTAATTCTTTAGCTGCTATAAAGTGATTACTCATCATATTATCACGTGTAAAGATATTACTCCAACCCATGACAACTCTTTTGTATATAACACCAAGACTCAAGCTGAGTGAAGCTGCAGTACAATAAGATCTTCCCTGAATTGACTTCCATTTTAAGATCACAGACATACACCTCTTCCAATCCTCCATGATTGTAACCTCAACAAATATACAAACTCAGAGTATGAATTAACAAGCAATAAAAGAAACTCTGATGGCAGGACTTCCCTTCCCAATCATGATTATGGGCGATGGCTTCATGCCCATCTGTCAAATACATCCTCATGAATCATTCATGTGCATTGCCGGTGCTATTTTATAAATTGTAAGTTGGAAAGAAAGACAGGAAGAACAAATCAAATTTCAAGCATGCTGTCAATCATTGGATAGTAATCATTCATGACATACTACACTAGCATAGCCGATGAGTATTTTCATGGGATAGAACAACAAAAACAAATTGAAAGTAGTTGAAATCAAGATGTTGAAATCTTTTGTCTTAAAATCAAGAAAGATAGGGTGACTGATGAGTATAATAAAGGACATATAGGAGTTATAGCAATTGACAAAATGTTATAAAGAATCAATTGACATAGTATATGCACGTATGATGAAGATTTGAGTGCACTCCAGTATGGTGGTACTTTAACCTTTCTAGAAGGATATATAGGAAGAGGAGAGGAAGAACTATAGCATGTGAAGGCATGTAATGACATCGGAGATAGAACTGCACCATTCAGACTAGAGGAGATTCTGGCTTCAAATTGTGGTCCTGTAGGTTTTTCAGCAATTTGAAAAAGTTAGCTCTGCCGGACAATGTTCCCAGCATATTCCTTATTTTACTTTTTTTTAAAAAAAAAAAAAAGACACCCCAAAAGTAGTCCTAGATAA
Organism: Calamus simplicifolius; assembly: GCA_900491605.1. Classification (NCBI taxonomy): domain Eukaryota; kingdom Viridiplantae; phylum Streptophyta; class Magnoliopsida; order Arecales; family Arecaceae; genus Calamus; species Calamus simplicifolius. The sequence goes on from UESW01004251.1 coordinate 743,913, forward strand.
AGGGGCACAACACAACCATCATCTTGAAGCTGTAATGTCATTTGATGTGTTGGGAGTGTGCCTCCTAACTGTTCTTCAATCCCTTTGATACTATGAGATCCCCTTTCCATGACTTCTACTAATGCAACCATTCACTGCAATTTCATTGTTAGGCAAAGGGGCACAATCACTTCATTTATTGTTAGGCAAAGAAGCACAATCACTTCATTTATGTGGTTCATCACCCCAGACCCTTTCTTTGGTGAACCACATAACTAATGTTGATCGTTCAATTCCTTGGGCACAAGGTTATCTTCTTCATAAACCTAGCACATATCATGAATCTTTTAGTACTATAATTTTAAGACAAGCAAACTCTCTTTTTTCTTTGTTTGCAAAAACATTGCATCAGACAATTAGACAGGATGCCAAACAGACCCTGAGTATCTGCCATACTGACATGGTAATTTTAACAGTTAATGCATGTATAGGCATGCATTACGGTGGTTTGGACATATACAACGAAGACCTTTAGATGCTCTAATTAGAAAGAGTGATCTTTTAACAATCCATGGTAAAGATAGAGGCAGAGGTAGACCTAAGCTAACATAAACAGAAATAATTAAAAAGGATATAACTATCTGTAATTTGAATGTTGACTTAGCCCTACATAGAGCAGAGTGGAGGAAGCAGCTTCATGTAGCTGACCCCACATAGTTGGGAAAAGGCTTAGATGAGTTGAGTTGAGTTGAGTTGAGCATGTATAGGCATGCCCAAGCACCTAAACACAAGATGGAGAGGTAGCAGCATCAGATCAATACCAGTCAAATGAAGGTGGTATTTTCTTAACCAATATAAACAAATTTTTCTCACCAGTGTCAAACTACTAACCCTTCCTCTCCATCTATGAAGACTTAACCTTTTAGCATCTTTTGATCATTTTGATTATATCTGACTGCTATACCTTTTTATCCTGCTTATACAGCCAACTACTGCTTTTAAGGTCACAAACTACAAGAAAAGAATAACAAGGGCAGATTTTCTCAACTGACAATGCCTTTTTTCTGTTTTCCTTTAGCTATGATGTTTTCCCAGTATATCAGTAAATTCCAAGAATTCAACATCATACATCAAAATTATTACAAAATTCAAAATTATTACCAAATCACACTAACATGATAAGTTTAATAAGAAACCTGCTTTACACGAGTTTTCATGTGGGTTTACCTTAAGGTTAACAAAAGGGGATCTCTTAGGTCTCTTTTTCAACAAACTTGTTCTGTAAGCTATATTCTCCATGATAACTATGGTCGCATAGCAATCAACTCATCATCTTTGCATTTTCTCATATCTATCTTCATAACTGTTTCAGTAGAGGAAGGTAAAACATCGCAGCATTGTCTTCTTGGAGCCTGCAGCATACAAGCAGAATAATGGCATGAGAAATCACAGATCAAATTATCATATAAGATCTAAAACTCAAAGGACCAAATAATGTGTACTCCAAACCATATAGTATAATACCTGCCAAATATCATGATTAAATTGCTGTGCAGAGACACTAATATGTTGCAGATTCTTTGTTGAGTTCATGTCATGCAGACAATCATCAGTAACATGTCTGCTGTAATTGCTATTGATACTATCTCTACCAAAAGATGCACTTTCCAAGAAGAAAGTAGCAGGTCTTTGGCATGGGTCCCTAGGCAATTCCCTTGTATTAAATATATACAAACCAGAAACAATATTGCGATTTCTTCTCCATGGAGTAAAAGTCTGTTGCACAGAGAGAAGGTCAGGAAGAAGTTGATTTCCTTCAAACACCTGAACCACATAACCCCAGGAAACCGAAATGGTAAGAATTTTCAAGCGGTCATAACAAACAGTCTGTTGCAAAATCCTGGCTGGGTCACATTTACAGCTTCAAATAAATGCTTCAAGGCCATTGTCTGATTCATGCTAGGGAACAATGGCTCCACATTGTCCAAATGATGAAGTGAGACCAAAGGGGCCAATGGATGTGAAGACAACATCCCCAGAAGGTCTCCACGAACGTCAACCTGGTAGATATGCAAATGGCTCAATAGGGCATCCCAAAAAAGTTGCAAACCTAAAAAATGCCATCCCTTATTCTTTTCTCAATCAACAGAGCCCAAACATTCAAAGGACTTTCTTTTATTAATGCCATCTCTTTTTTTTCTATTTTTCCATAATTTGAGTGCTTTAAAATTTCTCGATGTATATGGAATCTGCAACAGAAAAAAAACAGGAAAAAAGACATATCTAGTCGCCAAGAGAACAAATGTAGAGAGATGACCTAAAGAGATTTTGTGAAATGGCTCATAAAGGACTAATAAGTTTCTTTACAATACGGCCAGCAAAGTAGGTCCAGGCACGCAAGACAAGTGATTCACAGATGACAATGCTATAATGACCATGCAGCAGAAGTAGAGGGTGATCAATGGAGGAATTTAATTATAATGATCAATATGTTAAAGAAGGCAGCTGCACCAACCAAGGACAAAGTGGTAGAGAACCAACTAACAAGGTACAGGAATTTAGGACCCTAAACATAAACATATCATACTCCTATGTCTTGTGATCTATTCTCTATTTTCTTCAATATCAATAATATTTGCCCTCTTTGCTATCGTGTTGATTCTTTTTCAACCATTAAAGACAGAGTTAGAAGAGAAATAACTATGCTATCTATCAACAAAAATTTCCCATCTTGGAAAGCCCCATCATAAATAAATATGCTATATATCAATCAACAAAAATTTTGATAGAAAAGTTAATTAACCACAAGCTTAACATCACACATGGAAGTAGTGAGAACTTCAAAACAGCAGAAAACTTAATAACAGAATCTAATTTTGATTAACCTACAAAAACCCAAGAATTTTTTTTTTTAAGAAACAAAGAAACAAATTAGAAGCTAAGGCACACATGACAGAGGTTAACGCCCAAAATAACAAAATTTCCTTAAACCGATGGATGAGAGCCAAAGCAAGAGGGGAAACGAAATTACCTGATGGAACCCTGGCTCGTGAGTCAGGCCAACCCCCAGCTCGGTTATGCAGGCAAAAACCCTAGCATCACTCCCATACAGATGGGAATACCTCAGAAGGCAAGAATCCAAAACCTTCGCCAAAACCCTCGCCAACGGATAGCTGATAGCAATTCCCCCACCCCCGAACGCCATCCCAAAGGAATGCGCCATGTTCTGCAGCAAGCCCTCCGACCGGCCCCCGATGTAGTACCACCGCTCCCAGTCGTACTTCGCTAGAGTACCAACAAGGTTCTCCGGGAAGAACACAGTGTCGTCGTCACCAAGCACGACCCACCTCACATCGCCGGGGGCGAAGCGGCCATCGAAGGCGTCGACGAGCTCCTTGGCAATCCGCGCCACGCGGACGGCCGATCGGAGGCCACCCTTGAAGGAGTAGGGGAACCGAGAGGCATCGGCGGAGACGCGGATCGGAGGGAGGGTCGGGTCGTCGTCGCCGCCGCCGCCGCCGCCGGAGTCGAAGAAGACGAAGCCGCGCATGACCGCGGGGCGCCACCAGAGGCGGAGGTAGTGCTGGCGGCGGGGCCAGGAGCGGGCGGAGGAGGCGATGCCGAAGAGGAGATGGCGGATGGAGGTAGCGCGGCCGCCGGCGGGGGAGGCGAAGGAGGAGGCAGCGGGGGGGCGGAGGAGGGGGTTGGGGAAGAGAAGGAGATAGAGGAAGCAGAGGACGATGGATAGGAGGAGGAGGGAGCGGAGGAGGGGGGAGGAGAGGGATCGGAGGGAGAGAGGAGAGGAGGGCATCCTTTTTCCCGGCTCGGAGGGTGGCGGGGGAAGCACCGGCGGGCGGTGAGGCCTCCGGTAAGCAGACTGGACGGTAGTCGGATCCAGTTTTTGGTCCGCATAAATACGCATGGCAAGCAGGCTGGGTGGGAAATGTGCGGGGGACCTTCAGCGGTGAGAGGCGTGCTATGACGCGACTGCACCAGCAGCGCGTTCACCTTGGTTTGCGAGTCGTGACTCCCGTGACGGCTGGAGCGGCAAAATAACCATTTCCAATTTAAAGCAGAGAGAGAAGAGAACTACCGAACTAGTTTTCGATGCACCGTACCGCCGCGTGGAAGGGTCTCCATATTTTCTTGAAAAAATATTTTAACAAAAATTCCAGAAAACCCATCATTCTATATATATATATATATATATATATATATATATATTTTTATATTTAATTAAAAAAAGGCAAAAAATAAAAAAAATATCAATTTAATTATAATACTTACATAATAAAGATTTTGATTTTTTTATTTTTATAAAAAAAAAACTATTAAGATCCATTTCTATTCTATTTTGTTGGCTTGTTTTTATTATCTTCAACAAAATATTTATAATAAACAATTCATTTATCATATTACATAAAATAGTTAATTAAAATTTATTTATATAATTATATAAATGAATATTTAAATTTTTAATTAAAGAAAAATTATTAAACGTCAAAATATTTTCATCTTTTGGGGTATTATTATCTTATATATGTTTTTTTTTTTTAATACCAAACAAAAAATAGGTGGAGAAAAGTTTCTTTCAGGCTAAATGACAAAGCAATGATAGCATCCCTCGGATAGTAAGAATGCAGGAACCAGCACGCGGGGAGTGTGGGCCAACAGTCGTGAGCCATGCGGTTCGTGGAAAATGGACATTGCCGCCTATGGCCAAAACGGGATGCGACGTGACGCAAGCCATATCCAGAACAATGCCGAGATGGAAAAGACTTTGTATGGACTTGCAGCAGGTCCTCCCTTTTTATTGATTCATACGTATATAATAATTATTAAAATAATTTTATAATATTTTAATAAAAAATTAAAATTTTTTTTAGTTTTAAAATTACGGTATTATAGTTATAAAATTGTGATGCTCATTCAAAAAATTTAAAAAAATTTATTATCAGTTGTAAATTTATGGTACCATAGTTATAAAATTATGATACTCATTCAAAAAATGTATCTTTATATAATTTTTTTTAAAAAAATAAGTATTAATTCACGTCACGTCAAAATTTAAGATAACACTCAATTATAAACTTACAATATACTTATAAAATTAAGGCACCCATTAAGAAAGTCAAAAAAAAATTTATGACATCCCAGTTATAAATTTATAATACCGTAATACTTACTCATAAAATATGTCGGTACATTGTGGATATAATTGATTTATCATTTATTTTTCTAAATGATAATTATGATATCTAATTTTATCATATATTTAAATTTAAGTGATAATGATGGTTTAATAAAGCTAATTTCCTATTGGTTGGGAAGTTGTTATCTCTCTTTAATAGAAAGAGAAATTTATCGTATTATCGGATTGGTCCTCTCTCTCCTATATATATATATATAGTCTGTTTGACCATCAAAATAATAAGAGAGAGAATTAGGAAAAATGAAGAAACTCAATCTGTCGTTAACCCATGCGCAGCCTCTCGTTCCTCGTCAACGAAGAATGATCGTCAACGAAGAACGAATATCAATGGATCAAGGTACGCATTCTTGATTTATGTTTTCATGTAAAAATTATTTATTCTAAGATCTTGGCCTTTATGTTTATTAAAGAAGATTCTTTAATGGATCTTACATATGGTATCAGAGCCTTGATTGAAGAATTTATAATTTTTCATTATGAATCTATGTTTGACGATTCTTATTTATATATATATAAGAATAAAATAATTATTTTTTTATTGCTCGAACTTCTCCTTTCTTTATCATACGTAAGACCCTCTCCATGCTGTGAATCAATGAAGTCCCGTTTCACGTGTTTTTCTTTTTCTTTATTTTTTCATGAGATCTTCACGGAAGTCTGGATCTCGTTAACACAGCATAAGTCATGTTCAACCACCCAACCGCATGAAAAAGAAAGGGGTGCGTGAAGTTAAGGAATCCACCCGTCTTTTTTTCATGAAATCCCAACCAAATCCCCTTTCTTACTTGAAATCCAACTAAATTAATTGTGGGATTTGGACCATGGGATTCCAGCATTAAAGATGGTGAAAAGGGAAGGGCGGTGGAGAGGGATTCCAACATTAAAGGCGGTGGAGAGGAAAGGGAAAGGGGGGGTCTTGCATACCGTGGGATTTCTTCTTTTGATTATCTCAAGCAACCGTCTCCTCTTCCTTTCGTTCCATAGAGCCGGGGAATCCGATCACGAATTTAAAAAAAAGGAAACCCTTCCATGAAGAATCTCTCTTCACGAAAGACATACTATAAAAGGAGACATCTCCCGTGTATGAAGAGAGACGAATGAAAGGCGTCTTGGGGAAGGGGATTCAAGAAAATAAAATAAAATAAAATAAAATAAAGGTTACCTGGTTTGAACCTCGGACCAACGGATTTAAGGATAAGGATGTTACTATTCCATCAATTTAATTTTAACAACAAAAGATGAAAGCCCAGGATATTTCTTTTCCGAGAAGATTCTCCTAAAATTTATGTTTTACTCTCTAATATTTATGAGATTAATGTTTTGAAAAACATTACAATAAAATTATGTGGGTACCTTAAGTCTTTTATATTCACGCATGATATTATCATTAATTAAATTTGATGTCTATACTATGTGATTTGTTAGTCACCATAGTGGCCAAATTTGAAAGTTTATAGATATCAAATTTAATTAAATAATTCAATTACTCATGATTATGTGATGCTTATAAATGAATGACATAATTGTTTAATTGTTATGAGTATATTGAAATTCATTGATTATAAATATTTAAGGGTCGCCGAAAGGTTGACTAGTCATTTTATAATCTATGGACATGATGTGGTTAATTAACGTGCTAAGTTAGGTATGTTTAGTATATCCAAATATAGTAAACATATCTAATTTGAGTATATATAATTGTCAAATATGTAAAATTAAAATTAAGCAACAATTATATTTAATGTTGTATATTGTTGTATCACCCAAAGGAGAACTTTAATATGTACTTATTGTTTAATTGATGGTGTTATTTAAATATATTGCTCAAAGCATTAATGTGTGAGCATATTCTATATGTTCCTATTTCTCTTCATTCGCAAGCTCTCTATTCAAACTTTTAATGGGCTTAATTTCTCTGAATGGCGCGAACAAGTTCAGTTTCATCTTGGTGTTCTTGATCTTGATTTGGCACTCATAAATGAGAAACCCACTGCTCTTACTGACTCTAACAGTGCTGAACAGAGGTCTTTCCATAAGACTTGGAAAGATCAAACAGACTTAGCTTGATGTTCATGCGAATGACTGTAGCAAACAATATCAAGTCCATAATTCTGCTATTAAAAGTGCTAAGAAATTTATGAAGTTTGTGGAAGCACGTTCCCAATCTGACTCTACTGATAAGTCACTTGTTGGGACATTGATGAGTACTTTAACCAACATTAAGTTTGATGGTTCTCGTATTATGCATGAGCATGTTGTTGAAATGACAAACATAGCAGCAAGACTAAAGACTATGTGATTGGAAGTGAATGAGAATTTTTTTGTGCAATTCATTATCAATTCCTTGCCTCCTGAGTATGGTCCATTTCAAATGAGTTATAACACATTACGTACCGAGAGAAAACCAGAAAGAAGCAGAGATATTGGATCCATGATCAAGAGCATATCTTGAGGGCATACACCATCGTGTGCAATAGCTCGTTGATTGAAAGCACTCAATCAAGGTTGGGCATACACCATCGTGTGCGATAGCTCATTGATTGGAAGCACTCAATCCCGAGAGGTAGATCTGCAGCTGATTCAGATCGAGAGGAAGATCAAGATCCTGATTCAGATCTTCGAGAGGTAGATCGTAAGCAATGGCTGGAGGTAATATAAAGATCCTATCTATTAATTCTATACAATATTTGTAGATTGTTAATAGATTTCTTACAGTAAATTCCAAAAAAAGCATGTCACGTTAAAATTTAAGAGGACATCCCAGTTGTAAACTTATGACACCTAGTTATAAAATTAAGACATCCATTCAAAAAGCCACAAAAAATTACGACATCTCAGTTATAAATTTATAACACCGTGTTTATAAAATTACGATACCCACTCAGAAAATATGTTACACAAATTCTAAAAAACCTAAAAGACATTAATGTACGTCATGCTAAAATTTAAGATGGTATTCCTCATCGTATAAAGCCATTTAGGATTCATGTGGACGGAGCGGTGTAGCCCACATAAAATTTGCTGCACCGAAAATGGCGTACAAAGATTTTTCTGTCAAAAAATATCCAAAGGAAAAGATTTTGTACAACGCAGCAGCAAGTCCTACATGGGCTGCATCGCCCATAAATACGATACCCATTAAAAAATATTAAAATAGCTTTACGAAGAAAAAATTATAACATCCGTTTTAAAATTACAACACCATAATTATAAAATTATGACACCCATTCAAAAAGCCAAAAAATTAATGTAGTTATAAAATTATTACACCTATTCTATACATAAATTCTAAAAAAAAAAAAAAGCTAAAAGGGTATTAATACATCAAAATTTAAGATGATACCCAGTTTTAAACTTATTACACTATAATTATAAAATTAAGACACCCATTTAAGACACCATAGTTATAAAATTACAACACTCATAAACGTATTTGTACATAAATTTTTTTTAAAAAGCTGAACGGGTATTAATGCACGTCACGTCAAAATTTAAGACGACATCCCATTTGTAAACTTGATTATAAAATTAAGACACCGATACAGGAAGCTAAAAAAATTACGACATTCCAATTGTAAATTACATCGTAATTATAAATTACGACATTCATTCAAAAAATGTGCACAGCAGCCTGTACATAATTTCTAAAAAAAATTGAACAGGTATTAATACACGTCATGTCAAAATTTAAGATGGTATCTCTGCCTATCGTATCAAGCCATATAGGATTTATGTGGACCAAGGAGGAATGATGCCGTCTACATAGGACTTGCTCATCGGAGATGATGTACAAAGACTTTTCCATATCCAAAATGGTTTAGACTTTGGACCATGATTAGAGGTACAAATGAATTAGATCAAATTAAATTATATTTAATTATATTTGAATTTAACTTTATATTTAAATCATAATTTTAAAGTTGCAATTAATCATTTACTAATAAGATTAGATTAAATCAAACATATAAAAATGAAATTAATTAATCATTCAAATCTATTCAAATTGAAATACCATATAAATACCACCTCTTCATTAAAATTGAGATAGGATTGAATGAGGGCATATTTGCATTTGAATTAAATGTTTAATCATTATTTTATAGTTAAATATAGGAATTGATATAAATTCATTAAAAAAATTAAATAACATTAAAAATAGCTAACATAAACTTTAAGTTTTTATTCAAAGACTTTTAATTCTATCTAAATAAATGATCATCCTTAAGTTTATGAATTATAATATATAAAGTATTTATTAAAATATTTAAAAATATTATAAATAAAAATCCATCAAAACAAATAAGAAAATATAAATATTTTGATATAATTAAGTAAAAAAAGAGAAGAGAGCTAGTTGTTGTTGAGATAAAAAAGTGAATTAATTTAAATGAGAGTTCATTTATGAATTGATAAAGATATTTAGAGTAAAAAAAGATTTATATAATTAATATTTATAAGTCAAACCAAATCAAATTTATGTCAAGTTGAGATAAAAATATAAAATTTAAACCCAATGCAAAATTTAGATTGGGTCCAATTTTTAAACATAATATGTAATTTTTAAATATAGATCAGATTGGATCTCAAGTTGGGACTAATTCGAGTTAGGGGTTTATCCGATTCATTTTCAACTTAATAGATTTGAAGTTTAATGTACAAAAAGGTTTGAGGCACATAATGGGTTGGCAATTGGCATAGCATAACCTGCAGACCAGCATAGCCTAACAATAGTTTTTGGAAGAGCTCTTTTATCAAAATACATTCTTCAATAGGTATAAACAATATATTTTGAAAGTATTTTAGTGAATATAGTTTGTAAAATTTATTTTTAATTTAATTGATTGAAAAGATCAAAGTATCTCCTTCGAGAACTATAAATAGCTAGTTTAGAAGGATATTTTGGTGAAGTAAAAAATTTCTAGCTTTTAAATACCGCCCTGTATTTTTCAAATTCACCATAACAAATCATTTTTAATTCTTGCACTCCCATTTGCTCCCTTATTCCTTCTTCTTCATTCAATTCTGCAAATAATCTCTTACTTTTTTTAACACTGCCTTCTACTTTCTATAAGATTTCACTCTCTATAATCAACTTTCCCTAAAAAAAGAGGCTTGCTCAATTCAAGTTAAAACTTGAGACTTACGGTATTATAAATTTAGTTGTTTATTTATTTATTATTTAATTATTAAACTTTATTTACTACAAACTACTGAATATATCTTATTGTGCAAAATTATTATTATTACTAAATATTTAATTATTTTATTATAATGGTTGGACCTTCGCACTTCCTTTTTGAATTTGATTGAAAACTTGCTTGATGATTTTTTAAAATTTAAAACATTTGACTCATAATTAAATGGCAGTAGTCACTCCAAATGGAATAGAGCTAGAATAAAATATTTAGAGTAGATTCATTATTAAAAAAATTAAATATACATGAGCTGTGTGAGAAAAGGATTTTACCACCACTTATTAAGCCACTGCTAAACATGAAGCACACCTGACCACATGCAAACACAATTATCTCTTACTACTTCATTGCTCATTTTTAATTATAATCAAGGTGTTGACAAAAAAAACTTGCAAAAATATTATACATGCAGAACAACCTTTTATGTTTTCTAAAATTTAAAATTTTAAAAATACATAAAAATTGCTTTAATATTATAACATTATACTAAAAATTTTATAATATTAAAATATAATAATATTATTGTAATTCAATCTTAATATTAAGCAAATAATATGAAGTCATGATAAAAGAAATGAGATGATTAAAATATGTAAGAGAATTTGACTATTGCATGGCTATTAATCATGGATTCCTTTGGCTTAATAAAGAGGTCAATCATATATATCTTAAAATAATTAATCATTACCACGTAACATATCAAATATAATGATCTTAAGTCATTGTAGATTAAATTACCTTAGAATCTTTAATCATCAATTATTGAAGATCACTATGGGAATATTTAGTATGATATTTAGTATGAGGTGATTCACCTTGGATTAAAGGTATTCTAGATAAAGGTGATGATATCATTATGATTAATTGCACTTTAGTAATCCTATACGGTAGCGATCCAAATTATTCCCACCTTTAAATAAGTGATTCAAAACTTATCATTGTTATATTCTAATAGGTAATAACATAACATTATAATATACTATAATAATATAATATTATTTATTATAATAAAAATAATATTAAAATGTCTCCCATCATACGTTACATATAATATCAATAATAAGATATAATACAATAAAATTTTCATGTTATAATACGGTGTAAATGATTGTTAATTTATAATTTATAATAAAAATATACTATAATACTATAATAAATAAATATGAAATAATGATAGAGCTTGGTATTATACCATTATTGATTTTTAGATTTCTACGACATATCAAATAAATTAATTATATAATACTATAATTTATATAGTGACCTTAAATAATCAATAGTCAAATTATCTAATAATTGACAAGTGATATAAGAATTTTGTAATGTTCTATTTTGAGTGGCCAAACACCCTTTATAATAATCGCATCATTTGGCTAAGCTTTTAAAGGATCTATAAGCACTTTTAGAAGCCCAAAAGCATTTTTAAGTTATTTTATAGTATTTAATAAAATGTTTAAAAATACTTTCCCACTGCATCAAAAGCTACTAAAGCTCTACTTGAAGCTTTTTTTCAAAAGCTCGACAAATGCCGAAAGCTATTTTTATTAACTATATCTGAAGGTCATAAATCTGAATCAAAAAATAATAATATATAATATTACAATAATATAACCTAATTATATTTAATATAATACAATTAAAAGTATTATTATATATTTATAAAATAAAATATAGTTAATATAGTTGTATGAAATATTATGGTAATAATATATTATGCATTATAAAATAAAATAAAACAATAATATTAGAAAATACTATATATATATATATATATATATAGTAGTATTTAATAAATATATTATATCATATAACGTTATAATTTTATAATATTACCATAATAATATATCACAATATGATGATTATTTATTAAATAATAACATACGGTGATATAATCATTAAATAATATTATAATATATTATAATAATTTTATCTTATAATCATTATTATATTAGAATACTGTTATATTTTTATACTATAGTATAATACTATATGATATATTTTAATATGATTATAATATGATACTAATATATTATAATTTTATTAAAATATCTATAATAATGATTCCATCATCCGGTTGGTCCATGGTCCCAAAACCGAAGTTCCGCCTGGGCGCGCCCGACCCGCCGAGCAAAATCCCCAAAACCACCAAACCTCTTCCCTGCCGCACTCCGCGCCTCAAAACCCCGGAGCCAGAAAATACCTTCCGCCTCCTCCTCCCCCTCCAACCCCTCACCAGCACGCGCACCCCCCCTCTCTCTCTTTCTCTCGCGATGTGTAGCAGCCCGTGCCCTTTGGACAAAGAGTTCTCGGATCAAATCGCCGCGCTTTTGGCACCTCCGTCTTTTCAATCTACTGAGGCAACGAACGATCTCAACTCCATTTGTGTTGTTTTCCTTGCTGGCCTTCTTGTTTATTTGATAAACGTTTGAAAAGTCAAACAAAATGAGCGAGTCGATGCTTAAAATAAGAATTTTATTCACCCAGCGTCTTGCTTTCGACTAGCAATGGATTTGGGGGGCTAGTTTTTCTTCTAATTGCTGATTAAGGATAAGCTGCCTTGCATTTAGTTTTTGTAATTTAGGAGTTCATTATTTTGTCATTATAGGTCATAATTTATAAAATGTTAGAAAAGGATTTTAATAGGAGCTTAAGATATAGCTCATGCCTTAGCTTAGAATTTAGATTGAAGCAGGGCGCTTGGCTTTTATGTCGCCAAGGTACTGATGTACAACTATTTGGCACTTGTCAATATGACATACATGCATAAAATTATCTCTTATTGTTTAAGCTGAGATCAACTTATAAATGCTGAGATGTGACGAATATTACTGCATTGGCTTTCTCAGTGATAACAAAATCAGCGGACAACATAGCAATTAATCGAATTTTAGTATAACAGGGATATCTCAGTTGTTAGATATTGACCAACTCTCCGGAAATATTGGTTGTTTTATCTATTTTATTTAGTCTAGCTTTTGTCTTAATCTTATCCATGTATCAGTGGCTCAACAAGATTGCCATGCCCTGATGCCGTATGACCTCAATCATAATTGTTCTGATGGATCATGGGTTGTGGCACCATTCATTCTAGATTACTCTGTTGCAGGTCATGAAACCCACCTTTAGTTTTAGTCTCCTTGCGTTCTAGATACTGCTGACTCTTTTCTTCGCACAAGTTCAATACTGTGTTACCTGAACATACAGTTTTGGAGGGGAAGGTGTTGGCATATGTCCCATGTTGACATCCATTAGGTACTTCTTGCATGCTTTAGGTCTCTGATGTCCTTGGACTCTGTTGTGACATGTATTATACAAGTTGTGATGTAGGATAGCTAAAGAAACTTGTTTTAGGAAGCTGAAATATTAGGATTAATAAAGAGCAAAAGAGTGGAAAAGTATGCGAAAAACTAAGTTTTATAATGGATAATGGCGTTGGACTAAATGAGATTTTAAGAACTTGAGTTGAATAAGAAAAAAAAGAAGAAGAAAGAAAAGATTTTAGGCAACACGCCTAGGATTCCTTGGCATCACACCTAAGAGTTAATTTCATCACACTATCTCAAAGCAAAATTGCTGAAAAACTTCACAAAAGTTGTTAATCATTACGAAGAAAGTTTACATCCATATGTATAGAGAAAATATTCATAAACCAAATAGAAATAAGACTCTTAATGGACTTAATAATTTATCTAGGATTTAAATACGGCTTTAACTAGACAACTGATAAACCTTACACCTTAATAAAAATAACATAAGAAGACTTTGATTACAACTTGAATGGCTAATTTTCAGTAAATCTAAAAATTACTAAAATACCTCTTCTTAAAGAAAACTTAAATAAAATTGACTCAGCACTTTTAACTCAAATAAATATAAAATAAGGACTCAATAACAATTGATGATGGCTATTCTAGCTCCCAGTTAAGATCCTTATTATCAGTTAAGTGCTAAATTAGTACTTGGGCATGAGGATTAGCCTTGGGATGCCTTTTAAGAACCTTAAGAGGCTGCTCCCACCATGCTTCATCAAGTTGGTTTAAATGGCATGTATTGCATGATATAGGAGGAAGAGAAGGAAGAATATGGTTCTTACTGTAAAGTGAGGAAGAAGCCAATGAGGAAATGGCAAGGCAGCATTACTACTGTGTTGAAGATGTGGTAGAGACCGATCAGTGCTAAGCTCTATAAATATTCTTCTCTTCCTTTAGTTAGGGTATGAATAGGGTATGACTCACCCCTAAAGATTATGCGTTAACTTGCCCGAAAGATCAATCCATGTAAGGTGAGTTTACAATGGAGACATTTGCAGTTAAATGTCAATGCTATTCAAGTGCATTCTTCTTAATATGAATCTATATGAAACTGCGCGCACTTTCAGTGTGCAAGTTATGCATAGTCTCCCCATATTACCTTTTTCATGTCTTGGAAAGCAAGGTTGCTTACTCTGTGTGTTACATCATTAGTAATTCAATACAAAATTAACCACTGCACTTTTTGAGAAATTAATTCTTCTTATACCATTTCTGTCATTTAGTTTGAAGTTAACTATGCAAAATTTTGTATTGCGTTGTACTAGAAACAAAAAGGTTGTGTAACATGGGAAAGGATAATATTGAATAATTTCCTCTATTTTCTTTAAGTAGGTGTTGATGTTTTGGTCTTCACATCATTTTCCAGGAGTACTATGTTGGACTTATTGAAGCAACAAAATGCCATGGTCTGAGAATAAAGCACAGCAACAAACATGGAAAAGGTGTATTAATCTTCCTTCCCAATTGACATGTAGAATTCTTGCTCATTTTGTTTAAAATTACCGGCATATCCTATTTTGGGTTACCTTTTTCACATGATGGAAGTGAATCTCCATTTGCTGTATTTGACTTTGAACTTCATGAATCTGGCTGCACTGTATGAAACTTGTCTAATGACGACCATAACTGTCAGAATCATCTAATTTTGATTTGCACAGCTTATTGTATTCTTAATCTGTTTAAACCCCTTAAAGGGAAACTCACTTAGCAACACAATCTGTTCAGATTTTCATTAAATTTTCCACTCCAGGTGTCTAGGTCTAGTGGACCTCTCTTCTGACCCTCCCAAATAATTTTGCTCCTCTCTTTCTTGGAACCTCTTCTTATTTAATATGCACATGACTGTCATTGCAACCATTTATTCTGTATCATCTGTTTCTTGAGCTTCCTTTAACATGATCATTCCTAACATATTTCTCCTTGAGGTCAGTATGAGTCTTAAGTATGGTAAAAAGTTTCTCTGTATTAAGGGTTAGGTTATAAGCTATAGGTAGTTTACATATCATCTATTTCTTTTTTTTCTCCATTTTTTGTTCTTTTTGGGTTGGGGGTTAAGGAACTTATTGTTATCCTCTTCTCTTTGTCAACTATATATCAGAGTGATGTCCTTAATTTAGTTTGGGATTGCAGGCATCTATGCAAATTCAGAATTCAAAGAAGGGGAGCTCATATTAAAGGATCAAATGCTAGGTGCTGCTCAACACAGTTCTAATAAGGTCCGTATTGCGATCAATCTCCAAGATCTTTTTGTTGCCTAGTGATAATTGATAGTCTTTGTTCAGCTGTACATATTTCATTAATTTAGTTGTCATGCATGTATTTCTTTCATATGATGCAGGCTGATTGTCTTGTATGTAGTTACTGCTTTCGCTTTATTGGCTCGATAGAACTCCAAATTGGGAGGAAACTCTATCTGCAAGGTCTGGGACTATCTGCCAAAAAGGAATCTAACTACCAGAAGTTTTCTCATTCTTCAAAAAGAATGTGCCACAATGAGATAGAGGATGCTGAAGAAAATTTTGTGATGAATGAAAATGGTGACTCAGGGTCAAGTTCTTTTGAGAATCTTAAGGATGATCCTCTTCCTGAAGATCTGCTATTGTCACTCATCAATGGTGATCTATCATTGCCTTACACAAAGCAATTTGCTTTGCCTCCAGTTATTGCTTGTCCCGGTGGGTGCGAAGAAGAACACTATTGCAGGTTAGAAATACAAATTGGTTGACAAACTCTAGTACAGAACGTCTATCAAATTCACTTTTACTGATGCTGGTTCATGTCCAAGAGTCTGTATTTGTTTTATAAGTTCTATATTTGAAGGCGAAGGATTCAAAAGAAGCCATCAATAATGTTTTAAGAATTTGTCTCATAAATTACTTATAGACTGATAAACAGATATAGAAACAATAGTAGGTTCTGTGAAATCAAGTCATTGTGGTGTTTGGATTTTTATTCTCTTTCTCAGTCACATTCAGTAGATCCACATTATGATCACTAAGTTTCTGTTTTTTGTAATCTTTTACTTTGCACTCTTGGGTCTTTCCGACTGACTGACTTGCCAAACTTTTCTAGCAAATTATGTGCAGATTCTGACTGGGAATCATTTCATTCTTTGCTATGTATGGGACAGAATACGGAACCATCAAGAAGGGCCTCACTTTTTAAGTTTATAGAACATGCTAATAGTAAGTTTTCAGCTATCATGAAAGAATATTTTACTTCTCATGTATTTTTATTAGATATGTTCATCTAATTGTGTTGGGTTCTAATATCTCAACTCATTTGCATTGATAGTTTCCAAATATTGCAAATGGATTGAATTAACCACAAACAAGGGACACTGAAACAAACACTGGAATGCACTTCCCAGATCATTTTAAATGTCATTTGGTGCCAGCTATTTTATACAGTTGTAATGCATTTTACTCTCAGACATACAAGAGGAAAAACCAATATCCATTTTTAGCTATTGCCTTAATGCCTCTTTCTTGTTTCTAACATTTGTTTTTTTTCTCAGGCACGAATGACATTTTTATCCTTGCTGCTAAGGTATGCTTGAAGCCATCTATTCTTCATACAGACTGCTTCATTCAGAACTTCTGTGTCAGAATATCCATCATTTTGAACTTGAAGTACTTTGTGTATGATGGCTTGTCTTTCTTGATTGCATTCAAAAGTATAATGAAAGTGTCCAGGAGCAAGAGTTGATCTCATTCACTAAGCTGGGCTGATCACTCTTATTGTTGTATACTCTGCCATGCCTTTTCCACATCACTGAATTCTAAAAATACTTGCACATGAAGCTTCCAACCTTGTTTTAACGGTAGCTAGCAGATGCATTCTAAGTCTAAATTGAATGGGATGATTGAAGACGAAAGCCTATGAGTAATCAGACATTTACATTAGTTTTTAGATGCAGTTTGTAAGATTTCATCAAACACAAAAAACCATATCTGGTCTATCTTTTTTACTCTAAACATGTATGTTGTTCTTCAGTAATAGATGGTGGACTGCATCTACTTTGTATGCTTCATATTCAACATAACTTTGTGTGTTGACATATCAATATGCACATGCGTTAGCAATGCCCATATTATATGAGAACTGGTAAGCTATGTGCTTCAACTCTCTTTCTTTTTTTGTATGTGGGTGGCAATCAGTGGGCAATACTGCTATTAGTAACCTTGTCCAGCAAAAAAGGTCCTAGTGCAATTTTCCTTTCTAAAGTTCTTTATTCCATGTTCTGTAAAATATGTAGAAGAAGGTGGCCAAATGTTACAAATGAGATAAAGTGCATGAACATCCTTCCTGATCCAGCAAGGGACCGCAATTTTGTAGTATCACTGTCATGGAAAGCCTTTCCTTAGAATGGTCTTTGTGCTTCTTTCCAGCACCATGTTAAATGGTTGCTTTCTACACGGGATGCTCTAGAATGAGCTATGAACAAATATTCTTCAAGGACCATCAAGATTTTATGCCTCCTGACTTGCTTTGGCATTCCTCTGCCCTGCTTTTTCTTGTATCTTCACTCTCAGATGTCACTGACATTGATTCTTGTTACCCTTTTGATGTTTTGCCACCTGTTGTGTGAAACACTTTGTCTGTTTCAATGTCCATAACATGTCTTCATGAGATATAGCCATTTGATCCATTGGTGAAAAGATGTGCATGGACTGGGATGTTATTAAACTGTGATTAGGAGTGCCCAAATCCAACAATTCTGACAAAACAAGGATGTTAGCTTCCTTTGGGAAGGTGCTTTTTTGGCATATCTGATTTCTTGGAGTTGTGTAATGTGGCCTTTTCCAATCAGTACCTTTTTTTTATTCCTCTGCTTCTACACTCTTTTCATCATCAGTCCATGAGGTGAGCATCCTGCTGACAAAACTTGCTGACATCCAAACAAACCCAAGTATAATTTAAATAACATTTTGATAAGATATGCTTTCATGGTTACTTGGTTTAAAAATTCCTTAAAAACTCTCTTTTTTTTGGGTATTTATTGAAGTGAATATGCAAGGATATAATGTCTACGTAAGCCCATTTGCATGTCCTGATGTTTCTGATTTTAAAGGCTAAATATTCATCTTGGTCCTGCAGTTATTAGATATAAATCATGAAGGATATTTGCCTCCTTTTGGTGCATACTAATATACTTGCTAAAATATACATCTTTTGCATGATGGAATGAATTAGATTTTTGGTATAGTTTTGAATCCATGAGGCATAAAGTTTTGTCTTGGCCAATATATTACTTTGCATTTTGACTCTTGTACTACCAATATCTAAGCAGCATTAAGCCATTAGTCCTGTTTCAACTGATCTTCTTAACAAATGAAATAGCATATTATTTATGATGGAAAAGTAGATTGCTTTGGCAACCAGAATTTAATGATGCATTGCTCTTTCTTTTCCTGATTTGTGCGGTTCCATCCTTCAGGTGATCTCGTATACAATATTGAAATACAGGAAATTGAAAAGGTCACATACTGTAGAGAATAGACAGCAACCAGGCCTTGATAAAACAGATGAGTTCAGTTTTTCTTTGCTTATGGAGGCTTGGAAGCCAATCTCAATGGGATTTAAGAAAAGGTAAATGTTACAGATTACACATGCCGGTTGTACATTCTGTAGTAAAGGGCCATTCTTAACATACTAATTTTCTTCCACATGCAGAAAGCAAGGTAAGAGTGTATCTACATATCTCGTCATGGCCAGTTTTGAGTTGCAATCTGAAGTCGCAGTATTAGGTTTTGCTTTTAATTTTTAATGCTTATGATTTTAAGATGTTTCATTCTTAGACCTTTGCCATTGTTACCTCTTGGTTTTAATTGATTTTAAAACCTAACCCAAGAGCAATATGTTAATAAGAGTAATGGTGAGGGAACACTAAACTTCTAGGCATCAGATTGGATGTCGTTTCAGTCAGTTTGGGCCTTTTGATATAGATTTAGCATACATGAGTTCTGGGTGTGTAGATTTTTCTGGATGAAACTATCTGTTAAGAGCTTTGAGGAATTTGAGGTTTCATTGTGCCTGATTTTAGCAGAGCAGACCAAGTGAGACAATAAATTGGTATAAGATTCAGATTGGACTAGATCCTGGAGGATGCAAAATGGAGCCAAAAATGGTCCAAACTTGGTTGAGCCTGGGTTAGCCTATCCATGTCTGCCCTTATAATTAATTACACTTTCAGAGAAATTGAATTATGCATATTGACATCTTTTTAGAAGAAACAATATTTGAAAAAGAGAGAAAAAAAGGAAAAGGCAATGCATGATGATTGTTGCTATATTGGATAGGATCAAATTCTAAAAGTTCTATCTTTGTAATTTTTTTCCTCTCGTGGTTGGTCGTATGTTTTTATTTTTCCTTCATTCTCTATCTGCCAATATGCACATATGCCCTTATGCCTTTTTTTCAAAGTGGAGCATCTGTACATTTTCTTCTTGTAGGTGGTGGGATTGTGTTGCGTTGCCTGATGACGTTGATTTCTGTGATGAAGCATCATTCAGAATGCAAATAAGAGACCTAGCATTCACTGTAAGCCTTCTTTGACGGACCTCATTTAATCACTTTGCATCAAACCTGTTTATTTTCATTTTCTATAATGGATGAGTGAATTTCTTTTTATGTTAATTGAAAATTTTAAATTTGGTTGGAAAGTTTTCTGGAACTCATTAAACTACTTTACCATTAATTTTTGCTATAGAATACAAATTTAAGAATGTCAGGTCATCAAGATTGTTAAGCGGTGTTGCGAAATACCTATTCTAGAACTTTTCATGATAGAGCTGGCAAGAACTCTTGATTAGCAACTGATTTATTGATATGGGCATTAATATTATACTGGTAAGAATGCTAGATGGTTATGATTGTTGGCAAGTTATCCCAAGTTTTTTGCATTGAGATCATTTTATGTTAGTTGGAAACTTAGCTTTGTTTATATTAAAACTGAATTTCTTTCCTGCAAATCCCTGGCAAAAAATTAATAAACTTTCAAATCTGGTCATTAAATTATTCCTGCTCTCTCAATCCTATTCCTGTGCTACTTGTAAACGAACAAAATAAACCATATCAGTACTCCAATGGATCCCAATATGCGTCCAGCTTCTGCTTTGGTTTCCAAGGAGTGGATTTTGGTACTTCTTGATTTGATTGCCTCCATGTATACTGTTTACCTTGAAAATGATGAGGAGAATTCTTGTTGTTCTTTATGTTATTGTTTTTTCACGAAGTAGTGAAATACCACATGGAAATTGAAAATAACTTTTGCAGAAAACTTTCTGCTATTCCTTACTTTCATTTGCACCTTGCTTTGGAAACAATTAATCTTTATTCCCAAATGCTCTAAAAATTTTACAAACAATTAAGCAAAGGGTTTTGCCATACAAGTTGTTCAGTCTAGTTGATTTTCCTTATTATGTTTTTGCAAAATGAAAAAAAAAAAAAAGCAAAAGCAATACCAAGCGAGCCCTAAACTTTGGGTATTGCCTGTTTATTTTTTTCAATCGGAATAACATGAGGTATGATAGTCTGGAGATACAATTAGTCTTTTTTTATTTTAATATTTAATTCAAAATTGTGAATGTTTTAAATGAAAGTGGTTGTCATCTTGTTACTTGGTAGACAACATGCACTTTTGGGCTATTTAGGTTATATGATTTGGAGCATGCCAGTCCAATCAGTCACCCTGAAGATAGAAAATATCTGCATGCTCCTTAACTTCTGACATGGTCCAGGCAAAAGGTATCTTACACATAAGAGACCTGTGACATACCTACTACACTGATACAACATTGGCCAGAGGAGCTATATCAATGACCATGTCACATTCATTACTTTGAAAAATGTCTTTCTTTTTTATTACCTTTTCCTTCTAGAGTTCCGTCATATCCATCATGTTGAATTTGTTTAATGGCTTCTAATCACGCTTGATTTTTGCTGCCTGAAGTTGTTGATGATCTTTGTTGTTAGACTGACTTCTATCCTTTAATCTATAAAATCTACACCAGTTGGGCTTTTTGTAGCAGTAACTTCATTATCAAGATTCGCCATACCAAGGATCGATAATGTTTTAATACCAACCCGGTACGGTATGGTACAATATGGGCTTTACTGTACTATTTCAATACTGTTTCAAGGCAATATGGTTTTGAAATGGCGAACCATTTTGGTTCCCCATTGGTACTGTTCGGTATACTTTGAACCGGATGTTTCGGAATGGTTCGGCATACCTTGTTTGTTATTAATGCATCAGACTTGCTAATGTCCCTTTTTTTCACTCATATCCCTTATCATTGAGCCACTTGTCCTTTTTTTTGAGACAACAAATTCCATTACCACAATCACCGGATGTTGATGACATTTGATCATGTGAAACTGGTGCTGCATCACACAGAGAAAATGTGGCTATGTACTTTCTATAAACTGGAGTTCCATGTTTTGTGCTTCTGATCCATGTGTAATGAATTCATGTTAGTTAATAAGATGAACATTCTGCCAAGCTCATTGTCCAACATTGATACATTAATCTGGACCATCAAATTTAAGTGACATGGATGAGTCAATGCTCAGTTGGATCAGATAATACTCTTAAAGATGGATTATTTCTTTGCTTGTGATGTGGATTTGGTAAATGATGTCCACCTTATCCCTTTAGGGATGAGATATCTGCATAAATAGCCTACGTGATGGGGCAACTTGCCACCAGAGAGCCAAACTGCCCTCTTGAAGTCATAGTTTTCTATTATTGATTCCAAGATCATCAGGGTATTTTAATTTGGACTTTTTTCACTCACACGCGCGCGCAGAGAGACGGAGACCTGGCTATATTTGAATGTTGCTAAGTCTAGATCCAATTGCCCTTTCCATCCTTGGATCCACATGAATCACAAATCCTAAAGATGAAAAAGATGAAAAAGTGGGGTGGCTTGGGGATCCATATGGATATAAGGGTGGAAATGGTAACCGGATTCAAGACTTGGTTATATTCAAATATGACCAAGTCCAACTCTCTCTCTCTCTCTATATATATATATATATGGCTTATTGCACATTCAAATATGATTAAGTCCAACGTAAACCTTTAGATGCTCCATTTAGAAAGAGTGATCTTTTAACAATCCATGGTAAGATAGAGATAGAGTTAGACCTAAACTAATATGGACAGAAATAAAAAAAGATATAATTATTTTTAATTTGAATGTCAACTTGGTCCTGAATAGAGTAGAGTGGAGGAAGCAGATTCATGTAGCCAACCCCATGTCGTTGGAAAAAGGCTTAGATGAGTTGAGAAAAAAAATCACTATTTGCACATATGCACCTAAAACCATCCTATTTTTGTTAGGATGTCCCTTAAGTTATATTTTGACTAAAGGTGTTAAAAAATAACTGTTTTAGTGCAAAAACATAATTACCCTTTTGCACTAAAACCATTGAAAATTTTTTTCAGGGGTTTAATGCAAAAGACAATGAAATCATTTTATATTAAAACAATTGTTTATTATTATTAACACTGTCTGTCAAAAATCTACAAGGGTGAGTTTTGAAGTTTTAATGTGCAATAGCCATAACTGCAAGGTATATAAGCAAATAATCCTTTTAATTTTAGTGATGTGATTTGCTTGCATGCTAGAAAGATCAGAATAACAATTTGTTATGTTTATCGTTGATTTAGATTATTTCAATCTTTTTGATCCTTTTTTTTCTTTTTTTTTTTGGTTTTAGCACCCATCACTGAACTGCTAGTTTTTATGATTGTCTCAGTCCACTTTAAACCCCCTGTTAAACTTCTAGGCCCCTTCATAAACATGCTCCGCCAAATCATCCTTCTTGAACGTGGGAAGGACGTTAGTCCCAGAG
Source organism: Calamus simplicifolius (assembly GCA_900491605.1). Lineage (NCBI taxonomy): Eukaryota > Viridiplantae > Streptophyta > Magnoliopsida > Arecales > Arecaceae > Calamus > Calamus simplicifolius. The sequence goes on from UESW01004251.1 coordinate 767,474, forward strand.
GCGGCGAAGACGGTTCTAGGAATCTCCTGAAGTCTCCTCCTCGGACGAAATCCTGCAAGAAAGTCTCCGAGAACCGGTTATTCCGGTGGGAACCCTACGACGCTCAAGCGAGAAAACTTGGGAAACAGTAACGAATGATGGACTAAAAACTTAGCCAGAAACTTAGAGTTTAGATCCCCCTCTCGTTATGAGCGAAGGTTTTTATACCTATTCGGAAGTCCCTCTTACTCCCTTTTTGGAAGGTTGTTGATTCCGAGACATCATCGTCTAGCAGGGGATAGGTGGCAAGGCCGATAGGGACAGATCGCAACTACCTCTGAACTTGTCAGGAGGGGTAGCATGCCATCCCCTTCTGGCACGATACGACGGTCGGCAGTAGGCCTGGTCTTGTCAGGCGTGCGCCGTAACTAGCATGGCTGCGAGGGCCACATGCAGTTGTAGGTGATAGGTGGTAGGTGGGCTACGTGGCGGTTGCTGGTGTCAGGTGGGCCACGTGGTAGTTGCAGGTGGCGAGGCCAAGGGGGACCCTGGAGCCCGAGGCCGAGGGGAACTTGTGAGCCCGAGGCCGAGGGGGACCCTGGAGTCCGAGGCCGAGGCTCCATCAGTTACTTGATTCGTTACCCTAACGTGGCTTGATCAACCGCAATTGGTCCCGAATTCTGTTCGAACCATTTGCGCATTCCTGGTGTTGTGCCACCTCCAGGGCATAGAGAGTAGGGTCTCTTTATTCCGCTGCTTCTATACCCTCGCAGCAGTCGGGCTGGTGGTTGTTCCAGCCAGGTCTGGCGAGCCATAAAGTTGGGTCTTCCTACGTCCGTCAAAGGGATGGAAGATCCGATTTTTCTTTGCAGACCTTGAGGGGTGAGGACGAGTTGGGGGGATCCGCACCTAGGGTCCAACAAAAATCTGTCGGTGGTCCCGAGGGACTAGGAGGCATTCGATCAGCTGCGGACCACCGTGGTCCCCTGCTGCCACGATCTCTGTCGGAGGGGAACCTCAGGCTCGCAGTATCATTCCGAGCAGTGGTGAGCAGCCACGAAGATTCTTCCCTCTTTTCCTTTTCTTTCATTCTTTCCTTTTTTTTTAAAAAAATTGGTTCTAACTTGTGCAGATATAAGGTTGCCGACCGACACGATGAGAGAGATCGTGAAGAGGCAGAGGACCGCCGATGAAGCAGGGGGGTCGAGGAATAGGCCTCGGTCTGAGTCCCTTGGCCCCCCTTCAGCGATCACGGGGAGGTCGCCCGCCGATCGTCCCTCCTGCAGCCCCGCCGATTGCACCGTCGATAGATCTAACCGTCGACATGCCCCTGAGGAGCTGAGGGCCGCGACGGTCCACCGAGCACAGAGCCACCCCCTGGGCGCGGAGCCAACCCATCCTGCAATTGCGGCAATTTTGGAAGAGGGTCCGTCGGCGAGCGGGGACGTTGCGGTAGCGGCCGAGGCAGCCGCAGAGGATGCCCCGACCGGCGAGGTTTGCGGAGGAGCATCGCCGACGCCTGGGGCGACATCCGTGTCCTTGGCCTCGGCCGAGCCTAGGGGGAGGAGGAATGAGGCGATCCCATCCCGGGCTTCCCTCCTGAACCACGGCCGCATGGTGGAGCGGCTGTTGGCCAGTGTCTGCATGCCGGAGTTCCAGGCGGAGTTCAGCCGACTGGATGCCTCCACCATCCTCTAGGACACTTTCGCGGTGCATTTGTGGGTAAGTACTTTCTCTCCCATGTGAATCACTTTTTTGCTTCACTGTGTACTAATGGAGGCCTCCCTGTGTAGGCGGTGAACTCCCTATCGGCCTTGAGGGACATCACCCTCTGGAGCGACAGCGCCCACTAGGAGACCTCAGCCACCTTGGCCCAGGTCGAGAAGGCCGAGGGTGTTGGAGGCGGCCCGAGGGGAGGCCGAGGAGGCTAAGAGGGCATTGGGGGTGGCCCGAAGGGAGGCCGAGGAGGCCAAGAGGATGCTGAAGGCGTTCCAAGAGGAGGTCGAGGAGATCAGGCGTTAGGGAGTGGTGACCTTGGGCATGCCCATGCCGCCGAGGCGAAGTTGGAGAGGACGGCGGCCGAGCTGAGGGCTCGTCGACACCAATTGGACACGGTGATCCAGGAGGTGAAGGAGCTCGAGGAGTGGACTGAGGACGTCGAGATCGCCCGGATGGCTGATGCCAGGGTCGCCGATGCTGATGCCGATGTTGCCGACGCACCGCCCGAACAAGCGAAGCCCTTTAGAGGGCACAAAACGAGGAAAGGGCTGCAGTGGCGGAGGGGGCAGTAGCATAGGCGATAGAGCACCTCCAAGGCTTCCGAGACGGCAAGGGAAAGGCTACGAGGGTCTCGGCACCGCGAGCTTCAACGACCTCGAGCCCGACATCAGCGAGTCGGAAGAGCCGACTGGTGGCGGATCTGCGCCGGCCGATGCCTGAGAGTCTCCTGCTGTACTTTTCTTTTTGCTTTTGTTACCACTGTATAAATGTTGACTTGAGTCGGCATTTTGTAGACATTTGACAAGTAATGAAAATTATTGTCTTTTCTTGAAATTTCTAAGCCTTTGAAAAACTTCTTCGAATACTTAGCTCTGTGTAGCGCGTTCTTCCCTCAGTCCGCATTTGTAGGACCTTCCGATAGGGTTGCATCGGTCCTGGCGAGGTCGGAGTACTCGTCCGCTTGCCGTAAGTGGGCTCGGGTCGGTGCTTAGTTGTAGTGCCCAAGTGGATCCCAGAGCGAGTGCCGAGGTTGACTTGAAATTGGCCTTTGTGAAGACTCGAGGTCGGCCTTGGGTGTTGATTTTGCAGTAGGTTGTGGCGCTGATTTGCCGCCGTGTTCTAAGGTGCCGACCAGGGTCAGGCTTTGGTGCCGAGCTGGCCTTGGACTTCAGTGCCGACCGAGGTTGGGCTTTGGTGCCGAGCTGGCCTCGGGCTTTAAGTACCGATCGAGGTTGGGCTTTGGTGCCGAGCTGGCCTCGGGCTTTAAGTGCCGACCGGGGTCCGGCTTTGATATATACTCAAATATTTGTGTACATTACTGGTAGTATCGATGAGGTTATCAGAGTTTCAGGTGCGGGGGAGTGGCTGCCCATCCAGTCCCTCGATCCAGTACACTTTGCGGTGGAGGGCTTCGGTGATCCGATAGGGTCCTTTCCAGTTTGGCGACAGTTTGCCTCCCTTCGTGGGCTTTGAGACCTTGGCTCGCCTGAGAACCAAGTCCCCTGAGAGGAATGCCTTAGGGCGGATGCGAGCGTTGTAGTACCTGGCGGCTCTCTGGCGATAGGTAGCCATCCTGCGTTGCGCTTGGTCACGCACCTCCTCGACGAGGTCGAGGTTGGCCCGCAGTCGGTTCGGGTTGTCCTCATTATATGACTGCACTCGAGGACTTGGGATGCTGATTTCCATGGGGATGATAGCTTCGGACCCAAACACAAGGCTGAAGGGGGTCTTCCAGTGGAAGCCTGCGGCGCCGTGTGATAGGCCCACAGCACATTAGGGAGCTTCTCCACCCATCTTCCTTTGAAGTTATCCAGCCGCGTTCTGAGCCCTTGAAGGATGGTGCAGTTTGTCACCTCAGCCGCTTCGTTTGTTTATGGATGGCTGACAGAGGTGAACTGCTGGTAGATGCCTTCGTGGATCTCATGGAGGACGTAGTCAGCATTGTAGGGCCGACACACTTAAGATTGGGTACGAGGATCTTCGGTACAGTCGCTCGTCCAATATCAGAAACTTGGGAGCTCGCCGTTTAAGTAGCTTGGCTTCCGTAGGGTCTTTGGGAAGAGTGCTGTCGGTGAGGTATCGGATGTATGCATCCATCAGTTGGGCTCTTGGTTGGCTGGCAGGACCTCGCGACCTCGATGCTCGGGACCTCAAGCTCTCCACATATGTCCTCCCCAGGGTCTCGTCAGCCGAGGTGGCCAGACGAGATAATGTGTCGGCTCTGGCGTTCTCGCCCCTGGATGTAGCTGACACTAAAATGAGCAAAAAATGAGGTATGTGATTGGACCTTACCCAGATAGCGGGACATGATGGGGTCTTGGGCCTCGTATTCTTCAGCAATTTGCCCGAGACAAGTTGGGAGTCGGTGAAGGCTTGAGGTGTTTCACTCCGAGCTCCTTGGCGAGCTTCATTCCTGCTAGCAAAGCTTCGTATTCCGCTTGATTATTGGTGGCGGGAAAGAGGAACTGGGGGCGTACTCCATCGCCACTCCTGGGCTCGCTAGGATGAGACCGGCTCTACTTTTCTGGGATTCAATGTGCCATCCACATGGAGGATCCAGTCTTTCCTTCCCACTTCGGACGTAATGTCTGAGGGAGCCGAGTGAGACTCCTCTGGTTGCTCATCAGTCCAAGTGCACTCGATCAGGAAGTCCGCTAAGACCTGGGATTTCATGGCCAACCTCGGCCGGAACGCAGATCGAACTCCCCAGCTTGATCGCCCACTTCGCTAGTCGACCAAGGTGTCAGGACAGGACATGATTTCTCTAAGCGGCTGGTTCGTGAGCATCATGATCGGGTGGGCTTGGAAGTAAGGTCTTGCTGGTGTAATAGATAGGCCTCTGTGTCCCGTCATCGTTAACGCGAACGAGCACGGAGCTGACCGCCTCGAGGAAGCCGCAAGGTAGAGGAAGAGTTCCTCTCCCTCCCTCGGCTTGGATAGCAATGGCGGAGTAAACATGCACTCCTTCAGCTTCTTGAAGGCTTTCTAGCACTCCCCTGTCCACTCGAATCCGTTGATTTTACGTAGGGCCTTGAAGAAAGGCATGCACCTTTTTGCCGACTTGGACAGGAAGTGGCTCAGGGCTGCACTCTTCTGGTTAGGCGCTGCACCTCCTTGTTGGCTGGAGGTTTCATGTCGAGGATGGCGCGGATCTTGTCGGGGTTTGCCTCGATCCCTCGCTGGGTCACTAAGAACCCCAGGAACTTGCCCGCCGTGACCCGAAAGCACACTTGCGAGGGTTCAGCCTCATCTGGAAATTGGTAGAGGTTGTCGAAGGTCTCGCCAGGTCAGCAACATGATCATCGGTACATACTTTTGGTCAGCATGTCATCACGTATACCTTCATGTTGCGTTCGAGTTGGTCCTCGAAGACCTTGTTCATCAGCCTTTGGTATGTGGCTCATGCATTCTTCAATCCGAAGGGTATTACCTTGTAGCAATAGACTCCCTTCTCAGTCACAAATGAAGTAGCCTCCTCTCGTCGCTGGGTTTATCCTAATCTGGTTGTACGGAGAAGGCATCCATGAAGCTGAGGGTCTCGTGGCCAGATATGGCATCCAACAACTGATCGATTCTGGGCAGCGGGAAGCTATCCTGAGGGCACGCCTTGTTGAGTCGGTGAAGTGGACGCACATCCTTCAGTTCCTACTGGCCTTGTGGACCATCACCACGTTGGCCAGCAGTCTGGATAATGCACCTCCCGGATGTGGCCGGCGACAATCAGCTTGCGAACCTCCTCGTCAATGGCCCTCTGCCGCTCGGGGGCAAAGCTTCTCTTCTTCAGTTGGATCGGCCGGCACCTTGGGTTGAGGTTGAGCTTATGAGTGATCACCTCTGTAGTATACCTGGCATGTCTGACGCTGACCAAGCGAAGACATCCGAGTTGGTCCGTAGGAAGGTGAGGAGTCGGTCTCTTGCCTCCTCGAGAAGTGCTCAACTTGGACCGTTCTGGTCGGGTCCTCCCCAGCGGGAAGGTCAACAAGTGCTCGATCGGCTCCCCCCTCCTCTCCGAGTCTCTGGGATTGAGTGACTCGGGCGCTGGCGGGGCCGACGCCTCCTGTGGGCTGGGAGCCGCATGGTAGCAGAGCGGTACTGGGTTTCGCTCCTGGGCATTTCTTCGATTCTCTTACTAGTGTGGAATCTCATTAGCAGCCTCTTAGTGGAGATGATGGCGTCTAAAAGATTCAGGCTGGGTCTTCCGAGAATGGCATTGTAGGCCAGGGAGATTCGGATGACAGGAACTTCATGAAGACCATACTCTGGCATGGTGACGTTTCGGCTATGACTGGGAGGGTGACCTCTCCTTTCACCCTCACAGTCTCCAGTGAAGCCCATTAGGGGCATGATCACAGGCCAAAGGGAGCTAGGGGACAAGTTCATCCAAACAAAAGCGTCGTAACTGAGAATGTCGATCGAACTTCCACTGTCAACTAAAATTCTCTTTACGGGATGCTTTGCGATCGTCATGGACACGATGACGTTGTCATCATTATGATTATCTACTTCCTCAAGTCCCTTTTAGAAAAGAAAATTACATAATCTACCCCCTCTTCCCCCCGTGGCCTCTTGGAAGTGCTGCTTGCCCCCCAGGAAATCATGGCCACCGTCTTCTCAATCGGGGCGTTGTCGATACCGACCTGGGTAGGCGGGGGTATCGACGGGTCCGGCGCTGCTGGGTTCCCCATCTGGATGAATTTGCTGAGGTAGCCCTGCTGGATGAGGTCCTCGATCGCCTTCTTCAGCTGGCGGCAATCCTCTGTGTCATGGCCGTGATCCTGATGGAAGCGACAGTAGAGGTTTTTGTTGCGGGGAGCTTTTGGTTTCAAGGGAGCAGGGTGCTGAAGATACGACTCGCCCTCGATTTCCATTAGGATGTGAGATATAGGGCGAGCAGAGGGGTGAAGGGTCCCTCCCTTGGGGCGAGGGCCCGTGATCGGTTGTTCGGTCGTCGGGGAAGCTCAGGTCTCTCGGGACGAGGTTTGTCAGGTTTCGGAGGGCCTTCTTTTTGCTGGGACCTCCATCCGCCTCGCGCCGAGAGGAGTCGGCTTCGTCGGCGCGGATATACTTTGTGCTCGGCTCAGTAACTCGGCGTAGGAACTGGGGGCTTCTTGTCGAGGGAGTAAGCGAAGCGAGAATGACGGAGACCTCGCTTCAGGGCTAGGGTGGCCACGGAGTCGTCGAGGTTGTAAACTTCGAGTGCAGCTTCCTTGAACCGCGCCACGAAGTCGCTCAGTGACTCGCCACTCTTCTGCCGGACGGCAAATAGGCTGTCGGCCACCCGCGGGATCCTTCGGCACGCATCGAAGTGCGCCAGGAAGGCCCTCTCCAACTGCTGAAGAAATTGATGATGCATGGCGGTAGGCAGGAGTACCATGCACGCGCAACCTTCCGAAGAGTGGCCGGGAAGGCGATGCAAAGGAGAGAGTCGGTCGCTCCTTGGACTTGCATGAGGACCTTATAGTTCTCAGATGGTCCAAGGGGTCAGTGGTGCCATCGTAAGGGTCTAGCTGAGGAGGCGAACCGGGTCGAGATTGGTTCCTCCATAATACGCTGGGACAGCGGAGGCGGCTGTCGTAGTCCGCCTCGGTTGATTGGTGATTCTGTGGCTGAACTCCTCAGCCGCTGGTTGTACTCATCCAACCGTCACTCGGCCCGGCGAGCAATCCGGTCATCGAAGGACCCCTTCCTTGAAGATCCTGAGGATAGGGAAGGGCGGTGCCAATGATGATGCCCCCGCTCGGTCTTCCTCCCGGGCCGTCGTTTGCGGGAATCGTCAGAATGGGGGAGGGGGACCGAGGCCTCTTGGAGACCTCCTGACGGTGATGCTTGGGCGAGGTGTGGCGGCGGTAAGCCTCCCTATGAGGGGATCTTGCACGAGTGGATTGCTGACTGGGCTGGGCCGCCCTCTCGCCCTGTGAGGGCGGCCTCGGGTGTTGCCGGTGGCCGTGGGATGCTGCTGCGTGCCGCCAGCCATTGCTGTAGCTCATGGACCGCCGCCATAAGTGACTGGACTTGTAGAGTGAGAGCGGCGATTTGGGCATCCTGAGGTGGTGGCGAAGGCGGAGTAGGAAGGTTAGCCTCCTGCTGCCCAGCCCCCTGGTGATGCCCCCCAGCGTGGCTGGTGGAAATATCTTGGGCGCGCATCACCACCAGCTTCTTGTTTTCTAAAGAGAGTGGAGGTCTGCAGCTAGCTGTTTAGAAGCTTTCTATCTCCTTAGCTTTTTCCTACCTGGCGCGCCAATCTGTTGCCGCCAAATCATCCTTGAACGTCAGGAAGGACGTTAGTCCTAGAGGCACGAAGATGGTTCTAGGAATCTCCTAAAGTCTCCTCGGACGGAAATCTTGCTAGAAAGTCCCGATGACTGGTTGTTCTGGTGGGGACTCTCCGATGCTCAAGTGAGAACTTGGGAAACAGTAACGAATGATGGACTAAAAGACTTAGCTAGAAACTTGGAGCTCAGATCCCTTCTCTCGTTATGAGCGAAGGTTCTTATACCTGTCCGGAAGTCCCTCTTATCCCCTTTTTGAAAGATTGTTCTTATCTTGCTCATCATGACCTCCAGATATACCATATATGTAGGATGATCCCCTAGTTTCTGGTTCCAGATATACTGGCTAAACCTTTACTTTCTGCCATGCTACATTTCACCAGCCCTATGTCCTGTTTGGACGTGGAGAATAAACTATCTGTGGAATACTCCTCTGTGGAAGTATACTGTAGAGGTTGGAACAAAGGACAGTTCAGTTAGGTTCTTACCAGTTTGTATTTTCTTCCTATCCCTGATTGGTTGGAGTATATATATAATTTCCAAGGTGATTTAAGTTATCCTTGGAAAAATAGGGGTTGGGCAATCAGTTAAGTGATTGCCAAACCTTACATCCATGTGGGTTTCCCTTGCAAGTTTGAAATTTCCTGGTAATGATTATGTTAGGGTTTCTTTCAATTTCAATTTTGTATTTATATGATTGTAATTTTGAAATTTAGAAATACACACTGAGAATGAACAGAAGATGCAGCTAGTGGCTCACAATTGGTGTTTATTGATCCAACGTAGGAAATGTAGATATCAGTTGTTTCTTTATACTGGTTCTTGTGATTTTTCAGGTACCTAGAGAATCTGATGGCTCATTAGCTTTGCTCAACATTTAAATTTATTTTAGCTAACAAGCTCCTTTTATTCATCCAATCAGTACTTGCATTTAATGTGGACCTGTGAAGTCATTATCTTTTTGTGTATAAACAGTAATCATTTTTGTATTTTTCCTGAGATATAATATTTGATGGAATGGTATCAATTTTCAGTCGCTAAAGCTTCTCAAGGAAGCCATCTTCAACGAAGAATGCGCATCCTGTATCCTTTTCAGTTTGAACATCCTTTGAAATTCTGCCAACCAGAGTTAACCATATCTCCTTCTTTGTAATGATACTTTTCTTTTATCAGATATGCTTTCTCAAAGCTATCCTTGACTATGGAAAGTATTTTCACTAGAAATCTATGGGCATATTATTGGCATGTTTGAGCTGAATAATCTGTAAGTAATGAGCTTTTGTCTGCTGTTCTGCTGTTGATATTTATCTTCTTATTCATGACTGACTTAATAGTCTTTTACTATCTTATTCTCCTTTTCATATTTCTATCCTCTTCTCTATAAATATGATGTTAAAAATTCATCCAAATTGTATATTAAGACTCTGGTCGTGAACTGACTCTGCAGTGACCTAATTGTGGCATCACCAGTGGAGGACTATTTCATATATATTGATGATCTTCCATGCAAAGAAAAGGTTAACATCATTGTGCTTAACTCCTTATCATATTTGTTATACTTGAATCAACCTGACTGTCAGAGAATATGATCTGCTGCAGCGTGAAGCTGAAACAGTAACACGCCCCCTGTTAGATGCTCTGGGTGATGAGTATTCGGTTTGCTGTCAAGGTATGGTAAGCTATTTATTTGCTAATCATGAATAATCCAGTGCCACTATTGGAGGTTTATTTTCAGGTTGATAGCCTGCAATAATAACTTTCTCATTCTTTTCCTGAAGCCATCTCTTTCACGTATCTCATTTGCTGATCCCATCTTGATGAAATTAATGGTTGGCTATTTTTGTTTTCTATAAAATATAATGCTCATGAATGTGTGCACTAAGCTGCTTAGCTTGAAAATTTTGAGAACGGATTTTAGAAAGCTTGCACTGATGAAGACTTTTGCTAAAATGGAGAAATGGAATTCAAAAGCACAGACCAATTAGCTGGTTGAGCTCAGTTGTTATGCCAATGCACACACTTGCACATGCAAACTGCTTTATGCTAAGAATAGGGCAATGCTAACATGCTGATACAGAAACTTTTGTGCTGAAATTGGGTTTCTAGATAGTGTTCTCTTCACATGATTTCTTGATATGGGTATTATTGATTTTTTACCTTTGTTAATTGGAATGTCATAGATCTAGAGCAACAAGTTCTTAAAGTGGATCAACATCATAGCGTGGACCAAGGAATAATTTAATTAGTTGTGGAGTAAAACTTCATCTTAACCATTTGTGGCCAATCTAAATGAAATTTGAGCATGTTTTACTTCTGGTCAACTCCAGCAAACTTTGTGTCAGTTATATCATCCAGTTTTATGCATAATCATATAATAATTGGGACCAGAAAGCCTTTCTTATCGTTGAACCGCAGCTTGTTATTGTTCTATGCATACAGTGTTGATTTTGAATATTCAAGATGTAAGGTTATTAACTTGTAAATTATTAACGCTATTATGAATCTAGCCAGCATCAGTTAGAGAAAGCTGATATGCTGTGAATTACTACATCTAAAATTTGCGACATTGCATGGGTTGGTCAATCATGATGCGGCTGTATAAACCTAGAAATTTGTCATGCTTAATGAAATATTCAACTGATTAATGGGCACTACATATTAACAAACTTTGCACTTATAGAAGTTGATTAGGTGTCCAGCAAAACGATTGCAATTCCATTCATCTTGGCCAAAATGATGTGATTTTGCCAATTGCATCTGAAACAGTGCAAGTTCCTTTCTGACATACCTTTGATATCCTTGTCAAAAGAGAGGGGGGGGGGGAATATTGGTTCATTACTTATATGGAAATCTGCCTGGTCAAATTTGATCCATTTTGTCTGGTTTCCAGCTTTTTAAGCTAGACATAGGCATTGGAAGTGAGCTTCTACACAGTGAGTGATTATGTCATTCTCTTCACACTTCTGGAGGCTGCAATTGTTCATTTCTGGCTATGATCTTTGTCATGGTGAATTTTTGGCTTTCTCAGAAAATAAACAACTGCTCTAATATTCCATGATCAGAGATGATGCACACTAAGACTATAACTCTTATCATGTGTCATATGAAGCTCAAATCTTTTAGTTCTCAGTCTACCTATGAAAACCTACATGACTATGACTTTTTATGCAGCTAGATTGACCTGATTATATCTACACCAGGCACTTTGATTGCCTTGCACATGATCACCTAATCTGCAGTTACCCTGCACACCACTTGTTAGGATATGATTCTGTGCATTTTGTTGTTTCCTTCTAGAACCATGGCCCATTCATTATGCTTGCCATTTTATCAACACCTTTGGGCATACCATGACATATATTAAAATAATATGCAGGATGACCTAAAAGAAGATTATATATGCACCTCAAAGATGTAACGCAGAAGAAAAGAATGAAATTAGTAACATCTAAAATTAAACTAATAAAGAAAACTCCCCTAAATTGCAATAGAATCAATACCTACTACAACTAGATGTATATGAAGAATGCCTGAAATATGAACTAATGAAATGCAAGGAAATTAAATACAACTCTTGCAATATATAAGGCTGAGATCAGATGCAATTATTTCAACAATAAAACTAACAATCTATAGATAGAAACTATATGCATGATTAGGATTTAGAAGGTTGCCAAATCTATAGAGTTGGTTCAACCCTTGAAATTCCTTTGGGTTATGTGAAATGTGTTCACACCAATTGGCAAAGTGGTGTTATGAAACTTTACAATGAATGATGATTTACAAGGTTTGCGGAACTAGCATTGGGGATTGTATTGGCCAGCTGTTAGTCTGGTACCATACTAATACAAACTGCACTAACTCAAGGCTTATCAGAAGCAGAGGCAGGGGGAGGGGGGGGGGAGGGGGAGGGTCCTACTATTTGTGTACCAGAAAAAAATTATTAACAACTAACCATTTTTGGCTATGCAGTCATAAGTTGTTTTAGATAGCTGTCAAAATATACAAGCTGATAATCAGTGACATTGCTTTCTAAGAGAATTCTAACTTGAATTGATAATCATGTCATTTTGGTGTGTATTCTTCCAGTGAAATGCTTATCTACTTGATACTCTGTTTTCTTGTTTATCAGGGACTGCATTCTTCCCTTTACAAAGCTGTATGAACCATTCGTGCTGTCCAAATGCTAAAGCATTCAAAAGAGATGAGGTAATGCTTGAATTTATTATAAAAACAGTTTAGAATCAAAATAATAATGCTGAAGAATTTCATCTGTTGATTCATTAAACAAAATCTGTATGTTTGCCCATGTCTTGCTAAACATATATAGTACAATCTTTTTCTATATTTTTATTATCCTGTTCTTTTGAATTATGTTCTACCCATCCATTATGCCACTGATGATAACAAGGAGGATGGTGGAAGTTGGTAGCCTTTTATTGCCGGTCCATTTTGCATTATGTAAATGAAGAATATTCTACATTTGTAGAATATATAAAAACATTCCTACATTTTAAAGGCTTTATTTTGGATTTTGTTTTTCCAGCCAAGTGTAAGAAGTCATATTGACCTTTTTGCCCCTGAAGTTTTCTGAGTTACGTATATGTATTTGGTTAATGCAAGAGAACTAATTGGAGGCCAGTTTGAAGTGATGCAGTGGTTCATTTTTCTTCCATGATGGCAATTCTGTGTTTCCTCATAACTAAGGGGCATGGACTCAAGTTCAGTTGGAATTGAGCACGGACAATTTGTTTCCCCATAGCTCAAACACTGCAGCCCAAGTTGCCATTCACTCCAAAAGACCAAACTTAGCTTTGAAGTCAAGTTGTGGGTGTGAGCAAGGCATTCAGTGCTCTCCTCCTTTCTCAGAATTATAATTTTAGCATCTAAAAACTTTACTTCCATTGACCCACCTCCTTCAAAACAAACAGTAAACTCAGGTTCTCAGAACAGAATTTCTCAACTTCTGACACTTCCAGGGAAACAAACTTTAATCTTTTCATTCATGCCAAGACCACCTGTTAGAATGGAAAAATGAGAATAAAAGAACTATCTGTTGTATTTTCTATAGCTTTTTGACTTCCTTTATTTAGATTCTTTCAAGCTGAGGTTAGAATATTTGGGCGATGACTCAAGTGAGGCCAAGTTGTAGGTCATAGCATTCTTTGATACTTTCCAGAAAGCAACTAGGGGAATTTGGAATCTATCTTAATGAGGTTTGACTGTGCACATATATGATGCATGATGATCCGTGGATTGGACAACTTGGAATCATATGAAAAGAGTTTGAGTGAGCTGTTCCATCGTGCAGTGTTGCAGAATAGAGAGGGAAGTGTTCTGATAGGATCAAGGGTTTTCTTTTTGTTTTATGTAGTCAGAAGTGAACGAGCAGCAGGAAATGAAGGTTGATTTTCAGGATATGGCATTCAGAAATCAGGTAGTAGTAATATTTAACAAAGAGAAAATGACAAAATATTTTCCTAGTAAGCATGTAGCTAGTTATCTGTTGTTAATGCATAAGTCAAGACCTTGCATGACTCTGCTCTTTATAGCTGCTTTCCATGCACACTTAAATCAATTTCAAGAAAGAATCTTCTTGTCTTTTGCCCTGCTTTGAAGACTGTAAGGGCATAAAGAAGGCCCCAAATTAGGGTTTGGATTGATTTAGAAGAAAGAAGCCTTGTTTAATAAAAGATGGGCTACTTCAAGCTTAATTTGCAAGTTTTATGCAATCTGAAATATATGCATTGATCTAGAAAATCTCAAATAACAGTTAGGGATCATAAAGGACTTTGGATGGTTGTGATGCTCTTAGTGGAGAGGACAAGGAAAGGACTAGTTGCAGTAGTTTGGTTTACCAACAGTGCTGGTAGTAACGGCTAATTTTGTGGTTGACTTTTCTTGGACGTGGAAGGCTGAAGAATGATAAACATGAATGGAGACTTTTCTTGGACGTGGAAGGCTGAAGAATGATGAACATGAATGGAGAGAAAAAAACAAGAAGAGTAACAAAAGGGAAGGAAAAGGGATAAGTAGAGTGAGAGTAGAAAGAAATGGCTAATAAGTTAGGAAAAAGAAGAGAAGAGGAGGGAAAAGAAGACGGAGGTGTGGGTGAAGAGATGAACATAGATCAAGACAATGATGAGGTGCCGGAGAGAGGGAGAGGGAGGAGGAGCATTGATTGAGACATAAGAGGGGCCCAGATGGAGAAAGAGGAGGCATGTGGGATTGAAAGAGAGGAGGATACTTGCAGGGCGCGCGCACGCGAAAGAGAGAGAGAGAGAGAGAGAGAGAGAGAGAGAGGTTGTTGGATCATGAGAGAAAGGGCTCTCAAAGGGATGAAGGTGGGGCTATGGACAAGGTAACTGAGATGTGAAGTAAGTTTTAGTAAGGTATAATTAATATATAATATTATTATTTATATATTTATTAGTTTAGTGTTGGACCAAGCCTATGGAGTGTTTAAACAACTCAAGCCCAGCAATTTATTTGGGCTCAAGTTTTTTAGGCCCTGCCCAACCGGGTCAGTGGGCTGAAAACCTCTTGCCCAGGCCTGTCTAAATTTGGGACAGGTGGGGCAGGCTTAATTTCCCCTAGCATGGTTGAAACCTCCAGTTCTGCAAACTAAAGCCTCTTTTGGTGTACCTCTGAAGATTCATACGAATTATTGTTTCATAAGCAGTGGAATTCAATCTTTGTGCTGCAGTATTCTTGTCTATCATATTGTGCAAGAGTAATATCCTTGCATTAGAACTTCTGCTTTATGATGGAGTAAGTCATAGCAACTTCCTTAATTTACTGGGTCTTGTGTCCATGATGGAGAAACCCTCGAGTGAATTTAGGGGGTTTGATTTTGTGTATGGTAGCTAGGGGATCTGTGCATCCACAACGTTCAAAATTGAAGCTCTCGGCATTTACTTCTCTTTTCTTCATTTTGTCATTTTCTTACTTCCATTGAGTTTTACTTCCACATCTTGAGGTTCTAATATTGCAGAAAAGGTTATATGATTCTCTGACTATTGTTTTGTTTCCCACTGATCTGAAATTTGATTACTATCACAGGATAAGGATGGACATGCAGTGATAATTGCACTCCGGCCCATTTCCATTGGAGAGGAGGTACCATTTATACCAAATGACTTGGAATGGCATTGTAATTTTCAGAAAAAAATGCGCTTAAAAAAAATCAACATCTTCTGTTCTGACAACTTTAGTTAGCTAAGAGTATGTGGTTTGCTGCTTCATGTCCAAATCTAAGTATATGAAAAAATTCTGCAGATTACCATTTCATACATCGATGAAGATCTCCCATGTGATGAGAGACAAGCTCAACTGGCTGACTATGGCTTCAGATGCAGTTGCCCAAGGTGCCTCCGAGAGCAATCCTAGCCATTGTTATCAAATAGAAGGAGCTGGACTGATATTGTTAAGTGGATCAGAATTCGAGACAACCGGAGATTAGTAAAAATTACTTAAAAGCTTCTTTTGAGTACGGTTTTGGGTGCTTGTAAAACAATTTGCTCTGTTTTCTGTTTGTTATATATGAATTGAACGTTAAAAAACATAAATTTCATGTATCATTGCGAGCCAGCTGTTTAATGTATCAAAGCCCAAGTTTGGCGTTTAGAGCTCTATGTTCCAGATAGTTTGCTCATGAAAGTTCTGTTTTCTGATCATCGGATAGGTGATAGTGTTGAAGACCTGAGTTTTCCGTATCAAAGGCTTGAGATATCTCGAACACTGTTTACAACCGTTTTAGTTTTCTCAACGGGTTAAGGACTTCAGCACCATATACACTGGCTTGGAACATGGCGGAACGTGTTTGCTCGTAATATTTTAAAAACTCTGTTAATTAAATGCATGGATATCCGATGTATGCTATTTAACAATCATAATTCTGTACCAAGTTTCCGTGATTTTTTTTTTTTTTTCATTGTTTGGTGATTTCACGCATTGGTTAGCACGATATTGCCTGATCACTTCTAACTATAAATCGCAGACGATTCATGGGCTTCGGCTTTTCTCCCAAGGGATATATATCAGTGATCCGTAGTGATTCTGAGGTCTCTCTGGATGCCTGCTGTAATCCCAGGTAATAAATGTGGGATTACCTGGATTGGGGGTCATCTGGGATTTTCGAGTTTACGTATGACATCTGGGATTCCCAAGTTTATGCATGTCGGATGGGTTCCCGATCTCCTTGATCCGAGGTGTTGCGACTCCTTCATCCTCGCACGAGCCTTCAACTGGTAAGCTTCTGCCCATGCTAGAGAGAGAATTGAGCGAGGGAGAGAGGGAGCCACGATCGAAGCAGGGGCCATGGCGGCCCTGTGTCAATCTTGGTTCAGGTCCGGTGGTGCACCTGTTGCCTCGCCGGGCCTGAGCTGTGGCCGGCAGCCCCGTTGGCATCGGAGGCAGCATTTGGTGGGGGACCGAATGGGGGAGAGAGGAAGGAGAGGGCCATGGCGGCCCTTCTCCTGGGTGGGAGCCGAACCGGCTCCTGCATTGGTTGAGGCTCGACGGCGCGCTTGTCACCTCGCCAGGCCTAGGTGGCGGCCGGTGATCCCCACCGGCGCTAGGAAAGCGTCTGATGAGGGTTCAGTCGGCCGGTGGTGGCTGGACGTGCCATCGGCACAGTAGGAGCCACGAACGAAGAGAGAAAGAAAGAGAAAGAGAAAGAGAGAGGGGGAGGCACGACCGCAGCGGCGGCCGGCTCTGGATCGGTCGTCGGCTGCCGGTTTGCCCGGAGATTGGCCGGCGACGACCCTGGCCGTCGGCACGGATCTCCCCTGGTTCGGGTGAACCAGGGGAGAGGGAGAAATAAAGAGGGAGAGGGAACAGGGGAAGCCCTGTTTTGGGCTTTGGGCCTTGTTGGGCCAGCTCGTGAGACCCTTTTGAGCTGATTTTTGGGCACTGTATTGGGCCGGGATTAGGAAAAAGAAAATATGGCCCTTATCAGTTTTGATCCTAGTTTCTAGGAGAATTTTTATTTCCCCATTTGGACTATTATTCTTGAAGATATTTGAGCCCAAAATTAGGCCCAAGATTAAATCGGGTAGAATCTAAGGGACACTTTATTATTCTAATTTTAGAGTTTTAATTGTGTAAAATGGTACCCAGATGTCCAAATAACTAGTTTATAGTTTGGGATTAGCGTGCTGAGCTAAGTAAGCCAATTATCATGATTTTATAAATTTTTTAATATATAGATCTTTGGATTTATAGCTCTATTAATTTATGAAATGAGAAAAATGAAAATTTGATATTTGATTTGGTTATTTCGAAATTAGTAAATAGTACCATGAGTATGCAATTGAGTATTTGTTATGGTTATATGCAACTGCTAATATTTTGCAAAGTAGTGGATTTATAAATATACAAAAGATGAAGGATATGAGTAGTTTAACTTTGCAAAATATATTGGTACTATTGATATAATTATATACAATTGCTAATAATGTATAAACCACTGTATATGTAAGAAGCTTATGCTTGTGTTGATGCATGATATGTTACATGTAAAATATGATAATGATAATTGAGAATATGCTTATATGTGTCGCCGCGGGTTTCATATGATGTGAAATGATGTGATATGCCAAGAAATACGGGACCTACCTCTACAAGAAGAATATATGGAGGACACACATCTGTAGGGTGTGTTGTGATTGATTATGATATATGGCATAATGCTAGTACCAGGACCCTTCCTCTTAGGGAACATTTAAGAGTGATACACCAGTTAGATATTGTAGGGCTGTGGGACACATAAGAAATGGTAATTATATAAATACAGTGGGTTTGTTTACATTGCATATTTCGGTATTTTTTGTATGACTAAACTTCCAAAATTACTTTGAGCAGATGATATGCATGTTATGATAACATTGCAATTGTATTTGAAATTGGAAGCTTTTTATATGTTTTTTACATGGAAACCTGATTTGATAAAGTCTTGAAATGCTTATATTATATTATAGTAGGCTTACTTATTGAGTGTGAGCTCATTTAAATCTCACAATGTTTTTCCAGAGCCACAAGATTGAAGAAGAAAATATGGGATAGATGTAGCTTCTCTTAAAATAAATTAGATCCAATATTTTGATGTAACCCCAGTGGTTTATGTTTGTAAGGCATGTAACCCAAAAACTTATTTTATGGCTTGTGATAAAGTTATTGACTTTGATTGACATATAGTTATTGCCTCTTATCGAATTAAGTGTTATGATTTTGGATGCCTTGCATGCCTAGCATGCGGCGGGTTGTCACCCTGAATTCAATTTTGGGTTTGAGGCGTGACAGCTTTAGTGGTATCAGAGCCTAGGTTATGACTTTAGGGATACATACATGATGATACTTTAGGCAAAATACTAGGATGACATTAAGACGATTATAACTTTAGAAGAATTTTAGGTACTATACTTTGAAAGCCTAAAATTTAAAGTTTATCATGATATTAATGAAAAAATAATATATCAGGAGATTGGAATGGCTCGTCGCACTAGAAGCCAACAAAATGATGAGGCTCCCAGGTTGGTAATGCTGGTTAGCAGGGAGGCCAAGAAGCTACCGGAGGTGCTGGCTCTGTCAATTAAGTCGAGGCTAATCATCAGTGACTCCAGACCGAGATACTTCAGGTTCTCTCGGGTATGGTGCAGTCGATGCAGGACATGCAGCAACAGATCCTGCAGGCTTTGTCCACTCAGTTTGCCCCTTCCATTCCACAGACTCAGCTTGCTCCCATTGTTCCGCAGACTTAACCTTCTCCCAGTATTCCGCAGACTCAGCCTGCTCCTACTATTCCATAGACTCAGCCTGCTCCCACTATTCCGCAGACTCAGCCTGCTCCCACTATTTCGCAGACCCAGCTTGCCCCTCCTCCACAAACTCAGCCAACCTTACCTACTCAATCCGCACCATTGACCTAGCCTACTCTACCTCAACCCTGGGTAGGGGTTGGCCGCAGCTTTGTTGACTTTAAAAGTTTTGCCTCTACCCCTTTCACTGGATCCACCAATCCTATGGAGAAGGCTTTCACGGCCCATGGTAGCCAGGAGAAGGAGTGGATCAGATTTGCCACCTATCTTCTCCAGAGGAGGCTTATGATTGGTGGTTAGTTGAGGAGTAGCGACGGGGTGGACAGGCTATTACTTGGGGAGAGTTTAGGGAGGCATTTTTCAACAAATACTTTCTCATAAGTGTGCAGAGACAGATGGAATCAGAATTTATCAAATTGGAGCAAAGGAATCTTTCCGTAGCTCAGTATGAAGCTGAATTCACCAGGTTGGCCTGGTTTGCTCCAAATATAGTGACCAATGAGATGGCCAAGATCACTAGATTTACTGAGGGACTGTGACCTAGACCGAGGCAAGCAGTCAATTTATTTGAGCTTCTCACTTACAGTGCTATGTGAATAAGGCCTTGGTGATTGAGAGGGATATGAATGCAGTCCAAAGAGATTGGGAACAACAGAGGAAGAGGAAAGGGCCTATTTCTGGCCAATCCCCAGTTCAGGCCAGGAAGAAAGGTGCACATCAGGCCCCAGCAGGACAACAGAATAGGGAGACTCATTGCCTTCACTATGGGAACTTCCACTCAGGAAGGCCTTGTTGTAGATTGCATGATGCCTGCTTCCTATGTGGGAAAACAGATCACAAGATGACCACTTGTCTCCTTCGAAAGGATCAGCAGCCCTCTTCAGATCAAGAGAAGAGCCAGCAGATTCAGCAGCAACCGCCTAGGACCCAGGGAAGGATCTTCACCCTCACTTAGCAGGATGCTGCCGCCTCTAGTTCTGTGATGATAGGTATACCATTTAATTTTATATCTAGTATTACATTCTTAGCTAGTGCAATACATTGATAGTTGATTAGAAAATCAGGTTAACCTTTGATGTTTAAACAAATTAAACTTTTGTCCAGGAATGATTAAAGTAGGCATTGCTTATGCTCAAACTTTAATTGACCCGGGTGCCATGCATTCTTTCATATCTAACACCTATCTTGACAAGAATGCATCATTGACACCCATTCTTCTAGAGCAAGAGTTGCATATTGCATTTTCAAATGGAAATATTATGAAGGTTGACACAATATGCAAATCCTGCTCGATTGACATGGAGGATAGGAGGTTAAAAGTAGATCTATTCGTCCTTCCACTGAAGTTCTTTGATGTTATCCTTGGAATGGATTGGTTGGCCTCCTATCATGCTTCAGTAGACTGCTTCAGGAAAATTGTGAACTTCAAAATTCCAAGTCAACCTGAATTCAGTTTTACTGGTAGTTAGAAACACCTAGCCTCGGTGTTCGTATCAGCGCTGCAGGTTAGAAAGTATCTGATGAATAGTGGTCAAGGATTTTTTGCTATAGTCAAGGACCTTCAGCAGGAAGAGGCCAAGTTGGAGGATATTCCTGTAGCTCAAAATTCCTGATGTCTTTTCAAATGAATTGACTGATTTGCCTCTAGACCGAAAAGTCGAATTCTCCATTGATCTAGTTCCTGGAACTGGACCTATATCCAAGGCCCCTTACCACATGGCCCCGACTAAGCTAAAGGAACTGAAGGATCAGTTGCAGGAGCTCCTAAATCGGGGATTTATCAGACCAAGTATTTTCCCTTGGGGTGCTCCGGTCGTATTTGTTAAGAAGAAAGATGGCAGTCTTTGGCTCTGCATTGACTACCGAGAAATCAATAAGGTAACGGTGCGGAATAAATACCCTCTGTCGAGGATTGATGACTTGTTTGATCAACTTCAAGGAGCTCGGATATTCTCAAAGATTGATCTCAGGTCAGGTTACCACCAACTCAAAGTCAAGGAGGGGGATATACCTAAGAAGCACAAAACCAGGTATAGCCACTGTGAGTTCTTGGTGATGTCGTTTGTGTTAACTAATGCCCCAGTAACATTCATGGATTTGATGAATAGAATTTTTAAGCTATACTTGGATCAGTTTGTGGTGGTTTTTATTGATGATATCTTGATATATTTCAAGAGCCAAAAGGAGCATGAGGACCACTTGAGAATCGTGCTACAGATTCTTCGAGAGAAGAATCTTTATGCCAAGCTGCAGAAGTGTGATTTTTGGTTGGATCAAGTATCTTTCTTGGTCATATAATATCCAAAGATGACATATCTATTGACCTGAAAAAGATTGAACCTATCATTAGCTGGAGCCGGCCTTCCAATGTGGCAGAAGTCAGAAGCTTCTTGAGACTAGCCGGGTACTATCATAAATTTATGGAGCACTTCTCTCGCATTGCTCTACCCTTAACTCGCTTAACCCAAAAGTGAGTGAAGTTTGACTGGGTAGAGGAGTGTGAGAAAAGTTTCCAAGAGTTAAAGCAGCGCTTGGTGTCAGCTCCCATTCTTGTTCTTCCGATAGGATCTAAGGGATTTACTTTATTTACTGATGCCTCTCGGAAAGGATTGGTATGCGTTCTGATGCAGAACGAAAAGGTGATAGCCTATGCCTCTAGAAAACTGAAGCCTTATGAGTAGAATTACCCTACACATGATCTTGAATTTGCTACTGTGGTTTTTGCCTTGAAGATTTGGCGATATTATCTATATGGGATGTTGTATGATGTGTATACAGACCATAAGAGTCTAAAATACATCTTCACACAGAAGGAACTAAACTTGAGGCAGAGGAGGTGGTTGGAGCTACTGAAGGATTATGACCTGAACCTACACTATCATCCTAGGAAGGCCAATGTAGTAGCTGATGCTTTGAGCAAAAAATTCTCTTCAGAGTTAGCTGCTATGATTACTTCCCAGCATCACATTCTGAGGGACCTTGAGAGGTGGGAGGTTGGATTGAAAGTACATCAGCCTGATGGGGTTGTAGCCGCGCTTGTACTCCACCTAACCCTAGTAGACAGGATCAAATCCTTCCAGAAAGAAGATCTGAATCTACAAAGGATTAAAGAAGCTGTGCAGTTTGGAGTTCAGAACAAATTTTGTGTAATAGAGGATGGATCCCTGAGATTTGAAGGTAGATTATGTGTGCCAAACATAGAGGAGCTAAAAGCCAAAATTTTGAAGGAGGCTCACTACACTCCCTATACTACCTCCAGGTGGCACTAAGATGTATAGAGACTTAAAGGAAAACTTTTGGTGGAAGGGTATGAAGAGTAAGATTGCTTAGTATGTGGCCAAGTGCTTGGTGTGTCAGCGAGTGAAGGCCGAGCATCAAAGGCCTGCTGGACCTCTTCAATCTCTGATGATTCCACAGTGAAAATGAAAAAATGTTATGATGGACTTTGTGACTGGTCTGCCCAAAACTCTTAGGAATAATGATGCAGTTTGGGTTATTATGGACAGACTAACAAAATCAGCTCATTTCCTATCTTTCAGAGTTGGGGTCTCTAGTGAAAGATTGGCCAGTTTGTATATTGAGTAGATCGTGAGACTCCATGGTATTCTTGTATCTATTGTATCAGACCAGGATACTAGGTTTGTGTTCCAGTTCTGAAAAGTCTTCATAAAGCCTTGGGAACCAAATTAAACTTCAGCACAGCCTATCATCCCTAATCAGAAGGACAATCAGAGAGGACCATACAGATTCTAGAAGACATGTTGCGAGCCTATGTGATGGATTTGGATGGAGCATGGGATAACCACTTACCTTAGTAGAGTTTGCATATAATAATAGTTACCAGGCCAGTATCTAGATGGCTCCATTTGAAGCTCTGTATGATAGGAGGTGCAGATCTTCTTTATGTTGGAATGATGTCGGGAAAAGGAAATTGCTAGGCCCTAAGCTAATTTAGCAGATAGTAGAGAAGGTGCAATTGATTAGGAAGCGTCTTCGTACAGCTCAGAGTAGGTAGAAGAGCTATGCTGATGTCAGAAGGAGGGAATTGGAATTTCAGGTTGAGGACCATGTCTTCTTAAAGGTATTAACAACCAAAGATGTGATGAGATTTGCGATTAGAGGGAAGCTGAGTCCACATTATATTGGACCATTTGAGATCTTGAGTAGAGTAGAAGAAGTAGCATACAGCCTCGCACTGCCTCCGATACTATCTGGGGTACACAATGTGTTTTATGTTTCTATGTTAAGGAAGTATATTCCCGACTCCAGCCATGTAATAGAATTTGAACCTATACAGTTGAAGAAAGATTTATCATATGAGGAGCATCCTGTGCATATCATGGACTGCAAGGATCAAGTTTTGAGACGGCGCACCATTCCATATGTCAAGGTTCAGTGAAGTAATCATTCTGAGAGGGAGGCTATTTGGGAGCTTAAGGAGGAAATGAAAAAGAAATATCCATAATTATTTGTATCCTAATATAGATAAATGATGTATCGATGACTGTTGATCTTTAAATAAATTTAGTTGATTCTGTGGCAGAATATTTGAATTCCAAATTTTATAGAAGAGTATCAATTTTGAGGCCGAAATTTTTATAAGGAGGGGAGAATGTAATCCCTGGTAATAAATGTGGAATTACCTGGATCGGATGTTGTCAGGGATTTTCGAGTCTACGCGTGATGTCTGGGATTCCCGAGTCTATGCATGTCGGATGGGTTTCTGATTTCCTTGATCCGAGGCATCGCGAGGATTCTTAAAAGGAGATCGAGGGCAACTCTCTCCTTCATCCTCGCGTGAGCCTTCAACTGGTAAGCTTCTGCCCATGCCAGAGAGAGAGAATTGAGCGAGAGAGAGGGAGCCACGATCGAAGCAGGAGCCATGGCGGCCCTGTGTCAATCTTGGTTCAGGCCAGCGGCGTACCCATCGCCTCACCGGGCCTGAGCTATGGCCAGCAGCCCCATCGGCATCGGAGACAGCGTTTGGTGGGGGACCGGACGAGGGAGAGAGGGAGGAGAGGGCCATGGCGGCCCTTCTCTCAGGTGGGAGCCGAACCGGCTCCTGTGTTGGTTCAGGCTCTGTGGTGTGCTTGCCGCCTCGCCGGGCCTAGGTGGCGGTCGGTGACCCCCATCGGCATTGGACGAGCGTCCGATGAGGGTTCGATCAGTCGGTGGTGGTCGGACATACCACCAGCACAATAAGAGCCACGAATGAAGAGAGAGAAAGAGAGAAAGAATGAGAAAGAGAGAGAGGGGGAGGCACGGCCCCGGTGGCGACCGATCTGCCCGAGGATTGGCTGGCGGCAGCCCTGGCCATCGGCATGGATCTCCCCTGGTTCGGGTGAACCAGGGGAGAGGGTGGAATAAAGATGGAGAGGGAACAGGGGAAGCCCTATTTTGGGCTTTGGGCCTTGTTGGGCTAGCTCGTGAGACCCTTTTGAGCTGATATTTGGGCAATGTATTGGGCCGGGATTAGGAAAAAGAAATATGACCGGATCAGTTTTGATCCTAGTTTCTTGAGAAATTTTTATTTCCCTATTTGGACTGTTATTTTTGAAGAGATTTGAGCCCAAAATTAGGCCTAGGATTAAATTGGATAGAATCTAAGGGACACTTTATTATTCCAATTTTAGAGATTTAATTATGTAAAATAATGCTGTAGGTACCCAGATGTCCAAATAACTAGTTTACAGTTTGGTATTAGCGTGCTGAGGTAAGTAAGCCAATTATTATGATTTCATAAATTATTTAATATATAGATCTTTGGATTTATAGCTGTATTAATTTATGAAATGAGAAAAATGGAATTTTGATATTTGATTTGGTTATTTCGAAATTAATAAATAGTACTATGAGTATGCAATTGAGTATTTGCTGTGGTTATATGCAACTGCTAATATTTTGTAAAGTAGTGGATTTATAAATATGCAAAAGATGAAGGATATGAGTAGTTTGACTTTGCAAAATATATTGGTACTATTGATATATTTATATATAATTGCTAATAATGTACAAACCACTGTATATGTGAGAAGCTTATGCTTGTGTTGATGCATGATATGTTACATGCAAAATATGATAATGATAATTGAGAATATGCTTATTCGTGTCGCTGCGGTTCTCATATGATGTGATATGCCAAGAAATATGGGACCCACCTTCACAGGGGGAATATGGAGGACACATATATGGAGGGTGTATTATGATTGATTATGATATATGGCATAACGCTGGTACCAAGACCCTTTTTCTTAGGAGATATTTAAGAGTGATACATCAGTTGGGTGTTGTAGGGCCATGGGACACATAAGAAATAGTAATTATATAAATACAGTGGATTTGTTTATATTGCATATTTCGGTATTTATTGTATGACTAAACTTCCAAAATTACTTTGAGCAGATGATATGCATGTTCTGATAACATGACAATTGCATTTGAAATTGAAAGCTTTTTAAATGTATTTTACATGGAAACCTTATTTGATAAAGTCTTGAAATGCTTATATTATATTACAGTAGGCTTACCTATTGAGTGTGAGCTCATTTAAATCTCACAATGTTTTTTAGAGCGACAAGATTGAAGAAGAAAATAGGGGGTAGATGGAGACAAGATTGAAGAAGAAAATATGGGTAGATGGAGCTTCTCTTAAAATAAATTAGATCCAATATTTTGATGTAACTCCAATGGTTTATGTTTATAGGGCATGTAGCCCAAAAACTTATTTTTATGGCTTGTGATAAAGTTATTGACTTTGATTGACATATAGTTATTGCCTCTTATCGAATTAAGTGTTATGATTTTGGATGCCTTGTATGCCTGGTTGTCATCTGGTGTGCACCCGCACAAGGCTTTTCTAACTACAAACCATCACGCATTGGTCAGCAGGATATTGCCTGATCATTTCTAACTACAAATCGTATCTAGTGATCCGTAGTGATTCCGAGGCCTCTTTGGATGCCTGCACAAGCTTTTTGTTGTATTAACCTGATCAGAGCTGACTCCTGGCATCGTGCCGAGGGAAGAAACTCATGCATTCGGGAACCCACCAAAAATGATGTCCCGAAAGGGATACTATTCCCCGTATTGTTTACCTTACCATAATGGTTGCCTGTTGGGGTTCCAACGGATAACCTATAAAAACAACTTTTTACCGTCAAGTACTATATTATTACACCAAAGCGGCTGGAAGTACACCAAGCGGAATTTACATGTATTTGTGGGGAATTTACATGCATTTGTGGTTGCATGGGAAAACATGAACCTTATTTAGGCGATTTAGAGGCAATTAAGCTGGCTGATCATAATGTGTCCGGTCATCTTGTGTCCGGTCATCTTGTCACCTAGGCTCTTGCAAGAAACATACACTTCCATAATAAACTTCCAAGCTAATAGCTCACGCATATCCTATGCATATATAGACATTAAGGTAGTGTTTAAAATAAAAAATAAGAAGGGATATTGAAATAGGAAATAAAAAGGGATATCCAGATATCTCTCTTATTCCCAAAAGTCATAATTATAAGAAATAACTGAAAATAAAGTTAGCCAAAGGGATAATCCATGGTTAACCATGGATTATCCCCTCAATTATTTCCTAAAAAATAGGAATAGCTGGTTATTCCTTCACCATGGATTATCCCCTCAATTTATTCCTAGAAATGTAGGAATAACTGGTTATCCCTTCAAATAAGAGTAAAAAAAAAGTTATCCTATGAATTTACTTTTTGCATTTGATATGATCAATAGGATAGCCAAGGAATATCCCTAGGAATAGCCAGAGACAAACTCTATCCCATACATTTATCCATGGATAATATTTTATCTATCAAACACTACCTAAATATAGACAGTCACCTCCTTGCTTTAGCATAAAGTCCTTGTTCCTGGCCATGAGTTCGGGCATTCATCATGAGGGTAAAATCTTTCAATAAATATATAAGTTATAGATGATTATTTATAAACACATCCCCAACCTGAATTCACAGCTTCGTGTGAATTGTATGAAGTTACTAGTCACTTCTTTCATGCCCTGACGAACATAGTTTCTCAACAGGCCTAGTCTGCGCAGATAATTTCTCAACAGACACGCCAGTTGCCCATGCATCTATTAGTGATATTTCTCAAAAGGCACGCCAGTTGCTCATGCATACATTAGTGATAATATCATTGTACATAAAACAAACAAATATACAATTTTTTCTCAGGTTTATCACTTCTGCAATGCCTGACAACATACAAAGCAGCTTGAAACCGCCAACAATTTAAACCATGCGAATATTAGGGAAAACAAAATGACATTCAAGGAGACTCCAATTCTGAAGAAATTAAGTAAAATTGTCAAATCACTAGTTTCCCGGTAAAGCAGCCTTTCAACATTTTGCCAATGCCTTCATCTTTGTTCGGTCTTTTCTCCAATTTGCACCTTATTTTATCTTTCAACATGCTTGTAGCTTGTCATTCTCCATATTTTGATCTACATGATCTTTTTCACCAGAGGGTTCAGAGTACCAGATCATGTGACGTCACCATCAAACCATACATGAATATATGGCTTTAATACTTTCTACTACAGCGCGATCGCTAGTCCAATAAACTACTGTTAAATCAGTCCGATAGAGTTTCAGTACCATCCAGAAAATTGTTACCGCAGACAATCAGCAATCATCATCATATCATGTAAGCAACAGACTATTAAATTCTCCATACTTCAGAAAAAGAATATCTGTAAATGCTGTGACATGTATAGATTCAGAATATAGATAAAATAATATGGAACTGTGAGGCAAGGCTTTTTCAGAAAACCACCATAGCTGTTTTGCACTCTAGAGCGACTTGAAGATCCAATGCCTAAACAAGAAAAAATCAGACTACACTTCATAATTTTTTTGTAAAAAAATCATAAACATTTTCTGTTCTGAAGTTCAAGCACTGCATAAATATCTTTTCAAAAACAATATATCTCGTTAAAAGAATTCATGCAGAGAACCACAACCAATTCGAGATTATGGTTTCTATTGTTGTCTAGCAACTACTAGGTTTTGTTTAAGAAAAATTACATAGAACTCATTAGAATTATCCAAGAAAGTTTAATCCTTCTAAAATTATTGTTATAAAAAATATTACATGATAATAAATGGACCTACTTGCATTGACAACATGCAACAGATGCGACTGCTTTTCCTCATCATTATACAAGCAACAGAAAATGGTTGGTGCAGCATTGCACCATCACGATCAGCACCATAATATATATATATCCTTCTCACTGCTCAATGTACATTATATAACATTTAACACAGTTTCAATAATTTAAAAAATAAGGTAAGCCAATGAACAATTGGGATGCAGCATGCAGCTTGACAACAGCATCACTTGAAAGGATTGGAGAGCAATTTGACATGGCCTTTTATCTGCACAGAATAGACAAGAAGACAATAATCAGGGCCCTTCTCAGAATAATAATTGGCGCTATCAAACAACCACTTCTGGATACAGACCTTCCAAGGATTAAGTGATCCTGTAGAATCAGCGACTAGTGTTCATTATTTTAATAATTATTGCCACAGAAGCAAATTAGTGTCAATAGAGTTGTAGAGCCAAATCAAAAGGATAAAATTGCATTTGCTAATGCTTTTGTTTTTTTCCAAAAAACAATTTATCTTGAGGAATCAAGAGCATTGACATGTTATATCAAAATTAAATTCATGAAAAAAAATCAGTAAAATGTTATTAATTAACTGGTACTCATTGTTGATGTGGAATTCTGTTGATTCTTTCCTAATTGTCATTCATCTGCTCGCATACAACCTATATTTGTGAATTTCACCAGTATTTTAATGAAACATCTAAATCCTTATATTCTTCGAAACCTAAACTTTTCTCCTAGCTGAAGCATTCCCAGACACTGAACTTCTGAATGATAAAAGGAAATGACTGAATAAACGAGAAATTAACAGAGAACATCAGTAGGTATGCCATTATTGATTACCAAGAACAAACGTTATCTTTGAACTGATCTCCAAAGAACTGCTCCAAACTTGCAGAGCTGAGCACATTAGAAGCTGTGCGTTCGGGTCTGTTTGGCGTAATGTGGAGTTGATATTAATGAATCTCTGGAGACAGAAAACAGGTCATTTGCTGGTAGTGAAATGTACTTTCGCTACAGTAAAAGCACATGTCTAATCACTCATAAATAAATTATTTCTGCTAACAAAATAAAAGACTAGAAACATTCAGAAGGAAAAGAATACAAGTTACGTAACTGCTGATATCATGATCCATCCAAGAAAATGATACAAGTTTTGACCAAATTTGTTATGACATAATATAAGCATTTAACATTTGTTTTTTCACAAGGAGACTTGTGCTCTACAGTGCTTGCTATGCAACATATCAATAATTACTTCTATTTAACAACCAGTCAATATAAGTTTGAGCAGATGTAATGATATTATAATAAGATACACAGTGGTTAAAAAAACTGTTAATCAGGTTTTTAAGGAGAAACAAATGTATACACAACCAATTATTGGAAATTACTGATTCAGTGAAGTCATTAAGAAGCACTATTTGACAGCAAAGTATATCCTTATGCAATCAAGCAAACTACTTGGTGACTTACAGCTAACTGGTGTATAATTTCAGGATTTGAATCAATATGCCAATCTGGCTCCAGTTGCCGAACAAAAGAAATGCGCCCATTCTCTGTGCTACAAAAGAGAACCTGCAGATTTGACATGTAATTCGATAGTGATCAAGAAGCAAACTGAAGTGTTAGACAAGCATGTATGGAATTAGTGCTGCAGTGTGCTGTGTATTGTGCGAGATGATAATAAAATAGAATCTCAATTTTTCACCATATATACAAAAATTTGTCCAAAAAAGGTTCATTTTTTTTTTACTATCACATATATACAAAGTTTCTTGGTGGTGACTTTGAAGAACCATTAAGAAATGGAGCATCAGAGAATCCTGCAAGAACCCATTTTATTCTTTTGCCTGTTCAATTTTCAATAAAATGTTGCTACCTAGGATGGGAGGTCCGAAAGTGTCAATCAGTGTAGCCAGGCAATAGCTCAAATGTTGTTGTCGATACTGTGGGCAACATGCCTCGCAGCCTGCACCTTCAATCTTTTGAAGACAGTATGGGTTTGGAAAAAATGTGCTATGGCAATCAGATGCATAGGGGTAGATACTTTAAATGATGCTGAATATATATGCATGTGTGATTATACAGCAACAATAATAAAGCCTTAACCACAACTTAGTTGGAGTTAGATAAATAAATCCTTTTTTTTCATTCTACTTGATTTAAAGTCATACTTTTTATAAGATATAAAAATAATAAGTTTTTCTTTATTCCTTTTCTACAAGTAATTTTCGGTTTACTTTTATCTATTTTTTTCCTACATATACCAAATCGCTCTTTCGTATCAATGCATCCTTAGACCAATGCTACACATGTCCAATCCAAGTGTCTTCTCCATTTATCTTCATTTGGTGCTATCTCCATCTTTTTACGAATAAATTTTATTCTTATTCTATTTTTTATTGTATCACTACATATCCAACTCAGTATTTTCATTTCGGCTATACTCATTTAGTATACATATTATTTCTAAAATATTCAACATTTTGTACCATAAAGCATAACCAATCTTATGGTTATCTTATAGAATTTTTCTTTACCTTGATCAGTATCCTACAATCATATAACATTTCGTTTGCACTTTTTTTCATTTTATCCAACCTAATGATCCTACAATCATATAACATTTCGTTTGCACTTTTTCATTTTATCCAATCTACTTTAATCTTATAGACAATAGCCTCGTCAATCTTTTCTTATCAAGGATCAAACCTAAATATCAAAAAGAATTATATTTAAAAAATTCATGATCCTCAATTTTTACTTTACCTTCATCTCTTTCTCTAATTTTCTAAAATTATATTTTATATATTCTGCCTTTGTCTTACTTAACCTAAAGGTTTAAATCCTAGTATACTTCATAATTACAACTTATGATTAACCCCAATATTAGTTCCATCTACTAATATTATATCATCCACAAATAGTATGAACCAAAAAATATCATCCTATATATGTCTAACAAGCCCATCCATAACAACAGCAAAAAGATATGAACTTAAAGCAGGCATCTGATGTAAATATATTTTAATAAAAAACTTATTAGCTCTACCATTCTGACATTAGTAACCACTCCATCGTACATGTCCTTAATTACATTAATGTATATGTCCTTGATTGCATTAGTATATCTAACGAACACTCTTTCCTTTTTTAACACTCACCATAAAACTTTCTAAAGAGAACCAAATGCTTTCTCTAAATCAATAAAAAATTATATGAAAATATTATCTTTGTTCTCTATATTTTTCTATTAACCTCCTAATGTGAAAAATAGCTTTCCTAGTCAATTTTTCTAACATAGAATTGGATTGATTCTCTAATATTTTTGTATCATATCATCTTATGCTCGATCATTTACTTCCAAAGTTTCATAGTATGGCTCACAAGTTTAATAATATTTTTTCCATTGGCATACGCAGACCAATTTTGGACACCAACATTATTATATTTCAATGTAAATTTTATTTCCTTTCTTTTAACATTTTATTTTTAAAAATTATTAATTTTTCTCCTTTCAAATTTTACCACCTAGTTTTCGGATACTTATGTTCTTTAGTTCCCCATTTCTGAATGCATACATCAATTATCATCAATATATGTTGGGTGGCTATCCTCTCGGCTATTATAATCTTACAATTTTACATAAAACTAATCATTTTTTTGACAAAAAAAAAATCTATTGGACTAGTATTATGCCCACTTTTAAAAGTTATTAAGTGGTAATCGCTTTTTTCAAGTGTGTTAGCTAATATTAATTATATGTCATTGTAAACTCTTTATTTCTACATCCAAAACCAAGGTCTCCATGCACTGTTTGAAACCTACATTATATTTTCTCACATACCCTATCAAATCTCTTTCAATAAATATCTTTTCTCTGCTAGATTCTCTTGAATTGTTCCATCTATGTCCTTTGAAAAAGAATTGCTTTATAGTACCATCTAAACCTACTTGAAAAGCATAAGCACTACTAGTATTGATGCACTCTTCTCCTAATACCAATCGAATCAAAATTATTCTATCTTCTACTCTAGTAATATATACAATCTCATCATTTACACTCTTATTTATAATAATTCTTACTTTATGTTTAATCCTATCTTTCCTGTATACCAAAGTTTATAACTATCAAATTTTCCTTTTCTCCTATGTCTCTTGCAAGCAAACCATATTAATTCTTATTCTAATCATTGTATTATTAACTCCATTACTTATCTGTTAATAACCCTATTTCAAGTTGCTAAACGTATTATATTTTTCTGAACTAATTTCTTTACCCACATCTGGGCACTGATATGACATGTCATTTTCAGAGAATGCTCTATATAACACATGCAAACTTTCCACTACAGGCGAGATCCGATATAGTGTTCCCAAAGAAGAAAAACATCTCAAAGGTGTTCTCTATTGAATTCATGTTCATAAGATGCAACTATAGTTTTATGTTAACCGTCAACCTATCTTATCCTTCTTCCTTTATTTAGGCTTGAGACCGGTTATATACCGTCACACATGTTTTTTTATGTGTGAATAGAGAAGAGAGAGAGAGAGAGAGAGAGTAGATTACATCCAATAGCACTTGGATTATTAAGGAATCCACTTCATCCAATTCAAAAAAGGTGCAGCTTTACACAAGGTGTAGCTTGATCCTATCTATGCACATGCCTGTTTATATTATATGATAAATCAGCCTGTTGTGCAACCTCATAAAGACAGCCATTAGAGCCGGCATATGCTAAACCAAACAAATGGCCTGTTGCATTAAGGCCCAGCTGATTCTACTAGCTCCAAGATTCTAATGGCTTTACAAATGCCATACATACGGCCTGCATAGCAACATTGGACTGGTTACCTGGTTCATACCAAAATTATCCTATCCTGCTCCTAACACCAGAAATTAACAGTACGGGGTTCAGTGTGGGATAACATTGGTGAAGTCTGGCAGATTCAATTCTCCTGGGCTTAAATCTTAAATAAAGTAAGGTTAGGACACTTTCTTAGTCATTAAGGTGATGTCAACTGATGATTTGGGGCCCATTTTTGAATGAAAACATACAACAATAACCTGGGTCAAGAATGAATGTTGACCAACATGATTAATAGAGAGAATGAAGGACAGTGACTAACATGGGCAAGCCAAACCAAATAATAACAAAACACCGTATCTAAGAAGGAAAAAGTTGATTCACCAACAAACTCTAAGGGGGGAAATCCTCCAATTATTCTAATACCTATTCTAACTAAAGATTATAATAGAAGAACACTCATAACCCCAAGGTAGTTTCTTTACAAAGCTCTTCAAGGTCCTATTGCTTTCCCAGTACATTGATCAGCAGATAGTTACGTCCAAAATCCCAGAATAGAAGATATATTTAGACTTTGTTTCATTTCCATAGTAAACAGAGAAGAAAGTTGACGCCAATATATCCTGTCTGTTGAATCTCAAAGAAATTTGGATCTGCTTTGTAGACAACTGCATGAAATTTGATGAATTTTGGGCTGCGGGGAGTGGGAGATATGATTTGGTGCATAATAAGCTGTGGGGTGACTCGCACCTAGAAAACTAACCTAAGCATAAAGCCTACTGTGCATGAAATAAGACATGAGACAACTATGGACAAAACTAAGCTTTTAGTAATCTTCTCCAACATTATGAGGATGAACTTCCCCTACTTATACAGGCCATAACAGATTAAACTCTAAAAGAAGTAGGACTTAATTAGAATCATTGATCTTCTCTTTTTTTTTTTTTTTTTTGTTAGATAGAAACAATATGAAAACTCATCTTCTCCTAAACAAAAAAAAGAATATATCTTTGTTTCATGTTATGTTGAAAGAACCATATTTTGTTTTGTGTTATGTTGAAAGAACTATAGCAGGCATCAAATGAGTAAAAAACAACTCTACAAGACTTTGCAGAGAATAGAAGCAAGGCAGGCTTCTGATTCAACAAACTGCAACTTCTAAACATAATGCTTTCCAGTTATTTCTATTGTTGCCTTCAATCATGACCATTAATAACAAACAGCTCAGGAAGATGCTTAGCATAGACTGGAACAGTCTAACAGGTGATTAGGAAATGAAAGATGGTTGGTATGAATAACTGGCACAAACATGCGGTGACGAGGTTACTGGCAAACACGTTTTTTGGTTCTGTTTCTTTAGGAATTTGTATAGGTCATTAAGGACGATAATTTTGAGACATTGAAGGAACATTACAAAGGAAAAACCTTAGAAATAGGTAAAATTATGCCAAGGTAAGGGTTGAAAATTTTGCTTCAGAACCATAGTTCTACTAGATTGAGCTTCCAAACTTATTAACAGAAGTGTCACTTAATTAAATACAAAACATCATGGACAGTTTAATTGCTCTTTGAAGTACAAACATCATAGTTAGAGTTATTCCAAAGTCGGTCTATTAAAGATCAAAAGAGATACTGCTTAAATTAAAATACGAAAGGTATATGCCAGATAGTTTGATACCAAATATGAATATGCACGAACTAAGTACTCCTGGAACAATTGCTGCCCTTGTAGCCTGATCAAGATAAAGGAAGCCAATGTTTTCCTTTACAATTGTTATGGCTGCAAATTTTTTAAAGAATACTTGAAGATTTAAGAAGGTTAAATGACTTTAGGGTAATATTATGGTTGGGGTACCAGTGGTCCATATACACAGATGATACTTTAACTATTCTGTATAACTAATGAAAACAGTAGCAGCTGCAATTGGTTCCATGTTCTTTCTGAATGTATTCTGCACAAAAAATTGAAATAAGTGGCGAGAGTTGGAGAGAGAGAGAGAAATTTCTTGCCATTTATTTATCTCAGAATTTGATGCTCAGAGAGCAGAACCAACAAAATTATGCGCTATAGTTAAAATGTATTTGAGATATCAAGAAAGGTATCATGACCTGCAACGATCGCCATGCTTGAAACAAAGATTCAAATGCTCTGGAGTTATTTTATCCATGCATCAAGTGACCACTAATAGGGCAGTTATTTGATAACAGAGAAACAAATTTCTTATGACAGTCAACAAAACATCTGAACCATTTGAATTTTGATCCACATGTTTTAAGATAAATCAAACAACATGAAAAGCTCTTAGAAGACATACCATGCATTTTGGTAGAATACATGAGACATGACTATATTGGGAGATTAACTAGTTGGAAATGTAAACTACTACATGGTAGCGTCTGACTCCAGCTTATATTATACCGTGTTACCTATATACTGAAATATATGCTAGTGTTGGGCACGCATATGCTTTGCCTTATCAATGAATTTGGGAGTGAAGAGATAAAGATGAAGAAAAGGTCAGCTATTATTCAAGAATTTGATTCCTAAATCTCTTCTAAGTTAACAAAAGCTCTGTTATTTTCCATCCAAAGAAACACAAAATACTAAAACTTGAAAAGATATTACTACCATGATACCATCTACAGTCACATGAAATTTAATTGATGTTCTTCAGAATTTATGCAGCAATTCTCATATTAGTGAAATATACAAAATTATTAAATACTTGTTTCATATAGAATCGTAAAAAATAAGAATCAGCACGCACGCGCGCGCAGATATATATATATATATATATATATATATATATATATAGAGAGAGAGAGAGAGAGAGAGAGAGAGAGAGAGAGCATTTGACCTCATCATTAACCTTATAAGTTTCCAAAGAATAAGTTCCTCTGCATGTGGGAGTATGTGTGGGAGTGGGTGCATGGCTAGGTGGGTGCACAGTTTGGGCTCTGCAGTTGTTGTGTGTGTGTGCGCTCGAATGAGAGAGAGAGAAAGAGAGAGAGAGAGAGAGAGAGAGAGAGAGAGAATGAGGTGTTTCCACAAGTATAATCTCAAGAAACTAGCACAGATTTTCTTTCATAAATTCAATTATATAAAGGCAAGGAACAAGTGGTCCTACCTTATCTCTTACCAAGTCATTAGCAATGAAAACCCCAGCATCAGTCAATGCTGAAAGAACCTTCTCCTGCATCACTATTTTTGTGTCAACAATCAAATAAAATTTACCTAAACATATATGACAGCAGTCAAACTCTATCCACATCAACGTTGTGCTGCCTACAAGGCTACAATAAGCTAATGCTGATATCATGGAAGGCTGAACCGTGCTAAACCAGTCAGTTCTGCCTGAACCGAGCTGAACTGACCGGAAACTGGCACGGTTTTGGCTTTTGGTTCAGTTTTGATGAAAAAAAAAGGAAAAAAAATGAAAACCCATAGAAACTATTAAAAAAATTATAAAAAAGGGATGAGGGTGGTTGGTTACCGGTTCGGTCCGGTTCACAGTTTTGCAGGCCTTGGCTGATATACTCAATGCTTATTTCATTACCTACAAGATTACCTACCCTGAAGTTCTCATTCCTTGCTTTATTTCTAAAACTTAATTCAGAAAAATAGCATTATATATGCCAATACAACTCTAGCAACCTCACAATGAACCATTTACATAAAAAATATAATTTAAAAAACTTTATCTTAAAGAAAAAAAATATGACAACCATCTTGTATAAGTGAGTACAAGCTGTAAAAAATTGAGTGTAGACAAAAAGATCCCCAAATGCAGTTGTATACTACACATTTCTAGGTAAATATATTTTATAAAACAAAAGTAAGGCTTCTGTTAGCTGCAGTCTTCTTTTCTGCTTCTCAGAATAATATATATAAGGTGAATGACTATAAAGGCAAGAGATGATGTTTGAAAGGAAAAATACCAGCGTGAACAAGTCTTTTGATAATTTCTGTATATGCATTTCATAAGTTACCTAATTCTCAACTCAACTCAACTCATCTAGCCTTTTCCCACTACATGGGGTTGGCTACATGTATCTACTTCCTCCACTATGCTCTATTTAGGACTAAGTCGATATTCAAATTACAAATAGTTACATCTTTTTTAATTATTTCTGTTCATGTTAATTTAGGTCTACCTCTACCTCTATCCTTACCATAGATTATTAAAAGATCATTCTTTCTAACTGAAGCATCTAAAGGTGTACGTTATATATGTCCAAACTATCACAATCGATTTTCTCTCATTTTATCTTCAATTGCGGCTACTCCTATCATTTCTCTTATATGTTTATTTCTAATTCTATCTTTTAAAGTTTTACCACATATCCATCTTAACATACGTATTTCTCTTATAAGTTACCTAATTATAAAGCAAAAAATTATTTGCAAACTAAAGGTCGGAAAAAAGTTCCTAGTTAAAGCAGAAATTTAGATCAGATATTGCATTTGTATCTACATTGGCATATGAAAGGATTCATCATGGGGATCTATAGGATATGTTCTAAGTGAAAGAACAATGGGTTTGGGACCTAAATCTGGCCAGGATTCACAATATAGGCCAGGATGGAACAATGGCCAGGCTTGGGCTAACAATGGCCCAACTCAGGCCCAGTCCAGAGCCTGAATTAGTAATAATAATAATAATACTTAGTTAACAGTTAACCCTAATAGTTAACAGTTAACCCTAACTTTCTCCTTCCTGTTCCCACCTGCCTCTCCCTTTCTCTCTGTCAGGAACTCTCTCACCCATCTTCTCTGCAGGCCAAGGTCTGGACCAGACTCACTTCAAGCCTTATCTTTCAGGCAAGAGCCTAACATCTCTCATTTAGTTTGAATTTGGGGTTGGAGCAGCTTGACCCAAGCCCCATCCAGTCACAGGTCTACATGCAAAGACATGGCTTCTTTGGTCTTCGAAGTTCATCGCCTTGGATGAAATTATAGTACTTATAACTAGGAATATTTTTATATAGATGCCGTTCAATGTGAACTTACATAAACTCTGATTTATTTTAAAAAAATATATATATCAATGCTTGAAAACTATAACTATAACAAGTTAACAAGTCAAGCACACACCCCACTTTCATCATCAAGAATTCTTTCCATGAGATAAACATCACAGAATTTTGTGATCTCCAAAAGCACTTCCACTGCAGATGACCTCACAGTTGCGTGTTTCTGCCACAATAAGCCAATAGCACTATTAGTTGATATTGGTAACATAAAAAAGAGAAGACAGAGGTATATTAGCTAACCTGGAGCTCTTCTGGAGTTGTTTCCTCAAGAAGTACACCAAGTAACCGGCAAGTGACCTAGCATTGGTTAAGTTGATGCTAGTATAAGAATATTCCATTCATTAAACAGTAATAGGATAACTCGATAGCTACTCAAAAGTAACTTTTTTTTTTTTTTTTTCTATTTTCGTACTTCCATCATGATGTATGTTACAACATGAGCATTAAGTCACTTCAATTGCAGATGAACATATTGAACGATAAAACTAAAAAGGTGGTTCATTCCCCAAAATAAGCAATTGTATTTTGGAGTGCACTGGATGTAATGAACTTGAGGACAAAGAATGATATAGACAAGCCAGGATTGAATTAGGAGCTACTTTATTTAGGTTTTCATTACAGGCCGACCATTAGTCAAATTTTTCAGGATTCTGCAAAATCAAGAATGCACTTTCCAACATGGTGGATTTACTGGATAGAGACAATCATTGCAAAGATATACCACTAGGTTTTAACTCCACATGACACCAATATGCAGCAGCATGTGCCTCGTAATGTTGCATGCTTTTCTGTCAATCAGTGAAAATGCATGAACTCAACAATAGCCACAAAGAAAGAATAAAAAAACCTCTAGTTTGTATTCTTCGATTTATACAGCAAAAAATCCACCTCATCTTACATTTTTGCAGTCTAGATGAGGTGTGCTCTGCCCATATCTCAAAACTCACCATTCATCACCATCTCATATCCATAATGCCGTGCCAGTTATATGATGGAAATGCTTCCCTTTGCCGCTAACCTAATGACAACCTACCTGCCACCACCATGCAGTGAAATAAACCCCAGAGAAAGACAAAATAGAGAAGAAACTAACTTGTAAAAAACAACCACTTCAAGACATTGGGTCCATCACCAATCCACCCAACATTCAACAATAACAACTTCCCTCTTGACCTGTAAGATGCCCATCACTCTATGCATTCTTGTTCATCTTTACAATATAATCCTACTGCAATCCTTCTCTGTATCCTTGCAAGTACCTTATACTTATCAAAAAGCCCTTCTCTACTGTCCAAACACTGTTGATTAACCACAGTTAAGTAAGACTAGAGAATACTAACCCCTCTCATAAATAAGATCCTATCAAGCCTTTCTCAATCTCACCCCTGTCAAACCCATCTCTAACTTTTAACATCATATCCATCAAGATGAGAAGATTGAATCATTATATGTTCAAAGAAGTTTGTGGAGCAGAATTGTGAGTTAGAGGAAATGCATTTTTAAGTAGCAAGTTCGATCCACTAATGATTAGCATATTCCAAAGAATGCCTATAATTTGCCCTAGATTACACGAGTTTAAATGAAAAAATAAAGATTTAGCATTCACTTGATCTCCAATATCATTGAAAATCATAACCACCAAGCCCTATCCCAACAATTTGGGTCAAACTGGATATTAGAACAAGACTATCACCTAAAATATTCCTGAAATTTGTTCAGAGAAATGTACACTAGTAAAAAAAAATTAAATTGCATTGCTTTACACTCAAAATTTCCATCAAAATGCATGTAGTTTGACTTGCAAGAAGTATGTTCCCTAAAATAAGAGTTTTGGAAGCTTCAACTTTAGGGTCAACACAAATGATCTGAGGAAACAAAAAGAAAGGAAGTTTAATATCAACTATTTGCAACAGGCTTAGGAATTTTTTTAAGTAAATAAGAAAACTTCAATGTTCACAAGTTTTACAAAGTAACTCAAAACTACAAGCTAGAAAAAGGATTCAGTAAGTTTGTTGGAGAAAGGAGAACATTAAAAGTTAAGAAACCTCAAATACCTTTCTTCCATCACTCAATTTATGCCTCACAATTTGCTCCAGAGTCAGCTGCAGAAACAAAACCACCAGAAATAAAACCACCAATTCTAAACCTTAGTCAGCTATCAGTAAGCATGAGGTGCATTAAATAGAAAGATTTATAACACCTGCACTGGCTGGAAGAACTCATCAACTGCATCTTGTACTCTTGAATCCCCAGAGGATGAGAAAATTTCAGATGATGGCAAAAGCGTTCTGGCATTAGAAAGACCATGTGAGGAGACAGAGCGTCTGCGTTGCCTTCTTTGTTGATCTGTAGGAGCTCTCAAAAGCTTCCAAGCAAAAACAAATGTGATGGCAAGAGCAGCAAGAGTTGTGATAGATCGAAGTTTCTGAGAGGAATAAAATTGAATACAACTTAAAAGTTGCCATAAAGATACTTTTGTCTGAAAGTCACTATACATAATTTTAAATAGAAAAAGACATTTATAAGAGTTAGAAAACCCAAAATGCGTTTTTATGTATCTAAATCTTTGATAGATAATATGGGGTTTTTGCACATCAATCCAAAGTAACCTGCAAAAAGACCATACCATTCTTCATATGAATTGTGAAGCAATTACAAAGATGAAAACATTGAACCCAAATCCATCAAAACATACTATTCTCTAGAGGCTATATCTGATTAGTGTGAAGTGTTCAACATTGATTTCTACAGATACTAAAATAGCAAACAAAATTTATCATATGATTATATCAAGATGAATAAAATCAAGAGGAGAGACAATTCGGTTATAAAATATGCTTTTCCTGAAAATGTTTAAGGCAACTAAAGACAAAGAAAAGAAAGACCATCAGAACCATATCTCATAGAGCAAGATCATCAAAGTTATATTTTTCATTTGAGAATGAGTTTGGGAAAGGTAGTACACCAACCCAAGACCTCATCTACAAAAGGCTACCTGGAAGGTGACAGTTGGTTCCTTGGCGTTATAAAAGTACCTAAGAACTATCCAGCACAAAACCTATATGGGATCAAACACATCCCAGTCCTACATACTTGCCCTGATTAAGCTTTGGCATCTCATTAGGTTACAGATCCACATCCAAATCCAATCACAATCACCAATACCATAATGGACCTATGGTCAATCCCAAAAGAGTTCATCTGCAAAACATCTTGTCTGCATGAGCTATGGACTAGATCCACTCTGATATCATTTGAAACAACTTAG
This sequence comes from Calamus simplicifolius, assembly GCA_900491605.1. Lineage (NCBI taxonomy): Eukaryota > Viridiplantae > Streptophyta > Magnoliopsida > Arecales > Arecaceae > Calamus > Calamus simplicifolius. Next base: position 808,519 of record UESW01004251.1, read on the forward strand.
GACTCACCCAAAATGGTTAGCTGAAAGGTGATAGTTGGAACTTTATATAAGTACCCAAGATCTACCTAGCACATGCTCGATGTGAGACTAAACACATTTTGGGTTAGACTTAGACGGGTAATGTTTCTAAACAAAACTAAACAAGAAAAAAAGGATTCTTAATCAGCTATATCCTTTATTACCAAATGAATTTTGGAGAGGTGGGAGCGGGACTCTTCTTTATTGATGAATATGAAATTCAAAGCCAGTCGGTTGGCTGAGGTTAATTAAAAGGAAAGACAGACTATTTTGGTGCTTAACATATTAAAGTATGTTTTGGATAAAAATTTTAGTAATTAAAGCATAGGTTTGCACAGTAACAGTGTATATATGAAATGGAATCAAAATAATGACTTTCCATGGATTTTCTTCTACAATTCCACCTTATGTTGTAGGTTCCCAGTTCATCTACAAAAATGAAAGAAGTTTCCGTTCTAGAGAATGCAGATGTATTAGGAAGAATTTGAATACCCATATTCCCCTCTTTTTATTAAAGAAATTGCAGCTAACACATTCCTTGCTTAGTTATTGCAGGGAATGCTAATTCTACAACTGCTTTTTAAGGTATCTATGCATATGTATATCTGACTAGACACTTTAGACATGGTATGCCATACTAATGCATATTGACCCATACCGAATGTACCGAATCATACCATACTAGTACTAGTACAGAGTGTCAGTATGCTAAACCGACCTACATATCCTGCATACTAACAATTTACCGGTGTGGTATCAGTATGGGGTTCAGTAACGAGATAGCGGACCTTCTAGAGGCATGCAAAACCTTACTTCTAGAAGCATGCACAACTGTCCTAACTACACATGAACAATTTGGTGGGTTTGAGGAATGAACGCAACAAAAGAATTCCTGAAAACTTACCAGAGGTTGAGGGAATTGGAATATCACTTGGGCTGATCTGTCCTCATATATAAGTTTGTTATGAGAATATGTGGGTTATCTTACCTTACGTACAAAGATTTACAAGGATCTAATACCTAGACACATGACATATACATGCACAGTTGGCACATCGGTAAGGTATAAGACTCGTTGACATCCATCAATGAAAGGTATATCAGACCATATCATGCTAGTGCAGTAGAATGTATAGTCTTGATATACTGCCAATATATTTATAGAGAGTAACAATGAAGATTACCTACTGGATTGTGTATTTACATAAGTATGTAGTAGCCCATTATCAGGAAATGGCATATTACAAGGAAGCTAAGAAGGAACCCAGACAACTATGAATCTAAGATTGTTCTAATTTACTTAAGGTTAATCAGCGGTGATATGATTTTCAACTTAACTAAAATTGCCATTTTGATAGGCTGCATCCAGAAAAATCTAGGACTAGTGTGTGTGTGTGTGTTTATAGTTTCTTGGCACATTTTTGTGTCTCCCATGCAATATATAAACAATTTAGCTCAGCTTTCTCTGTCAGTGCACTATTATAGTCTCACATGTAGCGACTATTACATCGTATGCTATGACATGATGGCCTGTGAAATACATTCAGGCCCAAGTAGCGACACGCCCCTCGTTCATAGCATCCTAGAAGCTAAGTGTTATATGTTGTTAAGTTAGCTGGTTTCCATCCTCTTGCAAATATGCGCTTTCATTAATAAAACTTTTCCTTCTTTTCTTAAATTGAGACAATTTAACTCATTATCTGATAAATTAAATCTTTGCTTCATCACTAAGAAAGTGAGAGAAAAGAAACTCTGTTAATGGGGAATCTTATTTTCCAATATTTGGTAGTGAAAAGGAGAAAATTTTCACGAAAAAATTAGTGTAGAAATTTTCTTTAACTACCTTAAAATCATTCTTTCCGAAGGGTTGCAACTTTGAGAAGAAAATCAAAGGATTGTACATCTCTAGATATTTGGATTAGGCAACAGCAAAATCATCCTATGCTTTACCACCTCTTCACAACCAAACAATAAAATTCTCCTTTTTTTTTTTCTCTTTGATTTTCTTAGTCTTACCAAGCAACGGAAAGACTTGTCTTTTTTTTTTTTTGCAGTAGGGAAAAATTATTTTTCCTTACACTCTATCAACCAAACAGACGCTAGAAGCATAGCAAGAATCTTTAAGAAAAAATCAAACTCCAAAATATCAACTAATAATTCAGTTCGTCTTGTTTCAAAAATCTTAGCTATCAAGACTTCCTCATCGGCATCAAAAATCACCTTTTCAAGCGCACCTCAAAGGCAGCAAACAACGACCAGAAACCCTTAAGAACTGTTCCATTTATATCAATCAAGAAACACAACAGATAATTGCAGCATCCTGACGATTAAACCCGACCGAATCCACGAACACAGAAAAGCAGGAAAAACAGAGCAGGGGAATTGGGAACCTGGCGATCGACCGTGAAAGGGAGGCGTTCGGAGAACTCCGCAAGCGAAGTCATGAACCGGTTGATCAGATCGGCCAGTTCGTCCTCCTTGGCCGAGTTTGCGGAGGAGGACGTTGATTCCGCCATCAGAGAAGATGGGACCACCGACGGCGTCTCAGGGAAACCTTAGAATCCACGAATCGGCCATTTCCGTCCCCAAATTCCTCTTACGAAACCCTAGAAATGGAAAAGCGCTTTGGATTCAGACTTCAGGGAGGAAGACGCGCCTCTCGAACAGGCAGGTAAAGGGGTTAAGCCTGCAGAATTGCAGAATAGAAAAATGATGCCATCGAGCGCCGGCAAGATTGTGGTGTCGGCCCTCAAAATGGACCAACCAAAGGGCCCTCAACCACACACAACACATATATATATATATATATATAGAGAGAGAGGAAGGGTAGACTTTTGTTACATTCGAATGCTGTAATACGATAAACAAATTTTAAAAATAAACAATTAAACAAATAATTTTAAAATTTATATAAATTTAAAATAAAAAATAATCAAATCAAGCTCTAATTATATATATATATATATATATATATATATATATTATATTTAAATATAGCTAAATTTATATCTAATCATCTCTTCATCTATCTTAAAAAGATTAATTCCATATAAATCTAAAAAAAAAATTAAAATTTAAACTTAATTACATTCAAATATAATTCAATCTTTTTTTATATTATTTATTAAATATATTAAAAATTTAAATTTAAAACTGCTCACTTTATTACATATGTAACACAGATGGACTCCCATAACTTGTATAACAAACAGGATACTTTAGGTTAAATAAGTTTAAATGTGTTAAATCAACCTTATATAGATCAAATGGGTCATAAATTAGTTAAGCTAATATTAAAATAAGTTAAATTATATTAAATCAGTACTTAAATTATAAATAATTATATATTTTTAATTATTTTATTTTTATTGATTTAAATTTACTTCCATCTCTATCATAATATACCATTAACGGTTATATTTTTTAATGATAGCAATTAAAGGTATTCATTGTATATTTCTAAACCACTAATTGATTATTTTATTTTATTTATTTTATTATATATATATATTTTTTAAAATTTTTTATATTTAATATTTTATTATATTTAATTTATTTACATGTTTTGCGATAAGCCAAATTGCCAACCCAATTGTGTTGATGCGGTAATAATACAGAGCATAGGAGAGATATTTTTGATAGCATTTAAGCTAGAGATTCCCAAGTGAATCGTGTTGATACGCTAATTATTATTCAGATACCCATACTCCCGCCTAGTAACGTCCAGATCCATCCAGTAGAGCAAGCGTCACGTGGCCTTCGAAGACGGAGGAGGAAAAAACAAAAAAAAGAAAAAAAAAAAAAGAAAGAACGATTGTCCAAAACTTTCCCCATATTCTTCAACCTCAATTACAATCGCCTACGCAACTGGACCGATCTAATAATCGAGGCCGAAAGCGTCGGGGGGGGAATCGCAGGATGGCTTTCCGCCTTGTTACTCTGGACCGACCTTCCTCACATGGACATTAAAAAAAAAAAAAATCCAAGCCGTCCCTCTGCGTCGCGTGATCGCCCTAGATCAGGAAATTCAACGGCCGATACGTTTCCCGCACAAATATTCTATAGATCCAGCCGCACGTATTAAGCAAAGCATGTGCCAGCTAGCCCCCCGCCCATCGGATTCCCAGGCTCCCAGCTTCCCACGGGCAGCTGGATCGAAGATCGTCCCGAGTAGAAATTTATATGCGGTCGCTCTGTTTGGCAAGCTTGCGAAAACGAGATCTCGTTTCGCATAAAAAGTCGTGCGCGGACTCCCCCTCAGCGAGTTTTCCGTGGCACCGCCCGATGATCCCTCCGCGCGACGAGACAGCGTAAAGTGGGAAAAGGAGAAGAAAATGCAATGAAAGCAGAGGGAAAGCTGAACACAGGACTCCTCGCGTCAAAAAGAGCGGTTTATATCTTCTCTTCCGCCTCCAAGCTCCGTTCTTCTCTTTTTCCTTCGCCGTCGGGATCTCGTTTTGCCGTCGGGTCCGGAAGGTTCGAGAAGCGTGGGGAAGTCTTGCCTTGGAGATTGCCCGCATGGAGTCGATCATCGCCCGGGCGCTTGAGTACACCCTTAAGTACTGGCTCAAGTCCTTCTCTCGCGACCAATTCAAGCTCCATGGCCGCACCGCCCAGCTCTCCAATCTTGGTCTCCACTCGATCCCTCTCAATTCCAGCCAAAAATTACCATTCGTCCTTGAAATCATTTCCTAATTCGATAATTTGATCAAATTGTTTCAGACATCAATGGCGACGCTCTGCACGCGAGCGTTGGATTGCCACCGGCGCTGAATGTGACCACCGCCAAAGTCGGCAAGCTTGAGATCACGGTAATCTAGCTGTTTTTGTTGTATTACTTTGTTAGATCTACGTTAGTTTGGTATAATTGAAAATGAATTTCAGGTCAGTTATGTGAATATTGATTTGCTTCCGAATTTTTTGTTTTATTGATGTTTTTCAGCTGCCGTCGGTGTCGAATGTGCAAACAGAGCCGATTGTGGTTCACATCGATAAGCTTGATCTGGTTCTGGAAGAGAACACGGATCCTGACAATGTGAAGAGCTCGAGCAGGTGTTTTTGTGATTCAGGGATGTGGATTTGCGATCAGTTTGAGAAATTTTGCTAATTGTTCTTGTATGTGCTGTTTGTTGCAGTGCTCAGTCGACAACGAGCTCTGCAAAGGGCAGCGGTTATGGATTTGCTGACAAGGTACAGTCTTAGATTTGTGTGATTGGGTTTTTAATCCTTGGTGTGACAATGTATTGCAAAATTGGATGGTTGGTGAATGTTGATCGATAATTACTTGAACTACTTAGCGCAATATATATTGGGGATGGTTTATTTTATTTTATTTTATTTTTTGGGACCTGATCTTGAACATGTCAGAGATCTCAGAGTGCTCACCATAAAATGTTCAACCTAAATGTTTCTGTATATAAGAAATTTGAGGAATGAGGTTATGGAAGAATTATGGAATTATGAGAAAGAGCTAAGCGTATCTAAAATTCACTTTAGAATTCTGGATGTAGGTGGTCTTTATAATTCTCTAGGATTTATGAGATGGGAGTAGGAAATTAAGGATGCTAAGTTTAGTGGCTTGGAGCTTTTATTTATATATTGCACAAAGAGTGAGCAGAAAGCCAACTGACATTGCTGCAGGATCTTAAGGTATGTCTTCATAAATGGAAGGTCTCCCCTATACTAACCACTCAATTAAGTATGCATGCTCTGGTCAAGTTTGAGAAAGGGATCCTGTGAGCCCAATTCTAGCTTGCCCTTATTATTTGGCCCTTAGTGTTGCTGTGAGTTGAAGTCTTGAAAAGTAGCCTTAGTTTCATGATTGAAGAGTGAATTTGGCAAAAGTATTGTGCAAGCATCTGTGCTTAGGAGAACTTTACAAGTTTGTGCAGACTTAAAATAATGAGAGAGCCTAAACTATCATAGTCAATGTCAACATCTAGCAATCTGACAAGCAAACACTAAGCCAAGATTTGAGATGGTAGTTTATATGGAGCCAAGCGAGAATGGGAGCTAGAGCATTGTACCTTGTATGATGAAATATGGCTAGGTCATTTTGAGCAATCATGCATATGGAGAGGTGCAACTCAGTGACCTGGATGCATGGTGCAGGCAACTTGATAGGAGTTCATGGCCACCTCAGGAATGTCTGATGAAAAACATTGCATGATGGAAAAATCTAAGGAGCCTTTATTGATATTTAATCTGCTGAGGCCTACGTGGTTCAACCATGGCCATTAAAACAAGCCTTGTTTCTTTCAAGAAGGGGGTGAGAAAATACACATTTAGTAGAAATGAATTATGATGGATTAATAAAATTTGAACTGAAAAATCAACCTGAGGTGCCAGTTGAAAAGGGGGATACTAAAGGGATAGCAGGGGCAAATGTTGTGATTTGGAGAAGGATGTGCTGAGAGAAATGAAAATAAACAAACTCAAGCAAATAAATAATTGAATTTCTTCCCATGGTTCTTGATTAATTAAGGAGTTGTTTTATGTTAAAGGTTATTTGTTTTGTTTTGTCTAATTTATGACGGAGGTTAGAATTTGAAGCAACTAATTGACTGTATATATCATATAAGTTGATGAATGCCACCAAAATATTTTAAAAGAAAAGAAGATCAGTTTTAAGGTTATTTATTTTTTGGGTAAAATATGTAGCCTTAGATATTTTAGTTAAATACTAATGCAGCTATAAGTATCTCCTTTGAATCCATCCTTAAGGGCTAAGGGGAGTTAAAGAGGATGCTACAAGTTGTTCTTCTTGTTTTTGTAGCTAACCAGTCTGCTGGTTTGTCTTTTGGATTGAGGAGCAAATTAGATGTTTTCATTCCATAATGTGGTTCATACAGTTCCATGCGATGTTCATGATGGTATGGATGTATCAGGTTAAGATAGTACCTTGAAACATGATAGCATTCAAGGCTTAGCAATCTGTTACCACCTAGTGTGTTGCAGTGTTCTTTAATGCAATTTCCATACTCATTAACATTTGACTTTGTCTGTTTCTCCAAAAAGTCCCTAACATGTGGGGAGTAGTCCACCAAGTATAGCATAACAGTTTTCTGGTTTCCAAGATCCATTACCTTTTCGCTGGGAATGGCCTATTGGAGGTGGTATCCAAAGTCCAAACAATTGAAATGGTAAAGTCCAACAAGTACAATACTATTTTGGCATGAAATCAGCACTCGGATGGGTGCTAAAATGCTAAACGGCCATACCATTATATAATTCTATACCGGTCAGTAATGGTTTGTACCGGTGATAGTGCATTGACCATATTAGTCAGTACTGATGGCTTTTTATTTTTTTTGAAAGCTCCCAATTTTGAAACTTTCCATTGCTACTGGCACTTTACTAATACCAGGACAATATTGTACTAATCTGATGAAAAAACAATATGACATTTGACACTAATATTTACAACCTTGGTAACCAACTATTATGAGAATTTAACAATGGTCAATCACTATTTTCTAACCAAACACAAGTTTTTGGATGCAATAAAACATGGAGTGAGTTTGTTAAAAGCAAGGTTGGCAGAACTAAACTGAATGACTGAAAATTGATTCGAAAATTGGATTCGGTTTGGTTCTGCCTGCAAACTAGTTTGAACCAATGTGAATGGTTCGATCTATGCCAAACTGCCTGGTTCAGGGTAGTTCGTGTGTGGGATGGGTTGGGAGGTGGGATGGGTGAGATGTGGACTCTTGTTAGCTTACTTAAAAAGAGAGAGGGAGGTTGAGAGCCTCTCATAAGCTTTCTCTTTTCTTTTTTGTTTACATTTAAAATCATTTAGGTAATAGAAAGGAAAGAGAAAAGATGACATTTGCTTAAGATTTCTCATGAAAATAAAGGAAATATCCCTCATTTGAATTCAATAGAAATATAAAAAAATCAAGTTTCTTAAGAATAAAAATTAATTTTTCCTATCAAATTTAGAGAATTTCAGGAAATCCCTATTTAGCAATATCAAGATAAGGTACTTCCACTTCGGATAAAAATTTTAAAATTTATTCCATTTTAGAAATAATAAGAAAATAAAATATGGAGAAAAAATATCTTAAAATATAATTTGTAAGGCTTTGATCAAACTTGGTCAAATTGATAGGGTTGTTAGATATAGATAAGACCATAGTAATGGTGAACCTCACATTGATCTATGCGGACTTCGTCCATAACTTATCAAACCAACAAAATTAAACTTGCCATAAATCCCAAGGTTAAAAAATATTTTTAAGGGTCCAAACTATGACATGTCTATAGATTAAAGGTTAGGGTATTTTTCTTAATGAGGGGACGATGTCGCATGTAACGCTCCGATCACCAGTCTAGTAACAAGTTATAGTTTAAATCCTAAGAAATACATTTTAACTTTAAAATTTTATGACAAGTTTAATATTATTGTTTTGATGAGCTATGGATCAAGTTAATATAGGTCAGTATGAGGTTAACTATTATTGCAATTCTATTTGAGTATGAAAATCTTGTAAGTTTGACTAAGTATTGATCAAGGTCATATAAATTGTAATTGCATATATGGTCATTTGTTGAACTTTGACAAATTGATATAATATTTACTGTCTTAGATCGCAGATGGGATGACTTTGGAGGTGGGTACTGTTAATCTTATGCTAGAAACACGTGGTGGTGTTAAGTTGCAAGGAGGTGCAACTTGGTAATTTCTTATTTTTTTATGATGAATCATTTACTTTATGGTTTGTACTGTTCTTATTGTAAGTTTCTTTATATTGCTGTTGTTGTAAGCCACAAGTTTGATGACTTATCAGATGTTCTCATATTCAATTTTGTATTAATATCTGGTGATATTTACATGTATAAACTACAGTTAAATGTGTTACCTCATGTTTTCATAAATCATGGTGAAGCACCTTGTATATCCATATTATTGATATGCATATGATAGTTTAATTAGAAGGTTTTGGAATAGTGCGAGGTCCTTCAAGCTTTTAAAGATCATATGCAGTCAACTGTCTGAAGGAGAATTATTATGTTATCCTTGTTTGAAATGTCTAAAGCCTTAGTACATTTGGTATATAGAACTTAGAGACCTTGCATGCTTGTTGTACTATAAACCCATCAATGCTGTACCAATTTCCATTTCTCTCTCTCTCTCTCTCACAGCACGGCCCACCCACAAACACACATTTTGTGTTGGCTAGTGTGGTGTAATAAAGACAACATATCACCTTTTTGTTTGTTGCAACCTTTCTTGAATCCTTTTAATACTGTTTTCTTTTTTCATTTAAGAAGGTTTGGTCATGTGACCAAACAGTGGAGGAAAGCTGGATTATTTCTATCATTTTGCCTCCAAAAGAACATGCACTAGTCAGATATGGTGGAGCTTTTGCTTCATGAAAAGCATCCAGATTGCATAGAGCCGAAGAAGTGGTTCTATTAAAAAAATAATAATAGCCATGTTTCTTGTTGGTGATCTTATTATTTTGACTGGGGTCATTTGGAATTCTTAGATATTTGTTGAGATGTCATTAAACGTGATGACATCTACCTTTGGAAATTAGGCTAGCATATTTCCTTGCCAGCTGAGAAATGACCCTCAAAACATTCAGTGACCACAACCTTCACGAACAATCCTTGTCTCATCTATGTTGGGCCAGCATTAGTGACCATGATGTGGTTAAATAAAGTTGAACAGAATTCTAGGATGACTCTATGCTGGAAGTTAACCTTGGATAAGTATTTGCCCAATTTCAGGACAGGACAACTTTGGGTGAAGAGGTGGTTGGCTGGTTGCCATGAAGCTTTAAAAGCTGGCTAGCACATGAAGTGAACCATCTGATTGCTCACTAAGATTATGTCACTAGGGGATCACCCTTCAGAGTTTTCCCAGACTTGAAAGATCCAGTGATGAGGGATGGGACAACAATTGGATATAGGGACCTATGACTATCTTTAAGGCCTACTTATAAGCTAAAATTTAAATATAAACTTCGCCAAAGCATTTATAGATGGGTAGGAATTTCTTTAACCAGCTAATGGAGCTGATGTAGCATCATCCATTGAGATGTTGTTTGCCTACTATTGTTTTGTATTTTCATATATAATATTGAACTGCGCTTTGTCATTCAGCATTATGACATACCTGTGGTCCCTGAGGTGGGACCTTTCTAGCTTGATGTAAACAACCTTCATCATGTTTCTTTTCCAGGTTAATTTAACTCTTTCATGAATGAATTTGACACTGGTTTCAGGTTTGTATTAGTACAATTTTGATGTGAACACACTCTCTCTCATCTGACCAGGTCATCACCGCTAGCATCTATTACAATCCGTAACCTTTTGCTGTATACCACAAATGAGAATTGGCAGGTATTGCTTCATTGCTAGCATATTATGATACATTCGCTACTGCATAAATCATTTTGTTTTGACCATCTATTGGTAACAGGTTGTCAGCCTCAAGGAAGCAAGGGACTTCTCCAATGATAAAAAATTCATATATGTTTTCAAGGTGTCTTTGATTGTTAATATCAATATCCTGGTTCAAAGTTACTTTTTGTCTAGTCAATCGGTGAACCATGAACATATCCATATATATGAAACTCGGATGTTGTGTTCGTATGCTCTTCTTTTTCTATTGCAGAAATTGGAATGGGAATCACTATCGATGGACCTGTTGCCTCATCCTGATATGTTTGCTGATGAACGATTAGCCTCTTCTAATAAGGAAGACAATAAGAGAGATGATGATGGTGCAAAGCGGTTATTTTTTGGGGGAGAACGGTTCCTGGAAGGAATTTCTGGACAGGCTAATGTAAGGAAAAAAAATCTGATTGTTGAAACTCTGTTTAGAGATTGTTGTAATCATATCGATTTCCCAAATAACATGGTTTAGATTGGTGATGATGGATTATCTTGCTCTTATAACAACTATATGCTTTTAACATCAGATAACAGTGCAAAGGACTGAACAAAACAGTCCATCTGGGCTTGAGGTTCTGTTGCATGTTACTGAAGCTGTCTGTCCCGCTTTAAGCGAACCAGGTGCCTGTTGACTCATTTACTCACCTCAACTGTGATTTCATATTGTAGTCTATTGGATTAAAAATTTGAAGATTTGAACAGGGCTACGAGCACTTCTTAGATTCATGACAGGATTGTATGTTTGCCTGAACAGGGGGGATGTAGACCCAAAGGCTCAGCAGGTATTATTGTTTTTTCGTCATTATTGTTATTTCTTATGCAAGTCAGTAGAAAATCATTTTTATATATTGAAACAATGAATTAGGTTTCTCATCTTGGCACTTCAATATGAATCTTGGCAGCATTGTACGGAAGCAGCAGGATGTTCATTGGTTTCTATTATTGTAGATCATATCTTTCTCTGCATCAAAGATGCTGGTAAATTTACTTGTTCAAAGATTTTTGACCCAAAGACTGGTTATAATTCTTCTTTCAAAGATCAAAATTCCATTATGTTTTCTGTTTGTTATGAACCTCCCACTGTTGACATGATCTTATTTTGCAGATTTTCAGCTTGAGTTTTTAATGCAGTCACTCCTTTTCTCTCGGGTAATTCTTTATGTGCATGATTTTTCCTCTATTTTTGATTCTTGTAATTGAAGGGTATGGTATTTTTTTAATAAATGTTCTTGCCCTTAAATAATATTCTTCCTAATAGGCGAGTGTATCTGATGGAGAAAATGTGAAGACCTTGTCTCGCATTATGGTTGGTGGGATGTTTCTAAGGTAAAGCCAATGCTCTTTGTACTTGAATATTTTTAACATATCCAAGTTCTAAGTTCATGTTTATTTCTTTTATTTTGCATATTGAAGTGGAAATTTTGTTTCATATTATGTTGTCAAGAGGATTGGGAATTATTTGAAATAGTGGGCCATCTTCAATAAACTGTTTATACTACTAATTTGTATTATGAGGGGTTGAAGCATTATCAAAAGGAATACAAATTATGCAATATCTACATGCATATGCAAGTGTGAGTGCTTGTATGTGTTTGTACTAGTGGAAGATAAGTGTTTAATATGCAAGTAATGGGTAGAGGATTTTTTTTCATTCTCTTTTTTCTTCTCATTTTATATGTATTAATGTTCAATCAAGGTTGACAGTACTAAAAATTGGTGCTGTTTCGGCTAGCTCCCAATATGGTATAGTATGGGTGCGAACCAACTCGTACCGCTACCACACCACCATCATTAGAAAAAGATATGAGATAGAAAGAGGGAGGAGAGGGAGAGAGAGGGCCATCACCATTAAAAAGGAAGAGAGGGAGAGGGAGAGAAGGGTATATTTTTGAAGCTGAGAAGATCTCTGATTGTGACTATTTGGTGATGTTGATTTGATTGGTCATTGGTGATGAGCGATGGACAATTGGTGATGGGCAACTGACAATGGGCAATGGGCAACTGGCAACAGCGGTGGATGATGGGTAAAGAGAGAAAATTAGGGCTTCATGAGAGAGGTATCGGAGGCGAAGCCGAAGACTCTTTTTTAATAACGGGTCTTTTAAAAAATAGGTTGGACCTGAATACAATACCTGAACTGATAACTCCACTTGATAAGTGAATTGTTTTTAAAGGATGAACCGATCTGGCTTCCGGCTGGTACAGTTTGGTAGGTTCGTCTCAAACTGACTGGTTTGGGTCGGTTTAGCTTTCCTTAGTTCTAATTTGATGTAGCCTTTAGTTCTAATTTGATGTAGCCTTCTCGATTATACATTTTTTCCTTCTTTTCATTGGGCTAAAATGTATGGTAAATATAAAAGGATTATTCTCAAATTGGCCATGTTAGGGTAGGTGATATCTTGTGAAGGGGGTAATGACCAGGCAGATGGCAATAGGGGCAGGGTAACCAAAAGTGGGGACTGTTCTTTAGAAAGATTTTGAGGGTAAAGTTTATTTACCGTTTATCTGCACCACCTTTTGAAACAGGATACATAGAAGAATATAACCAAAAAAAAGAAAGAGGATACTTAAGCAAGTTGGGATGCCTGCAATTGTTTGTTGCTCTCTAAGTTGTAAGTTGTAAGGGCAATAGATATGAAATTAAAAATAAATATGGCGTGATGGTGTGTGTGTTTCATGAATTGTTTGTCGGAATATATGAACTGGAATTTTGGAATTAGATTCTGGCTTTCTCTCTTCAAGAAGGAAAAGCTATAAGTGAAGATTTGTAAGAATGTTAACCTGCACATTTTGATTCAAGTAATCATCTAACATTCACCTCAAGCTGCAAGGTTGCCTTAGAGATGATAAAGATAGTAATAAATATAGTTTGAGAAGAGAGGTAGAAATAAAAACAAATAAATAGAAATTATTTTAGGAAGTAACAAGACTACAACAATAGTGTAGGTATAAAGGTGTGCAGGTAATCATTAACTCTAGAGATTCATCTAAACTCTATAGGACTTCAGTGGGGTGAGAAATAATTAGTGTGAGGTATATTGGTGGAAATGGAATGGATACTTCTACTTTTAGTCTAGGAAACATCGATACTTCAAATTGCATTCTATATTTGTATTGAATATTGATGCTCTTTGGGTACTTCTTGGATATGTATCCCATACTTATCTATAGTATCTAACCTTTCATTTTCTTTAAACATTCTAGATACTTCTTGGATACACTTAAGATACTTCTCTCGTATCTCCAAAAATAAAAAAGGGTGTTTTCTTTCTTTTTTTTCTTTTTAATGTTAACCTTTCATTCTTTTTTTAAAAGATACTTCCCCCATATCTCCATAAATTTCGTAGTCTCATAAATTTCGTAGTCTATGATATTAATATTTAAATATAAATATGAATTATTTTTGGGATTTGAATGATGACTAAATGATGAGATCGTAAATGTCCTCATGAAAAAACATCAATAAATGTGTCATTTCTTTTATGGAAAATGAAGAAGCCAATTCAAGCTTCATATGTATTTTAACTTCAAGCCAAGCTTCCCATGAATTGCAGAACCTTAGTAATTTGCCTTTCAAAGATTAGCTATTATTGGTTCTTGGAAATTATTGCTATGTGCCTTAATATCCATCTCACATATTTCTTCCTTAAAACCGTAAGTGACTTTACATATAATTTCATTAGGGATGGTCATGGTTTGTGGAATTGTATTGGTAGCCCATGTCGGCTAGTGACTAGTTGGCATGGTATTGGTGCATACTATATTGAACTGGGGCAAACTGAGGAAGGGTGATGATAACAAAAAGGCCAAAGAGGAAGGTCTCTCTCTCTCTCTCTCTCTCTCTCCCTTTTCTTAACTTGTAGTTTTGAAAAGGGTCAGGATTAGGGCTTCGGTGATGGGTGACAATGAGGGTTGCAATGGACAAAGAGGGTTAGGGTTTCGTTCATGTGGGAGAGATGCTAGACAAAAGGCGATGGGCGAACCAAAGATGAGGGAGGCCTTTTTATATTTGTCAAATGAGTTGATCTGGATCTAGAACCTAAACCCATGGCCATTGGAACTTGACACACACAAAAAGACTTGAACTATTGAGCCGATTTGGTTCCCGCCGATATGGTTCAGTACGTCCCGAACGACTAGTTCGGAATGGTTTAACAGAGCTTGAAGATGGTTTATAATTTACCTTGTGACTCTATAGTGTAGTGTCTGCGTTAATACAGAAACTAAATGATCTAGATAACCAATTAAGTTAGTCTTCCCCTCAAATTTAACTTTGGGGTTCAAACAACATAAACAAATCGATTTTGTTTTTCCTGTTATTTCTACAATGTTTTGTACTCAACTTAACACTTAACTCATCTAAGCCTTTTCCCAACTACATAGGGTTGGCTACATGAATATGCTTCCTCCACTCTGCTCTATTCAAGACTAAGTCGACACTTAAATTACAAATAGTTATATCTCTCTTAATTATTTCTATCCATGTTAATTTAGGTCTACCTCTACCTCTTACCATGGACTGTTAGAAGATCACTCTTTCCAACTGGAGTATCTAAAGGTCTTCATTGTATATGTCCAAATCACTTAATCGGTTTTCTTTCATTTTATGTTCAATTGGGGCTACTCCTATATATTCACTGCTTATGTGTCTGAATAATCTGATTAAAGTGAGTGGAAAGTGTGACATTGTTTTATCCCGTTGGTATTCACTTCATATTTGGGCTTAATAACTCTTTGTTAGATGATGGAAACTGACTCTGGTTCACAACATTAAATGGTTTATCCAAAGGTTCACTCCTGCAATCCAACCTGCTTCTTGGTTGCAAATTTTATCATGCGTCAATTTTTAGGCAACTGAACTTCCGTTTTTGTAACAGAACACCTAAAGCCCAATAAATAAGTTTTTATAATTTTTTTTCCTGATACGATGGTTATGATATATAATCAACAACTCCTAGTATATTTGGTATTTGATATGAACTTCCTGATTTTTGTGATATAGGGTTCTGTCACCCGGCTAGGTATAGGCTATTTTTTTTCTAAGTATGGAACGTCCTAGCAGGGGACTGGCCTTAGCACGCCTCATGCTAAGTCAGCTCTCTCTCTCAGAGTTGTTGCACAATAGGCTAGGGTGAGGTTGATCGAAACCTCCCCCTACAGGAACCCCAAGAACCCCAATCAAAAATCAAGATCAATGCCCAGCCCAACACAAGATTTATAGGGTAAACTCTACCCCAACCTCTTTGATTAATAACAATCCCAAGAGGAAGACAAGATGAATCTTTGCCGTAGCACTACAAGAAATCTCTCACCGATCTCCCTCACCTTGCCTTTAGGCTACAAGATCACTCACTTGTAACCCGTAAATGATCGCCCGTAGGAAGCTCCTTAACGGCTCCGATTGTCTCTTCTCTTTCTCCTCCTCGCCCAAGGTGGAGAAAGATGCCTTCAATAACTTGATGGCGTTGGATTGGATTCTATTTGATTCCCCTCCGTTGTTTCTTCCCGAAGACCTCTGCCCTCTTATTTATAAGTGCAGCCACCGCCTCCTCCAAGCTTCATCCGTTCTTATCCTTATCTTCATGCACCGCCTCAAATAATGCTCCGCCTAATCTCTTCCAAGACTTATCCCTTGATGGTCATTGGATAGGCTGATGAAGAGATCAAGTTGCAGCTGGGTTGACTCCTCAAATCTTCATCCAAAAAGCTCCAACGGTGACTTTGGATAATGGCCAAAATATCCTCAACTAACTCCCCAAAATCTTATCCAAATCTCATGTTTGTTACTTGTGGATAATGGCTGATTTGCCCCTCCAAAATCTGCTGGCTGGAGTCCCAAATCTTACCCAAAAGATAAGGTTTAGATTTTTCTGATAATGACGGATTTGTCCCCCAAAAATCGGCTGCCAGGTTTGTTGGGCGGTTGCTGGCCGTTCTGGCAGTTATGGGCGAGCGCGCCTGGGCATCGGCCGTTGGGCGCACGCCCGCTTGGCGTTCGCCAACGGTTGGGGGCGTGCCACGGTCGAGCGGGCGCCCGCCCGCATGCGGGCGCGTTGCCCGGCTGGCCGCCTGCCAGCCAGGCGCGCGCGAAGGCTGTCGGGGCGCGCGTGCACCAGGCGCCACCTGCACCTGGGTGCCCGCCGTCTGTGCGCGCCTGGGCGCGTGGCTAGGATGGCCAGCGCGCGGCAGGGTTGGCCTGCGCGCGGGTGCATTTGGCCTAGCAAGCTCCGCGCCTCTAAGGATGGCTCCGGGTCTTCTTTGGCCGCGCTTGCCTTGCTGAAACTGGGCTTGCTGATGCCGACTCCGCGTGCCGTCGCATCTGGAAGATGAGTCCGCATCGGCCTTGGCGCTTGGATCACCAACCTCGCGCCATGTTCTGACTAAGTGTGGGGCTTGCCGGCCCCTCGGACGGACGTGCGCATCCCGTGGCACGGTCAAACTCCGTTCTGGCAGGTCCTCGGCCACCTGCCTTGCCCGCGCTGCGCACCGTGGGCTGCGCTATGGCCCTCCTGGTCGTGCGCATCACTGGGCGGTGACAATCCTCTCCCACTGAAGGCGCCGACGTCCCATCGCGCTCGCCCTCACGTAGGCTGAATGTCATCCTCGAACTGCCAAAGTTCTTCTGCTCGCCTTCAGGTGGCATCGGAAACATCCTCTCCTTGCCACTGTACCAGATACTCCGTGTACTGGGGTCCTTGACTCGTACCCACCTTTCGGTTCGCCAAAATTCTTGCAATCTTTCTTGCAAACTTGGGTCGGATGGCAGGGCGCATCCTGCCTGGGTTCTCTAACTCGTCTGCGATCAGGTCTTATGGTATGGTTTGAGGAAGCTAACATGAAAGACTGGATGAATCTTTAGTCTGGCCGGCAAGGCCAGCTTGTAAGCCACTTCTCCCACCCGTCTGAGTACTCTGAAGGGTCCGTCATACCTTGGCAAAAGGCCTTTGTGGAACTTTCGCTTGGTTGCTTTCCTCCAAAGATAGGGCGTGATCTTCAACATCATAAGATCGCCCACCTGGTACTCCACTGGTCGTCGATGCTCTGCGCGCAGCTTCATCTGCATAGCTGCACGCACAAGGCTGTCACGCCTTCGCGATGTTTTTGGTCCTATCCCTTGCAAATAGATGCGCCGCTGGACATGGGCCGTCATACTGTCGTGCAACCTCCAAGGGCGTCCTAGGCTGATAGCCTAGGCATAACTCGCTGAACTTTGATCTGTTGCTGAAAACCGGTTTAGATTGTAGGAAAACTGTGCCGCGTCCAGCAACTCAAGCCAGTTTCGTTGTCTTGCGGTGACGAAGTGCCGCAGATACTCCTCGAGCAATGCATTCACCCGCTCGGTTTGGCCGTCCGTCTGAGGGTGATATGCTGTAGAGAATTTAAGCTCCGTGCCCACGATTTGGAAAAGCGTGGTCCAGAACTTACCCGTGAATCGGACGTCGCGGTCGCTGATGATGTCTCCGGGTATACCGAAGACCTTGACCACATTGGTGAAGAAGAGCGCCGCCACGTCTCGGCTGTGCATGGGTCCGGTATCGCCATGAAGATAGCATACTTGGAAAATCTGTCTACCACTACAAAAATGGTCCGCTTGCCGTCCACCTCCGAAATCCCACTATGAAGTCCATGGAAACAGATGCCCATGGTCGGCTTGGGACGGGCAACGGTTGCAGTAGTCCCGCTGGCTTCCTGCGTTCCACTTTGTCCATCTGGCAGATCAGACAACTCCGCACATAGGCCTCCACGTCTCTCCACATATTGGCCAGTAGAAGTCACGAGATAGCAGGGCATACATCCGCTCCATGCCCGGATGTCCTGCCCACCTTGAGTCATGGGACTCTTTTAATAAATCGCGCCGTAAAGCTTCATTCTTTGGCACGACTAGCCTGCCTCCATGTGCGCGAAGCAAGCCGTCCTGGATCCAGAAGCGCCGCACCAATCCACTCGTCACGTCACGCATTAGCTTGGCGTATGCCGCGTCTGCCTGCGCTGCTTCGCGGATACGCTCTATAACGCCTGACTGCATGGTTGCCACCGCAACCACGTACTCCTGTACGACTTGGCGGCTGAGGGCGTCGGCCACTTGATTCTGACGTCCTGGCCGATGCTCCCAATCGAAGTCGAACTCCGCCAAGTACTCTTGCCAACGAGCTTGCTTGGGCGTCAACTTGCGCTGGGTCTTGAAATAGGTGTTGGCGACGTTGTCGGTAACAATTTTGAATTTGGTTCCAAGCAAGTAGTGGCGCCATACCTCCAAGCAGTGTATCACAGTAGTCATCTCCTTCTCGTGCGCCGAATACCGCTTCTCGGCATCCTTGAACTTTCTGCTCTCATATGCCACTGGATGTCCCGCCTGGACCAAGACTCCACCAAGCGCATGGTCAGATGCATCCGTGTGCACTTCAAAAGGATCCTCAAATATGGGTAACTGCAAGATCGGCTCCGTAGCTAGCGCCGTCTTCAGCTTACCGAAGGCCTCCGCACAGTTGGAGGACCAACTCTACCTTCGCTCCTTCTTGAGCAGATCGGTCAAAGGGCTTGCGATGGCCGAGTACCCTTTGATAAACCTCCGGTAATAGTTGCGAGTCCTAGGAACGATCGGAGCTCGCTCACTGTGGCAGGTGTCATCCAGTCCAGGATGGCCTGGACCTTGGCGCTGTCCATCCGTATCGCGCCATGGCCAACGATGTGTCCAAGAAAATGGACTCGGTGCGTGCAAACTCGCACTTCTCCCTTTTGACGTAGAGGCGATGCTCCCGAAGTTGCTGCATAACTCGCCTCAAGTGCTCCACATGCTGCTGCAGGCTACCGCTATAAATGACTATGTCGTCCAGATAGACTACGACAAAGTCATCCAGGAAGTCATATAGGACGTCTATCATGAGATTGCAGAAGGTAGCTGGTGCGTTCGTCAGGCCAAAGGGCATGACCAGGAACTCGAATGAGCCATACCGGGTCACACACGTCGTCTTTGATTCATCACCTGGCGCAATACGTACCTGCCAGTATCCAGAGCGTAGATCCAATTTGCTGAAGTATTCGCCTTCGAAAGACGGTCGAACAGATCTGCTGCGTTGGGCACCGGGTAGCGATTCTTCACGGTGACCTTGTTGAGGGCTCGATAGTCCATACACATGCGCAGAGATCCATCCTTTTTGCGCTGAAAAAGGACCGCTGCTCCGAAAGGGGCACGGGATGGCTGAATCAGTCCCGCAGCCAGTAACTCATCCAGCTGAGTGCGTAGTTCCTTCAGTTCTGCAGGGCCCATGCGGTAGGGGGCCTTTGCCGGGGCACGCGCTTCGGGTTCTAGCTCAATTCGATGGTCGTGCGTGCCGTGGCGGTAATTCCTTCGGTAGCTCGTCGGGCATAAGATCGGCGAACTCCTGTAGTATCTCCCCCACCTGCGCGGGCACCTCCTTTGTATCCTTCGATTCGGGCTGAACCTGGACTAGTGCTGCGACATATGTCTGGTCTCCTTTCCTTAGGCCTTTGCTGAGCTGCTTAGCGGATATCAGCCCACTATCTGGAACTGTGCGCGAACTGGTGCTGGCCGTCTTCTGCTTTGCAACGGTTGACTGACCGCTGCTCTCTTCCTTAGCCGCTGGTGGCAATGCTGAAACGAACCCGGTGCTGTCCTCCGATCCTATCAGCATGCCATTGAGATGTGGAAGGATCATTACCTTGGCTGCCTTGAAGAACTCCAGGCCAAGTATGATCTGAAAATCGTCAAGTGGGATCACCAAAAAGCTGCAAGGCCCTCTCCAGGGGCCGACTTCTAGATCAGCCTTTGCAAGGCCATTCACCCTCGCTGCCTTCGAGTTGATGGCCTTTATCATGGTTGCAGCGGTGGAAGTCTGCAAACCTAACTCCTTCACT
This sequence comes from Calamus simplicifolius, assembly GCA_900491605.1. Classification (NCBI taxonomy): domain Eukaryota; kingdom Viridiplantae; phylum Streptophyta; class Magnoliopsida; order Arecales; family Arecaceae; genus Calamus; species Calamus simplicifolius. The sequence continues at coordinate 828,817 of UESW01004251.1, forward strand.
ATGTCTTCCGCGATGAAGTTATCGGTGGCACCCGTATCAATCATGGCCCTCAGCTGGTGGCCATTGACCTTCACCGAAACATAAAGAAGCCCTTTGCAGGATGGCGGCTTCTTGGTGACAAGTGCATTAATCGCTTGCAACGGGTTCACCCGGGAGGGTCCCTCTGAGTCGCTGGATTCCTCGACCAATTGGGAGATCAAGGCCGTGAGCTTCCCCTTCTTCTGACAGTCGCGCATCCGATGTGCACCTCCGCAGATAAAACAGCCTTGGGGCCGCTCAGATCTGGTCGTGGTATCCTTAGACTGCTGAGTAGTTCCCTTCTCTTTTCGGGCTGTCGTCTTCTTCTTCCCTTGCTTCTTGGGACGAGACGTCTTGCCCTCCTTGGCTTTAGCCTTCTTTGCCAGGGGCGGGGGTAGGCGTAGTGGTACGAAAGTCGACGAAGCTCTCGGCAGCAGCCATCGCCGAATTGAGATCTTTCACTCCTTGCCTTCGCAGCTCCACTTGCGCCCAATTCTGTAACCCCGACTGAAAGTTGAACAACTTGTCGGCTTCGGACATGTCTGGTATGTTGAGTAGCAATGAGCTGAACTCCTTGACGTAGTCTCTGATGGAACCCGTCTGCTTCAGCTTCTTCAGTTGGTCTCTCGCCACTCATGTGACGTGAGGGAGAAACTGAATCTTCAACTCTTCTTTGAGGGCCTCCCAAGTTGTAATTCCTGGCCTACCAGCGTTTCGATCCTCCGCGTTGCGAGTGCGCCACCATAGCTTGGCATCACCAGCAAGGAACACGCTGGCGAGGCGGATTCGTTGCGCTTCCGGTATATTCATTGCTAGGAAGAACTCCATGTCCCATACGAAGTTCTCCAGTTCCTTGGCGTTGCGCGTGCCGCTGAAAGGCTTCGGATCAGGTACGCGGATCTGGGATGGATGTGGTTGATTCATAGGGCTGGCGTGCGCGCTCTCTCCTGAGGGCGTCCACTTCGTCTCCCAGCTCCTTGATGCGATTCAGAACCTCCTCTAGAACGGCATCTCTTCCGTCCTGTTGGCCTTCATTGGAAGAGCTTGGCCCGGCTCCATGATCTGGTTGTGCTGGGATCGCCTGCTGGATCTGATTGATCTGCTGCTGCTGCTCCAAGGATCGGGTGATGAGATCAGTAAACCCATCTGGAGGAATCCCGACAATAGCCTCGAGCCTTGCTATTCGATCGTTGTGATTCACCATGGTTGATTTTTAGAAGAAAAAAAATCTGCTCCTTGGGTTCTTGTATTGAACGCGCTCTGATACCCTCTTGTCACCCGGCTAGGTATAGGCTATTTTTTTTTCTAAGTACGGAAGCGTCCTAGCAGGGGACCGGCCTTAGCATGCCTCGTGCTAAGTCAGCCTCTCTCTTAGAGTTGTTGCGCACAATAGGCTAGGGTGAAGTTGATCGAAACCTCTCCCTACAGGAACCCCAAGAACCCCAATCAGAAATCAAGATCAATGCCCAGCCCAACACAAGATGTACAGGGTAAACTCTACCCCAACCTCTTTGATTAATAACAATCCCAGAGGAAGACAAGATGAATCTGTGCCGTAGCACTACAAGAAATCTCTCACCGATCTCTCCCTCACCTTGCCTTTAGCCTACAAGATCACTCACCCGTAACCCGTAGATGATCGCCCGTAGGAAGCTCCTCAACGGCTCCGATCGTCTCTTCTCTTTCTCCTCCTCGCCCAAGGTGGAGAAAGATGCCTTCAATAACTTGATAGCGTTGGATTGGATTCTATTTGATTCCCCTCCGTTATTTCTTCCCGAAGACCTCTGCCCTCTTATTATAAGTGCACCCACCTCCTCCTCCAAGCTTCACCCGTTCTTATCCTTATCTTCATGCATCGCCTCAAACAATGCTCCGCCTAATCTCTTCCAAGACTTATCCCTTGATGGTCGTTGGATAGGCTGATGAAGAGATCAAGTTGCAGCTGGGTTGACGCCTCAAATCTTCATCCAAAAAGCTCCAACGGTGACTTTGGATAATGGCCAAAATATCCGCAACTAACTCCCAAAATCTTATCCAAATCTCATGTTTGTTACTTGTGGATAATGGCTGATTTGCCCCTCCAAAATCTGCTAGTTGGAGTCCCAAATCTTACCCATAAGATAAGGTTTAGATTTTTCTGATAATGACGGATTTGTCCCCCAAAAATCGGCTGCCAGGTTTGTTAGGCGGTTGCTGGCCGTTCTGGGCAGTTATGGGCACGCCTGGGTGCTGGGCGCGCACCTGGGCGCGCCTGGGCATCGGCCGTTGGGCGCACGCCCGCCTGGCATGCGCAACGGTCAGGCGGGCGCGTCAACGGTCGGGCGGGCCGCCCGCCCGCCCGGGTGCGCTGCTCGCCTCCCGCATGCGGGCGCGCTGCCCGCTGGCCGCCAGCCAGCCAGGCGCGCGTGGAAGGCTGTCCGGGCATGCCAGCCGGGCGCGCGCGGAAGGCTCGGGCATGCACGCGCACCAGGCGCCGCCTGTGCTGGGCGCGCGGCCGTCTGCGCATGCCTAGGCGTGCGGCCGTCTGCGCATGCCTAGGCGCGTGGCCAGGATGGCCAATGCGCGCTTGGGCGCACGGCAGGTGCTTTGGCCTGCGCGCGCGGGTGCATTTGGCCTAGCCAAGCTCCGCGCCTCTAAGGGATGGGTTCGGGTCTTTTTCGGCCGCGCACGCCTTGCTGAAACTGGGCTTGCTGATGCGACTCCGAGTGCCGTCGCGTCTGGAAGATGAGTCCGCATCCGGCCTTGGCGCTTGGATCATCAACCTCGCGCCATGTGTTTTACTAAGTGTGGGGCTTGCCGGCCCTTCGGACGGACGTGCACATCCCGTGGCACAGTCAAACTCCGTCCTGGCAGGTCCTCGGCCACCTGCCTTGCCCGCGCTGCGCGCTGCGGGCTGAGCTATGGCCCTCCTGGCCGTGCGCATCACTAGGGCGGTGACAGTTCACTTTTGAAGTTTCCCATTGTTTGTCACACAATATCATCTAAAATGTTATAAAGAACATTGCAAAATTGCATTTAGTCTCTTATATGAAAATATCTCAGGAGTGTTGTAGCTTGTTGTATTAGATTTTAAAATTCGATTCAGAATGCTAGCATGTCATGCATTAGCTAGGTTTTAAGTGGAAAAATTATTAATTTTAACCTGCAAAGAATTTGCTTTATGCAGGGACACCTTTTCACACCCGCCATGCACCTTGGTACAGCCATCAATGCAGGCTCCTACAAAAGAATTTCTGCATGACCCAGAATTTGGTGATGTCTTGACCTTCCATCAACGCTTCTATTTAGCTTTTTTGGCTGGTTTTCTCTATTTTAGAAATCAATTATTTTACTTTAAGCTGATGTTTGTTGTCACATATTGACCAGGTCAGAATTTTTGTCCTCCAATATATCCTCTTGCCGACCAGCTGGTGCAATCTATTGTTGGCGTTCCTTTGATTTGTCTCCATTCACTTAAGATCAATCCTTCACCTGCCCCTCCAAAGTTTGCTTCGCAAACTGTCATTGACTGCCAACCTCTTATGGTACGTTGACTGCCAACTTATTTGTACAAGCAATTGTACCTTTTTTTTAAGATTCTTCTTCTTCTATTTTCCATCTTTAAAACAAATACCTTTTCCCAGATTACTCTTCAAGAGGAATCTTGCTTAAGAATTGCCTCTTTCTTAGCTGATGGAATTGTGGTCAACCATGGTGCTTTGCTGCCTGATTTCTCTGTCAATTCCTTTCTCTTTACTCTCAGAGAGTTTGATCTCATTATTCCCTTAGATGTTGCTAAGACTGCTGATTTCACTGGAAATGGAAACTGTTGTTTCCAAACATACTTTTCTGGAGCAAGGCTTCATGTTGAGGACTTATACTTCTCACAGTCACCATCAATAAAATGCGCTTTGCTAAACCTGGATAAAGATCCTGCTTGCTTTAGTCTTTGGGAATATCAACCCATTGACGCCAGTCAGAGGAAGTGGTCTACTCGAGCTTCACGTCTTAGTCTTTCACTTGAAACTTGTGGTGGATTAACAGAAAAGACAGATTCTGCTGACTGGTCTACAGGTTTATGGAGATGTGTTGAACTGCATGATGCATGTTTTGAAGCTGCTATGGTCACTGCAGATGGAAGCCCTTTGTTGGATGTGCCCCCCCCAGAAGGTGTTGTTAGAATTGGGGTTGCTTGCCAACGGTATCTATCTAACACTTCAGTTGAGCAGTTGTTCTTTGTTTTAGATCTCTATGCCTACTTTGGTAGAGTTAGTGAAAAAATAACAAAGGTCAGCAAGAGCAACAGGCAGAGACAGAATGGCAAATCTTTGGGTGAAAAGTTAATGACGAAGATGCCTAGTGACACTGCAGTAAGTTTAGTTTTAAACAACCTCCACCTTAAATTTTTGGAATCTACGTCTGTGGATATTCAAGGTGTGCCTCTAGTTCAGTTTGGTGGGCAAAATTTGTTCCTAAGAGTTTCCCACCGTGCTCTTGGTGGTGCTTTTGCAGTGTCGACCAACTTACAATGGGAGGGTGTCTCTATCAATTGTTTAGATGGGGTTAGAGTTTCAGCTTATGAAAATGGCATAGGAGTTTCTAATGAACATGGCTTTCTGGTGGCTGGCAATTGCTATCCCAAGATGAGACCTGTTTTTTGGATTGATAATGGAAGCAAACATCAGATGAAGCCAGTTCCATTTCTTGACATAAGCACAGTGCATGTGATGCCTTTCGATGTGCAAGATATGGAATCTCATAGCTTGAATGTATCTGCTAAGATTGTTGGAGTACGACTTGGTGGTGGAATGAATTACACTGAATCTCTGCTGCATCGGTTTGGGATCCTTGGTCCAGATGGTCGTCCTGGGGATGGACTATCGAAAGGACTGAAAAATTTATCTTCTGGGCCACTGGCAAAGCTTTTCAGAGCATCACCTGTTATTAAAGCTGGTCAGAAAGAAAGTATGGAATCCTTGACATGCTCCTGGGAATATTTTTAATTCTTTAAGTTTAGAAAATTGGACTAATATTTTTATCAGGGAATATATAAACATGTATTCTTAAATTGTTTAATAAATATTTTCTAAAAATAGTTAACATGCGCATTCAGCAACTTATTCATGTTTGAGTCTGGACATTTGTTCATTTTGTTCTACTTGTAGTATGCAAACATGAAAAAATCTTAATTTTTCCACAGGATTGCATCAACTTCTTTAATGCACATGATGAAACATGCGTCTCATTATTCAATTTTTTTCTTTATTTATTGTTATGTCTCTAATTTGTCCTTAGATGTACCTAGTTTTTCCTTCATTACAGTATTCCTTTGAGGGGTTTGGGGGGGGGGGGGGGGGGGGGGGGGGGATGTTTTGACTTAATTTAGTTAGACCGTTCATGGTGCAAGACTTTCTGTTTCCTACATATGATTATCTACTGTATTTTGGCATGAATGCAAAAGAAAAAATAAAATAAAACGAACCTGTTTCTGGAACGTTACATGGATGACATTGTATATCTCACGTCATGCACTTAATGCATATTTCTGTTAACTCTTGCAGTAGATTTAGCAACCTACATATGACTTGTGGATTATGATTATCATTGACATAAATCTGCAAATCCTGTTTCTATTTGAATTTGAAACATCAGTTACATTATTCATATAGATTTTTCTCTTTTTATCTGGTATTCTTCTTTTCTTGTTTGTGTAAGTACAGTAAATATTTTCTCGGTAGGATTCTTTTTCCTTTTCCTCTCTTTGGTTATTAATTTTTTTAAAATTCCAGATGGTTGTCTCAAAGAGGAGGATCATGGTAAACTTTTGGAGTTGGGGATGCCAGATGTTGTTGATGTATCTATAGAGTTGAAGAACTGGTTATTTGCTCTGGAAGGCACTGAAGAGATGCAAGAAGGGTGGTTTTTTCCAATGATGATGACGTTAGTAGAGAAGAAAGGTGTTGGCATACAACATTCCGAAGTTTGCAGGTGAAAGCAAAAAGCAATAAAGTACCTAATTTGAGCTGCACAGGGAAATTGTGCAGGAAGCAGAAGCTTCCTGTGGAAGTTGTCACAGTAAGCATCTAAGCGTTTCTATCCATCATTTAACACAAAAAATTGCTTTCTAGTTTATTGTTCTCGATCTTAAATAATGAAGAAGTATTTGCTGAAAACATGAATCCTTTTCTGGCTTTGAAGTCCTTAGTTGAAATCTGTACAATTAATGCTGATACCAGAAACTCAGTGCTCTTTACAACCATTGTTTTTGTGCTAGTAGGGAAAAAATCAGTGTAGTGGTAGTCTCTATTTCAAATATTTAGTGTCATTAGCGTTCACTCATGTAGAGTACCCTCTTTGGGTTTGACTCAGAAGCCTGATGCATACATTTTCAAAAATCTCTTTGGGGCGAGAACTAACTCCTTAGTGAGGCCAAAAATAATTCTGTGGAGTACCGTGGTACAAGGACACTATAGAACTGCTATGCCCATATCTAGGGCCATTATTGTGAATTTCTTTTATGGATCTGTTGCAATCAAAGATCAAATACTTTGTCAAAGGCTCAGTGGTCTCAGCCTGCTTCTTATCTTGGCCTCCTGTAGTATTGGTTGCACATGGCCATACTATTTCTCATATTTGACTTGATTTATCCATTCTTGGTGAAAATCCTCTCTCTCTCTCTCTCTCTCTCTCTTACTCTCACATGTGCATGCTTGCTTCTTGCCTTTCTCTGTCCCCCTTTTTGTGTGCCTGGGCGCGCACACTCACATGAGTGTATGTTTTCACCTTGCATTTGCTCTTGCATTTTTACATTTATTTCATCTGATATGTCTGCATATCTTTTGCACAAGAATCTGTCCTTTTAATAATGTTGATGCCATTGTTTTCTTGAATATATTAAGTTAGGCTAAACTACAATGATTACGTAATGCACACCAAAAGTGTATCCCATTTTATTCATCCTTCTCTAAAAAGGCATCACATGTATTTCTTTGAAACCTATTCTTGCAATGGTATCCATGGTAAAAAGTTCTTCACTTTCAGATTTATTTTGGTCATTGATTTTGACTGTAGTGAAGCATAGACAAAAGTAGGCCTTGTTATGGCTATGCAAACTTGACTTTGTAAATAGTTTTTCAAGGTTGATTCCTATCACTTCTAAAGCTTTCCAAGATAAATCTTTGTTCCATCACAGTTTTGCGTTGAAACATGGACATAACAAATAAACCTTGTTATAGCTATATGCATTTGGCTCTATATTTTCAAGGTTGACTCCTATCCACATCCAAAATCTTGCAACATGGATGATAATTCCGGCACACTTTGCTGTAATTAGCTTAGTATTTCCACTGTTTTTGTTCTGATTTTATACATTGTCTTTATTCTTGTCGATGAGGTACCACTGCTATTGCTTCCCAACTATGTGGTGCTTTGCTTAATTTCATGATCCCATTTGAAGGAACTAAATTGCCCTAATAAACCGAACTGTCTCATAATTGACCATTAATAGAATTTCATCTGGCCCAAATTCTTTATGAATTCTTTTTTTGAAGATAAATATCTCTGTCTTATAGTTGAATTGGAATTAAAATATCAAAGTCTGTAGTCTCAAATCCTTTGATTTCTTTTTATCGTTTCTTCAATGATGTATTGTCAAGCATATAAGGCTTATGGTTCATTATAAGGTCTAATCTTGGAGAGGTAAATACTTCAAGTTGAACATTAATCAAAGGATTAAGATGTGTATGGTTTCTAATTCTTTTAAATGGATTTCAGACTGCATTTGATGTTGCTAGTTTGATGCTGAGTTGTTGGTAACGGGGAATTTGTTCAGAGTTCTCAATGACTCTGTTCTTCATTTCTGCAGATATTTAATATTCTAGGCAATTGTAAGCTGTGCATATGTTATGTATGCATGCATCCATGCATCCTCAATTTTATGTTAGTATACATTGGGGGGATAACATAGGCGAGTGGCTTTGTTGCTAGCCCATGCTCCATTTAGTGGCTTTGTTGCTAGCCCATGCTCCATTTACAACAAGCAGTGCTGGGGATCGTGGGGGGTGGGTTGGCTGGTGTGGAGTTAGGGGGCTTTGCTGCTGTAGCCTAGAGTGTACCCTTAATTTAGTTTTTGTATATGTGTGTTTGTGCACGCACGTGGAGGGATGGGGGGAGGTGGGTGTTTAGCCAGGGCTTTGTTAAGGGGCTATTTGGACCATTGTGGTTCAACCCACCTGCAAGACAACCTGTAGGTGGAAGCCAACCCATTTGTTTGGTCTTCTTTGCCTTGACCACATGCTGTAGTTTGAGATGTGGTAGGGCTATAGCTTGATTTGTGGCAAAAGCAGGTACATGATGAGCTACAACCTCTTGACTCCTACCAAAATGCCCTCGAGGTCCATGTTGCAAGATTTTGCCTCCAAAACATGTATTTAAGGACCCTCTTCCACTTTGATCTTTCTCTCTCCCCCTCTTCTCACCCTTCACTTGGTACCTTTCCACCCACCCTCAACGCCATCCACTCTCAATTCCAACCTCTCCCTAGTGATCACTTCATCATCTCTACTTCTCGTCGTTATCCCTTTCCCCTCGTCACTGCTTATCATCGCCCCTTTCACCTCCTTTGGCACCCCTCCCCTCTTCCCTACGGCTCGTCACCACTCACCACCTCCTCCATCTCCCCCCTCCCCCCTCCCCTTAGTCCCCCTCCCCTTGATGTTGTAGCCTGTTGCCACTCTCTTCACCTCCCTTGGCCCCCTCACCTTGCCATTACTGTCCATCACCACCCATAATGTCCCTTGCTGTTTTCCTTAGTCCCCTTCTTTTTGTCCTTACCACCTTCTCTTGCCCAAGGCCTCCTTTCACCTTTACTCCCACCACTGCTGCCGACATCATCCAAACAAGGGTATTGGAGTCCTTGTAGGTGGATTACCTACAACTCAAGTTGCGTTATAGATTGAACTACATTGCAGCACCATATGTCTCTAAACATCCAAACAGTCCCTTATGATAAACAATGATGGTGATTTTATTTCTTTTTTTAAGGAGGGTAGAGGCTATGCATTCTTAGTTTTGTTTTTAGTATATTATTGTGTGATGTGGTTGGTGTGGGTTGAAGATGTGAGGTGACATATATGATAGGATGAGGGGGCTTTGTTATATTTATAGTAACATCCTATAAATATGAATCCATCAGAGAAAATTATTAGAGTCCCTTGCGATATGCTACATCAGACCTCGAGTATGATAGAAAGTTTAAAAGAGTTAGGTATTTCTTGTAAGCATCACATCAATGATCGGATGTGGTGGAAACTAAGGGTTCTTACACTTTATTGGATGGGTGTGGCTAAAGATATTAGTTTAGAAAAGTAGAATATGTTTAACAACTTAAAAAACAGTGTCATTAATGAAAAAATTAATAGAATTAATAAATATAATAATTAGAAGAAGAATTAATGTAGCTTACCTGTAAGAGACTTAGTAGATAGGAGAAAAAGCAAAGTAAGCTAATAATTATAAACTTTGATATATAGAAAAGGTAGAAATTAATATGAAATAGGGATTGTTGTAAATAAGAGTTTAAAAGATGAGTTTATATGCATTAAGAGAGTGTGGGATAGAATAATATTGATTAAATTGGTATTAGAAAAGGAGTCCATCAATATAATTAGTGCTTATGCCCCTTAAGTAGATTTAGCTGATGCTACAAAGTAGTACTTTGGGAAGGACATGGATGGTATAATCCAAGAGATTCGTAGTTGTAAAAAGAAATTTATCAAAAATAATTCGAGTGGCCATATTAGAAAAAATATAATTTAGGCTTTGAAAGAGTACATAGAAGTTATGGTTTAAAAGATAAAAAAATGAAGTGGCTATTTTAAAGTTTGCAATGGCATATGAATTAGTATGAGCTAATATATGTTTTAAAAAGAAGGATTCTGATTTGGTAACTTTTAAAATGGATATTATGTTAGACAAATAGATTTTTTTCTTTAGTAGAAAGATTGATTGAGTTTTGTGTAAAGCAAGGTTTGTCATATCAAGAATCAGTATTGTTTTGATGCTGGACTAGTACGGTTTGATATGGAGCATGCCGTACCAAACAGACAGCCTATCAGTTACCCTATACCTAACCAAAAATGTAGCCGTTAGGTGAAATAGAAGATTCCAACTTATAAACCATCTTGCACCGAGCCGAGCAGAGCTAAGCTGAACCAGGCAATGGCATGGTATAAGGCAGTTTGGTATGGTACAAGGTCAGTATAAGGTTGGTACAGAAAGATTCTGGGCTATATAATATGGTTCGTGGTAGTACTAGTCCTGTACCATTTCAAAATAGCGAATTGTACGAATTTTGCACCTTTATGGTTTGGTATGCCCCGTATCAAGCAGTTCGGTATGGTACAATGTACCTTAGTGTAAAGATTATAAGATTATATCAGATGAAAGTTTAATCACTCAATCCAGATTGATAGTTTTGGATATAAGAATTGGAAAACGGAGGACTAAAGAAATAAGTGGTGAAATTTGAAAGGAAAGAAACTAATAGATTTTAAGGATAGAATGATGAATGAAGCAAAATAAAATTTAAATGGAGAAATTAATACTATAATGGAAGAGATGATTCATAGTATTAAGGAAGTAGCTAGCTAGGGGTGATAGAAGTGTAAAAAAAGGGGCTATATGACAAAGAAATTTAGTGATGAAATGAGAAAATTCAGTCAACGATTAATGCTAAAACAAAATGCTATAGAAAACTACCTACTTAAATATGAGAATACGAAAGCATATGAATATTATAAAATGAGTAAGAAAGAAGTTCAAATGGCAATACGAGAGGCTAGATTCAAGATATATGAAGAGTTATATTGCAAGTTAGAAACTAGAGTGTGTGTATAATATTGCCAAACTAAGAGAAAAGGAAAACTAAATATATTATTAAGGTTAAATGTATCAAAGATGAAGATAAAAAGGTTTGTTAAGGGCAAAATTAATGGAAGACGGAACAACTATTTTAATAAATTATTAAATAAAATTCATACAAATGAGTTAGGATATCTTATTAGTTTTGTTGAGGATAGAAATATCATGTATGCTTGTAAAATTAGAATATGTGCAATAAAAGAGGTCATGTAAAAGATAAAATAGGAAAGGTTACGAGACTTGATAAATTTTCTATCAAAGTTTGGAAGTGTTGAAGTGACGTAAGAGTAGTTTGATGAAAAAATTTGTTTAATAAGAACTTAGAAACCAAGAAGATTCTTGCTGAAAGGATGAAAGCACTATAGTTCCAATCTATTGGAATAAAGGTGACATTCAAAATTGCTCTAGTTAACATAATATTAAACTCATGAGTCATACTTTGGAACTTTAGAAGATGGTAATTGAGCATAGGTTACCCAAAAAGATTAAAAATTAATTTGATTTTATATCATGAAGTTCAACTATAAAAGCTAGTTTACTCTTTAGGAGGTTAATGAAAAAGTATAGAAAAAAGAGATAAAGTTTTTATATGGTTTTTATTAATTTTAAAAAGGCATATGACAGTCTCTCTAAAAAAATATTGCAGTAGGTATTAGAAAAAAAATGAGTATTTGTTAAATATATTAGTATAATCAAGGACATGTAAAATGGAATGGTTACTAGCATAACAATTTTTGGCAGTAATAACATTGAGTTTTTCATTATAATAAGTTAACATCAGGAGCTTCTCTCAGTTTTTACTCTTTTGCACTAGTTATAAATGAGCTTATGAGGTATATTCAGGCTGATATTTCATAAAATGATATAGTATTAGTGAATGACATTAGGGTTAGGGTTCATTGTAAATTGGAATTGTGGATATTTCTATTATAATCTAAATGTTTTAGGTTAAATAAAATAAAGATGAAATATATAAAATGTAATTTTAGTAATTTTAGGAATAAAGATAAATAGAGTAAAAATTAAGGATCATGAAGTTTCTAAAAGTAATCATTGTTGATATTTAGGATCTATTATTTGTAAGGAAGAGATCATGGAGGATATTGTCTATAAGATTAAAATAGATTGGATAAAATAGAGAAGTTCAATTGGATTATTATTTAATTGTAGGATTCTGGCCAAGTCGATAAACCTACAGTATTTCAGGGTACAAATGCTAGACAATTACAAAACTACATTTACACAAGATGAACCTAACTGAAATGAGAATGTTAAGATAGATATATGGTAATATAAGAAAAGATAGAGTAAAAAATGAAGTTATTTGTAAAAAGATAGGGCCACTATTAATTGAAGACAAATTAAGACGATGACTTAAATGGTTTGGGCATTTTACAACATAAACTTAGGGATACAATGATATGAAGAAGTAATTTGATACACATAAAAGGAAAAAAAGATGGAAATAAATCAAAAATTATACGAAAAGAAGTAATAAAGAAATACTTGATATCTTTATATCTTACTAAAAGTATGGCTTTGAAAAGAGCAGAATGTAGAAAAAGGATTCATGTAGTAGACTCCAACTAGTTTGGGTTTTAAGACTTTGTTGCTGCTGCTGCTGCTGTTTAGTCAGTGTGGATGTAGGTGAGTATGCTGTATTGGTACACCCTAGGATATTTTTATAGCAAGCAGTGTTGTCCACTTTTGCTTAGTTTAGTTTTAGTGCATATTGTGGGTGTGTGGGTGTATGTGTTTTTCTTTTTCTAAAAATTTGCCAAGGGTGGCGTTGTGGAGATGGGTGGTGTCGGGGTTGTTTATGTTGGGGCAAGGTGGGGTTGAATAGGAGGCTTTGTTACCCAGTTTCCAGTAAGTAGGTCTGCCTGCTTTTTCTCTTCTTTGTTGGATTTTGTGTTTCTCTCAAAACATTGGTCTCTTCCAGATCTTGTGTGCATCTTTCATCTACTGGTTTTGTTGGTTATCCTTCTGGTTTGTCTATTGGGTGATAGTGTTGCTGTTCTGGATGTTGTATATGGCAGCTGGTTGTTTCATTGGCAGACTATTGCATCTCACTGCATTTATTGCTCCTGTTTTTTTGGTTCAGTTTGGCTTTTGCTGCATTTCAGTTTGCATTCCTCCTTTTGTCAGAACGCATGTGTAAAATAGAACTAGTAATATAAACTTGTTATCGGTAATCATTTAGATTATTCATTTGTTCTGACATATTATTTTTTCCTCACTGATTATTTGTCATAATTATGTATATATTGTTTGGTGATGATTTCAGGTTGGAGTAGAAGGTTTGCAGGCATTGAAACCTCGTTCCACAGACCACATATTTCAAAAAGATGCAAAATATACTGATCATGTAAACAAAGATAAAAGGACCATAAGAACAGTTTGTAATAATGAGGGCATAAATATTGACATCTGCTTAGTTATCAACGAAGATGATAGTGACCTGGTGGCTAAGTGGACGGTCGAGAACATTAAATTCTCTGTTAAACAGCCGGTAAGATATTCCAAATCCTGTGGCTTTGTTCTTGTTTGTTTTTAGTATAACCTGGACATCTGGTCATTTCCAATGCATTTTGTCATCCAGATGGAGGCAGTTGCTACGAAGGAGGAATTGGAGCATCTTGCTTTCCTCTGCAGATCTGAAGTTGATTCAATGGGTAGAATTGCTGCAGGAGTTCTGCGTTTGCTTGAGCTTGATAAATCCCTTGGTCAGGCTGCTATGCATCAGCTCAGCAACCTAGGTATGTTTTCCTTGGAAGATGGTTATGCGTTCCTTTTTTTAATGATTTAGTTGGGAAATCGTTGAGTTAGGGCTTCAGAAGGGTGTTAAGATGGTTCCCTATATTGCTGCACAAGGAATGGGATCATGTGTGTTGGTATGAGTTAACAACACAATACATAAGGCAAACAACCCCACTCTGATCAAAACAACACAATACATGAACCTGGCTTCGAAACAACAAGAACAAGATGAGACCATAGGTACCACATACAACCAACACTGTAATAGCTTACATAGGATATGCAGAAGCAACATTTGCGTGTGTTGCAGAGGCTGATGAGGACTCTATGGGGATAGGGAACAAATGAGGACATTGCAGCCCTCAGAACCAACTGCTGGCATAGGAAAAACTCAAACCAACCACTCCTAGTAGGTAAGATCCAGCCAAAAAGAACCAGTCATGGGATCAATAATGTGGAGTGAGACTGCTGGACACGGACTTTGTTGATCATGGTATTTGTTCTGCCTTCCGAGTCCCTGATAGCCACCTGCTGCATTTGGATGAGTTTGTTGTTTAGTAGTAGGGTCTGATAGTAACCCACCCATGCCTTATCCATCGTTGTCCTTGCAGCCATTGGATTGGCTCATGAGAGGTGGGGCTTGCTCCATGGAGGAGATCAGTGAAGCTATTGCTGCCACTAGAGTCAGATAGCCTAGGTTACTGGTGCTGGAACTTGCCTTGTAGGCAATGCCAAAATAGAATGCACCTCATTTGACTGGTGGTGTATCCTAAGTATGTGCAACCGCCTTGCCCTTAAGGTGGGGTGACAGGTTTTAGTGAGGGCCCTCCCTACTGAACATGGGATCAACATCAGGCACTAGATATGGAGATGTTGAACTGGATCCTAGCTTCTGCTGCTTTGCCTTATGTTTCCCTACCACCTTCCTTGATGAGTCTTGGGTGTAGAGCTCACTGTCTCAATGCTGCACTCTTGGCATGTTGTTAGGATTCCCTAATTTTGGGAATTTCTTTAATATGGAATATTTCCTTGATTGAAGGAATCTAGTTATTAAGGAAAATTCCTAAACCTTAATTATTCCTATTTCCTTAAATATTGGGTTATTTACTCTTTCTGATTCACTTTTTTAATTGTATTAGATTTTTCCAAGTATTGGAGTTACAACCCTAAATATATAAATGCCTCTATGGCTTTTTCAGCAATAAAATAATAATATTATTTCTCTTTTATTAGAAGCTTAACCTCTTGAAGTAGTTTTCTGGAGGCCTGATCCTCTTGAAGCAGTCATTTTACTCTAATTCTTGAATTTTTATTTGGTGATACATTCTAGTTCGTATCAATTGGTATCAGAGTGCATATCCAAAAAATCTTATAATCATCTTTTCGCTGTCTTGTTTCCCTATTTTTCAGGTACAAAACTTTAGTTTGAAGAGAGAGAAATTCTTTTGTTGCAACCTTGATTTCTATTGTCACCCCCCAAAGCCATCCTAGTTCCTATCTCAAAAAAACCCCTCAGCCTTGTTTTCTAGTTTGCTTGGAAAAGAAAACTAAAGCCGATGGCAAAAGTCCCTATTCTTTCCTAAATGTGACGGTTAAACTACCGTGGGCCACCAGACCACTTTTCCTTCAACCACTACATCCAGCCAATTGTAGCACCCAAATCAACATTGGACCACCACAGCCACAGTGCCACTGACTTCTCTTGCCCATCTCCTCACAAGTCAGCGCAATTTGGCCATCGAGGTGCCACCTAATAGTTCCAATGCCAGCACCTTCCTCTCCATCTTTGTTGATGCTGTCAACGAATGGAGACACCATAAATACTGGAGAACATCTCTCGAGTTGTACCATCGGCCCTTTTTTCCGCCTTCACTGCCTCTGCCATTGCCGCATCTGTTCTCTTCACATAGCCATGCCACTGCCGGTGTCCTTTACCTCCTTCGGCCACCTTGTTGACACCGTAGCTCGAGCATCGTTCATTTAATTCCATCCGGCCTTCTCCCCAAGGTTACCCAGCATGATGCCTCCCCACCTCCAACCGGCAACTGTTACTACTTTAGAGCTCAAAGCCCTTCAGCTGTGATCCAGCCGTTGCTGCCCAGCTGATCAGATCACCTTGCAACTAGCTCCTGTCCTCTGCCGCAGACAAACCCTAGCGATAGTTCCTTTTTGTAGCAGCACTTGTTTCTAAAGATGAGCAATGGATTAGAGTAACCTGAGAACCAATACCAATCCGACTTGATTGGGTCGGATCAATGGGTTAGAGTAACATGAGAACCAATACCAATCCGACTTGATTGGGTTGGATTGGTTTGGTTCTGAGAGCTCATCAGGTTGGTTTTGGGTCCAAAATCCTGGAATCGACCCCCATTGGATTAGTTCTTGGTTCCAAGGGTCTATTCCTTGGTTCTGATTCAAGAATCAACCATAGATTTTTTTTTTTAAATAAAGTATTCTTAAGAATCAAATTAGAGACTTTAGATATATCTCATAAATTATGCACCATCTCTACTAAAGATATTTAATGTTAGATTAATCAACAAATATATATATATCCTTTTAGTTAACACAGCCAAGAAAAAAAAATAGCCATTAGATATTAGAATAGTGTCATCTAAAGAAAAAAAAGAAAAATGAACAAATATTTATCAATATTGTGAGTGTTTTTGAGCTTTTTTTTATGATTCTTAATCTCACGCAACTTCTTAACCAAGAAAAAAGCCTTTATTATATTGAAAATGAGAACAAAGTAAAAATGTTTGAACTAATGCAAAAAAAGGAAAATAGGTTTACCCTGTAACGGACTTAGAGCTGACCTGATATGATTAGGTTGGTTCCAAGATATGATTAGTTCAGTTTTGGGTCCAAAATCCTAGAATTGATCTTGATTAGGTTGGTTCTTGGTTTTGGCTTGAAACCTACCTGTTTCGCTGCAAGGAAAAGGAAAGCACTTGTTTCATTGTAATAGGGCAGTTGAGCACTTGTTTCGCTGCAACAGGGCACAGTTACAATGCTGCAATTGCCCCAGTCCATCAAGATTGTTGGTGAAGGTGACTGGAATAAATCAAGGATAAGGTGGGAAAAAGGCTAGGATAATAACAGAATAAATAGAATAATTATTCGAGCTTTATTTTAACATCTTAGTCCCTTCATCAGGAGAATTTCTCGTCACCAGGCTTGCAGAGCTAGACATACCTGTGCATGGTTCTCGTGCTGAAACAGAACATAAATCTAGGAATTGCAGAATTAGAATCTTGTGCTATGTCTGCAGAAAATTTTTATTCTCAACGAGAAGCAAAAACTGATTGAATGAATAGACAAGCTGATGGATCAGATGCAAGAGTCCCTTTCTCAACTTTTCTTGAAGATATCTGACAAGGAGCCATTTGAAGGCAGAACAGGTTCTGTAGCTAATCAAAAAACCCAATCAGAAGCACGTGGTTACCATGGTTATGTTCTTCGTATTGTGAAAGTTGAATTTCTGCGATGGGAAGCGGGATCCTACTAGATGAATTTCTAGAGTGGAAATTTTTTTTCGCTTTCACCATACTCTAGAGACTTCTAAAATAGAGGTAGCTGCTATTAATCTTGATGGAGATGCCATCCAATGGCATGATTGGTTTGAATGTTCTCGAGGAGTACCAACCTAGGAAGAATTTGTTGAAGGCTTTCTTGTTCGATTTGGTTCAAGAGAATATGAAAATGTTGATGGTCAATTGGCCAAGGTATGACAAACCTTAACAGTTATCAAGCATTGGAGATAGTTTGAATGACTTTCCAATCGAGCCCATGATTGGATATAAAAACAAATTGATGGGGACATTCGCTGAAGGACTCCGTGCTGACATAAGATGTGAGGTTAAGATGTACAGGCTACGCATGATGATTGTTGCTATTTCTTTTGCAAAATTGTAAGAGGAAAAACTTAAAGATGAAAGTCATGGCAGCAGCAAAGGAGTAGGTAAATTGATAATTGGTGGTCATAGTTCAACTCTTGTCACTATCTATGTAGGTCCAACTAAACGATTGATGTAGGAAGAGATGGAGTGGTTGCTAAGAGGTTGTGCTGGAATTATGATAAAAAGTGGCATAAGGGACACCACTGTAAACAAGGATGGTTACTAATCATAGAACCAATTAGAGGCTTCGAAGATGTTGAGGATAGCATTGAAGAACTAGAGTTGAAATATAAGGAAGATAATGAAAACCAGTTGGATAATTTTTCTCTAGAAATTTCTATGCATGCTATGGCCTGTGTCTCATCTCCTCAAACAATGAGAGTGAACGCGAAATTGAAGAAGCAACCAATTACTATTCTTATCGACTCTAGTAGTACCCATAATTTCCTCATCCAAGTTAGTCAAATGCCTCAATTTTCGATGGTCAAATGGCAAGTGTGTTGATGCCATGGTGGCAAATGTTGAGCATATACAAACTAAAGGAACATGTAACAATCTTTCTATGTCTATCCAAGGTTTCAAGTTCACATCTGAATTTTACATGCTACCTATTCGAGAGTGTGATGTGGTTCCTGGGTCTCATTGGCTCTGTGCTCTAGGACTAATTTTACGGGATTTTTTTAAAGTTGCTTATGCAATTTAAAGTTCAAGAACTAAAATATATACCAAAAGCGTCTAAAGGCCCATCCATGAAGATTTTTAGTAGCCATGCCATTAAAAAGATAGAAGCTAAAAGAGACTGCAATATACTTAACCTTTTGTTCATTAAAAGGTACTGGGTCAGCACTTTAGAGATCAAACCGTTAAAATTAGTCCTTGAGTTCAAATGGCTCCCCCTCAACTTATTTGAACATTCTGCTCCGTCCTTTTCATTGGAGCCTATTACACCTAGAATGACTATCAACAAATTAATTTTTTCTCCCCATTCTAGTAGAAAATTATATCGCCTATTATTGATCAACAAAGGTTTTTTCTTCGTTATAGAAGTTGGGTAAGAGGCTAAGAGCTATCATAAAAATTCTAAAAAATTTACAATATTGATAAATATTATTCTATTTTTTTCTTTTCTTTTGGATGATACTTTAATTTTTAATGGCCATTTTTTTTCTTTAGTTATGCTAACTAAAAATGATATATCTTTGTTGATCAATCTAACATTACATATCTTTAGTAGAGATGGTAGATGATTTATAAGGTATATCTAAGGTCCCTAATTCGATTTGTAAGAGTACTTTACTTTTTTGGTTCTCAAGTCACAACCAAGGAATCGACTCCTGAAATTGAGAACTGGCTCGATTGGGGTTGGCTTTAGGATTTTAGATCCAGAACTAATCATATGAGTACTCAGAACTGAACTGACCCCACCTAATCAAGTTGGATTAGTATTAGTTCTTGGGTTACCCTAACCCATTGTTCACCCTGAGGTAGTTGGTCCAACTTTAATTGCTCCATAAACTTCCACTGAACTAACTGCTTAGTGTCACAAATGCCTTCAACAGATCTCAGTTGAAATAATTTGAAATTCTTGAAGCATCTTGAGGATTTAAAACCATCCACCTGTCAAATAAAAAGAAGCAACAACATTTCCAACTATGTTCTGGTTGATTTCATTGGGAGCTTTAAATATTTGTTTGCAGGAACTGGGAGCATCGACAACATTTTAACGCCAGAAAAGCTTTGCAGACGTAGTGGTGGCAGCATCAGCCACACCCCTGTAACACCTAATTCACATCTAAATGAAAGCTTGGAATCGACAATTGCTTCGCTAGAAGCTGAGGTTTCTGACTCACAGTTGAAGCTTGCTGCCCTCATCTCAGAACTGAGCAGTTCCGATGCTTCTGGATATGTTGCAGACATGAAACAACTCTGTCAAAAACTTGAAGGCATGCAAATTATGTTGACAAGATTAAGAACTCTGGTTTAGATGGGTCTCAAATTTTTGGTGTACAGTATCAGGCTATTCTTTCTGTACATATTTATGTATGTTCTTGAGTGTATACAAGGCTGTAATAAACTAGGGGTGTAATAAACAAGGGGTGACCTGCCCTGGGAAATTTCGTATCAACCAGACATTATTTTGTTATTTTGATAGCATTTAAGAAAGAAATGAAAAGAAAAGAGAAATTTTTCTGTAATGCTCAATTATTGTTTGCATGAACAAAAGAAGTAATATTTTTCCACTTGTTTATGCCCTCCCAAGGGTAAAGATATGAATCACTTGAAATCATCTTGCACCTAAATTGAACTTCACCATGGGAAACGCAGAGTTTTTTCTGCCCATGTTTTGTCTTTCATTTTACCTAACACAAGCTTGACCACATGAAAAAAATCGTGTGCCTTTTCATTTTGCTGTTTGGATAATTGGATGGTTGACTGATTGATTAGATTTTATTTATATATTAATGTATTTTTTAGGTTTTTTTATTTATTTTTAAGCGTTGGGGAGTGAATTGCCAAACGCTAGAACCAAGTCGGTTTTGGTTTTTGCTGGCTTCAGAAAAATAAAATGAAAATTGTTAGTTTGAAAACTTAATAATTCCTTCGGGTCAAAGCTAAGTTATTAATCTTTAGTCAACTACTAAAGGATTTTGGTCTTTAATCAGCAATGCTTTAATGTTAACCAAAAGGAGGACAAGTAAAAAAAATGGAAGAGTTAGTTTTCGAAATTGTAAGGCCGGCAAAGAGTTGCTATGAATTGAAAGGAATTTTTTATGATTTTAAAATTGAATAAAAATTGCTACAAGTTTCGAATGATTTTCATCATCTGTGGTCATGACTAAAGTTTTATGAATATGAAGGAAGATGGTATTTACAAATATATATTTTAATCATATCAAAAATTAAAATTTAGATATCAATTAGAAATAGGAGTAATTTGTAACTTATCTTAGTGAGGAATAGCATGCAACTTAGCTTCTTAA
The DNA here is from genome assembly GCA_900491605.1 of Calamus simplicifolius. NCBI lineage: Eukaryota > Viridiplantae > Streptophyta > Magnoliopsida > Arecales > Arecaceae > Calamus > Calamus simplicifolius. The sequence goes on from UESW01004251.1 coordinate 849,374, forward strand.
CTTATCTTATTGTACTTCACTTCTATGTTAAATAGAAGCCGGAATCGAGTTAATTCAATCATCGGATAGCATTTATTCTATTTATACTGTTTTGCAAGTGATAAATCATTGGCATTCCCCAATTCTATTTCTTGCAATAGTTTTTTCGTACGTCCAATGGGTGACAACGACAATGGGACTTTATGAGTGACAACGACATATCCCAAAGAAAAAAGTGAGCCCATTCATACAGAAGGAAACCATGAGGCTGTATTAACAGTAGTGTCAATAATAGCAAAGGGCTCGTGAAAATTAGTAAAACCGCTCTACGAAATGAACTGATCTTATTAAGTATGGTTATTTAAGCCAAAAGTCGCAATAGACCTAGAAGGGTATTACCATATGTATTCTAAGCAAGATTAAACTGCTTCAAAAGTTTGCTTTTTGAGCCAGCACAAATGTAAACATTATAAGTTACTCAAGAAAATAAAAAAAAATCATGGCGGGCATCGGAGAGAGAAGAAAAATAAAAAAGATATCATATTATGGGTGCGTTGGGAAAAATAAACCATGACTATAGGAGCCATCAGTTCCTTCAAGATAAAGACACATAGCATTGAGTCTAGCTGGCCCACACAACCTCCCACTCATACTAGTTTTTTTGATGCCATCATGAATTTCATACAAGAGATAATAACTCGTTTTTGCTCAAAAATTCCCAGCTAAATAACAACATGAAACAAAGAAGCATTCATATTTCATTCATTGACAATTTTGTATTTCACGAAATTTCTGTTCAGATTCTTTTCAGATATAGTTAAGAAGGTCAAAATTCATTAAATTGTTAAAATAGCTGAGAATGCTGCGTGGATGCATTCAGGATTTCATGAAATACTACAGTGCTTCATTTCGTTTCCATGATTACATGAAGCCTGGAATTCTTACAGAATATGAACTGCCCATGTTACAATCAAAGTTTCTTTTTTGAACAAGAGACACTATCTATTGCTTCAAAGCAAAGAAGAATTCCATGAAACCAGGTTATCCCACCCATACCAATGGATCTTGTGCAGGCAACAGGGGATGGCCAAGAAAGAAAGCAAAAGAGAGGCAGAAAGTTAAGGACCACTCTTGACCGCTGTCTGTTCCTGACCAAAATTAGATCAAAAGTAGTGAGAATAAAGGAATTCGATATGACAAGCTAGCGCCGAACAAGAACAAAACATGCACGAAATGAAATTCCATCGCTTACTTACCTGCATTAATTCTCTATGACAAAAATTGCTCGTCTTGTTGTTGGACCAGAACTTTCAAGCCTGAAGGTAACACCAAATGTTCAAGTTAATGACATATCCAACTGCGCCTAGCTAAACATGAAAAGAACAGTGAGCAAAAGGTTTTGCTCCAAAACTTTGGAAAATCATCTTCCATGTTTTTTTTTTATATTTAAAAAAAACCATCAGGCCATTTGATCATGATTGGGCAATGGATTGCAAGGATAGAAGAGGTCTTGTTACGAAACAAGGTTTCTATTACTACTTTGATTACTAAATCCTTCGAGCTTCAAATTTTAGATATTTGGAAAAAAAAAACCGTTCACTCCTCATGGAGCAACTTGAGAAGCAATGAGCTTCCCTCCTAGATCGGTACTGGCACCAAAGCCAGATGATCTCACAGAAGTTGGAGAGAAAATTGGCCGCCGCTGATCAGCAAGACAGCAAAAAGAAGAGGGTTAAAAAATAAATAGAAAGCCAGTTTTTAGGCAAGCAACGGAAAGAGAGCGTTTCAGGGTACGTTTCTGGCCGGAGCGAGCAGTCGAAGTCCATCGCGGAAACTTCTTCACGGATAAGGCTGAAGCGAGAAATAGGAAGCCGGGTCTTCGCCGACGGAGGATATGGAGGAGGGTTCAAGAACCTAGGATCCATATATAGGGTTAATAGGCGTGGCATTCGGCACCAATGGGAGTTTGGAGGGAGAAGACAAGGGGATGAAGCGTGGGTGGCAAGGGGAAGGGAGTGAGGAGGGAGCGTGCATGCAACGTTCTTTTTATAGAGGATATGAGACGGAGGTAGGGCCAGGGAGCGAGGAGGGGAGCGTGAAACCGGCCGCTGTGGGCGACCGCAGGTTTCAACGAAACCGAGGGTGGAAGGAGGGAGGATGGAGCGGCGCGTGACGGCTGCTAGCGAGAAACCACGGTTTTCGACAAGACCGATGCGTGGAAAGGGAAGCTGGAATGGCTGCTAGCGAGAAGAGGGAGGCGTTACGAATGGAAGCGGCATCATAAGCGGTTTTAGAAAACGGGATGCAGGGAACCATGGATTTCGAGCTTAAATCCGCTACCGGATGCACGGTAGAAATGCCACATCATATCAAAATTATCTCAAATAAATTTATTTTAATAAAAAAATAATATGAAAGCATTTTTTAGCTAGGCTTTTTTTTTTTTCAATTAACAAAAGATATTTTGGTTTTAAAATTTCAGCCTTTTATCATTGCTTGAGGATGAACTTAGTTAAATACTCATCTTCATGAATAAGTTTAGGATTGCAAGATTCAATGGTGATTATAAAATAGAGTAATTGGTGTAATCAAATGCAGTGGTCTTCCAATTAAAAGGAAATACAAGCTGGAAGGCATACAATTAAAGAAAAAGCGTTACGGATAGAAGTGGGGAAAGCGTTACTGATAGAATTGGCAGAAAGTAGTTTTAAATAAAAAGGTTATAATAGATTATGGAAAGACAAGCGGGAAGGCTCACAGTTAGAAGGGAGACGTTACTAATAGTAATAGAAGTTGAAAAAAAAAGCCATTTTTGATAAAATTAAGATTGTAATGGAAGAAGAAATGTCTCACGTAAAGAATTGGCATAAAGTAGTTTTGGACGTGGTAAATGGATTATCATGAATGTTAATCGTATGATGTCCATAATTGATAACTGCCAATGTAGAGTTATCCATGAAGCCCATGATAGATAACTTTCAATGTACAATTATCTATATAAAAAATGTTCTATGATAGAAACAAACGCTCCTTCGTGTATATATATCGAAAGGATGACGACTAGTCACGTGAAGAGAATAATTAAAAGGAGTATCAAATCTAACACTAGAAGGATAGTTTGGATTATGAAAGAGAGTAACACTACAACCTAGCGTTCAAATTCTTCGTAGAATCATCAAGTAAATCCGATCCATACATTTATTTTTGTATAAATCTACATTGGTATCAAAGCCTGATTGATGATTCCTTTGTTGATTTTTTAGATAATTTGATTTGCCCTATGCTATGAGAGTTATATATAGTATCTATATAACTAGATAAAGATTTTTTAAATTTTAAAATAGTATCTATATCATTAAATTTGGATAAGTATAGATTTGGATAAGTGTTGAGAAAGATATGTTCTTCAAATTTTTAAAATGATATATGGATACGTATAACATATACATATTACATTTTTTTTATACCGGAGATATGATCAGTTGAAAGTAGAGTATTAGAGAACACCTGTAGGATTCCTCACTAGATAAGAACTTGGGCTTTCAAATTATTCTATCGCCAATCAGATTGCTGCAGCGGTTAGTTGCCTCATGGATTTTTAATCCAATTTTTCTTTTCCGCTGTAACGTGATCCTCCCTGAAAAAACCACTGTGCATGGAGGTGCTTCTCCTCCCCTCCTTGATAACTTCACGTCATGGAATCGCGAGACATTTCCCTTCCGCTGGATCGGAATCCTGGGACAGTGGTTTGTCGGAAGTGGGCTGTCCTCACCCACTCACGTGAGGAATTTCTTCCCCTCCTCTCTACTTTCTTAAGTTGCCATGAAAGTGGGCTGTCCTCACCCACTCACGTGAGGAATTTCTTCCCGTATGTTGACTTCCTCAGCCTCTTCACGCTTAACCGAAAACTTCCTCAAGAAGCCGAACCTGGCCTCTCATAACCCAATATTAAATGTGATCCGGGTTTTTTCCATAACCCAATATTAAATGTGGTTCAGAACAAATTGGGTTGCCTATCTGGTTATGGGTGTAGTTTTAAGTAGTTGTGATTGGGTTTTGTGAAGGCCAGCAACAATTTCAGTCCTTCAATGCTATCCGTTATTATTTGTAAATAGAAACTCTTCGAGAATGGTTGGCTGCCAAATCGGCACAAACATTCCTTCTATAATCCCATGTTGTTCGCGTTCCCAAATCAGGAATATGTTTTCAAGCCAAGTTTGGTCACATGCTGGAAAAGGGATAAAACAACTCAAACAAAAGAGAAAACAGAACAGTGAAGGCCACGCACAACAGGGGATAATTTAAATCTAAGTTAGCCATCCTTCTCATAATCATTGTGTCTATACATATATTTCTTATTACGACAATTTAAGAATCCTTCTAAAAAAATTCTATTTCATAAAATAAATAACTAACTAAATATTTTTTTTGACATGAGTATGTCTAAAACTATTTCTATGGCAATAATTATACATTCTATATTAAATTAATGTTTGGCTTAAGATTTTGTTAGTTTGCCTGACATGAAATTTTTTTTCTTAAATGTTAAGGAATTATGTCTCGCTTGAGGAGGATAATCAGCCTTAAAAGGTATGAAAAAGAAAATAGAGATAAAAGAATCCCTCGATCATCAATCATAAAGAGAACTCCAATAGCTTTGAGAAGCGAGACTGCAAGGCAAAGGCTCAGAAGTTTAAAATTAAATCTTGTCGATTATAGAATGTTGCCTGGACAGACACTTGTAGAGCATGTCAGGATTGTTAATAACAAGCTACAAGAAATTACACATAGTGGTCATATACTTAATGATATAAATAAGTATTCAGCTTTGCATGAAACATTGCCACGAAGTCTACAAGACAATTTGAAAAGCTTCTGGGAAAGTGAGTATCATGTCTTCCAATACATCAGATGATAAAGACTTTTTAAATAAAAAAATTAGAGTTTATGAGATGCTAGTTTACTTGTTTCTTGAATCAAACATTTAAAAACACTAAGCTAAAACATTTGTATTAGCTGTGAGTCCCAATATGTATTATGCTAAGTATTCCACAGTAAGCCATCCTTGGTTTAAGGGAAATGGCTCCTATGATTATGGATAGGAAAAATTTTAAACATTCTATCCCTAGAAGGGTACATTTTAACTGGTAGTAAATTAATTATTTTTCCTTATTCTTGTACATATGTTTTCATTATTGTTCTTGTACATATTTTTCATTGAATAGTTTATAATGAAAATATTTTGTTTATGGGCATTCATGATTGAAAAAATTCAAGTGGATTCTTATTTGAAATTATATTTGTCATAATTCAAATTAAATCCCCATGAATTCTACATTTGAATATAGATGTTGATTGGGAACCTAGTGAACTTTTGCATCTATATCTTATGAAGTTTTTTTTGGTTAATTTAATTTGGAATTATGACTAATGATGTGTATATATATAACATAAATTGATATTGCATTTACCTTTGTCTCTCTCTATAGTTTTGTGATTAGTCATGGTATCTAAGAATATTATTACTGATCTCAACAAAGGAAAGAAGTTAAATGGTGATAATTATAACCTATGGCAATTAAAAATTCAGTATCTACTCGATGAGAGTGATGCTTTGGAGGCCATCAATAATGTAATGTGTGAGCCAAAAGAAGTTAAGGGGAATGCTAACAATGGCCAGTCAGACATGATTTAGCTGCTTATAATACATAAAAAAGAGAAAGATTTCACTGCATAAGGAATCATGATCAGTTCTATGACCGATGATCTGGTATATGAATATCAGCAGTATCATACTGCTAATAGCATGTGGATTGCTTTGAGAAAAAAAGTTTGGAAGAACTTCATCTCCAAACTTAGACAGCTAACTATCAAATTTGACACTTACAAGAATGTCCTTAACAAATCAATGAAACAACATTTAAGGTACATGTCAAATATGATTATGGAATTAAAATCTGCTGGACACCCTCACGGATGAGCAGCAAGTGCAAGCCATTATTTGATCTATTTCTAATAGTTGAGAACCCATGAAAATTAATATGACACATAATGAAAGCATTAAGACCTTTGCTGATATTGCGCATCACTTAGAACTTGAAGATGAATGCCTAGAGGTAGCTAAGCCTGAGTTCTAAGAAGTTTTTTTGGTTTTAAGCGCAAGAGATATAATGGACGAAATAAAGGCAAGGGTAAGGAAAAAAAGCTGGTCAGGGATCAAAGAAAAGGACTAAGTTTCAAAAGTGCTACAGAGGAAAGCACGGTGGTAAGAAAGACAAGATTACGATGACATGCTACAATTGTGGCAAACTGGGTCATTTTGGTTGTGAATACACTAAGCCTAAAAAGGTATTATCTTATCTTGCCTCCTTTTCTTGTACTTCTATATCAAGTAATTTTGTTTCTAGTACTGTTTTGCTCACTAAAACACATCCTTTGTGGACTATAGACTTAAGAGCCACAAACCATGCAGCTAGAGGTAGAAATGAGTTTGTAGAATTTCGTCAAATTCCTGAAGAACAAAGCGGATCTATGTAGGCAACAATGCAAGGATAGAAGTAAAAGGGATTGGTACATGCCAATTGGACTTGCAAGAAGGCCGGATCCTATATTTATATGATGTCTTTAAGCTCCAGATATTTGATGAAATTTGGTCTCTATAATTGCTCTTTTGAAATTAGGTTACAGTATGACTTTTCATAGAGAATGTGTAACTATCTCTCTTGGTACAAGTTACTATGGTTGTGATTTTCTAATGAATGGTTTAATAGTTTTAAACACTAAATATTGCAATAGTAGCAATGATGTTTGTTTTTCCTTATTTAACGAATCTAGCAATGATGATGCCGAGATGAATTTATGGCATACTAGATTAGGGTATATTGGGCAAGATAGAATAAATAAACTTGTGAATATTGCTTAGTGATGGTTTAGTGGGATCAAACATGAAATTTAATCTACCCACTTGTGAATATTGCTTTAAAGAAAAAAAAATAAATAGAAAACCATTTGGAACAGCCTACATGGCTGATTACCCTTTGCAACTTGTACATTCTAATATTTGTGAACCAATGAGTACTAAAGCAAGGCATGGAGCCTCATATTTCATTACTTTCATAGATGATTATACTTGGTATAGTCATGTCTATTTGATCTCCCATAAATTGGAAGCATTGGATTGCTTTATATGATATTTAAATGAAGTAGAAAATCAATTAGACAAAACGGTGAAAGCTTTAAGGACCGATCGAGGAAGAGAGTATCTATCTGAACAGTTCAAGGAACTATGTAATGATAAAGGAATTATGAGACAACTGACCATGCCCAGAACTCTGCAACAAAATAGTATTGCTGAACGAAGAAATAGGACAGTACTAGATATGGTCAGGTCTATTGATAAGCGTAAATCCGACCATTTAATTCATATACTTTCATAATGATATTAGATAGTTTTTAATTTATTTTGAGTTAAATTTATTTATTTAATTTATACTTTTTATTTTATTTTGAAGGAAAAATAATATATTTTACGCGAACACCAGTTTAACAAATCCCATAAAATTTATTTTTCTTAATTATTAAATTCTAATAATCACATATTGATGACTTAAAATTTCTTAATTATCCAATATCTTCTCTCAAACGATATCAAAAATATCTTCAACTAACAACTCCATGTCTCTATATGAATTTAATTAATTGGAGACTCATTGCGTACTTTGAATTTTTTAAAAATCAAATTAATCACGGTAAAGCATCTCTACTTTTACTCAATTAATGGTGTTTAATTCTAGATCTAAAATAATAAATCACCTCTCATTCTCATTGTAATGCAATTGATCAAACAATAATAATAAGAATTAAACACTCAATCATGAAAATACTAACAAATTTATTTTGGTGGCTGTAGATTATATCTCCAAATGGGTGGAAGCAGTCGCCTTACCAACTAATGATGCGAGAGTTATGATGAATTTTCTATAAAAGAATATCTTCTCTCGATTTGGCACTCCAAGGGCGATAATAAGTGATGGTGGAAGCATTTTTGCAATCATCAATTTGAAGCACTACTGACTAAGTATGGAGTTACACATCATGTGGCGATACCATATCATCCTCAAACGAGCGGACAAGTCAAGATATCTAATCAAGAGTTGAAGCATATATTGAAAAAGACCATGAATATCTCTCGTACAGATTGGGCGAGAAAGTTAGATGATGCTTTATGGGCCTATAAAATAACATTCAAAAGACCAATTGTGATGTTACCATATCGGCTTATTTATGAAAAAATATGTCATCTACCAGTGGAGCTAGAACACAGGGCTTATTGGGCGATAAGGATACTTAACTTGGATCTACAAGTAGCTGGCGAGAAGAGAATATTGCAAATCAATGAGATGGATGAGTTTCGCAATGATGCTTATGAGAATGCTCGAATTTACAAAGATAAAACTATGAGATGGCATGATAAGCATATTTTAAGTAAAAAATTCGAAGTTGGGTAAAAAGTTCTATTATTTAACTCAAGACTTCGACTTTTTCTAGGAAAGCTGCGCTCTCGATGGTCAGGACCGTTTGTGGTAACTAAAGTCTATCCTTATGGAGCGATTGAAGTACAATATGAACCAAGAGAACATTTAAAGTGAATGGGTAGTTCCTTAAACCATACATCGATGAAGATTTTTACAAGCACAAAGTCTCCATCAACTTTGACAACCCCAAATATTGATGGAGGAGTCTCTCCTAGTGGTGTACTTCAAGATGACATTCATTGACACTAGGAAAGTATCACTTTACTTTTCTTGCTTTATTATTATTATTTTTAATTTCTTCTCTTTCTCTTCCATTAAGGACAATGCAAGATTTAAGTTTAGGGGAGGAGAGTTTAATTTTTGTTTGTTTTGATTGGGTTGCATAATAGGTCTAGTTATTTGTTTGATTGCTTTGGTTAATTTATGTTAGTTTGCATATCATAGGTTACGTATTCTCTGTTTTAATTATATTTAGGTTGTTTAAAAATATAAAAAAAAAAAAAAATAAAAATTAAAGAAATAATAATAATAATAAATTTTTTTGGTTTGTTTATTTGTTTATTTGAGCCAATGATGATAATGATTGAAACAAGTTATGATTTTTAGGAAGAATTCTAAGTGATTGAGTTGATTAGTTAATACTTAAATTATTTTTACTTAGTATGATTTTCTCTTTATTCATTAGATGTGTATCATGATCATTAATTATTTGCATGCCTAGAGATATTTTATGAAGACTTTATAAATGTTTATGATCTCAACTACTCTAGAACTTGCTTGAGAATTACTTGATGCGAAATCCTAGATAAAGTTTCACCAAGGAAAGGACATAGGCCATCTTTGGATTGGTTGAGCCTAAAAGCCTAACCCTTTCATCATTATATCACTAGTCACCCATTTGAGCCTTTAAAATTTACATTTTGGTCTTTTTTTTTTTTTTTGTTTAACCCATATGATTCCTACCCTATTGAACTTATATACATATATCTTTACCTTTCAATGAAACTTAGTTGATACTTACTTCATGGTTATAAGAGTCTGAAATAGATTTGTGAGAGGTAGGAGTATGAAAAATTTCTATCACACCCCATGCATAGTAAAAAATAAGTTTGGGGGTGTAAAAAAGAAAAGGTCATCTCATTCAGTGAAAAGCAAAAATGAGCAGATTTGAAAGCAATGGAAGTGAACACTACTGTATTGGGATTGTCATGGCTGAGGCAGAAAAGAAACCATATATTGCTTCTTGGGAGTCTATATATTCAAAAAGATACTTTTAAATCTTCTAGGGTCAGATGGAGGTTTTCTATTGCAAATAACTTTGGATCTGAGATAATTCCTACATCTGCAAAAGAATTTTTCATCAAGGCATATCTTTTCAACGTTACTGAAAGGATATTGGTACCATTAAATCCTTCTTTGAAGCTAATCTTTCTCTTACTGCACGTTCACCAAGTTTTCAGCTTTTATGATGCAACAAAGATAATGTATACATCACCAAAAATTTACCGCCAATAAAGGTTGACAATAGCAAGATTGGTGATTCAATTGTTTCTCATGGAAGTTTCTTGGATAACTGCTTTATAGAGAAAATTATTGTTGGAATCCGATATTGAATAAACTGCAATGTGCATTTAAAGGACACAGCTATGCTTGGTGCTGACTATTATGAAACAGATACTGAAATAACATCATTGCTAGCTGAAGGAAGGGTTCCTATTGGAGAAAATATAAATATAAGGGAATGCAAGGATTGAAAAGAATATGATAATCTCAAAATCAGATAGGGTGCAAGAAGCAGATAGATCTAAAAAAAAGAAAAAAAGAAAAAAAAAGGTGCGTGATGAATGCTATGTATGGCCACTATGAGTGAGACTACTATACTGTTTAAGCCATTGGTGTATTGATTTAAGTTTCTACTTTGATGCATCTTACCTTTTCTTTGTAGCCCTCACCCTAGCCTTACATTACAAGCTTATAAAGACCTATTGATCCTTGGTGTTATCTTTTATCTACATTAGTGGAGAGTTAATTTAAAGAGCAAGCATATGGAGTAGATACATACACTTCTTAGAGATCTATTGCATTTACATATTTACATAAAACTATCCGAAATGTGAGTAATGAAGTAAGAATGATGCATGCTCATGAGTAGGAGAATTGAATATGAGGTAAGATCAAATTTTGTATTAACTCTTGTACTTGAGTTGCATAGGATAATTTCTTTAAATCATGACATGTGTTAAATCTTTGAGGCTCTATTTAAATAATTAATCTTTTGTTTTGGGGTGCTTGTTTTATTTTCTTTGCTCGAGGACTAGCAAAGTGTAAATTTGGGGGTATTTGATAAGCGTAAATCAGACCATTTAATTCATATACTTTCATAACAACATTAGATAGTTTTTAATTTATTTTGAGTTAAATTTATTTATTTACTTTTTACTTTTTATTTTATTTTGAAGGGGAAATAAAATATTTTACATGAACACCAGACTTGAAAGCCCAGTTGGGACTCAGAGGCCATTCACGATGAGCCTTCAAGCACCACTTCTCCGGGCACCTGTTTGTCGTGGGAACTGGTGGAAATGATTATCTACTGAATTACTTCATGCCCCAGTAAAAGAAGGGAGTTACCCTGCAATAATTCACCAAAGTTCACATCTCTAACCTGTCAGGCCAGCTCAAGATGCTCTACGATCTCGAAGCAAGAAAATTCTTGCTCTTCTCTATTCAAACCATGGGGGTGCGTGCCGGTGGTGAGGTCAAATTCATGTATGACCAATGGAAGTTGCGTCGAGGCCATGAACAAAGCTGCTCTTCTCTTCAATAACCACCTAAAGTCTCTGGTCAGTTTCGCGAAAACCCAGATGCCCGAATCCAAAATGGTCTACATTAATTCTTACAAGATTATAAGAGACATCATCAGGAAGCCTACTCAGAACGGTTTCTCTGATACGAGCAAAGCCTGCTGCGAATATCGTAGCAGAAGAGAAGGAGGGGGGTTCACGTGGTGATGTGGACGGAATACGTGAAGACGTTTTCGATTTAGGCTGGTAGCGGACTCTAACACGGTGGCAACGAATTTAACGCGGTGGCTTGATTCCAAGAGCTAGCAGCGATCAAGGGACTCCACGCATTGACTGAAGACATCCCCATGCGTTTTCAACATGAAACAGACTCCTTCATTTGCTGGTTTGGGAGGACATTGACGCGTGATGCAAGTACGTGAAAGGGACTCCAGTGATGATGAAAGCCTGGCAGTGGGTATTATCCAAGGGATTTAACGCGGTGGCAAGCGGGACTCCTTCACGCATTTTTAACATGGGACCAGCCAGCTTGGCAGAAATGCAGTAATTCATCGGGGAAAAAGACTCTTAGGCGGTGGTATTCAACGCGGCATGAGCAGCAATTTTTTCAACTATAAAAAGAAGGCCGCGAGTCTTTAATAGATGAAGACTTTTAGAGTTTTTCAAATACGAAGAACAGAGGCAAGAGCTATAGGTTTATTAATTGCTTTCAATAAAAAATATAAATTTTATTAGTTTTCTTTTTAATTTTATTATGAGCTAAATTTTCTTTTCTAGATCATTGGCAAGGAACATACAATTTATTTTATGAGTTATTTTATTTTTAATATTTCCATGAATGAGTATTTAATTCTTATGATTAACGCTTACAATTTATTTTTTGATCAATTGAATTACAAGGAGATTGAGAGGTGATTTGTTATTTTAGTTTTAGAATTAATTAACACCATTAGTTGAGTGAAGGTAGAGATGCTTTACCATAATTAATGTGATTTTTAGAAAATCCAAAGTGCGTAATGAGTCTCCAATTAATTCAATTCACATAGAGATATTGAGTTGTTAGTTGGAGATTTTTTTGATATCGTTCGAGAGAAGATATTGGATAATTAAAGAATTTTAAATCATCAACATGAGATTATTAGAATTTAATAATTAAAAAAATAAATTGTGTGAGATTTATTAGATAAAATCAATCACTCTAAATCTATTCTTATCATTTTTTACACGTTTAGATTTTTACGCTTTGTTAATTTTAGATTAAGTAGTTTTATTTAATTTAGATAATAGAATATTCCTTTATATTTAATTTTTTAAATAGTAATTAATTTAGTTAATTTTGATATTCAATAATATAATTAATCTCTGTGGGTTCGACATCTATTTTCTAAAAATACTTTCCTACTTGTTACGATTTTGTGCACTTGTAGATTATTTTACGTGAACATCTATGATGGCACAAGCTAATCTCCCAATACAATATTAAGAAGATGCTTTATTAACTGCAGCATACATACTTAATCGAGTACCTTCTAAATTAGTATCCTTCATACCTTATGAGTTATTGACAGGTAGGAAACCTGATTTGAGTCAGTTGCATCCCTGGGGATGTACAACTTACATTCTTGAGACTTCTCACAATATGGTAAAATAGGACCTAGGGAAAGGAAATGTATTTTTATACGATACTCTGAAAACTCAAAAGGATATGTATTTATTGATGAGGATTTTGATGAAAGGTTTACTGAAATTGAGTCTCGAGATGCCACTTTTCTTGAAGATCAATTTTCTAAAATGGATGATATGGACAAAGAATCTTATTTATATGAGATGGATGAGAAAGAAGAGGTTGGTACAAGTCATTCGATGGTTGATACTTAAGAAGTTGTACTTAATCCTATTCTTGAAAGTAAGAGTAACAAGGAATTGCTTCAACCATCTCAATTGAGTGAGAGAGTTGAGACTGAATTCGAACCAATTTTGATAGGTGAAAGCAATGATTCTCAATTATGAAGGAGTATTCATTCCAAAACTCCTAGAAAATATTTTCAAATTGAAAAAGAGGCTTATATAGTTACTCCCCAAGATGATGATAAACCTACAACTGTCAATGAGGCACTTGAGTGTTCTGCTAAAGAAAAGTGAAAAGTAGCATTGGAAGAGGAAATGGATTCTATGAGACTAAACCAAGTTTGGAATTTGATTGATTTATCGCCAGGCTGCAAAGCTATTGGGAACAAATGGGTTCTTAAAATAAAGCGTAAGGCGGATGGTTCTATTGATAGATATAAAGCTCGTCTGGTAGCGAAAGGTTATACCCAATAGGAGGGTATAGACTATGAGGAAACTTTTTCATCTGTTATTAGGTTTACCTCTATTCGCTTAATTCTAGCTATATTAGTACATCTAAATTACATATTGGGAGTAAAAATTAAAAGAGAACGTTCAAAGAAACTTTTGGCTCTATCACAAGAGAATTATATCCAAAAGATTCTAGAATATTTTAATATGAGTAGTTGCAAACCCATGGATACTCCTATATCAAAGGGCAAAGCTTTGAGTCAAAATATGTGTCCTAAGAATCTACAAGAATAAAAGCAAATTTTTACTATACCATATACAAGTGTTGTTGGAAGTTTAATGTATGCTATGATGTGCACCCATCCGGATATATGTTTTGTTGTTGACTAGTTAGTCGATATCAATCAAATCATGGTCCAGAACATTGAAAGCTATCAAAAGAATTTTGAGATATTTAAAAGAATCTATGGATTATTGCCTATGTTATCAAGGATCGAATTTGCGTCTTGTTGGATATTCAGATGCTGATTGGGGAGGAGACCTCGATCAATAAAAATCTACATATGGTTATGCCTTTTTACTTAATAAAGGTACCATATCTTGGTGTAATAAGAAGCAAATATGCATAGCACCGTCAACTATGGAAGCTGAATTTATTGCATGTTTAGCTGTTGTACAGGAAGCTATTTGGTTAAGAAGATTTTTTGATAATTTGGAAGTTCAAAGTGATGGTATTGCACCAATCACTATTTATTGTGATAATCAAGTAGCGATTGCTTTACTAAAGACTCCAAATATCATAGTAGAACCAAACACATTGATACCAGATACAACTATATTAGAGACATCATTAGTAAAAGAAAGGTGATTGTACAATATATCTCTATGCATTGAATGGTGGCAGATCCCTTGACAAAGCCAATTCCAAGAGATATTTTTATGGCACATATAGATTCTCTTGGATTGCGTAGAATATAAATTATTTTGTTGAGCACATATATTGTATTTTTTTATGATAAATGCAAATGAATATTATGTTCTTTATCAAGATATATATGTATACACATCATATTTTTGGTTAGAAGTTCAACAAAGTAATGTCGCACAGGTTCAAAGATTGACTTACTCACACAAGCAATCACCTCTAGCGCTCGGATAGCGAGTAGAGATGAGACGTAATGTTAGGTATATCACCTCATAGAGAGAATGAGATAAGATTGTAAACATATATATATATATCGATTTGAATAGCCCATTTTCAAATAACCTGTGAAAGCCAAATATGAATTCTCAGTGATTGCCTGCTGAATGAGAGCACTTAGAGAATTCAAATTCAAATTAGGCGCTTAAAAGTGATTGAACTAAGATCTGTACAGTGTTTTATTAGATATAAAAAAAATTTACAAATACTATAACACATGATTCATACCATGTGTGCTAATTTGACCAATAAGATAGTGGGAGAATAGATCCATGCTTCTCCATTGTGTGAGACCGGTTGAGGTTAAATTAAAACTTCACAATAATATCCTTATACTTTTTGCTATTATTTGGCATTTGTATTTAGTGTCTTACTATCTTAGCATGTTACCTATGATTACGTATAATTCAATTTATGGAACATGTCTAGATAAGCGATAAATTATGAATTGCAAAATTTTGAGTAGAAATGGAAGACTATGTTTGATGTATTCATTGGCCGGCCAATCTTGTCACTTAAGAAAAGCTAGGACTTGATTATGGATACATAATTACATTATTTTAACATGTTCTTTGATGGATTAGAGATGTTTTGATAAAAGGAACGAGTCTAGGGTATATCGAGTTAAAACTAATTAATTATATAATTTTTTATAGGGTTGAGCTACTATGACATTCCTAACAGATGCATGTACTATAAGCTCCCAAGTGCAGGTATACTCGCTAGGTTGCACTATCCAACTATCAGTATGAAATTAATGTTTAGATTTCTATTGCATTTTTCTTTCTTTCATTTTCTTTTGCAATGAAGGTCTTACCCTGCATGTGCGAGTGGGAAATGTTGATCTATGTGATGTGTAATGCCCATGATTGATAAATGCCAATGTGCAATTATCCATGAAGCCCATGATAAATAACTTTCGGTGTGCAGTTATCTATATGGAAAACATTCTCCGATGGAGAAACAAATGCTCCTTCATATATACATATATATATATATATATATATATATATCGAAAGGATAAGGGCTGAGGTGCGCGAAGAGAAAAATTAAAAAGAGTATCAGAATCTAATACCAGAAGTATAGTTTTGATTGTGAAAGAGGGTAACACCACAACCTAGTGTTCAAATTCTTCGTGGAATCATCAAGGTAAGTAAATCTGATCCATACATTTATTCTTGTATAAATCTACAATGGATTATCAAAATTTGATATGCTACTCAACGTGCACCATAGTAATCCAAGACCACGTCATCTCAGAACCGATCTGTTCAGATGCTTCTGGATATGTTGCAGACATGAAAAAACTTTGTCAAAAACTTGAAGGCGTGCAAATTATGTTGACAAGATTAAGAACTTTGGTTTAGATGGGTCTGAAATTTTTTATGTACAATATCAGTCTATTCTTTCTGTACATATTTATGTATGTTCTTGAGTGTGTACAAGGCTGTAATAAACCAAGGTGTAATAAACAAGGGGTGACTTGCCCGGGAAATTTTGCATCAATCAGACATTATTTTGTTATTTTGATAGCATTTAAGAAAGAAATGAAAAGAGAAGGGAAATTTTTCTGTAATGCTCAATTATTGTTTGCATGAACAAAAGAAGTAATATTTTTCTAGTTGTTTTTGCCCTCCCAAGGGTAAAGATGTGAATCACTTGAAATCATCTTGCACCTAAATTGAACTTCACCATGGGAAATGCAGAGTTTTTTCTGCCCATGTTTTGTCTTTCATTTTACCTAACACAAGCTTGACCACATGAAAAAATTGTGTGCCTTTTCATTTTGTCGTTTGGATGGTTGACTGATTGATTAGATTTTATTTATATAATAATGTATTTTTTGGGTTTTTTTATTTTTATGTTTAAGCATCAGGGAGTGAGTTGCCAATCGCTAGAACCAAGTTGTTTTTGGTTTTTGCTGGCTTCAGAAAAAATAAAATAAAATTGTTGGTTTGAAAACTTAATAATTCCTTCGGGCCAGAGCTAAGTTATTAATCTTTAGTCAACTAAGCTAAATGATTTTGGCCTTTAATCAGCAATGCTTTAATGTTAACCAAAAGGAGGACAAGTAAAAAAAATGGAAGAGTTAGTTTTTGAAATTGTAAGGCCGGCAAAGAGTTGCTACGAATTGAAAGAAATTTTTAATGATTTTTAAAATTGAATAAAAGTTGCTACAAGTTTTGAATGATTTTCATCATCTGTGGCCATGACTAAAGTATTATAAATATGAAGAAAGATGGTATTTACAAATATATATTTCAATCAGATCAAAAATTTAAATTTAGATATCAATTAGAAATAGAGTAATTTGTAACTTATCTTAACAAGGAATAGCAAGCAACTTAGCTTCTAAACTTATCCTGTTATACTTCACTTCTATGTTAAATAGGAGCGAGAATCGAGTTAATACAATCATCTAATAGCATTTATTCTATTTATACTATTTTGCAAGTGACAAATCATTGGCATTCCCCAATTCTATTTCTCGCAATAAGCGGTTTTCGGCAAACCATGGTTTTTGACAAGACCGATGCGTGGAAAGGGAAGCTGGAATGGCTGCTAGCGAGAAGAGGGAGGCGTTACGAATGGAAGCGGCATCATAAGCGGTTTTAGAAAACGGGATGCAGGGAACCATGGATTTCGAGCTTAAATCCGCTACCGGATGCACGGTAGAAATGCCACATCATATCAAAATTATCTCAAATAAATTTATATTAATAGAAAAATAATATGAAAGCATTTTTTAGCTAGGTTTTTTTTTTTTTTCCAATTAACGAAAGATATTTTGGTTTTAAAATTTCAGCCTTGTATCATTGCTTGAGGATGAACTTGATTAAATACTCATCTTCATGAATAACTTAATTAGGATTGCAAGATTCAATGGTGATTATAAAATAGAGTAATTGGTGCAATCAAATGCAGTGGTCTTCCACTAAATCATCATCGATTTGAAGTGGATAAAGATCATGCATCAAGAATAAGTATGAATCTTGGAAATCAGTGATGGATGCACCTTGCATTCACTCCACGGGTTGGTTTCCTCTAGCAATATAAAGGTCATATATGAGGTCTTAAGTGATCCCTGGCATGTAACGTTGCAATTAATTAATCCAACTTTAATAACTTAGAAAGAAAAGGTTATTATGACAAACCGAAAATATTAGTCATAACTTCCAAGACAAATAACCTCTTATTTGGTCAATATAAATGAGTTGGATACATTCTATCACCCTTCCGATAACCATTTAATAAGATGCGAGGGGCGTTATTTGCTCCATAGTTTTGCCAACAAAAAATTGCTGCGTGGACAATCAAGATTGATACTATATGGTGCCTAATTTGGGTGGAAAAGTGAGAAATAGAAAGCAGCTATACATCTACGGATTAAATGATTGACATTGATGCATATGTTACTCATCATTAGACCAACCAACCAAATAAAGTTAATTGACCCAAGGTTTGTCGATGTTCTCTATGATAGTGGACTTATGCAATGGTTGTGAATCATGGAATGTGAAAGATGGCATAGGGATTGAAGACGCCATCCCTCAAACATGATAGAATGGAGGACTTACATCCAATTAAAAAAAAAAAATAGTGTGAGGAAGCCACGCATGTTATCCTTAGATTAACATATATATATATATATATATATATATATCTTAGTAGTTAAAAAGTAGTTTTTCTTTCTTTCTTTCTTTATACACATCAATCAATCCAATTTGAGTTGAATTTATTCTAGAAGTATGTGTAGTTTATCTTCTATCAATCTTTGACATGTCAATTTATCCATCAGCCTCCCTTTCTATTTTATACTATGGCACACTTGTATGCCCGCACAAAAGAGGTTTCAATAGGTTTCAAGATAAGATGAAGAGGATTTTTGTCATGTTCAAGAAAGTTTCATCGTTGATGTGGAGATCAGAAGTTGGATCGATGATGAGTTCTTAAAATTGAAAGACTTTTTGAACTTTGCTTTGTAAAGTGCTTGAGGTATTATTTTGTCATCTGATGGATGTGATGTGAGGGGCATGATGTTAGGGGCATTGTTTACACTAAGTTATAACTTTCCTTGTCTCCCTCATTGTTCAAGGCAGCATATATTACCCCAGTTTATCCATCTTCTTCGTCTCTGTCTGTTGAAGTACGATTGCATGCCAGACACTAGGTTCTAGACTCTAGTTAGCAGAGGATCCTCCCATTTGTCCAAGGAAAAGAGAAAGGCAAAAAAAAAGTTAGAAAAAAAAGGGCAACAACTTTGTTTCGTTTATATTATTGCGCATAATCTTGATGAGGGGTAAAATTGTCATTGCATTAATGACCGCACACATGACAATTGTCCAATTCCAACGTCCTTTCGGCCAGCTGTCAAACCCACTATGCAGCGAAGCCCAATCGCCCTCAACGGCCTCAGGTCGTCCCGACAATCCCAACCATTCTTGTACCTCGGTAGCCCGAGCCATTCTCATACCTCGGCGACCCAAGCCATCCATACCTCGATAGCCCGAGCCATTCCCATACCTCGGTAACCCGAGCCATCCATACCTCAGCGACCCAAGCCATCCATACCTCGGTAGCCCGAGCCATTCCCATACCTTGGTAACCCGAGCCATCCATACCTCGGCAACCCAAGCCATTCTCATACCTCGGTAACCCGAGCCATTCCCATACCTCGATAACCCGGGCCATCCATACCTCGGCAACCCGAGCCATTCTCATACCTCGATAACCCGAGCCATCTTATACCTCAGCAATCCGAGCCATCCCCACACCTCTACAGACCAAGCTGTTCTATACTTTAGAAAACCAAATTGCCCCTCGCCTCAGCCGGGCCGAGGCGCTCGAATCCTCTGCGGAATCCGGCACGGGAGAGTGCGAATTCACTATAACTGAATAAGATTCCAAATGAGGAATCATGCCCAGGAGTGGCCTAGGACCTATAGGAGTGGCCTAGAACCTACACAATTGCTGAATCTCAAGGCATCAACTAGCTCTCCCAGCCGTCAATCCTCTAACTGACAAGATACAGATCCTACTGACCTCATAACAAACTTGATTCGAATCCGTTTCTGATCATAACGACTTTCAGACCTCCCCTCGCGATGCACCCAAGGAATCAGGTGATCCCCTATAAATACCACTGTCCTCCAACCTCTCAGGTACGCATGCTTGAACACTCACTGATCTTTACTCATTATCATACTGAGGACAGCTCCATCTGAACTCGGAGCTCTCGAGAGAACACCCGCCTATAGGAGCTCTTCTGTGAGAGTCTTCTCCTCACATATGCTTGCTGTGAATCTCCACTGACATGGGCGTCGGAGGGTCCTCCGCAGAGGGCAACCCCCAACAGCACCCTTTGCGTGCGGACTGTCTTGCAGGTTCCACCCCGAGGCGACAAGATCGGCATCCGGATCAGGAGCTGGAAGCGCACCTGAGTTGGAGAATGAATTTCGTGGCAACATATTGGCGCTAGAGGAAGGGCCTCAAGTCCCATAAACTTATGATCTAGGAGACAAGACTCAAAGAACCAGAGGAAGCATCCTCTAATGGCCAATCGAAGAAGAGCTACATCTGAAGCTCAAGATCAGGTCGCCTCTCAAAGGCCTGATCCGATAAGCGTGCGGTACCTCCACTCCCATCGCCAGCTGAAACTCCCTCGCCACCGGCGACGATAGTAACACTGGACCAGTTTGCCACGCTAGTCCAGCAGGTTCAAACATTGACCCAGTTGGTCCAGGGCCTCCAGTCAACTCCTAGCCCTGTCATCCCTGCTCCTCAGCTTCATGAAGAGGCCGCTGCCCCTGCTCTGCCAGCGATCTCTTCCTCCAATCCGTCGGAAGCAGTGAATTATCATCACCAGCCCACAAAAGCGAAGCTAGCACCTATTCGAGAGTGTGATGTGATTCCTGGGTCTCATTGGCTCTGTGCTCTAGGACTAATTTTATGGGATTTTTTAAAAGTTTCTTATGCAATTTAAAGTTCAAGAGCTAAAGTATATACCAAAAGCGTCTAAAGGCCCATCCATGAAGATTTTTAGTAGCCATGCCATTAAAAAGATAGAAGCGAAAAGAGACTGCAATATACTTAACCTTTTATTCATTAAAAGGTACTGGGTCAGCACTTTAGAGATCAAACCGTTAAAATTAGTCCTTGAGTTCAAATGGCTCCCCCTCAACTTATTTGAACATTCTGCTCCGTCCTTTTCATTGGAGCCTATTACACCTAGAATGACTATCAACAAATTAATTTTTTCTCCCCATTGTAGTAGAAAATTATATCGTCTATTATTGATCAACAAAGGTTTTTTTCTTCGTTATAGAAGTTGGGTAAGAGGCTAAAGCTATCATAAAAATTCTAAAAAATTACAATATTGATAAATATTATTCTATTTTTTTCTTTTCTTTTGGATGATACTCGTCTAATTTTTAATGGCCATTTTTTTTCTTTAGTTATGCTAACTAAAAATGATATATCTTTGTTGATCAATCTAACATTACATATCTTTAGTAGAGATGGTAGATGATTTATAAGGTATATCTAAGGTCCCTAATTCGATTTGTAAGAGTACTTTACTTTTTTGGTTCTCAAGTCACAACCAAGGAATCGACTCCTGAAATTGAGAACTGGCTCGATTGGGGTTGGCTTTAGGATTTTAGATCAAGAACTAATCATATGAGTACTCAGAACTGAACTGACCCCACCTAATCAAGTTGGATTAGTATTAGTTCTTGGGTTACCCTAACCCATTGTTCACCCTGAGGTAGTTGGTCCAACTTTAATTGCTCCATAAACTTCCACTGAACTAACTGCTTAGTGTCACAAATGCCTTCAACAGATCTCAGTTGAAATAATTTGAAATTCTTGAAGCATCTTGAGGATTTAAAACCATCCACCTGTCAAATAAAAAGAAGCAACAGCATTTCCAACTATGTTCTGGTTGATTTCATTGGGAGCTTTAAATATTTGTTTGCAGGAACTGGGAGCATCGACAAAATTTTAACGCCAGAAAAGCTTTGCAGACGTAGTGGTGGCAGCATCAGCCACACCCCTGTAACACCTAATTCACATCTAAATGAAAGCTTGGAATCGACAATTGCTTCGCTAGAAGCTGAGGTTTCTGACTCACAGTTGAAGCTTGCTGCCCTCATCTCAGAACTGAGCAGTTCAGATGCTTCTGGATATGTTGCAGACATGAAACAACTCTGTCAAAAACTTGAAGGCATGCAAATTATGTTGACAAGATTAAGTACTCTGGTTTAGATGGGTCTCAAATTTTTGGTGTACAGTATCAGGCTATTCTTTCTGTACATATTTAATGATTTCTTTCCCTACGAAAACTTCAAAATCGTAGGGAAAAAATCAAGAATTTTTTTTTATCCACTTCTTTCCCTACGATTTTTCTTAAAATCGTAGGAAAAAATTGACTAATAATAATTTTTAATGATTTCTTTCCCTATGAAAAACCCTAAAATCGTAGGAAAAAGTTGGCTAATAATAATATTTAATGATTTGTTTCCCTACGAAAAACCTCAAAATCATATAAAAAAATCAAAAATATATATTTTTTATCCATTTCTTTACCTACGAATTTTCTTAAAATTGTAGAAAAAAAATAGCTAATAATAATTTTTAATATTTTCTTTTCCTACAAAAAAAAACTCTAAAACCGTAGGTAAAAATTAAGAAATTAAAAGAGGTTCATGGCATTTTCCATTGATCAACTTACATGATCATCAAGCAGCGAGCAAGAAGAGACAGCGAATACGAACTCATAGCATCATTGTTGATAACTACTATATATATATATATATATATATATATATATATATAATGAGTAATTGTTACAACAAAACACTATGCTTGTAAACAAAGACAAAACAAGCGACTCAAGGGGCTGGGCTTCTCATGGGCTTGGCTTACTCTTCTCCCAGATAAAAAAGAAGAATGCACTCCACAATTTGCGTTCCTTCACGGGACTCGCTAAAAGGCCATTGTCTCTGCCAATAATTAGAACATCAAGTTTGGCCGTAAGCGAAGACTTCAGTGTCACAGACCGTGATAGCTCCTCTGTGATTGGTAGAAGACAAAGGCATGGACAAAGGCATCTTCTGTGAATGGTCTCGTTTTGTCTTCAATACCCATGATACATCATGGTCCCTGTCAGTCCAAATAGAGAAATACATCAACTATAGAACTAGAAATACATCAACTATTGAACATAGGTCAGGTGATTAACAAGCTGAGAATCAAAAATTAGTGGCAATGGCTTAACTATAGAACTAGATTGGTGGCACGACTACTGATATACTGCAATTATATAATGAGCCTGAGAAGAAAAGCAACTTATGAACCAAAATCTTACATACTGGAAGGTGCTGAGAGATGCAAGGATGGAGCCACCAATCCAAACAGAATACTTCTGTTTCATAAAATATCCAAGGTGCTGAGAACAGCCCCTCAAGTCTATCGATATAAAGAATGGTATTTTAAACCATTACTAAGGCCTAAAGAACAGCCCCTCAAGTCTATTGATATCTATTGCTATACAAGGTCACCGTTTCAAAGCAAAGAATGCAAAGGAAAAAAACACTGAAGAAAAAATTTGTATAATAGTTCCCCAATAAGCATTGTACAAATTTTATCTAATTTCTCACAATATAGATCAACTTACGGAGGAGGTGCAGGCAATGCGTTAGGCTTTGGCCTGACTTCAACTTCATTTACATTTTACACAAAAATAGCATCAGGTTGATGACTGCAAGTTGTTAGATAAGTTAATGACCAAGCAACAGCAGGGCAGCATTTTAGGAGGAAATTTTATAAAGCTAACAAAATAATTCAATTCACTCATGGTATGTCTCCCTCTCCAAACGTGTAAGCTAGACCTTTTTCATCCAAATTGATTGGAGCCAATGTGTTTGTGAACAAAACAGAGAGGTAAAATCCCACCTGCTTACCTCAAAAGCTATGGGGGAAAATATATAGTTAAAATGAGAAGATGAATGACCAATAAGATAGAACAATGTATAAAATAAAGAACAGAGTGTGGGCAATAAGATACGAAGACAACCTTTTCAATTCCAGCCTTGAACTTGTTCAAAGCTCCCAATCTCTTGACCCACCAGAATCAGCAATTAAGAAGGGTGTTAATGCTCATTCATCTTTCAGTCACTCCCAAAATTCATGAGAAAAAAAACAGGGATGACATCCATGGATCCTGTTCATGAGCTCCAAGATCTGATAGATGACATCCGTGGATCCGAGCTCCAGCACGCTGTTAACCATCGGGACGCAGATAAAAAGAACAAGAGATATATTAATAACACATCGGCCTTCTTGTAGACGATGTTGGCGAAGCGGCGGCCAATACCTTTGATGGAGGTGAGGGCGAACATGATCTTCTGCTTCCCATCCACGTTCATGTTCAGCACATTGAGGATGTGCTGGAAATCCTCGTTCGCAATCAAAGACTGCGAACAAAAACCCCCACAGAAAATAACCAAAAAGCAGCAAAAAAAAAATGAAATCATAGAAATGAAAGAAAAATGTGCGGACCAAATTCTAAAACAGAGAAAAATCAAAGAAATTCGAAGAATAGACTGACCACGATGGATAGGGTTTCCTCCCTTCGCCGGCGGGAGGCAAGAGAAGTGAAGACGGCGACGGAGTGAAAAAAAAAATGCCGATGACCGGATCCGGTACCCAAGACGACGATGCCAAATCCAGCCTTCCGTCTCTCTTCATCATGGCCGTCGCCTTCTCCTCCAACCACGGCGCTGCTCCTCCTCCCAGCCACCGCCACCGTACTAGAATATCCCCTCTTGGAATCAAACAGATGAGGACCATTAGATCAAGAAAGGATCCACCGATGGACCGATGGAATGGAAGGCGGCGAGATCCCTACCTGCTCGCAAAGAGGGCTTCACCATCGGAGAGAGCCGCGGCGAGAGTGGTGTTGGAGAGAGGAATTGATTAGGGCTTCGGGAGAGATTAAGGATTGGAGATCGGAGGAGGAACCGAAGATGAGGCATTCTTTGAGGGAGGGGGAGGGGGAGGGGGAGGAAGGGGAAGCAAGAAAGGGGATGGAGATCTCAGGGGGCAGAGGATGGAAGAAGAGGGAGTGGAAGGTAGAAGCTTTTTCCTCTAGTGTTAGGGCAGAGCGAGGGAAGACCGGTGGGAGGCCTTTTTTTTTTGTTAGCCTTTTGAAATCGCAGGAAAGGCTTCCATAAAAAAAATTTTTGCCTCCAAAAAATTTGGGACCGTTTGCCTACGATTTCCAGAAAAATCAAGGGAAAAAATTTTTTATAAAAAAAATTTAAATTTAAAATATTTTTTTAATTTTTATAAAAATTATAAAAAAGTTTTTAATTATTTTTTTATGATATTTTAAAAATTATAGGAAAAGATAATTTTGCTTTTTCAATAAATTATTTTATGGCAAAAATATTTGATAAAATTTTTAATGAAAATCGTAGAGAAAGGCTTTTTAGAAAAATTATTTGGAGGTGATTTTAAAAATTGTAGGAAAATACCTTTTAAGAAAATTATTTGCAGGTGATTTTGCCTTCAAAATGAAAATAACTTTATTAAAAAAACCTTCTTAAAAGCATTTCTTATTGTATAAAAAAATAAAATAATAAACTAATAATAGTTATCAAATATATTTTTGTTATCAAAATTATAAAAAATAAAAACAATGATGATGATCAACGATATTTTTTTATTACAAATTTTAAAAATAAAAATAAAAATTTTATTTTTATTTTTAAAAGAAATGACAATCGCTCGAAACTACAGTCTTAAATGGATGTTCCACATCCTAACCACATGGACGATAAGGAAGCTTTATTGGATAGCGATAATAATAAGCATGCTTAGCCATTTCCATTTTGTCAACCATTGCATATAGAATATGGCCCAACTGGACCCATCCAGATCGATTTTAATAGCAGCATGATTAAAACCGGATCCGAGACCTCAGGAGGCTGGATGTTGCAGTTTTGCGCCATCGAGCCTTAGAAGCTGGGGTTTGGGATGGAGTACTAGGGGATGGGAGGGGCGCTCAAGGGTCAAAACTACAGTCTTAGATGGATGTTTCATGTTCTAACCACATGGACATCAAGGAAGCTTTACTGAACGGCAGTAATAATAAGCATGCCTAGTTGTTTCCATTTTGTTAGCCACTCAGATAATTGCGGGCAACATCACTATAAGAAAAAAATAATTGCATATAGAATATGGCCCAACTGGACCCATCCAGATCGATTTTAATATCAGCATGATCAAAACCGAATCTAAGACCCCACGAGGCTGGATGTCGGGGTTTTGCACCATCGGGCCTTGGAAGTTGGGATTTGGGATGGAGTACTGAGGGATGGGAGGGGCACCCAAGGGCCAGAACAAAGGGGCGAAGGTCAGAATCGATTGAGGTGGCGGTGTCATGACAGTGGGGCTTGGATTGAAGTTGGGGTTAGGATTAGTATTCAAAGGTGGATTGGGGTTAGGGTTTTCGGCGATGGCGGCGGAAGGAAGAGTGGAGGAAGGAGGGGGAAGAGAGGAAGGATCTTGGGAGAACAATTGGGGGCTTTTGGGCATTGTGGTTTAGGCGAGGCTCTGGCCTAAGTCCTTCACCAAGAAAGGATCAGGTAAGCTCCGGATTGGGAGCTCATAGACAAAGGGAGGCTGAATGAGGAAAGTTGAGAAGAATCAAAAAGGAGCATCAGGGGGGTAGGAAAAGTCTTTGTACAGCGGAATCCGGTGCGAGCAAGTGTGCCACGGCCCATTGGAATGCAATGCCCCTGCATGCATGCTCACACGAATTCTGGTGCACAAAGCATGCACAGGGCATGCGCATTGGCCACACACCAGTGCGAGCATGCGTACCATGGCCCATCGGGCCGCGGCGCCTTCCATGCGCGCTCACAATGCACGCGCCCTGTGCGTGCTTTATGTACCAAAGTCCGATGCACAAAGACTTTTCCTAGGGGGTAAGGTTTAGGGAGCTTTTCCTCCGGACCTTTGTCTACAATTTTTATTAATGTCGTAGGCAAATGAAATCATTGCCTACAATTTTTAGTTTATCATAGGTAAAGGTTTGTACCTTTCCCTACGATTTTCACGAAAATCGTAGGGAAAAGTTTTAGAATGAAAAAAAAATTATTAAATGGAAAGATCTATAGCCTTTCCATACGATTTTTACGAAATCGTAGGTAAAGGTTTAGAGCATTTCCCTATGATTATACTGAAAATCGTAGGGAAAGGCTGTAGACCTTTACCTACGATTTTCATAAAAATCGTAGGGAAAGGTTTAGAATGAAAAAAAATTCCAGGGGAAAGATTTACAGCCTTTCCCTACGATTTTTGTAAAAATCGTAGAGATAGTATTTCTTTGGCCCATTCCCTACGAGCTTCATGAAAGTCGTAGGGAAAGGTTTAGAATGAAAAAGGAAAGGTCTATAGCCTTTCCCTACGATTGTCATGAAAATCGTAGGTAAAAGTCTTTGGACCTTTCCCTACAATTTTCATGAAAATCGTAGGGAAAGACTTTTTAAGAAAAAATTTTGCCGAGTGATTTTACCTCCAAAATTTTGTTGATAAAAAAAAGTTTTTCCCTACGATTTTTGAAAATCGTAGGGAAAGGTCTAGATCCTTTCCCTACGATTTTCACAAACATCGTAGGGAAAGGCATTTTCAGAAAAATTTTGGTGGGTTATTTTGCCTCCAAAAATTTGTTGATCTATCCCTACGATTTTCACTAAAATAGTAGGCAAAGGTTTTTTCCTTTCCCTACGATCTTCACTAAAATCGTAGGCAAAAGTTTTTGCCTTTCTCTATGAAATCTTTGCCTACGATTTTTAAAAAATAGTAGGGAAAGATAACTTTTGCCTACGATTTTAAATTCGTAGGTATGAAAATCGTAGGCAAAAGTCATTTTTCTTGTAGTAGGGAAAGGTAACAACATTTTTTTAAAAAATAGAATATATATATATATAACAATCTATTTTAAAAATAGTAGGGAAAGATAACAACATTTTTTTTCTTTATTTTATAAAAAATAGATTTTATTTTCTATTTTTTTATCTTTACAAATTACTTTTGGTAATTAAATAGAAATAAAAATTACTTTTTTATTTCTTATATTTATCATAAAAAATATCTTTTAAAAGGATAACTAAAAAAAGATATATACATAATATATTTTTATTAATATTATATTGCATAATAATATTTATTAAAATATAATATATTCTATATTATTATAATAACTTTATAACATGTTCTATATACATTATGTATTACAATATAAGATTAATAATTTTATTAACAATATGATAATATATAATAAATTATAGTATACAACAATATTATAATAAGTAATTATTTTGTTATATAAAAATATATAATATATTTTTATTTTATGTATTATATATAAATACATATTTACTATATATTATATGTAAATAATAATTAATATAAATATAGTAAATATAAAATTTGATTTTAGAAAAGGTATATAGCCTTTCCCTACTTTTTCGTGAAAATCATAGGGAAAGGGTTGGATTTTTTAAAAAAAGGGTTTTTCCTACGATTTTTATTAAATTCGTAGGGAAAGGTTGGCTGTCTTTACCTACGATTTTTGTGAAAATCGTAGGTAAAAGTATGCATTCTTTCCTTGAAAGGCTCTAGAGTCTTTCCCTACGATTTTTATGAAAATCGTAGGTAAAAGTATGCATTCTTTCCATGAGAGGCTCTAGAGCCTTTCCCTACGATATGATAATCGTAGGGAAAGAGTATTGACCTTTCCCTACGATTTTTTTGAAAATCGTAGGAAAAGACTTTTTAGAAAAATAAAAATCCTTTACCTACGATTTTCAAAAAATCGTAGGGAAAGATCCAGAGCCTTTCCCTACGATTGTTTAAAAATCGTAGGTAAAGATTTTTTCCAGATAAATTTTGGAGGGAGATTTTGCCTCCAAAAGTTTATATAGCCTTTCCCTACGATTTCCAAAATATCGTAGGGAAAGGCTCTGGATCTTTCCCTACGATTTTTTAAAAATCGTAGGGAAAGATTTTTTCAGAAAAATTTTGGAGTGAGATTTTGCCTCCAAAAATTTATATAGCCTTTCCCTACGATTTTCAAAAAATCGTAGGGAAAGATCCCTACGATTTTTTGAAAATCGTAGGGAAAGGTTTTAACCTTTTGACTATAGAATTTTTGCCTACGATGTTTAAAAAGTCGTAGGGAAAGACATCTTTTGCCTACGATTTTAAAATCGTAGGTGCGAAAATCGTAGGCAAAAGTCATTTTTGTGTAGTGTTACCTAACTAGAGCTGCATGCTTTCTTTATATCTGTAGAACTGTGTGATTGCTATTTCCAAGGAGGAGTTTTATTTCTAAAAGTGATCTTTAGATCTATGGATTGTGCATCAGTTATATAATGTAAATTTTTGTTCTTTTGTCATAGTTTAGAACGTGGTACTGAATTCCTGCTCCATTTTGGTAGTCGTTGTATATGGGTAGTATGCTTGTGCTTGTTCATCATGAGCAAAGTCAAATTTTAATGTTATTACAAATATTACGGTTCATTCACCCAACATGTCTCGTGGCAGAACTACTCATCCATCATTACCCTTCACCCTAAGAGTATCATTACATTGCCAAAAATGCGTCGCAATGCATTTTTATTTTTTATTTTTGATACAAACGGATGATCACACTGATCTAGTGTGAGTCAACCCAAAAAGATCAGAAAATAAAATCTGTTTAAGTATAGAAGGACAGGGATCAGTCGGCAATGCATTTTTTAGTTACTGATGCTTTTTAAAAGCATACTCATGGCAGAACACATTGTCGATGCTTTTTAAATGCGTTGGCCACTCCTAGTTTACTGACACATTGCGAAGCATCAGCATGCTTTTTTTTCCAAAGCTTATTAGCATCGGAAAAGACTTTTTAAGCATGTCCTTTCTCAAAATTGTTGTAGTGCTACTTTATGGGTATTCGTTCCAATTGTGGACATAAATTTTAGTTCAACCTGCTTGATAAGGCCATCACTTCCCAAAATCTCTGTTCAGTTATTTAACCTCAAATCTGTTTTTTCTTTGGTCTACATTTCCTTGTTATATCTTTCCTAGCATATTGTATATTTACTATGAGTATTTTCATATTTATTAAAAATCTTGCTAACTTAGTAGAAACAAATATTTACATATTTATGGGATGTTTAAGTGGTTCTATAACTTGAGATAGAGATGCCAAACCATTGTAGAAGCCATTTTGATCTAATTATTTTTTTATTTTTTCTACATTATTTATGAGTTTAATATTTATTTTAAATTGCTTTCTTTCCTATCTTGCATTATGGCATCGAACTTACTGCATTATGGCACTAATCCACTAATCCATCTTCCCAAACCGATGATCCATCATTCTCTAACTTGCCGAAGGTGCTCTTGGACTTATGTGTTCATCTAATCCAGAGAGATTATCCTGAATCTCCTCCTCCAGTTGGTTGGGATGAGGTATGCTAGCCCTTAAACATTGACCATTGTTATGGTTGTAGCTGATCATTAGGCTCATCTTCAAGTTAGGGTTGGTGTTCTTTGACTTGCTTTGGGATGATATTTGGAACTCTACCCTTGGAGGGGTTTTGGGGTTAGATTTTGGATTATACTCATTATCAAGTCCATCCACTACACCATCATGTTAAGTTGCTCTTGACCTAGAGATTGGAGGTGGGACCGAAGTGGAATTGGTTGGTTCTCTTGTAGGAATCCAAAGAGTCAACCAATATGTCTCAAGCCTACTTAATGGTCACTTGTTTCTTAATCACATTGCTTCAGTGATATGACTGAGTGCTCTTCTCCGGTGTTACCATGGATGGCATCAATCTATTGACATTAGAATTGGTCTCCTTGCATCAACTAAGAAGGAACGCTTAGCTCAACATAAACAAAATATGTCACCCCCCCTAATTGGCTTCTTCCGCCCAAAAAAGAGAATTGGAGCTCCTGAAGTTTCCTTCAAGGGAAAACTCTAGCACTCAAGTTAACCAAAGTGTAGGATAGGAGTTTTTAAAGCTTTTAAGTGAGGACTTCAAGCTTTGAAGACTGAAGGAAAAGTCCTTTACCTATGTGACGAGGGTTTGTTTTTATAGACGTTTAGAGGACAATTAAGGCAAGGAAAAGAGTTCTCTCTGAATTGGTTGGCCATATTCCACCAGGATGTTGGGTGCTCCCTCCACGTGGGGAGGGAACCGACCCATGATAACAAACTGCATCACAGTTGTTACGGAGCCCATGATAACAAACTGCATCATAGTTTGTTACGGAGTTTTTTCAAAAAGGGAAAACAAACCCGGAAATAAAGTAGGGGGAGAGAGATCCGTATGTGGTATATACGAGAGAAGAAAAATCCCAGATTGGGGAGAGAGAGCTGTGTGTGGCCTGAGAGAGATCCAGAGAAGCCCAGGCTTGGGAGAAATCCTGTGCAACCTCAGGAAGTCGATACGGACGAGTCTGAGAGCAGATTTGGGGGCACGGAAGAGCAACCACACGTTGGTGAGATCCTTCTTGTACCACATCAACTATTATTTTAAGTTCGAAGTGTTTCCTAATTTTTGGGCAAAAAGAAATTAGGAGAAAAGTTGTAATCTTTTATTAAGATTAGTGAAGTGCTCTCGGAATTTGCCCCGTGGTTTTTTCCTTTCACATTGGAGGGGTTTTCCACGTAAATTTGATGTTTTGTGTGGTGTTTATTTTTATTCTGCATATTCTGTGATTGTGGTAGATCGGTATATTTTTCTGTGATTGTGCACGCATATTTGTTTCGAGGGTGATTGAGGGTGTATTCCCAACAATTATGGTATCAGAGCCAGGTTGCAAGCCCAGAACAAATTATTTGAGCATGCCACAGATGGATTCTACCACTAATACTAGCAGGATGATTAGTCTCAATGGCAGTAATTGGCTGATTTGGAAACCAAAGATGATGGATCTCTTTATATTGCAAAGATTTAGCCAAGCCGATTGAGAAGATGGGAGAGAAGCCAGAAAAATATGATGATGAAGATTGGGCTACTGGATAGAAAAGCAATCAGTGTCATCAGGCAATGGGTGGATGACACAGTATTCCATCATATTTCAAATGAAACCTCAGCCTATGAACTATGGAAGAAGTTAGAAGGGTTGTATGAGAGGAAAACTGACGGAAATAAAGCATACTTAATCAGAAAGCTTGTAAATCTGAAGTACAAGCCAGAAAAATCAATTGCAGAGCACCTAAATGAGATGAAGAGCATTGTGAACCAGGTGGCCACAATGAAGATGCTTATGGAAGATGAACTTCAGGCACTCCTGTTGTGAGTTCTCTACCTGATAGTTGGGAGACACTGGTGGTGTCATTGAGTAACTCCGCCCCTGATGGAGTTATCACCATGAGTCAGGCTACTAGCAGCTTGCTCAATGAGGAGGAAAGAAGGAAGGGAACTGGAGAGTCTCAAACACAGACAGATGTACTTGTCACAGAGGGCAGAGGGAGACAGTTTACTAGAAAAGAAAAC
This sequence comes from Calamus simplicifolius, assembly GCA_900491605.1. Taxonomy (NCBI): domain Eukaryota; kingdom Viridiplantae; phylum Streptophyta; class Magnoliopsida; order Arecales; family Arecaceae; genus Calamus; species Calamus simplicifolius. The sequence continues at coordinate 881,757 of UESW01004251.1, forward strand.
AACAGAGGCAGAAGCAAATCCAGACCAAGGAAGGAAATCGAATGCTACCATTGTTCATAAGAAAGGACACTACAAAAGTGAATGTAGACTGCTAAAGAAGAAGAACAATGAAGGCGGTAAGGCAGAAGATAAGAAAGATAGAGAGGTAGCAGCAGTTGCCTCAGGAGAAGACATCATTCTATTTACAGAATGTGTTGATCAGTGCTTAGCCACCACATCAAATCAGGTTGATTGGGTGGTAATACTGGAGCTTCTTATCATGCCACACCCAGGAGAGAGTTCTTCACATCCTACAGGATAGGTGATCTTGGTGTGATCCGAATGGGAAACAATGGTGTTTCCAAATATGTGGGATAGGAGAGTAGTAGTCCAGACCCGTGAAGGCAGCAGATTGATACTCAAAGAGGTCAGACATGTTCCAGATCTCAGGATGAATCTCATCTCAGCAGGCAAGCTAGATGAAGAGGGATATGTTAGCCAGTTTGGGGGAGATCAATGGAAGTTAATCAAAGGTGCTATGGTGATTACCAAAGGACAGAGATCATGCACATTATANAGAGAAGGAGGGGGGTTCACGTGGTGATGTGGACGGAATACGTGAAGACGTTTTCGATTTAGGCTGGTAGCGGACTCTAACACGGTGGCAACGAATTTAACGCGGTGGCTTGATTCCAAGAGCTAGCAGCGATCAAGGGACTCCACGCATTGACTGAAGACATCCCCATGCGTTTTCAACATGAAACAGACTCCTTCATTTGCTGGTTTGGGAGGACATTGACGCGTGATGCAAGTACGTGAAAGGGACTCCAGTGATGATGAAAGCCTGGCAGTGGGTATTATCCAAGGGATTTAACGCGGTGGCAAGCGGGACTCCTTCACGCATTTTTAACATGGGACCAGCCAGCTTGGCAGAAATGCAGTAATTCATCGGGGAAAAAGACTCTTAGGCGGTGGTATTCAACGCGGCATGAGCAGCAATTTTTCAACTATAAAAAGAAGGCCGCGAGTCTTTAATAGATGAAGACTTTTAGAGTTTTTCAAATACGAAGAACAGAGGCAAGAGCTATAGGTTTATTAATTGCTTTCAATAAAAAATATAAATTTTATTAGTTTTCTTTTTAATTTTATTATGAGCTAAATTTTCTTTTCTAGATCATTGGCAAGGAACATACAATTTATTTTATGAGTTATTTTATTTTAATATTTCCATGAATGAGTATTTAATTCTTATGATTAACGCTTACAATTTATTTTTTGATCAATTGAATTACAAGGAGATTGAGAGGTGATTTGTTATTTTAGTTTTAGAATTAATTAACACCATTAGTTGAGTGAAGGTAGAGATGCTTTACCATAATTAATGTGATTTTTAGAAAATCCAAAGTGCGTAATGAGTCTCCAATTAATTCAATTCACATAGAGATATTGAGTTGTTAGTTGGAGATTTTTTTGATATCGTTCGAGAGAAGATATTGGATAATTAAAGAATTTTAAATCATCAATATGAGATTATTAGAATTTAATAATTAAAAAATAAATTGTGTGAGATTTATTAGATAAAATCAATCACTCTAAATCTATTCTTATCATTTTTTTACACGTTTAGATTTTTACGCTTTGTTAATTTTAGATTAAGTAGTTTTATTTAATTTAGATAATAGAATATTCCTTTATATTTAATTTTTTAAATAGTAATTAATTTAGTTAATTTTGATATTCAATAATATAATTAATCTCTGTGGGTTCGACATCTATTTTCTAAAAATACTTTCCTACTTGTTACGATTTTGTGCACTTGTAGATTATTTTACGTGAACATCTATGATGGCACAAGCTAATCTCCCAATACAATATTAAGAAGATGCTTTATTAACTGCAGCATACATACTTAATCGAGTACCTTCTAAATTAGTATCCTTCATACCTTATGAGTTATTGACAGGTAGGAAACCTGATTTGAGTCAGTTGCATCCCTGGGGATGTACAACTTACATTCTTGAGACTTCTCACAAATATGGTAAAATAGGACCTAGGGAAAGGAAATGTATTTTTATACGATACTCTGAAAACTCAAAAGGATATGTATTTATTGATGAGGATTTGATGAAAGGTTTACTGAAATTGAGTCTCGAGATGCCACTTTTCTTGAAGATCAATTTTCTAAAATGGATGATATGGACAAAGAATCTTATTTATATGAGATGGATGAGAAAGAAGAGGTTGGTACAAGTCATTCGATGGTTGATACTTAAGAAGTTGTACTTAATCCTATTCTTGAAAGTAAGAGTAACAAGGAATTGCTTCAACCATCTCAATTGAGTGAGAGAGTTGAGACTGAATTCGAACCAATTTTGATAGGTGAAAGCAATGATTCTCAATTATGAAGGAGTATTCATTCCAAAACTCCTAGAAAATATTTTCAAATTGAAAAAGAGGCTTATATAGTTACTCCCCAAGATGATGATAAACCTACAACTGTCAATGAGGCACTTGAGTGTTCTGCTAAAGAAAAGTGAAAAGTAGCATTGGAAGAGGAAATGGATTCTATGAGACTAAACCAAGTTTGGAATTTGGTTGATTTATCGCCAGGCTGCAAAGCTATTGGGAACAAATGGGTTCTTAAAATAAAGCGTAAGGCGGATGGTTCTATTGATAGATATAAAGCTCGTCTGGTAGCGAAAGGTTATACCCAATAGGAGGGTATAGACTATGAGGAAACTTTTTCATCTGTTATTAGGTTTACCTCTATTCGCTTAATTCTAGCTATATTAGTACATCTAAATTACATATTGGGAGTAAAAATTAAAAGAGAACGTTCAAAGAAACTTTTGGCTCTATCACAAGAGAATTATATCCAAAAGATTCTAGAATATTTTAATATGAGTAGTTGCAAACCCATGGATACTCCTATATCAAAGGGCAAAGCTTTGAGTCAAAATATGTGTCCTAAGAATCTACAAGAATAAAAGCAAATTTTTACTATACCATATACAAGTGTTGTTGGAAGTTTAATGTATGCTATGATGTGCACCCATCCGGATATATGTTTTGTTGTTGGACTAGTTAGTCGATATCAATCAAATCATGGTCCAGAACATTGAAAGCTATCAAAAGAATTTTGAGATATTTAAAAGAATCTATGGATTATTGCCTATGTTATCAAGGATCGAATTTGCGTCTTGTTGGATATTCAGATGCTGATTGGGGAGGAGACCTCGATCAATAAAAATCTACATATGGTTATGCCTTTTTACTTAATAAAGGTACCATATCTTGGTGTAATAAGAAGCAAATATGCATAGCACCGTCAACTATGGAAGCTGAATTTATTGCATGTTTAGCTGTTGTACAGGAAGCTATTTGGTTAAGAAGATTTTTTGATAATTTGGAAGTTCAAAGTGATGGTATTGCACCAATCACTATTTATTGTGATAATCAAGTAGCGATTGCTTTACTAAAGACTCCAAATATCATAGTAGAACCAAACACATTGATACCAGATACAACTATATTAGAGACATCATTAGTAAAAGAAAGGTGATTGTACAATATATCTCTATGCATTGAATGGTGGCAGATCCCTTGACAAAGCCAATTCCAAGAGATATTTTTATGGCACATATAGATTCTCTTGGATTGCGTAGAATATAAATTATTTTGTTGAGCACATATATTGTATTTTTTTATGATAAATGCAAATGAATATTATGTTCTTTATCAAGATATATATGTATACACATCATATTTTTGGTTAGAAGTTCAACAAAGTAATGTCGCACAGGTTCAAAGATTGACTTACTCACACAAGCAATCACCTCTAGCGCTCGGATAGCGAGTAGAGATGAGACGTAATGTTAGGTATATCACCTCATAGAGAGAATGAGATAAGATTGTAAACATATATATATATATCGATTTGAATAGCCCATTTTCAAATAACCTGTGAAAGCCAAATATGAATTCTCAGTGATTGCCTGCTGAATGAGAGCACTTAGAGAATTCAAATTCAAATTAGGCGCTTAAAAGTGATTGAACTAAGATCTGTACAGTGTTTTATTAGATATAAAAAAAATTTACAAATACTATAACACATGATTCATACCATGTGTGCTAATTTGACCAATAAGATAGTGGGAGAATAGATCCATGCTTCTCCATTGTGTGAGACCGGTTGAGGTTAAATTAAAACTTCACAATAATATCCTTATACTTTTTGCTATTATTTGGCATTTGTATTTAGTGTCTTACTATCTTAGCATGTTACCTATGATTACGTATAATTCAATTTATGGAACATGTCTAGATAAGCGATAAATTATGAATTGCAAAATTTTGAGTAGAAATGGAAGACTATGTTTGATGTATTCATTGGCCGGCCAATCTTGTCACTTAAGAAAAGCTAGGACTTGATTATGGATACATAATTACATTATTTTAACATGTTCTTTGATGGATTAGAGATGTTTTGATAAAAGGAACGAGTCTAGGGTATATCGAGTTAAAACTAATTAATTATATAATTTTTTATAGGGTTGAGCTACTATGACATTCCTAACAGATGCATGATACTATAAGCTCCCAAGTGCAGGTATACTCGCTAGGTTGCACTATCCAACTATCAGTATGAAATTAATGTTTAGATTTCTATTGCATTTTTCTTTCTTTCATTTTTCTTTTGCAATGAAGGTCTTACCCTGCATGTGCGAGTGGGAAATGTTGATCTATGTGATGTGTAATGCCCATGATTGATAAATGCCAATGTGCAATTATCCATGAAGCCCATGATAAATAACTTTCGGTGTGCAGTTATCTATATGGAAAATATTCTCCGATGGAGAAACAAATCCTTCATATACATACATATATATATATATATATATATATATATATCGAAAGGATAAGGGCTGAGGTGCGCGAAGAGAAAAATTAAAAAGAGTATCAGAATCTAATACTAGAAGTATAGTTTTGATTGTGAAAGAGGGTAACACCACAACCTAGTGTTCAAATTCTTCGTGGAATCATCAAGGTAAGTAAATCTGATCCATACATTTATTCTTGTATAAATCTACAATGGATTATCAAAATTTGATATGCTACTCAACGTGCACCATAGTAATCCAAGACCACGTCATCTCAGAACCGATCTGTTCAGATGCTTCTGGATATGTTGCAGACATGAAAAAACTTTGTCAAAAACTTGAAGGCGTGCAAATTATGTTGACAAGATTAAGAACTTTGGTTTAGATGGGTCTGAAATTTTTTATGTACAATATCAGTCTATTCTTTCTGTACATATTTATGTATGTTCTTGAGTGTGTACAAGGCTGTAATAAACCAAGGTGTAATAAACAAGGGGTGACTTGCCCGGGGAAATTTTGCATCAATCAGACATTATTTTGTTATTTTGATAGCATTTAAGAAAGAAATGAAAAGAGAAGGGAAATTTTTCTGTAATGCTCAATTATTGTTTGCATGAACAAAAGAAGTAATATTTTTCTAGTTGTTTTTGCCCTCCCAAGGGTAAAGATGTGAATCACTTGAAATCATCTTGCACCTAAATTGAACTTCACCATGGGAAATGCAGAGTTTTTTCTGCCCATGTTTTGTCTTTCATTTTACCTAACACAAGCTTGACCACATGAAAAAATTGTGTGCCTTTTCATTTTGTCGTTTGGATGGTTGACTGATTGATTAGATTTTATTTATATAATAATGTATTTTTTGGGTTTTTTTATTTTTATGTTTAAGCATCAGGGAGTGAGTTGCCAATCGCTAGAACCAAGTTGTTTTTGGTTTTTGCTGGCTTCAGAAAAAATAAAATAAAAATTGTTGGTTTGAAAACTTAATAATTCCTTCGGGCCAGAGCTAAGTTATTAATCTTTAGTCAACTAAGCTAAATGATTTTGGCCTTTAATCAGCAATGCTTTAATGTTAACCAAAAGGAGGACAAGTAAAAAAAATGGAAGAGTTAGTTTTTGAAATTGTAAGGCCGGCAAAGAGTTGCTACGAATTGAAAGAAATTTTTAATGATTTTTAAAATTGAATAAAAGTTGCTACAAGTTTTGAATGATTTTCATCATCTGTGGCCATGACTAAAGTATTATAAATATGAAGAAAGATGGTATTTACAAATATATATTTCAATCAGATCAAAAATTTAAATTTAGATATCAATTAGAAATAGAGTAATTTGTAACTTATCTTAACAAGGAATAGCAAGCAACTTAGCTTCTAAACTTATCCTGTTATACTTCACTTCTATGTTAAATAGGAGCGAGAATCGAGTTAATACAATCATCTAATAGCATTTATTCTATTTATACTATTTTGCAAGTGACAAATCATTGGCATTCCCCAATTCTATTTCTCGCAATAAGCGGTTTTCGGCAAACCATGGTTTTTGACAAGACCGATGCGTGGAAAGGGAAGCTGGAATGGCTGCTAGCGAGAAGAGGGAGGCGTTACGAATGGAAGCGGCATCATAAGCGGTTTTAGAAAACGGGATGCAGGGAACCATGGATTTCGAGCTTAAATCCGCTACCGGATGCACGGTAGAAATGCCACATCATATCAAAATTATCTCAAATAAATTTATATTAATAGAAAAATAATATGAAAGCATTTTTTAGCTAGGCTTTTTTTTTTTTTTTCCAATTAACGAAAGATATTTTGGTTTTAAAATTTCAGCCTTGTATCATTGCTTGAGGATGAACTTGATTAAATACTCATCTTCATGAATAACTTAAGGATTGCAAGATTCAATGGTGATTATAAAATAGAGTAATTGGTGCAATCAAATGCAGTGGTCTTCCACTAAATCATCATCGATTTGAAGTGGATAAAGATCATGCATCAAGAATAAGTATGAATCTTGGAAATCAGTGATGGATGCACCTTGCATTCACTCCACGGGTTGGTTTCCTCTAGCAATATAAAGGTCATATATGAGGTCTTAAGTGATCCCTGGCATGTAACGTTGCAATTAATTAATCCAACTTTAATAACTTAGAAAGAAAAGGTTATTATGACAAACCGAAAATATTAGTCATAACTTCCAAGACAAATAACCTCTTATTTGGTCAATATAAATGAGTTGGATACATTCTATCACCCTTCCGATAACCATTTAATAAGATGCGAGGGGCGTTATTTGCTCCATAGTTTTGCCAACAAAAAATTGCTGCGTGGACAATCAAGATTGATACTATATGGTGCCTAATTTGGGTGGAAAAGTGAGAAATAGAAAGCAGCTATACATCTACGGATTAAATGATTGACATTGATGCATATGTTACTCATCATTAGACCAACCAACCAAATAAAGTTAATTGACCCAAGGTTTGTCGATGTTCTCTATGATAGTGGACTTATGCAATGGTTGTGAATCATGGAATGTGAAAGATGGCATAGGGATTGAAGACGCCATCCCTCAAACATGATAGAATGGAGGACTTACATCCAATTAAAAAAAAAAAATAGTGTGAGGAAGCCACGCATGTTATCCTTAGATTAACATATATATATATATATATATATATATCTTAGTAGTTAAAAAGTAGTTTTTCTTTCTTTCTTTCTTTATACACATCAATCAATCCAATTTGAGTTGAATTTATTCTAGAAGTATGTGTAGTTTATCTTCTATCAATCTTTGACATGTCAATTTATCCATCAGCCTCCCTTTCTATTTTATACTATGGCACACTTGTATGCCCGCACAAAAGAGGTTTCAATAGGTTTCAAGATAAGATGAAGAGGATTTTTGTCATGTTCAAGAAAGTTTCATCGTTGATGTGGAGATCAGAAGTTGGATCGATGATGAGTTCTTAAAATTGAAAGACTTTTTGAACTTTGCTTTGTAAAGTGCTTGAGGTATTATTTTGTCATCTGATGGATGTGATGTGAGGGGCATGATGTTAGGGGCATTGTTTACACTAAGTTATAACTTTCCTTGTCTCCCTCATTGTTCAAGGCAGCATATATTACCCCAGTTTATCCATCTTCTTCGTCTCTGTCTGTTGAAGTACGATTGCATGCCAGACACTAGGTTCTAGACTCTAGTTAGCAGAGGATCCTCCCATTTGTCCAAGGAAAAGAGAAAGGCAAAAAAAAAGTTAGAAAAAAAAGGGCAACAACTTTGTTTCGTTTATATTATTGCGCATAATCTTGATGAGGGGTAAAATTGTCATTGTATTAATGACCGCACACATCGACAATTGTCCAATTCCAACGTCCTTTCGGCCAGCTGTCAAACCCACTATGCAGCGAAGCCCAATCGCCCTCAACGGCCTCAGGTCGTCCCGACAATCCCAACCATTCTTGTACCTCGGTAGCCCGAGCCATTCTCATACCTCGGCGACCCAAGCCATCCATACCTCGATAGCCCGAGCCATTCCCATACCTCGGTAACCCGAGCCATCCATACCTCAGCGACCCAAGCCATCCATACCTCGGTAGCCCGAGCCATTCCCATACCTTGGTAACCCGAGCCATCCATACCTCGGCAACCCAAGCCATTCTCATACCTCGGTAACCCGAGCCATTCCCATACCTCGATAACCCGGGCCATCCATACCTCGGCAACCCGAGCCATTCTCATACCTCGATAACCCGAGCCATCCTTATACCTCAGCAATCCGAGCCATCCCCACACCTCTACAGACCAAGCTGTTCTATACTTTAGAAAACCAAATTGCCCCTCGCCTCAGCCGGGCCGAGGCGCTCGAATCCTCTGCGGAATCCGGCACGGGAGAGTGCGAATTCACTATAACTGAATAAGATTCCAAATGAGGAATCATGCCCAGGAGTGGCCTAGGACCTATAGGAGTGGCCTAGAACCTACACAATTGCTGAATCTCAAGGCATCAACTAGCTCTCCCAGCCGTCAATCCTCTAACTGACAAGATACAGATCCTACTGACCTCATAACAAACTTGATTCGAATCCGTTTCTGATCATAACGACTTTCAGACCTCCCCTCGCGATGCACCCAAGGAATCAGGTGATCCCCTATAAATACCACTGTCCTCCAACCTCTCAGGTACGCATGCTTGAACACTCACTGATCTTTACTCATTATCATACTGAGGACAGCTCCATCTGAACTCGGAGCTCTCGAGAGAACACCCGCCTATAGGAGCTCTTCTGTGAGAGTCTTCTCCTCACATATGCTTGCTGTGAATCTCCACTGACATGGGCGTCGGAGGGTCCTCCGCAGAGGGCAACCCCCAACAGCACCCTTTGCGTGCGGACTGTCTTGCAGGTTCCACCCCGAGGCGACAAGATCGGCATCCGGATCAGGAGCTGGAAGCGCACCTGAGTTGGAGAATGAATTTCCGCGGCAACATATTGGCGCTAGAGGAAGGGCCTCAAGTCCCATAAACTTATGATCTAGGAGACAAGACTCAAAGAACCAGAGGAAGCATCCTCTAATGGCCAATCGAAGAAGAGCTACATCTGAAGCTCAAGATCAGGTCGCCTCTCAAAGGCCTGATCCGATAAGCGATGCGGTACCTCCACTCCCATCGCCAGCTGAAACTCCCTCGCCACCGGCGACGATAGTAACACTGGACCAGTTTGCCACGCTAGTCCAGCAGGTTCAAACATTGACCCAGTTGGTCCAGGACCTCCAGTCAACTCCTAGCCCTGTCATCCCTGCTCCTCAGCTTCATGAAGAGGCCGCTGCCCCTGCTCTGCCAGCGATCTCTTCCTCCAATCCGTCGGAAGCAGTGAATTATCATCACCAGCCCACAAAAGCGAAGCTAGCACCTATTCGAGAGTGTGATGTGATTCCTGGGTCTCATTGGCTCTGTGCTCTAGGACTAATTTTATGGGATTTTTTAAAAGTTTCTTATGCAATTTAAAGTTCAAGAGCTAAAGTATATACCAAAAGCGTCTAAAGGCCCATCCATGAAGATTTTTAGTAGCCATGCCATTAAAAAGATAGAAGCTAAAAGAGACTGCAATATACTTAACCTTTTGTTCATTAAAAGGTACTGGGTCAGCACTTTAGAGATCAAACCGTTAAAATTAGTCCTTGAGTTCAAATGGCTCCCCCTCAACTTATTTGAACATTCTGCTCCGTCCTTTTCATTGGAGCCTATTACACCTAGAATGACTATCAACAAATTAATTTTTTCTCCCCATTCTAGTAGAAAATTATATCGTCTATTATTGATCAACAAAGGTTTTTTCTTCGTTATAGAAGTTGGGTAAGAGGCTAAAAGCTATCATAAAAATTCTAAAAAATTTACAATATTGATAAATATTATTCTATTTTTTTCTTTTCTTTTGGATGATACTCGTCTAATTTTTAATGGCCATTTTTTTTCTTTAGTTATGCTAACTAAAAATGATATATCTTTGTTGATCAATCTAACATTACATATCTTTAGTAGAGATGGTAGATGATTTATAAGGTATATCTAAGGTCCCTAATTCGATTTGTAAGAGTACTTTACTTTTTTGGTTCTCAAGTCACAACCAAGGAATCGACTCCTGAAATTGAGAACTGGCTCGATTGGGGTTGGCTTTAGGATTTTAGATCAGAACTAATCATATGAGTACTCAGAACTGAACTGACCCCACCTAATCAAGTTGGATTAGTATTAGTTCTTGGGTTACCCTAACCCATTGTTCACCCTGAGGTAGTTGGTCCAACTTTAATTGCTCCATAAACTTCCACTGAACTAACTGCTTAGTGTCACAAATGCCTTCAACAGATCTCAGTTGAAATAATTTGAAATTCTTGAAGCATCTTGAGGATTTAAAACCATCCACCTGTCAAATAAAAAGAAGCAACAGCATTTCCAACTATGTTCTGGTTGATTTCATTGGGAGCTTTAAATATTTGTTTGCAGGAACTGGGAGCATCGACAAAATTTTAACGCCAGAAAAGCTTTGCAGACGTAGTGGTGGCAGCATCAGCCACACCCCTGTAACACCTAATTCACATCTAAATGAAAGCTTGGAATCGACAATTGCTTCGCTAGAAGCTGAGGTTTCTGACTCACAGTTGAAGCTTGCTGCCCTCATCTCAGAACTGAGCAGTTCAGATGCTTCTGGATATGTTGCAGACATGAAACAACTCTGTCAAAAACTTGAAGGCATGCAAATTATGTTGACAAGATTAAGAACTCTGGTTTAGATGGGTCTCAAATTTTTGGTGTACAGTATCAGGCTATTCTTTCTGTACATATTTATGTATGTTCTTGAGTGTATACAAGGCTGTAATAAACTAGGGGTGTAATAAACAAGGGGTGACCTGCCCTGGGAAATTTCGTATCAACCAGACATTATTTTGTTATTTTGATAGCATTTAAGAAAGAAATGAAAAGAAAAGAGAAATTTTTCTGTAATGCTCAATTATTGTTTGCATGAACAAAAGAAGTAATATTTTTCCACTTGTTTATGCCCTCCCAAGGGTAAAGATATGAATCACTTGAAATCATCTTGCACCTAAATTGAACTTCACCATGGGAAACGCAGAGTTTTTTCTGCCCATGTTTTGTCTTTCATTTTACCTAACACAAGCTTGACCACATGAAAAAAATCGTGTGCCTTTTCATTTTGCTGTTTGGATAATTGGATGGTTGACTGATTGATTAGATTTTTTTTATATATTAATGTATTTTTTAGGTTTTTTTATTTATTTTTAAGCGTTGGGGAGTGAATTGCCAAACGCTAGAACCAAGTCGGTTTTGGTTTTTGCTTCAGAAAAATAAAATGAAAATTGTTAGTTTGAAAACTTAATAATTCCTTCGGGTCAAAGCTAAGTTATTAATCTTTAGTCAACTAAGCTAAAGGATTTTGGTCTTTAATCAGCAATGCTTTAATGTTAACCAAAAGGAGGACAAGTAAAAAAAATGGAAGAGTTAGTTTTCGAAATTGTAAGGCCGGCAAAGAGTTGCTATGAATTGAAAGGAATTTTTTATGATTTTAAAATTGAATAAAAATTGCTACAAGTTTCGAATGATTTTCATCATCTGTGGTCATGACTAAAGTTTTATGAATATGAAGGAAGATGGTATTTACAAATATATATTTTAATCATATCAAAAATTAAAATTTAGATATCAATTAGAAATAGGAGTAATTTGTAACTTATCTTAGTGAGGAATAGCATGCAACTTAGCTTCTTAACTTATCTTATTGTACTTCACTTCTATGTTAAATAGAAGCCGGAATCGAGTTAATTCAATCATCGGATAGCATTTATTCTATTTATACTGTTTTGCAAGTGATAAATCATTGGCATTCCCCAATTCTATTTCTTGCAATAGTTTTTTCGTACGTCCAATGGGACTTTATGAGTGACAACGACATATCGGGTCCAATGGGACTTTATGAGTGACAACGACATATCCCAAAGAAAAAAAGTAAGCCCATTCATACAGAAGGAAACCATGAGGCTGTATTAACAGTAGTGTCAATAATAGCAAAGGGCTCGTGAAAATTAGTAAAACCGCTCTACGAAATGAACTGATCTTATTAAGTATGGTTATTTTAAGCCAAAAGTCGCAATAGACCTAGAAGGGTATTACCATATGTATTCTAAGCAAGATTAAACTGCTTCAAAAGTTTGCTTTTTGAGCCAGCACAAATGTAAATATTATAAGTTACTCAAGAAAATAAAAAAAAATCATGGCGGGCATCGGAGAGAGAAGAAAAATAAAAAAGATATCATATTATGGGTGCGTTGGGAAAAATAAACCATGACTATAGGAGCCATCAGTTCCTTCAAGATAAAGACACATAGCATTGAGTCTAGCTGGCCCACACAACCTCCCACTCATACTAGTTTTTTTGATGCCATCATGAATTTCATACAAGAGATAATAACTCGTTTTTGCTCAAAAATTCCCAGCTAAATAACAACATGAAACAAAGAAGCATTCATATTTCATTCATTGACAATTTTGTATTTCACGAAATTTCTGTTCAGATTCTTTTCAGATATAGTTAAGAAGGTCAAAATTCATTAAATTGTTAAAATAGCTGAGAATGCTGCGTGGATGCATTCAGGATTTCATGAAATACTACAGTGCTTCATTTCGTTTCCATGATTACATGAAGCCTGGAATTCTTACAGAATATGAACTGCCCATGTTACAATCAAAGTTTCTTTTTTGAACAAGAGACACTATCTATTGCTTCAAAGCAAAGAAGAATTCCATGAAACCAGGTTATCCCACCCATACCAATGGATCTTGTGCAGGCAACAGGGGATGGCCAAGAAAGAAAGCAAAAGAGAGGCAGAAAGTTAAGGACCACTCTTGACCGCTGTCTGTTCCTGACCAAAATTAGATCAAAAGTAGTGAGAATAAAGGAATTCGATATGACAAGCTAGCGCCGAACAAGAACAAAACATGCACGAAATGAAATTCCATCGCTTACTTACCTGCATTAATTCTCTATGACAAAAATTGCTCGTCTTGTTGTTGGACCAGAACTTTCAAGCCTGAAGGTAACACCAAATGTTCAAGTTAATGACATATCCAACTGCGCCTAGCTAAACATGAAAAGAACAGTGAGCAAAAGGTTTTGCTCCAAAACTTTGGAAAATCATCTTCCATGTTTTTTTTTTATATTTAAAAAAAACCATCAGGCCATTTGATCATGATTGGGCAATGGATTGCAAGGATAGAAGAGGTCTTGTTACGAAACAAGGTTTCTATTACTACTTTGATTACTAAATCCTTCGAGCTTCAAATTTTAGATATTTGGAAAAAAAAAACCGTTCACTCCTCATGGAGCAACTTGAGAAGCAATGAGCTTCCCTCCTAGATCGGTACTGGCACCAAAGCCAGATGATCTCACAGAAGTTGGAGAGAAAATTGGCCGCCGCTGATCAGCAAGAACAGCAAAAAGAAGAGGGTTAAAAAATAAATAGAAAGCCAGTTTTTAGGCAAGCAACGGAAAGAGAGCGTTTCAGGGTACGTTTCTGGCCGGAGCGAGCAGTCGAAGTCCATCGCGGAAACTTCTTCACGGATAAGGCTGAAGCGAGAAATAGGAAGCCGGGTCTTCGCCGACGGAGGATATGGAGGAGGGTTCAAGAACCTAGGATCCATATATAGGGTTAATAGGCGTGGCATTCGGCACCAATGGGAGTTTGGAGGGAGAAGACAAGGGGATGAAGCGTGGGTGGCAAGGGGAAGGGAGTGAGGAGGGAGCGTGCATGCAACGTTCTTTTTATAGAGGATATGAGACGGAGGTAGGGCCAGGGAGCGAGGAGGGGAGCGTGAAACCGGCCGCTGTGGGCGACCGCAGGTTTCAACGAAACCGAGGGTGGAAGGAGGGAGGATGGAGCGGCGCGTGACGGCTGCTAGCGAGAAACCACGGTTTTCGACAAGACCGATGCGTGGAAAGGGAAGCTGGAATGGCTGCTAGCGAGAAGAGGGAGGCGTTACGAATGGAAGCGGCATCATAAGCGGTTTTAGAAAACGGGATGCAGGGAACCATGGATTTCGAGCTTAAATCCGCTACCGGATGCACGGTAGAAATGCCACATCATATCAAAATTATCTCAAATAAATTTATTTTAATAAAAAAATAATATGAAAGCATTTTTTAGCTAGGCTTTTTTTTTTTTCAATTAACAAAAGATATTTTGGTTTTAAAATTTCAGCCTTTTATCATTGCTTGAGGATGAACTTAGTTAAATACTCATCTTCATGAATAAGTTTAGGATTGCAAGATTCAATGGTGATTATAAAATAGAGTAATTGGTGTAATCAAATGCAGTGGTCTTCCAATTAAAAGGAAATACAAGCTGGAAGGCATACAATTAAAGAAAAAGCGTTACGGATAGAAGTGGGGAAAGCGTTACTGATAGAATTGGCAGAAAGTAGTTTTAAATAAAAAGGTTATAATAGATTATGGAAAGACAAGCGGGAAGGCTCACAGTTAGAAGGGAGACGTTACTAATAGTAATAGAAGTTGAAAAAAAAAGCCATTTTTGATAAAATTAAGATTGTAATGGAAGAAGAAATGTCTCACGTAAAGAATTGGCATAAAGTAGTTTTGGACGTGGTAAATGGATTATCATGAATGTTAATCGTATGATGTCCATAATTGATAACTGCCAATGTAGAGTTATCCATGAAGCCCATGATAGATAACTTTCAATGTACAATTATCTATATAAAAAATGTTCTATGATAGAAACAAACGCTCCTTCGTGTATATATATCGAAAGGATGACGACTAGTCACGTGAAGAGAATAATTAAAAGGAGTATCAAATCTAACACTAGAAGGATAGTTTGGATTATGAAAGAGAGTAACACTACAACCTAGCGTTCAAATTCTTCGTAGAATCATCAAGTAAATCCGATCCATACATTTATTTTTGTATAAATCTACATTGGTATCAAAGCCTGATTGATGATTCCTTTGTTGATTTTTTAGATAATTTGATTTGCCCTATGCTATGAGAGTTATATATAGTATCTATATAACTAGATAAAGATATTTTTTAAAATTTTAAAATAGTATCTATATCATTAAATTTGGATAAGTATAGATTTGGATAAGTGTTGAGAAAGATATGTTCTTCTAAATTTTTAAAATGATATATGGATACGTATAACATATACATATTACATTTTTTTTATACCGGAGATATGATCAGTTGAAAGTAGAGTATTAGAGAACACCTGTAGGATTCTCACTAGATAAGAACTTGGGCTTTCAAATTATTCTATCGCCAATCAGATTGCTGCAGCGGTTAGTTGCCTCATGGATTTTTAATCCAATTTTTCTTTTCCGCTGTAACGTGATCCTCCCTGAAAAAACCACTGTGCATGGAGGTGCTTCTCCTCCCCTCCTTGATAACTTCACGTCATGGAATCGCGAGACATTTCCCTTCCGCTGGATCGGAATCCTGGGACAGTGGTTTGTCGGAAGTGGGCTGTCCTCACCCACTCACGTGAGGAATTTCTTCCCCTCCTCTCTACTTTCTTAAGTTGCCATGAAAGTGGGCTGTCCTCACCCACTCACCTGAGGAATTTCTTCCCGTATGTTGACTTCCTCAGCCTCTTCACGCTTAACCGAAAACTTCCTCAAGAAGCCGAACCTGGCCTCTCATAACCCAATATTAAATGTGATCCGGGTTTTTTCCATAACCCAATATTAAATGTGGTTCAGAACAAATTGGGTTGCCTATCTGGTTATGGGTGTAGTTTTAAGTAGTTGTGATTGGGTTTTGTGAAGGCCAGCAACAATTTCAGTCCTTCAATGCTATCCGTTATTATTTGTAAATAGAAACTCTTCGAGAATGGTTGGCTGCCAAATCGGCACAAACATTCCTTCTATAATCCCATGTTGTTCGCGTTCCCAAATCAGAATATGTTTTCAAGCCAAGTTTGGTCACATGCTGGAAAAGGGATAAAACAACTCAAACAAAAGAGAAAACAGAACAGTGAAGGCCACGCACAACAGGGGATAATTTAAATCTAAGTTAGCCATCCTTCTCATAATCATTGTGTCTATACATATATTTCTTATTACGACAATTTAAGAATCCTTCTAAAAAAATTCTATTTCATAAAATAAATAACTAACTAAATATTTTTTTTGACATGAGTATGTCTAAAACTATTTCTATGGCAATAATTATACATTCTATATTAAATTAATGTTTGGCTTAAGATTTTGTTAGTTTGCCTGACATGAAATTTTTTTTCTTAAATGTTAAGGAATTATGTCTCGCTTGAGGAGGATAATCAGCCTTAAAAGGTATGAAAAAGAAAATAGAGATAAAAGAATCCCTCGATCATCAATCATAAAGAGAACTCCAATAGCTTTGAGAAGCGAGACTGCAAGGCAAAGGCTCAGAAGTTTAAAATTAAATCTTGTCGATTATAGAATGTTGCCTGGACAGACACTTGTAGAGCATGTCAGGATTGTTAATAACAAGCTACAAGAAATTACACATAGTGGTCATATACTTAATGATATAAATAAGTATTCAGCTTTGCATGAAACATTGCCACGAAGTCTACAAGACAATTTGAAAAGCTTCTGGGAAAGTGAGTATCATGTCTTCCAATACATCAGAT
Source organism: Calamus simplicifolius (assembly GCA_900491605.1). Classification (NCBI taxonomy): domain Eukaryota; kingdom Viridiplantae; phylum Streptophyta; class Magnoliopsida; order Arecales; family Arecaceae; genus Calamus; species Calamus simplicifolius. The sequence continues at coordinate 898,816 of UESW01004251.1, forward strand.
GATAAAGACTTTTTAAATAAAAAAATTAGAGTTTATGAGATGCTAGTTTACTTGTTTCTTGAATCAAACATTTAAAAACACTAAGCTAAAACATTTGTATTAGCTGTGAGTCCCAATATGTATTATGCTAAGTATTCCACAGTAAGCCATCCTTGGTTTAAGGGAAATGGCTCCTATGATTATGGATAGGAAAAATTTTAAACATTCTATCCCTAGAAGGGTACATTTTAACTGGTAGTAAATTAATTATTTTTCCTTATTCTTGTACATATGTTTTCATTATTGTTCTTGTACATATTTTTCATTGAATAGTTTATAATGAAAATATTTTGTTTATGGGCATTCATGATTGAAAAAATTCAAGTGGATTCTTATTTGAAATTATATTTGTCATAATTCAAATTAAATCCCCATGAATTCTACATTTGAATATAGATGTTGATTGGGAACCTAGTGAACTTTTGCATCTATATCTTATGAAGTTTTTTTTGGTTAATTTAATTTGGAATTATGACTAATGATGTGTGTATATATAACATAAATTGATATTGCATTTACCTTTGTCTCTCTCTATAGTTTTGTGATTAGTCATGGTATCTAAGAATATTATTACTGATCTCAACAAAGGAAAGAAGTTAAATGGTGATAATTATAACCTATGGCAATTAAAAATTCAGTATCTACTCGATGAGAGTGATGCTTTGGAGGCCATCAATAATGTAATGTGTGAGCCAAAAGAAGTTAAGGGGAATGCTAACAATGGCCAGTCAGACATGATTTAGCTGCTTATAATACATAAAAAAGAGAAAGATTTCACTGCATAAGGAATCATGATCAGTTCTATGACCGATGATCTGGTATATGAATATCAGCAGTATCATACTGCTAATAGCATGTGGATTGCTTTGAGAAAAAAAGTTTGGAAGAACTTCATCTCCAAACTTAGACAGCTAACTATCAAATTTGACACTTACAAGAATGTCCTTAACAAATCAATGAAACAACATTTAAGGTACATGTCAAATATGATTATGGAATTAAAATCTGCTGGACACCCTCACGGATGAGCAGCAAGTGCAAGCCATTATTTGATCTATTTCTAATAGTTGAGAACCCATGAAAATTAATATGACACATAATGAAAGCATTAAGACCTTTGCTGATATTGCGCATCACTTAGAACTTGAAGATGAATGCCTAGAGGTAGCTAAGCCTGAGTTCTAAGAAGTTTTTTTGGTTTTAAGCGCAAGAGATATAATGGACGAAATAAAGGCAAGGGTAAGGAAAAAAAGCTGGTCAGGGATCAAAGAAAAGGACTAAGTTTCAAAAGTGCTACAGAGGAAAGCACGGTGGTAAGAAAGACAAGATTACGATGACATGCTACAATTGTGGCAAACTGGGTCATTTTGGTTGTGAATACACTAAGCCTAAAAAGGTATTATCTTATCTTGCCTCCTTTTCTTGTACTTCTATATCAAGTAATTTTGTTTCTAGTACTGTTTTGCTCACTAAAACACATCCTTTGTGGACTATAGACTTAAGAGCCACAAACCATGCAGCTAGAGGTAGAAATGAGTTTGTAGAATTTCGTCAAATTCCTGAAAGAACAAAGCGGATCTATGTAGGCAACAATGCAAGGATAGAAGTAAAAGGGATTGGTACATGCCAATTGGACTTGCAAGAAGGCCGGATCCTATATTTATATGATGTCTTTAAGCTCCAGATATTTGATGAAATTTGGTCTCTATAATTGCTCTTTTGAAATTAGGTTACAGTATGACTTTTCATAGAGAATGTGTAACTATCTCTCTTGGTACAAGTTACTATGGTTGTGATTTTCTAATGAATGGTTTAATAGTTTTAAACACTAAATATTGCAATAGTAGCAATGATGTTTGTTTTTCCTTATTTAACGAATCTAGCAATGATGATGCCGAGATGAATTTATGGCATACTAGATTAGGGTATATTGGGCAAGATAGAATAAACTTGTGAATATTGCTTAGTGATGGTTTAGTGGGATCAAACATGAAATTTAATCTACCCACTTGTGAATATTGCTTTAAAGAAAAAATAAATAGAAAACCATTTGGAACAGCCTACATGGCTGATTACCCTTTGCAACTTGTACATTCTAATATTTGTGAACCAATGAGTACTAAAGCAAGGCATGGAGCCTCATATTTCATTACTTTCATAGATGATTATACTTGGTATAGTCATGTCTATTTGATCTCCCATAAATTGGAAGCATTGGATTGCTTTATATGATATTTAAATGAAGTAGAAAATCAATTAGACAAAACGGTGAAAGCTTTAAGGACCGATCGAGGAAGAGAGTATCTATCTGAACAGTTCAAGGAACTATGTAATGATAAAGGAATTATGAGACAACTGACCATGCCCAGAACTCTGCAATAAAATAGTATTGCTGAACGAAGAAATAGGACAGTACTAGATATGGTCAGGTCTATTGATAAGCGTAAATCCGACCATTTAATTCATATACTTTCATAATGATATTAGATAGTTTTTAATTTATTTTGAGTTAAATTTATTTATTTAATTTATACTTTTTATTTTATTTTGAAGGAAAAATAATATATTTTACGCGAACACCAGTTTAACAAATCCCATAAAATTTATTTTTCTTAATTATTAAATTCTAATAATCACATATTGATGACTTAAAATTTCTTAATTATCCAATATCTTCTCTCAAACGATATCAAAAATATCTTCAACTAACAACTCCATGTCTCTATATGAATTTAATTAATTGGAGACTCATTGCGTACTTTGAATTTTTTAAAAATCAAATTAATCACGGTAAAGCATCTCTACTTTTACTCAATTAATGGTGTTTAATTCTAGATCTAAAATAATAAATCACCTCTCATTCTCATTGTAATGCAATTGATCAAACAATAATAATAAGAATTAAACACTCAATCATGAAAATACTAACAAATTTATTTTGGTGGCTGTAGATTATATCTCCAAATGGGTGGAAGCAGTCGCCTTACCAACTAATGATGCGAGAGTTATGATGAATTTTCTATAAAAGAATATCTTCTCTCGATTTGGCACTCCAAGGGCGATAATAAGTGATGGTGGAAGCATTTTTGCAATCATCAATTTGAAGCACTACTGACTAAGTATGGAGTTACACATCATGTGGCGATACCATATCATCCTCAAACGAGCGGACAAGTCAAGATATCTAATCAAGAGTTGAAGCATATATTGAAAAAGACCATGAATATCTCTCGTACAGATTGGGCGAGAAAGTTAGATGATGCTTTATGGGCCTATAAAATAACATTCAAAAGACCAATTGTGATGTTACCATATCGGCTTATTTATGAAAAAATATGTCATCTACCAGTGGAGCTAGAACACAGGACTTATTGGGCGATAAGGATACTTAACTTGGATCTACAAGTAGCTGGCGAGAAGAGAATATTGCAAATCAATGAGATGGATGAGTTTCGCAATGATGCTTATGAGAATGCTCGAATTTACAAAGATAAAACTATGAGATGGCATGATAAGCATATTTTAAGTAAAAAATTCGAAGTTGGGTAAAAAGTTCTATTATTTAACTCAAGACTTCGACTTTTTCTAGGAAAGCTGCGCTCTCGATGGTCAGGACCGTTTGTGGTAACTAAAGTCTATCCTTATGGAGCGATTGAAGTACAATATGAACCAAGAGAACATTTAAAGTGAATGGGTAGTTCCTTAAACCATACATCGATGAAGATTTTTACAAGCACAAAGTCTCCATCAACTTTGACAACCCCAAATATTGATGGAGGAGTCTCTCCTAGTGGTGTACTTCAAGATGACATTCATTGACACTAGGAAAGTATCACTTTACTTTTCTTGCTTTATTATTATTATTTTTAATTTCTTCTCTTTCTCTTCCATTAAGGACAATGCAAGATTTAAGTTTAGGGGAGGAGAGTTTAATTTTTGTTTGTTTTGATTGGGTTGCATAATAGGTCTAGTTATTTGTTTGATTGCTTTGGTTAATTTATGTTAGTTTGCATATCATAGGTTACGTATTCTCTGTTTTAATTATATTTAGGTTGTTTAAAAATATAAAAAAAAAAAAAAAAAAATAAAAAAATAAAAATTAAAGAAATAATAATAATAATAAATTTTTTTGGTTTGTTTATTTGTTTATTTGAGCCAATGATGATAATGATTGAAACAAGTTATGATTTTTAGGAAGAATTCTAAGTGATTGAGTTGATTAGTTAATACTTAAATTATTTTTACTTAGTATGATTTTCTCTTTATTCATTAGATGTGTATCATGATCATTAATTATTTGCATGCCTAGAGATATTTTATGAAGACTTTATAAATGTTTATGATCTCAACTACTCTAGAACTTGCTTGAGAATTACTTGATGCGAAATCCTAGATAAAGTTTCACCAAGGAAAGGACATAGGCCATCTTTGGATTGGTTGAGCCTAAAAGCCTAACCCTTTCATCATTATATCACTAGTCACCCATTTGAGCCTTTAAAATTTACATTTTGGTCTTTTTTTTTTTTTTTGTTTAACCCATATGATTCCTACCCTATTGAACTTATATACATATATCTTTACCTTTCAATGAAACTTAGTTGATACTTACTTCATGGTTATAAGAGTCTGAAATAGATTTGTGAGAGGTAGGAGTATGAAAAATTTCTATCACACCCATGCATAGTAAAAAATAAGTTTGGGGGTGTAAAAAAGAAAAGGTCATCTCATTCAGTGAAAAGCAAAAATGAGCAGATTTGAAAGCAATGGAAGTGAACACTACTGTATTGGGATTGTCATGGCTGAGGCAGAAAAGAAACCATATATTGCTTCTTTGGGAGTCTATATATTCAAAAAGATACTTTTAAATCTTCTAGGGTCAGATGGAGGTTTTCTATTGCAAATAACTTTGGATCTGAGATAATTCCTACATCTGCAAAAGAATTTTTCATCAAGGCATATCTTTTCAACGTTACTGAAAGGATATTGGTACCATTAAATCCTTCTTTGAAGCTAATCTTTCTCTTACTGCACGTTCACCAAGTTTTCAGCTTTTATGATGCAACAAAGATAATGTATACATCACCAAAAATTTACCGCCAATAAAGGTTGACAATAGCAAGATTGGTGATTCAATTGTTTCTCATGGAAGTTTCTTGGATAACTGCTTTATAGAGAAAATTATTGTTGGAATCCGATATTGAATAAACTGCAATGTGCATTTAAAGGACACAGCTATGCTTGGTGCTGACTATTATGAAACAGATACTGAAATAACATCATTGCTAGCTGAAGGAAGGGTTCCTATTGGAGAAAATATAAATATAAGGGAATGCAAGGATTGAAAAGAATATGATAATCTCAAAATCAGATAGGGTGCAAGAAGCAGATAGATCTAAAAAAAAGAAAAAAAGAAAAAAAAAGGTGCGTGATGAATGCTATGTATGGCCACTATGAGTGAGACTACTATACTGTTTAAGCCATTGGTGTATTGATTTAAGTTTCTACTTTGATGCATCTTACCTTTTCTTTGTAGCCCTCACCCTAGCCTTACATTACAAGCTTATAAAGACCTATTGATCCTTGGTGTTATCTTTTATCTACATTAGTGGAGAGTTAATTTAAAGAGCAAGCATATGGAGTAGATACATACACTTCTTAGAGATCTATTGCATTTACATATTTACATAAAACTATCCGAAATGTGAGTAATGAAGTAAGAATGATGCATGCTCATGAGTAGGAGAATTGAATATGAGGTAAGATCAAATTTTGTATTAACTCTTGTACTTGAGTTGCATAGGATAATTTCTTTAAATCATGACATGTGTTAAATCTTTGAGGCTCTATTTAAATAATTAATCTTTTGTTTTGGGGTGCTTGTTTTATTTTCTTTGCTCGAGGACTAGCAAAGTGTAAATTTGGGGGTATTTGATAAGCGTAAATCAGACCATTTAATTCATATACTTTCATAACAACATTAGATAGTTTTTAATTTATTTTGAGTTAAATTTATTTATTTACTTTTTACTTTTTATTTTATTTTGAAGGGGAAATAAAATATTTTACATGAACACCAGACTTGAAAGCCCAGTTGGGACTCAGAGGCCATTCACGATGAGCCTTCAAGCACCACTTCTCCGGGCACCTGTTTGTCGTGGGAACTGGTGGAAATGATTATCTACTGAATTACTTCATGCCCCAGTAAAAGAAGGGAGTTACCCTGCAATAATTCACCAAAGTTCACATCTCTAACCTGTCAGGCCAGCTCAAGATGCTCTACGATCTCGAAGCAAGAAAATTCTTGCTCTTCTCTATTCAAACCATGGGGGTGCGTGCCGGTGGTGAGGTCAAATTCATGTATGACCAATGGAAGTTGCGTCGAGGCCATGAACAAAGCTGCTCTTCTCTTCAATAACCACCTAAAGTCTCTGGTCAGTTTCGCGAAAACCCAGATGCCCGAATCCAAAATGGTCTACATTAATTCTTACAAGATTATAAGAGACATCATCAGGAAGCCTACTCAGAACGGTTTCTCTGATACGAGCAAAGCCTGCTGCGAATATCGTAGCAGAAGAGAAGGAGGGGGGTTCACGTGGTGATGTGGACGGAATACGTGAAGACGTTTTCGATTTAGGCTGGTAGCGGACTCTAACACGGTGGCAACGAATTTAACGCGGTGGCTTGATTCCAAGAGCTAGCAGCGATCAAGGGACTCCACGCATTGACTGAAGACATCCCCATGCGTTTTCAACATGAAACAGACTCCTTCATTTGCTGGTTTGGGAGGACATTGACGCGTGATGCAAGTACGTGAAAGGGACTCCAGTGATGATGAAAGCCTGGCAGTGGGTATTATCCAAGGGATTTAACGCGGTGGCAAGCGGGACTCCTTCACGCATTTTTAACATGGGACCAGCCAGCTTGGCAGAAATGCAGTAATTCATCGGGGAAAAAGACTCTTAGGCGGTGGTATTCAACGCGGCATGAGCAGCAATTTTTTCAACTATAAAAAGAAGGCCGCGAGTCTTTAATAGATGAAGACTTTTAGAGTTTTTCAAATACGAAGAACAGAGGCAAGAGCTATAGGTTTATTAATTGCTTTCAATAAAAAATATAAATTTTATTAGTTTTCTTTTTAATTTTATTATGAGCTAAATTTTCTTTTCTAGATCATTGGCAAGGAACATACAATTTATTTTATGAGTTATTTTATTTTTAATATTTCCATGAATGAGTATTTAATTCTTATGATTAACGCTTACAATTTATTTTTTGATCAATTGAATTACAAGGAGATTGAGAGGTGATTTGTTATTTTAGTTTTAGAATTAATTAACACCATTAGTTGAGTGAAGGTAGAGATGCTTTACCATAATTAATGTGATTTTTAGAAAATCCAAAGTGCGTAATGAGTCTCCAATTAATTCAATTCACATAGAGATATTGAGTTGTTAGTTGGAGATTTTTTTGATATCGTTCGAGAGAAGATATTGGATAATTAAAGAATTTTAAATCATCAACATGAGATTATTAGAATTTAATAATAAAAAAATAAATTGTGTGAGATTTATTAGATAAAATCAATCACTCTAAATCTATTCTTATCATTTTTTACACGTTTAGATTTTTACGCTTTGTTAATTTTAGATTAAGTAGTTTTATTTAATTTAGATAATAGAATATTCCTTTATATTTAATTTTTTAAATAGTAATTAATTTAGTTAATTTTGATATTCAATAATATAATTAATCTCTGTGGGTTCGACATCTATTTTCTAAAAATACTTTCCTACTTGTTACGATTTTGTGCACTTGTAGATTATTTTACGTGAACATCTATGATGGCACAAGCTAATCTCCCAATACAATATTAAGAAGATGCTTTATTAACTGCAGCATACATACTTAATCGAGTACCTTCTAAATTAGTATCCTTCATACCTTATGAGTTATTGACAGGTAGGAAACCTGATTTGAGTCAGTTGCATCCCTGGGGATGTACAACTTACATTCTTGAGACTTCTCACAAATATGGTAAAATAGGACCTAGGGAAAGGAAATGTATTTTTATACGATACTCTGAAAACTCAAAAGGATATGTATTTATTGATGAGGATTTTGATGAAAGGTTTACTGAAATTGAGTCTCGAGATGCCACTTTTCTTGAAGATCAATTTTCTAAAATGGATGATATGGACAAAGAATCTTATTTATATGAGATGGATGAGAAAGAAGAGGTTGGTACAAGTCATTCGATGGTTGATACTTAAGAAGTTGTACTTAATCCTATTCTTGAAAGTAAGAGTAACAAGGAATTGCTTCAACCATCTCAATTGAGTGAGAGAGTTGAGACTGAATTCGAACCAATTTTGATAGGTGAAAGCAATGATTCTCAATTATGAAGGAGTATTCATTCCAAAACTCCTAGAAAATATTTTCAAATTGAAAAAGAGGCTTATATAGTTACTCCCCAAGATGATGATAAACCTACAACTGTCAATGAGGCACTTGAGTGTTCTGCTAAAGAAAAGTGAAAAGTAGCATTGGAAGAGGAAATGGATTCTATGAGACTAAACCAAGTTTGGAATTTGATTGATTTATCGCCAGGCTGCAAAGCTATTGGGAACAAATGGGTTCTTAAAATAAAGCGTAAGGCGGATGGTTCTATTGATAGATATAAAGCTCGTCTGGTAGCGAAAGGTTATACCCAATAGGAGGGTATAGACTATGAGGAAACTTTTTCATCTGTTATTAGGTTTACCTCTATTCGCTTAATTCTAGCTATATTAGTACATCTAAATTACATATTGGGAGTAAAAATTAAAAGAGAACGTTCAAAGAAACTTTTGGCTCTGTCACAAGAGAATTATATCCAAAAGATTCTAGAATATTTTAATATGAGTAGTTGCAAACCCATGGATACTCCTATATCAAAGGGCAAAGCTTTGAGTCAAAATATGTGTCCTAAGAATCTACAAGAATAAAAGCAAATTTTTACTATACCATATACAAGTGTTGTTGGAAGTTTAATGTATGCTATGATGTGCACCCATCCGGATATATGTTTTGTTGTTGGACTAGTTAGTCGATATCAATCAAATCATGGTCCAGAACATTGAAAGCTATCAAAAGAATTTTGAGATATTTAAAAGAATCTATGGATTATTGCCTATGTTATCAAGGATCGAATTTGCGTCTTGTTGGATATTCAGATGCTGATTGGGGAGGAGACCTCGATCAATAAAAATCTACATATGGTTATGCCTTTTTACTTAATAAAGGTACCATATCTTGGTGTAATAAGAAGCAAATATGCATAGCACCGTCAACTATGGAAGCTGAATTTATTGCATGTTTAGCTGTTGTACAGGAAGCTATTTGGTTAAGAAGATTTTTTGATAATTTGGAAGTTCAAAGTGATGGTATTGCACCAATCACTATTTATTGTGATAATCAAGTAGCGATTGCTTTACTAAAGACTCCAAATATCATAGTAGAACCAAACACATTGATACCAGATACAACTATATTAGAGACATCATTAGTAAAAGAAAGGTGATTGTACAATATATCTCTATGCATTGAATGGTGGCAGATCCCTTGACAAAGCCAATTCCAAGAGATATTTTTATGGCACATATAGATTCTCTTGGATTGCGTAGAATATAAATTATTTTGTTGAGCACATATATTGTATTTTTTTATGATAAATGCAAATGAATATTATGTTCTTTATCAAGATATATATGTATACACATCATATTTTTGGTTAGAAGTTCAACAAAGTAATGTCGCACAGGTTCAAAGATTGACTTACTCACACAAGCAATCACCTCTAGCGCTCGGATAGCGAGTAGAGATGAGACGTAATGTTAGGTATATCACCTCATAGAGAGAATGAGATAAGATTGTAAACATATATATATATATATCGATTTGAATAGCCCATTTTCAAATAACCTGTGAAAGCCAAATATGAATTCTCAGTGATTGCCTGCTGAATGAGAGCACTTAGAGAATTCAAATTCAAATTAGGCGCTTAAAAGTGATTGAACTAAGATCTGTACAGTGTTTTATTAGATATAAAAAAAATTTACAAATACTATAACACATGATTCATACCATGTGTGCTAATTTGACCAATAAGATAGTGGGAGAATAGATCCATGCTTCTCCATTGTGTGAGACCGGTTGAGGTTAAATTAAAACTTCACAATAATACCTTATACTTTTTGCTATTATTTGGCATTTGTATTTAGTGTCTTACTATCTTAGCATGTTACCTATGATTACGTATATTCAATTTATGGAACATGTCTAGATAAGCGATAAATTATGAATTGCAAAATTTTGAGTAGAAATGGAAGACTATGTTTGATGTATTCATTGGCCGGCCAATCTTGTCACTTAAGAAAAGCTAGGACTTGATTATGGATACATAATTACATTATTTTAACATGTTCTTTGATGGATTAGAGATGTTTTGATAAAAGGAACGAGTCTAGGGTATATCGAGTTAAAACTAATTAATTATATAATTTTTTATAGGGTTGAGCTACTATGACATTCCTAACAGATGCATGATACTATAAGCTCCCAAGTGCAGGTATACTCGCTAGGTTGCACTATCCAACTATCAGTATGAAATTATGTTTAGATTTCTATTGCATTTTTCTTTCTTTCATTTTTTTTGCAATGAAGGTCTTACCCTGCATGTGCGAGTGGGAAATGTTGATCTATGTGATGTGTATGCCCATGATTGATAAATGCCAATGTGCAATTATCCATGAAGCCCATGATAAATAACTTTCGGTGTGCAGTTATCTATATGGAAAACATTCTCCGATGGAGAAACAAATGCTCCTTCATATATATATATATATATATCGAAAGGATAAGGGCTGAGGTGCGCGAAGAGAAAAATTAAAAAGAGTATCAGAATCTAATACCAGAAGTATAGTTTGATTGTGAAAGAGGGTAACACCACAACCTAGTGTTCAAATTCTTCGTGGAATCATCAAGGTAAGTAAATCTGATCCATACATTTATTCTTGTATAAATCTACAATGGATTATCAAAATTTGATATGCTACTCAACGTGCACCATAGTAATCCAAGACCACGTCATCTCAGAACCGATCTGTTCAGATGCTTCTGGATATGTTGCAGACATGAAAAAACTTTGTCAAAAACTTGAAGGCGTGCAAATTATGTTGACAAGATTAAGAACTTTGGTTTAGATGGGTCTGAAATTTTTATGTACAATATCAGTCTATTCTTTCTGTACATATTTATGTATGTTCTTGAGTGTGTACAAGGCTGTAATAAACCAAGGTGTAATAAACAAGGGGTGACTTGCCCTGGGAAATTTTGCATCAATCAGACATTATTTTGTTATTTTGATAGCATTTAAGAAAGAAATGAAAAGAGAAGGGAAATTTTTCTGTAATGCTCAATTATTGTTTGCATGAACAAAAGAAGTAATATTTTTCTAGTTGTTTTTGCCCTCCCAAGGGTAAAGATGTGAATCACTTGAAATCATCTTGCACCTAAATTGAACTTCACCATGGGAAATGCAGAGTTTTTTCTGCCCATGTTTTGTCTTTCATTTTACCTAACACAAGCTTGACCACATGAAAAAATTGTGTGCCTTTTCATTTTGTCGTTTGGATGGTTGACTGATTGATTAGATTTTATTTATATAATAATGTATTTTTTGGGTTTTTTTATTTTTATGTTTAAGCATCAGGGAGTGAGTTGCCAATCGCTAGAACCAAGTTGTTTTTGGTTTTTGCTGGCTTCAGAAAAAATAAAATAAAATTGTTGGTTTGAAAACTTAATAATTCCTTCGGGCCAGAGCTAAGTTATTAATCTTTAGTCAACTAAGCTAAATGATTTTGGCCTTTAATCAGCAATGCTTTAATGTTAACCAAAAGGAGGACAAGTAAAAAAAATGGAAGAGTTAGTTTTTGAAATTGTAAGGCCGGCAAAGAGTTGCTACGAATTGAAAGAAATTTTTAATGATTTTAAAATTGAATAAAAGTTGCTACAAGTTTTGAATGATTTTCATCATCTGTGGCCATGACTAAAGTATTATAAATATGAAGAAAGATGGTATTTACAAATATATATTTCAATCAGATCAAAAATTTAAATTTAGATATCAATTAGAAATAGGAGTAATTTGTAACTTATCTTAACAAGGAATAGCAAGCAACTTAGCTTCTAACTTATCCTGTTATACTTCACTTCTATGTTAAATAGGAGCGAGAATCGAGTTAATACAATCATCTATAGCATTTATTCTATTTATACTGTTTGCAAGTGATAAATCATTGGCATTCCCCAATTCTATTTCTTGCAATAGTTTTTTCGTACGTCCAATGGGTCCAATGGGACTTTAAGAGTGACAATGACACATCACAAAGAAATAAAGTGAGCTAGTTCATACAAAAGGAAACCATGAGGCTGCCTGAATGCTGGGAAATTGATATATTAACAGTAGTGTCAATAATAGCAAAGGGCTCAAGAAAATTAGTAAAACCACTCTACCAAATGAACTGATCTTATTAAGTATGGTTAATTTAAGTCAAAAGTCACAATAGACCAAGATGTATTACCATATGTATTCTAAGCAAGATTAAACGGCTTCAAAAGTTTGCTTTTGAGCCAGCACAAATGTAAACATTATAAGTTTCTCAAGAAAATAAAAAAAAATCATGGCGAGCATTGGAGAGAGAAGAAAATAAAAAAGATATCATATTATGGGTGCGTTGGGAAAAATAAACCATGACTATAGGAGCCATCATGTCCTTCAAGATAAAGACACATAGCATTGAGTCTAGTTGGCCCACACAACCTCCCACTCATACTGGTTTTTTTGATGCCATCATGAATTTTTATACAAGAGATAATAACTCATTTTTGCTAAAAAATTCCCAGCTAAATAACAACATGAAACAAAGAAGCATTCATATTTCATTCATTGACAATTTGTATTCACGAAATTTCTGTTCAGATTCTTTTCAGATATAGTTAAGAAGGTCAAATTCATTAAATTGTTAAAATAGCTGAGAATGCTGCGTGGATGCATTCAGGATTTCATGAAATACTACAGAGCTTCATTTTGTTTCCATGATTACATGAAGCCTGGAATTCTTACAGAATATGAACTGCCCATGTTACAATGAAAGTTTCTTTTTTGAACAAGAGACACGATCTATTGCTTCAAAGTAAAGAAGAATTCCATGAAATGAGGTTATCCCTGTTGGGATTGTTTCCAACTCAGATTATTTTTGGAAAGAAAAATTAAGGTAGAAGAAGGGTTTTCTCAAGAAGAAAAATTGATCTATTATGTTTCATTAGGCACATCACCATATAAATATTGTTTCTTGTTTCTACGAATAAGCGTAATCCTCTTATGATCTTATCCATCTGGCTATCCCACCAAAATAAAAAGATAGGCTCATTATTTAAAAGCCCAACTCAGACTAAATAAAATAAAATAAAATACTAAAAACTAACAACCATTATATTTTAACACTCCCCTTTAATGGTTGTTCTTGGATACCCATGAGATCTCTAAAGTGTATGAATTTCTCCTTGGGTAGTGCCTTGGTGAAGATATCTGTAATTTGGTCTTCAGTCTTCACATACTTGACTTCAATTTCTTTTTCTTCTACCACATCTCTAATGAAATGGTACTTGATTTGATATGCTTGGTGCGGCTGTGATATATAGGATTCTTATCATAGAAATAGTAGATTTGTTGTCACATATCAGAGTAGTAGCTTCTTCTTGCTTTTCACCCATATCTTTAAGTATCTTTTCAACCAAATTATTTGTTGTGCTGCCAAAGTTGTTGAAACATATTCTGCTTCAGAAGAAGATAATGCCACTGTAACTTGCTTCTTGGATGCCTAAGATATGATACCTGATCCATAAAAGAATGCATATCCTGATGTGCTTTTCATGTCATCAATACTTCAGCCCAATCACTATCACAAAACCCAAATAACTTCACAATATCATCCTTGTTTCTGTCATACATGATCCCATAATCTTTAGTACCTTTGATGTATCTCAAGACTCTTTTTGCTTGTCCAAAGTGAATATTACTTGGCTTTTGCATAAATCTGGAAAGAAACTTGATGTAAACATAATATCTGGTCTTGTAATTGTTAGATATAATAAGCTTCCAATAATTCTTCTGTATAATTGTGCATTGGCTTCACCACTTTCATCTTCTTTATCAACTTATCATTTACCACAAAAGGTGTTTCTACACTATTGCAATTTTCTATGTTAAATTTCTTGAGAATGCCTTCTATATACTTCTTTTGACTGATAAATATACCATCTTTTCTTTGATTTATTTCAATTCCCAAAAAATAATGAAGCAAACCCATATCATTCATTCATATCTTCTTATCACATTATTTTTGAAAGTCAAGATCATATTCTCATTGTTACCAGTAATAATTAAATCATCAACATAAAGAAAGACAATGAGAATATCATTACCTTGCTTCTTTACATAAAGTGTTGGTTCACTTGACTTTTAGAAAACCTTTTTCATTGAAGTAGGTGTCAATTTGAGAGTACCATGCTCTGGGTGCTTGCTTCAGCCCATATAATGCTTTCTTCAACTTGTATACCTTGTTTTCTTGACCTTTGATAATGAAGCCTTGAGGTTGTTCAACATAAATTTCTTCTTTTAATACTCCATTCAAGAATGCAGACTTTACATCTAGTTGATATAGTTTCCAACTTTTATGAGCTGCTATAGAAATAAGAGTTCTAATTGTATCATGTTTAGCAACAGTGCAAAAGTTTCTTGATAATCAATAGTAGGTAATTGAGAGTATCCCTTTGCTACTAATCTTTCTTTGTGTCTTTGAATAGTGCCATCTAGATTGTGTTTTATTTGTAGATCCACTTCAAGCCAATGACTTCCTTATCACTTGGTTTCTTCACTAATTCCCAAGTTTTGTTCTTCTCAGTCATATTGATTTCTTCCTGCATTGCTTTGTTCCACACTTCTTCATGCATAGCTTTTTCATAAGTTTCAGGCTCAATCATGCAGAAATTACAAGAAGCATAAATGTCACTTAACCTTCTCATTTTTATAGGAGTAGAACTTGAAGATGGACTTGAACTTGAAGTAGTTTGTGGTGAACCTTCAACCTTATTTTCTTCATTTTGAGCATCATGAATTTCTTCATCTAGAGAAATAATATTTTCTTTAACTTTCTTTTGCTTCCAATCCCAAGCAACTTTTTCATTGAAAATAGCATCTCTTCTTATGATCACTTGATTTTGCTTCAAGCTAAAAGGTCTGTAACCTTTTGATTTAGAACTGTATCCAACAAAGATACATTTTTTACTAACTTCATCAAGTTTATGCCTCCTTTCCTTTGGAATATGCGCATAGCATACACATCCAAAGATTTTGAAATGCTTCACTGAAGGCTTTCTACCATATCAGGCTTCAAATAGTGTCATATTTTGAAGAGCTTTTGTTGGATATTTATTTATCAGATAAGCTTCTGTATTACTGCTTTTGCCCAATAAGAATTTGGATGGCCTTTGTCTTTGAGCATAGATCTAGACATCTCAACAATAGTACGATTCTTTCTTTCTGCAACACCATTTTGCTCTGGTGCATAGCTAACAGTCAATTGTCTTTGTATACCATCATCTTCACAAAATTTTTCAAATTTATTTGAATTGTATTCACCACCTCTATCACTTCTCAGCATCTTGATATAATTTTCACTTTGTCTTTCCACATGATTTTTAAACTTCTTAAAGATAAGAAATGCCTCTGATTTATGTCTCATAAAATATACCCATTCATCCTTGAATAGTCATTAATAAAAATAACAAAGTAGATGTTACCTGCATGAGAAGGAGTTTTCATAAGTCCACATATGTCAGTATAAATAAGCTCCAATGGTGCTTTGGCTCTCCATACATGCTCTTTTGGAAATGCCTCTCTATGTTGTTTTCCATGTGCACATCTTTCATAAGGTTCTTCCTTGTCATGTATTGCTGGTAGACCATACACCATATTCTTTTGATATAAACTTCTCAAATTTTGAAAATTCAAGTGCCCAAACCTTTTGTGCCATAACCCTGACTCATCATTTATCTCCATCTTCCATGCAGCATCCTTTGTATAGTGCAAAATAAGAGAAAAACTTCTATTTTTCTCCATCTTGATATTTGCCATAAGTTGCTTTTTCATCCCTCTGTCATATAACTTGCAAACATTATCTTCAAAGTGTACCATATGCCCATGCTCAATCAGCTGTCCAACACTCAAGAGATTTTGCTTCAAATCTGGAACAAATAAAACATCATGAATAAATTTTCTTCCTTTCTTGGTATTGATTTCAATTATGCCTATGCCTCTTACTTGGATTAGAACACCATTTCCCATCTTCACTTGTAAAATTAAAGAACTGTTAATGTTCATAAAAATAGACTTATCTCCTGTCATGTGATTACTGCAACCACTGTCGAGATACCACATATTATTACTTTGCTTTCTGCAGTTTGACATGCATATAGTGTACTTTGCTGACCTTCATTTTCTTCTGAGAAGTGTGCTTGTTCACTTGCTTTGTATCTGCAATCTTTTTGAACATGTCCAAACTTTTTGCAATTATAACATTGGGGTTTGCCCCTAAACCAGCAATCTTTTTCAGCATGAGAAGACCTTTTACATATATTACACCTTTGTTGAGTGCTCTCATCATATTACCTTCTTGAAAAATTATTTCTTTGTGTTTCTCTACCTCTTCCTTTCATATTTCTTCCTCTTCCTCTACTCTGGTTTTCACCTCTGAATGACTCTCTTTTGACTGGAGCATGACTCGATGATTCTTTTTGAGAATTTTTATCAACCACTTTGAGTTTAGATTGAAAGGCACTTTTAATTGATGATTCTTTATGCCTAAACAATCTTTGCTCATGAGCTTCAAGAGATCCCATTAATTCATGAATACTTAATTCAGAAAGATCTTTAGATTCTTAACAATTGCAACTATTGTATCAAATTTTGGAGATAAACTAGCCAAGATTTTCTCACATATTCTTCGCTCGGTGATGGTTTCACCATAGCTCTTCATTTGATTAAAAGTCTCAGTAATTTTGGAGAAATAATCCTTCAATTTTTCATTTTCTTGCATTCTCAAATTATCTAACTCTCTTCTTAGAGTTTGAAGTTTGATAGCTCTTACCTTTATGTTGCCTTGAAATTCCTCCTGCAAGATATCCCATGCCTCCTTTGATTTGGTGGCTCTAATAATTCTGGAAAAAATTTTCTCAGATATAGCTTGTTGGATAAAGAACAGGGCTTTGGTATCCTTTTTTTTTGTAATCCTTCAGTTGCTTCTTCTGATTATTTATTGGATTAACTAGGTCTTCGTACCCGTTCTCAACTAGATCCCATACTTCTTGTGAAATAAAAAGGGTCTTCATCTTGATGCTCCAATAATCATAATTTTCTCCATCAAAAATAGGGATAGAAGGTTGGTGGATATTCATTCCAATATTGCTTGGGGTTGCCATGAATCTTTTTGTAGCAATTTTTTCTTCACGAATAGGCAACAGATCTTTGGCCTTAACGTCTACCTACCAAAGGGCTTTCCTTTTTGCTTCAAGAATAAGAAAATATTCTAACGGCTGCCGGCAAGAAAGAAAACTTTCAAACACAGCTGCAAAATCGTGGCCCTCTTTTTTTTTTAAAGAGGAATCTCTTGCCAAAAGTAACCACAGATCAAGAAGTTGAAACGACTCGGCTGTTCCCTAACGCCAAAGTTTTTTTTTTTTGAAACATGAAGCAACGAAGTCAAATGGGCAGCTTGGGAAGGAACACGTCACCTACCATAGCAATTTCACGTTCATGGCCCGAACGGAAGAAAAACGAGCCTTCTTGTTTGTGTGGAAAAAAAACTCATCGGCTACGGTGGAAGGGAAAGACTTCTGGCTTCGGTCTTCTTGTCCTCCTCGCATTCACCGGCTTCTTCTCCTTCGTCACCGTCAACAAAATCAAGAAAGCAAGATTTCTTTTCTTTCTTTCTTGTTTCTTCTTCGATTTTGCTTTGAATCTGATAGAATCGGGGAACTAGGCTCTGATACCAATTTTTGTTGGGATTGTTTATTATTTTTGGGAAGAGAAATCAAGGTAGAAGAAGGGTTTTCTCTCAAGAAGAAAATTGATCTATTACGTTCATTAAGCACATCACCATATAAATATTGTTTCTTGTTTCTACGGATAAGCATAATCCTCTTATGATCTTATCTATCTAAGGCTATCCCACCAAAAAATAAAAAGATAGGCTCATTATTTAAAAGCCCAACTCAGACTAAATAAAATAAATAAAATACTAAAAACTAACAACCATTATATTTTAACAATCCCACCCATACCAATGGATCTTGTGCGGATGGCCAAGAAAGAAAGCGGAAGAGAGGTAGAAAGTTAAGGACCACTCTTGACCGCTGTCTGCTCCTAAACCTCCCTCACATAGACCAAAATTAGATCAAAAGTAGTGAGAATAAAGGAATTCGATATGACAAGCGCCGAACAAGAACAAAACATGCACGAAATGAAATTCCATCGCTTACTTACCTGCATTAATTCTCTATGACAAAAATTGCTCGTCTTGTTGTTGGACCAGAACTTTCAAGCCTGAAGGTAACACCAAATGTTCAAGTTAATGACATATCCAACTGCGCCTAGCTAAACATGAAAAGAACAGTGAGCAAAAGGTTTTGCTCCAAAACTTTGGAAAATCATCTTGCATGTTTTTTTTTTAAAAAAAAACCATCAGGCCATTTGATCATGATTGGGCAATGGATTGCAAGGATAGAAGAGGTCTTGTTACGAAACAAGGTTGCTATTACTATTAGTGTGTGCCCTAGATCTAATTAGATAAGATGCTAGTTTGTACACATTTCTTTATGAATGAAAATCAAATTTATTGGTTTCTTTATCTATCCAGGTATTTTTCATATATATATTAGATATATTTTACCAGATAAAGTCCAAAAGAATGCGAACTGTGCATATGGAATTTGTAATAAAGATTACAAATTATGAGATCCAAAATTACATATTATGGTTCGATTCTTTAAACTTTCCTAATCGATGCGTAGACAGGATTGGACACTGTCGAATGCCGTTGAGACTAGCACACATTGCATATCTTCACCCTTGTGGTGTGCAGCTGATCTTGCAAGCTGAAGTATGAAGATACTTGGATATGGTGTGTGGATGTTCGTTATTGTAACGATACATTGGATGACCCGCACAGAGATCCCATATGGATATTCTATATAGTGTTGATGGTTGATCTTTGATGACGGTGGTGCGAGTGATCCTTTGACTTGAGATCTTCATTGCACCTTATGTGTGGAATATCATGCTTTGATGACATGCAAACGTCGCTCTAGCCACGGGTGGCAAATATGGTATCGATTGGGTATGATCTGAAGCACATGAAGGTGGTGTTTGATCAAGACAGGATTTGTCTCCCTTGATAGAAAGGGTTATATCCCATGACCACTTGATGGATTAAATTGACTGTTAAATCCTTGCAAGGTTGAGTTGGAATTCGAAATGGTTTCGAAGTTCTAATTAGTTAATTTTTCTAAGATCAAGTAAACAAAGATCAATTATATGTTGACACATTCCATACCACTGA
Organism: Calamus simplicifolius; assembly: GCA_900491605.1. NCBI lineage: Eukaryota > Viridiplantae > Streptophyta > Magnoliopsida > Arecales > Arecaceae > Calamus > Calamus simplicifolius. The sequence goes on from UESW01004251.1 coordinate 918,570, forward strand.
TTGATCTGGGATATGTGATGAAGGGATTGAATCGTACGGTAATCGTTCATGGACGGGTGTTGATGACCACGTCAACAAACTCTTAACACTTGGGTGGTCATGATGCTTTGCTAGAGGCCACTTTTGATCTATAATAATGGATTCTTTGACTTAATCAAAGAGTTGATTTGGTTAAAGAATTGACTTGGACAAGGTGTTGATCAAGTCACCCTTAGGGTCAATATTAGGGACATGATTATTACCAACGTGTCAAGGGACCTAATGGGTCATACACATTAAGAAGATTTTGGATGAAGTTAAAATGGGAATTAAGTTGGACTTAATTCAAATTAGATAACCAATAAATTAGGATTGGGTTTGACTCAATCTTAATGAGAGAACATGAAATTGATGAATAGGATTCATTATAGAGAAAAGAATTTTTTGTTCAAAAGAGAGACCTTTTGTACATGAGATGTACATATGAAATCCATTAATTAGGCTTGATCCATGTGATGGATGGCTTAGATTAATTGAGATTAATAATATGGTATTTAATTGGGTCCATATGATGGCATGATTGATTCATGGAAACCCAATTAAACCGAGGGCTGAGATCATGCCACGTGAAGGATGGATCCATGCCCATGTGATGGACATGACCCATCTCCATATCATAGAGGAGTGAACCCCATGATTTGGGGCGTTCTCATGAAGCCAAATTCAAGGTTGCGATGTTAGTTTCATGGGATAACCAATTTTCTAATTTTTAGGGATATGGTTTGGTGGTTGTAATCTTAACATTATCATGATAGCAAATATCCTAAATTTGTTAGGATAATTGTTATCAACTTGATAAGGTTGAATGGTTAGGTGGTTGTGATAAAATCCTTTTTTTATGGAACCACACAACCTCCTTTTCATGAATAAAAGAGAGAGAAATACCCCCTTCGAAAAAAAATACCGAACTCCTCTCTTCTCTCTCTTGGATGCCTAACACCTCCTTTTTCTCTCTAAAACATCCTTTCTCTCTAGGACGTTCCTTTCTCTCTCTTGATTGATCAAGATTTGATCTTGATCAAGAAATCCTTTTTGATTTGGAAAGTCAATAGAAAAGAAAAGAGGCGCTAGCACCCCTCGAAGAAGGTTATCATCCAATCCCAAGAGGACATCATCCAAAGATCTTCGCGTGGATCACAATTAGAGGCTAGACGTGGACGGCTGGTGGTAAATCGTTTATCGGCTTCATCGGGCATCATCCCCAAAAAGAACACATGTATGATCTATTATTAAATCATGTATTATTTCTTGTTAACTGAATCTGTTCCCTGAGGATCTTGGGCTTTGGGAATTAAATTCATATTTATTTTTATTTTCGCTACGTGTTACATGAATTTGATTCATATAAACATACGAAATTCCCAACAGTGGTATCAGAGCCTCAGGCTTCAAATTTAGTTAATTTGATAGATTACCTAGTTCTAGTTTTTATAAACATAGATCTAAATTTACATGCGATGTAAAATATAAATATTACCATATGATAAAAATTAAATATTTAATAAGTTTATTATATAATAATAAACATGAATTATTTAGATTTGATCATGTTAAAAATTAAAAATTATGATTTATGTATGACATAATCATAAAGGCTGAAATTTAACATATCATGTTAGAATTTAATTTTGACATGATAAATAATATGATTAAAATCTAAAATAATTATATTGATGAAGATTAAATATTTAATAAGTTTATTATATGATAATGAACGTGAATTATTTAGATTTGATGATGTTAAAAATTAAAAATTATAATTTATGTATGGCATAATCATAAAGGCTGAAATTTAACATATCATGTTTATAATTTAATTTTGAAATGATAAATAACGTGATTAAAGTCTAAAATAATTATATCATGATAACATGATAATCAAGATTAAAATTAAAATTTTAAATTTTGACATGCTATCATGTTAGGAATGTTATGATAGAGACCAATTAGGATTTTCATGTGATGAAAACAAATTTATCATAACAGATAATGATAAGAAAATATATAAAATAAATTGTTATAAAATATTTGACACTTATTAAATCCCTAAAGATCACTATCTTATCTTATCATAATGTGTAATAGATGATAAGGTTTAAGAAAAAATTAGATTTAACCATATCATTGTTTGATCCTATGATTCCATAATTGATCAAATAAATTGGGCTTAACTACAATGGTGTCTAGAAAGGTGCGATCATGGTTTTTAATTGCTCCGTTCGCTACCTGGGAAAACCCATTCAATGGGATCGAAGGGTATGCTAAATAGGACCCCATTGATCAGCTGATCTGGCCATTGTTAAGGAAAGCTCTTAATTGATTAGATCAATTAAGGTTAATATGTAACCTAGCATGATACAAATGTTGTACATGCATGATGGGACCTAAATGCGCTAAATCCCTCCACGAATATTAAGTCATTAGCCTTCCATTGTTCACATGATACAAAATCATTAGGGCATGAGATTTGTTGTGCCATAGCCAAGATCAAGTGAACCTATGAGGAGTTGATTGGGGAACAATGGGTTGACTTAACTAGGTTAGCTGTAATAATTGGCCATAGTCAGGGTCAGTCTAATCTAGAGGCAATGTTTAGGGTGATCACATCAGATGTGATTGATAAGGCAATGTCCCCTAAATGATCTAGAAGTCACATTTGATGTGATTGATACAAATCTATCTAATTTGGCTTACTAAGATTTGTTGTGCCATAGCCAAGGTCAAGGCAAGTCAATTTGAGGGTCCTAGCCCACTAGAAAATTATTTGATAATTTTTCGAGATTAATAGAGAGGGCTATTGAGCTCGATAAAATAATGGGAGAAATCGATTTAATTACAATGTTAACATTTCCATATTAAATCGATGATTTGCATTCATAATAATTGACTCGTTCTATTTTTTTACAGTTATTAGAGACACCATGAGTGTGAACATCAATCTCAGAGGTATCCTAGAATTCAACAAGCTAACCGGACCTAATTTTCCTGATTGGCTAAGGAATATCAAGATCGTTCTACGATCTGAGAAAATCCTATATGTCCTTGATGAGGCAGCACCAGAGGTCTCACCTGCGGATGCTTCAAATGAAGTTCTTCTGGCATACAATCGGCATAGAGATGCTGAAGAGATAGTCATATGCTTGATGTTGGCATCTATGTCACTAGATCTTCAAAAACAGCATGAGCATTTAAATGCTCATGAGATTTTGATGCACCTGCAAGAGTTGTTTGGTGCACAATCTTGCTATGAGAGGTTTCAAACCTCCAAAGAGCTGTTTCAGTGCAAAATGACTGAGGGTTCATCAGTGGGTGAACACGTGCTGAAAATGATCAATTTGATTGAGAAGTTTAGCGCGATTGAGTTTCGTAATGGACCATGAACTGAGTATCGACTTGGTTTTACCGCCATTGCCTCCTAGCTATTCGCATTTTGTGTTGAATTTCAACATGAACAGACTTGAGGCCACATTGCCAGAGCTTGCAAATATGCTAACTAATGCTGAGCCTAGCATCAAAAAAGATAAAGGGCAATTGATGGTTGTAGAATCTTCAGAAACTCAGAAGAAGCGTCTGAAGAAGAATAAGGCCCAAAAGGCCAAGACAACCGAGTGAACAAAAGGCATTAAGAAGAATATAGCCAAGAAGGATGCAGCCAAAGGAAAATGCCACTTCTGTAACAAGAATGGGCACTGGAAGCGTAACTGCAGGGCTTTATCTTTGCCCATAGGGCTTGAAATAGAACTTAGTAATTATTACTTTGTGCCGAACATAACAAAGAATATCATATCCGTTTCATGTTTAGTAATGAATGGGTATTTTTTTGAAATTGGAAATAATGGTATTTCTATTTCTTGGAACAAAATGTTCTTTGGTTCTGCTGAATTGTTCAACGGAATTTATGTTCTTAATCTTCAAGCCCCTATTCTCAATATTGAATCAAAAAGATTAAAATCAAATAATTCTAGGGATTCATACCTATGGCATTATCGTTTAGGCCATATAAATGAAACTCGTTTAATGAAGTTACATAAAGATGGATACTTGGGCTCATTCGATTGGGAATCGTTTGAGGAATGCGAGTCATGCTTACTTGGCAAGATGACCAAGTCACCTTTTACCGAAAAAGGCGAGCAAGCAACTGAATGTTTGGGTTTAGTATATTCGGATGTATGTGGACCCATCAACATTCAAGCCATAAGAGGTTTTTCTTATTTCATCACGTTCATAGATGACCATAGTAGATATGGTTATGTATATCTAATGAAGCACATATCTGAAGCCTTTGAAAAGTTCAAAGAATTTAGATGTGAAGTAGAAAAATAAAATGACAAGAGTATTAAGATACTTTGATCAGATCGAGGTGGTGAATACTTAAGCCATGAGTTCATAGATTATTTGAAGGAGAATGGAATTCTTCCTTAATGGACTCCTCCTGGTACACCACAGCATAATGGTGTGTCAGAAAGGAGAAATCGTACACTGTTAGATATGGTATGTTCCATGATGAGCCTTGCAGATCTTTCAAAAATGTTTTGGGGTTATGCGCTAGAAACTACCGAATATACCTTAAACCGAGTTCCATCTAAATCGGTCAACTCCACTCCCTATGAGATATGGTATGGAAAGAAACCATCCCTTAATCATTTAAGGGTTTGGGGCTGTTACGCTTATGTGAAGCGTAATGAATCAGACAAGCTAGAAGCTAGATCTGATAAATGCAATTTTGTGGGATATCCAAAACAAACAAAAGGATATTACTTCTATCACCCACTTGAGAAAAAGGTGTTTGTCTCAAGACATGCCATATTTCTAGAGAATGAGATTCTCACAATGGGTAGTGGGAGTAAGATTGAACTTAGTGAAGCTCAAGAACCACAAATTAATATTGACCCATTAGATGGAATGGAGCATATGCCGAATATAGTGAGAGTTGAGCAGGAGACTCAACCCACATTTAGGCAGACGTTGCATGAAAAGCAACATGTGGCTCCAAGTACACACCAGCTACGTAGATCTAGTAGGACAATTCGCATCCCTAAGAAATATGCATTTCTTATAGAGGATGATGAGCCTACCAACTACAAGGAGGCAATGTCTAATATTGACTCTGAGAGATGGCTTGAGGCCATGAAATCTGAGATGGACTCCATGTATGACAACCAGGTATGGACCTTGGTTGATCCACCTGAAGGGGTAAAACCCATTGGGTGCAAATGGGTTTTCAAGAAGAAGACCGACATGGATGGTAATGTGATTACCTATAAGGCAAGGCTAGTTGCAAAAGGTTACAAGCAAAGACAAGGTGTTGACTTTGATGAAACCTTTTCACTTGTAGCCATGCATAAGTCCATAAGGATTTTGCTTGCAATAGCAGCATATTTTAACTATAAGATCTGGCATATGGATGTCAAGACTGCCTTCCTAAATGAAAATTTAGAGGATGATGTGTATATGATACAACCAGAGGGTTTTGAATCCATAGATCCTAAGAAAGTGTGCAAGCTACAAAGGTCTATTTATGGACTTAAGCAAGCCTCTAGAAGTTGGAACATCCAATTTGATGTGACAATCAAAGAGTTTGATTTTATCAAAAACGAGGATGATCCATGTGTGCACAAGAAGGTTAGTGGGAGTGATATTATTTTCTTGATATTATATGTGGATGACATATTATTAATAGGAAACAATGTATCCTTCCTTAAAGAAGTGAAGGATTGGTTGTCAGGTAAATTCTCCATGAAGGATTTGGGAGAAGCAGCCTATATACTTGGTATAAAGATCTATAGAGATAGATCTAGAAGGTTGCTTGGATTGACCCAATCCACGTACATAGAGAAGATGCTAAAGCGGTTTAGCATGAAGGAATCCAAGAAGGGATTCCTGCCAATGTCTCATGGTGTACATCTCTCCAAGGATATGAGTCCTAAGACCCAAGAAGAAAGAGAGTACATGGATAGGATACCATACGCATCAACAATTGGATCCATTATGTATGCGATGCTATGTACGAGGCCTGATGTTTCTTATGCCTTGAGTATCACGAGTAGATATCAAGCAAATCCTGGTAAGAAATATTGGATGGTAGTCAAGAATATCCTTAAGTACTCGCGAAGAACTAAGGATATGTTCTTGGTTTATGGAGGACCCGATCTTATAGTTCGAGGTTACACGAATTCTAGTTTTCAGTCTGATGGAGATGATTATAAATCACAATCAGGCTATGTATTCACACTCAATGGTGGTGCAGTCAGCTGGAAGAGTTCCAAGCAGGAGACGACCGCCGACTCTACAACTGAAGCCGAGTACATTGCAGCATCAGATGCAGCTAAAGAAGCAGTTTGGATCAAATAGTGTATCACTAAACTTGGAGTGGTTCCAAGCATTGTTAATCCAATATTCTTGTATTGTGATAACAATGGAGCTATTGCGCAAACCAAGGAGCCAAGGTCTCATCAGAGGTCCAAACATGTACTTAGAAGATATCATGTAATTAGAAAAATCATTGGACGAAATGATATAAAAATAGAACGAGTCCCCACGGATGACAATATTGCCGATCCGTTCACTAAAGTCCTACCGCAGCAGAAGCATGAAAGTCATGCTGAGTCACTTGGTATTAGATACATGGGTGATTGGCTCTAGTGCAAGTGGGAGATTGTTAGTGTGTGCTCTAGATCCAATTAGATAAGATGCTAGTTTGTACACATTTCTTTATGAATGCAAATCAAATTTATTGGTTTCTTTAGCTATCCAGGAATTTTTCATATATATATTAGATATATTTTTCCTGTGAGATAAAGTCTAAAAGAATGCAAACTGTGCATATGGAATTTGTAATAGAGATTACAAATTGTGAGATCCAAAATTGCACATTATGGTTCGATTCTTTAAACTTCCCTAGTCGATGCGTAGACAGGATTGGACACTGTCGAACGCCGTTGAGACTAGCACACATTGTAGGGAGAAACAATCCCCGAGGCATGCATATTTTGAAAATTTGATAACATTATCATTGCGGAATTTTAAAGATTACATACTAATCTATCTAACATGCATCAAGATCATATCTTTGCCTTGTATATAGGATCGATTGATCCAAAATATGCATATAAATAAAAATATCAAGATCATATCTTGATCTTCAAGATGACTAGTCATACTACTTATCTTGAAGCCTGCCTTAAGATCTAGGGATCAAATCGCTTACCTTAAGAACAGTAGATAAATCCTTATTGCTCTGCAGCCGTTCAATCGTCCTGCCTCTAGTATCATCCATGCGAAGCCCCAAATGATCGGATTTCCGGGAGTGCTAGCTCGTGAAAAAATAGCTTTGCTGATCTTGAATCCTCCCACTTGAATCTTCCTATAAGTTCCACCATGCTTCCGCTAACACCAGAATCACCAGGATTTTTATTCTAACCTTTTCAGAATTACAATCCACGACATATCATGTATTGTTGTTCTGTGTTTTCTGGTGAAGGAATGCCCTGTATTTATAGTCTCAATTTAGCCTTAACATTGAATTCTGACATTAAGAATTCCGTCGTTTGGTAAAAGTGAAGAGACGCTGAAGGCGCGACGCTTAGTTAATTCCGATGTTCGGTATTAACCAAAGAGACGTGGCTAAATCCGACGTTCGGTGAAAACCAAAGAGTCGTAGCTAAATCCGATGTTCGGTGAAAATTAATGTTAGGCATTAAATTCTACATGAGAATTTAATTTCTCATGAGATGAGACTTTAGCCATCTTATCATATGAGATCCTTATATGAGAGGTTTGGGTTCAGGTGATGGTTTAATCTGATCTGAATTTATTTGACTGAACCCACATAGATCATGGTCCAAGCCCAAATCAAATTTGGCTAGTCCTGAATCTATTTAAATCCAAATCAAGTCTAATTTCAAATCAATATTTGAAATTGACTAGTCCTTCTAATGGACTTAAACCAAATTGAATTTTATTCACTTGTACTTAACCCAATTGAGATAATTCAATCAATCAAATTGATTAATTAAATCATATACGATTCTCAATCGTTGATCAGCAAACAGATCATCCTAGGAAACTTCTATGCGTGTGACTCTCTAGGTTCGAACCTAAGCCGGTAGCATAGAAATAACTTTCTATACCAATCGATGTGCCCATCTAGCAATGGAACCCGACGTCTGGATAGGTCGAAGAGTTTCCAAGCAAACTCCAAGAACCCTAAGAAACAGTTACCGTATAATTCATCCTCTTGACCACAAATGCTAAGGATGGCTTAAGAGCCTGTCAACTCTAAATAGCAAATCCATAAAGTGATTTCAACTTTAGTGATCATGTGACTTTCACATGAAGTGCCTTGGCCAAGGTCTTGCTAAATTGAAACACAAGCATTTCTCCTTTTAACGGGATAGGTCAAATTTCATCTTGATCCACAACTAACTACCACAAGTACTTGACTGCACCCAGTAACCTTTCGTAGCTGGATTAGAAATCCAGGTGGTCCGACACCTAAGTACAATGAGTTGCTTGTAAGCCACTGGTTGTGATCTTCAAGTCTGAAGGATACTTATACCTATATTTTCTTGGATTAACTCTTGACAGTAGAGTATCCGAAAATGAGTCACGTTCGGTGAAATGTACTCCTACACTTCCACCTGTATGTCATACTAGTGTCTCTACACTCCTTGGTTAAGAGGACAACCAACAAATATGATATACAACGTCCTATAATTGATAGTACTATGGCCCTGTCATAGTATATCATTTGGTCGCGAACTCTTTTAAGGACCTTCAAAGATAAATCCTCCTTTATCGTGAAGGAAGATCCTGAGGGCTTCATTACGATCAAGAGTATTAAGAAGATGTTCTTGTAACGAATAAACTGCCAACTAACTTTTATTAATATATCAATTTATATACAATTTATATTAGCACAATCATCAAATGATTGGCTTTAGGATACAATTCCCAATAAACTCCCACTTAGCTTAAAGTCACTCATTACAGTATCTAATACCCATCTTCAACTTATAGTTGTCAAACTCCTTGATGCTGAGTGCTTTAGTAAATGGGTCACCTAGGTTTTCCTTTCCATCAATCTTTTGAAGATTTATGTCACCTCGGTCTACAATCTCTCGAATAAGATGAAACCGGCGCAGTATGTGCTTGGTGCGCTGATGTGCTCGTGGTTCCTTTGTTTGAGCTATGGCACCAGTGCTGTCATTGTACAACAAGACTGGTCCATCTATGGAAGGTGTCACTCTAAGCTCGGAGATGAACTTTTGCAGCCACACAGCTTCTTTCGCAGCATATGATGCAGCGATATACTCTGCCTCGCACACCGAATCTGCCACTGTATGTTGCTTGGAACTTTTCCAGCAAACAGCTCCACCATTCAGGATAACACGAAACCCGATACACTTTTGCTATCATCATGATCTGATTGGAAACTGGAATCAGTATATCCAACAAGTTTCAAATCGAACTCTCCATAGACTAACCACTGGTCCTTAGTATTTCTCAAATATGTAAGGATTGTCTTAACAACTTGCCAGTGTTTTTCTTCTTAATCAGATTGGTATCTACTCACTACTCCTAGTGAGTATGCCACATCTAGTCTTGTATATGTCATGGTGTACATAATCGATCCCACTGCCGAAGCATATGGAATTCGACTCATACGTTCTCTTTTATTAGGAGTTGTCGGACAATCCTTCTTAGAAAGATGAATTCCATGGCCTATCGGAAGATAGCCTTTCTTGGAATTCTCCATGCTAAACCTTTTTAGCACGGTGTCAATGTACGTAGATTGGGATAAACCAAGCATCCTCTTAGATCTATCTCTATAGATCTTCATCCCTAGGATGTATGATGCTTCTCCCAGATCTTTCATGGAGAATTATGATGATAACCATGTATTTATTCCTTGTAATGCAGGGATATCATTCCCGATTAAGAGAATATCATCCACATATAATACAAGAAATACAATAACGGAATCGTTAGCCCATTTATAAATGCAAGGCTCTTCTTTATTTTAATAAAGCCATAAGATTTGATCACTTTATCAAATCGTATGTTTCAACTCCTAGATGCTTGCTTAAGTCCATAAATAGACTTCTGTAGCCTGCACACTTTAGACTCGTCTTCAGATATAAAACCTTCAGGCTGTATCATATACACCTGTTCTTCTAAATCACCATTTAGAAAAGTGGTTTTAACATCCATCTGCCAAATCTCATAATCGAAGTGTGCTGCTATAGCTAGCATAATCCGAATGGATTTCAGCATTGCCACAGGAGAAAACGTTTCATCATAGTCAATACCAAAACGTTGATGATACCCCTTAGCAACCAGACGTACTTTATAAGTCTCAACCTTTCCGTCTGCGCCTCTTTTCCTCTTGAAAACCCACTTACACCCTATGGGTTTTATCCTTCGGGTGGGTCAACTAATGTCCATACATTATTGTCCTTCATGGAGTCAAGTTCAGATTTCATAGCCTCAAGCCATTTATTAGAGTCAGTCCTTTGCATAGCATCCATATAGGTGATCGGATCCTCGTTGTTCTCATCGAGTTCAACAGGATCATCATTCTGGACCAAGAAACCTAAGTATCTGTCCGGCTGATGTGGTACTCTACCGGATTGCCTTAATGGTGCATCTAAAATGGGTTTTAAGTTTGATCTAATCAACTCAGATTCTAAAGGTTCACTGGTTTGTGTTGTTCCTTCTACTTGATGAACTTCCTCAAGTTCAATATCAGAGCTATTTATTCCTTCACTAAGGAACTCCTTTTCAAGAAAAACTGCTCTATTACTAATGAACAACTTTTGTTCTTCAGTATTGTAGAAGTAATATCCTTTAGTTTCTTTCGGATAGTCGATGAAAAAACATTTGTCAGATTTGGGTTCAAGTTTGTCTGATTTTGCACGTTTCACATAAGCCGGACACCCCCAGACTCTCAGATAGGTAATAACCGGTTTATGTCCATACCACATCTCATGTGGAGTTTTAGAAACAGACTTACTTGGAACCTTATTAAGAATATGACAAGCTGATTCTAATGCGTATCCCCAAAATGATATTGGCAAGCTCGCAAAACCCATCATGGACCGAACCATGTCTAACAGAGTTTGATTCCTTCTTTCTGACACATTGTTATGCTGCGGTGTTCCAGGAGGAGTCCATTGGGAGAGAATCTCATTCTCTCTTAAATATGTCACAAATTCATTGGAAAGGTATTTGCCTTCTCGATCTGATCGAAGGGTCTTAATACATTTTCCTGTTTGTTTTTCTACTTCTTTATGATATAGTTTGAACATTTCAAACGACTCAGATTTATGTCTCATAAGATAGACATAACCAAACCTAGAAAGGTCGTCTGTAAAAGTTATGAAGTAGTAATATCCACCTTTGGCACAAGTGTTCATTGGTCCACATACATTAGTATGTACTAGACTCAATAGCTCTTTGGCTCTTTTACCTTTTCCAGTAAAAGATGACTTGGTTATTTTACCAAGAAGACATGATTCACAGGTAGTTAATGATTCACAATCATCAACTCGAAGGATGCACTCCTGAGTTAACCTGTTTAATCTATTCTTATTGATATGACCTAGCCGATGGTGCCAAAGATAAATGTCTGTGACATCAGTTGTTCTAGGGCGCTTACTTGAATTGTACACTACATTCACAGGCTATGATAATATAAAATGCCATTAGATAAATGCCCAGTCATTACAGTGACTCCATTCATAATGATATTCAAAGTAACATCCTTTATTGAAATTTCATAATGACTTTTGGCCAGAAGGCCTACAGAAATTATGTTCAACAAGAACGTTGGGCAAAAATGATAATCATTTAGTATAATGACATTTCTATTGAAAACTATTTCAAGAACTCCTAATGCCAGAACTGAAACTAATCTTCCATCGCCGACATTAAGGAATCTTTCATTGTCCTCAAATCTTCTGGTGACCTGTAGTCCCTGCAATGAATTGCAAATGTTAAAAGGACTCCCGGTATCCAATACCCAGGTCTGATTATCATATACAGAAAAATTACAAGGTGTTATCATATAAATACCTTATTGAGCAACATCTTGCTCCTTTTTCTTCTTTGGCCTGTTTTGATCAAGTGTGGCAATGTAAAGAGGACAGTTCCTCTTCCAGTGCCCTTGCATCTTGCAGTGAAAGCATTCAGCTTGACTTTTATCAACTTTCTTCTTCTGCATCTGACCCCTTATAGATGTCCTAGCATGTTGCACCTTTTTATTATTCTTTTTCTTCTTCCTTTCCCAAAGGGTTTACGCCCTACCTTAGATCCTTCAACCACATTAACCAAACCCTTAGAGAGCTGGTTATCCTTCTCAAAGTTCTGTAACAACCCCAACAAACAGTGGTAGTTGACTGCAGGCTTTGTCATTCGAAAATGAGTAAGGAAAGGTCGGAAGGATGGAGGCAAGGAATTCAAGATCGCATCTTTTCCCAACTGCTCATGTAAGGGAAAGCCGAGCTTGCTTAGGAGTTCTATCTTCTCGATCATATACAATACATGATCAGTGACAGGAGATCCATCCTTCATTCGAGCATTGAAAATTGCACAACTAATCTTGTGCCTTTCAATATCGTCGGTGTGTCGAAAGATTCATTCAACGCTTGAATGATTTCTTCTGACTGAGCATTCTTGAACCGGCGACCGAATTCATCGTTCATTACTGCTAGCATGATACAACGCACGCTAGTTCTATCATTGAGCCACTTCTGATAAGTGTCTCTCTCAGAGCTTTGGGTGTTTGCATCAGGTATCTTTGGTGCAGGATTATTCAGAATATATAAAATCCTCTCATGCTCAAGGACGATCTTAAGTTTTCTGAACCAGCTATTGAAATTGGAACCATTCAACTTGTCACTATCCAATAGGGACCTTAATGATAAATTAGTGGCCATTTTCTGCATAAGGAAAAACTAAAGTTTATTAGTATATAAATTGATTCATTCTAAAGACTTGGACTTTAGTCTAAAGATTCTCCCACTATTTTTTTAAATTGGCAGCCTCTACACCCCAATTCGAAGAATTATTCTTAATTCTTTAGCGGGCACTAAGATCTACATAAACTACATACAGACCCAAGTGAAGCTTGGCTAACTCATATGCATCTAAGGGTAGGTTTAAAACCAATTGTTTCCCCAAACAATTCTTAGTGTTCAGTTTTGCCCCATATACCTCTTCAGCCAGCATGAAGTGCCTCCGCTAAAAGTTTTGGTTAGGTCCAACCATTAAATGTTATAATCAGTGTAACCTATCAATAGACAACCAAGCCCGAGTGAAGCTCGGCTCACCTGACTGTTTATTTAATAGTTACGCTGACTTATCATATAATGAATGATAATTCCGATGGTTGATAAGCACCAGGCATGGAGTGCCTCCAATGATTATCAAGACATCGGACTCATTATCACCCACCTTAATGGAAGGCTATGATCTAGTTATCATATAACTATTTCATTTTAAGGACCTAATAATTTTAGAGGATTTTAATAATATAAAGACAAATTGACTAATCAAGTTCTCCCACTGAATCTATGAAATCGGTAGAATGAAACAAGATTAAGTCAGGTTAAGTGGCACCTAAATCAGTCAGACTGATTTTCTTACAGGCATGGGTCAACCCGAATCAGGTAAATGATCTGAATCATAAATGGTTCACCACATTGACCAGGTAAGTGAGATCGATGGGAGGGATATGTCATTAACTCGTTAAAGACGCATCAATACGAGTAGCTCCCAATTAAAAACCATTCGATCGTTGATCCTAGAGCAACTTGCCAATCCACCTTGACATAATATGGTTAACCAATTCTGATTTGACCATCTAAGAGATTCATGCTCAACCACGGAGCCTAATCTACTTCCATTTGGTTTAATCAAAGAGAAGGAAATGATCAATTACAACTATTGTTTGATTTAGAGCATTCTTAACCTAATCTAATTAGATTTGATCAAATACTCTTACAGTCCAGTTGATTTAAACCTTAGGGTCTAACCCTTTATGGATCCAATTTAGCTAACCCAAAGGATTAAATATATTTCATGTTTACATGTCATATATTTCAATCAAGAATCATATATATTATGTTACTACTCATAATTCCTACATTTAGATCATATCTAAAGAGATTATGAATTAACATTTGACATTCAAATTAGACTCTCATAAATATTTGTATATTTTAGAACATAGACATCATGCCATCATATATCATATCTATGTTTTATACTAAATATGCAAATATCATGTTTTATATAACATCAACATGTATCAAATATAAAACATATTTTGAGAGTGTGTGTAATCAGTGTTTTGAAGCCAAAGATCAATTTAAATTATCACGGTAATATGTCACAGAATACCTCGTTGAATGTGTAATTTGGATTTTTAATTCATCTGTGACCGAATAGACCTGAGATTTGTTTTAGCCTTGATTACATAATTAATAGGAGCATTAATTTACATACAATAAATTAGATCAATACGAAACCATTGCTCTGATACCATTTGTAAGGAGAAACAATCCCCGAGGCATGCATATTTTGAAAATTTGATAACAATTATCATTGCGGAATTTTAAAGATTACATACTAATCTATCTAACATGCATCAAGATCATATCTTTGCCTTGTATATAGGATCGATTGATCCAAAATATGCATATAAATAAAAATATCAAGATCATATCTTGATCTTCAAGATGACTAGTCATACTACTTATCTTGAAGCCTGCCTTAAGATCTAGTGATCAAATCGCTTACCTTAAGAACAATAGGTAAATCCTTATTGCTCTGCAGCCGTTCAATCGTCCGGCCTTTAGTATCGTCCACACGAAGCCCCGAATGATCGGATTTTCGGGAGTGCTAGCTCGCAGAAAAACAGCTTTGCTGATCTTGAATCCTCCCACTTGAATCTTCCTCTAACATCCACCACGCTTTCGCTAACACCAGAATCACCAGGATTTTTATTCTAACCTTTTTAGAATTACAATCCATGACATATCGTGTATTATTGTTCTGTGTTTTCTGGTGAGGGAATGCCCTCTATTTATAGTCTCAATTTAGCCTTAACATTGAATTCTGACATTAAGAATTCCATCGTTTGGTAAAAGCGAAGAGACGCTGAAGGCGCGGCGCTTGGTTAATTCCGACGTTCGGTGCTAACCAAAGAGACATGGCTAAATCCGACGTTCGGTGAAAACCAAAGAGTCATGGCTAAATCCGATATTCGGTGAAAATTAATGTTAGGCATTAAATTCTACATGAGAATTTAATTTCTCATGAGATGAGACTTTAGCCATCTCATCATATGAGATCCTTATGCGAGAGGTTTGGGTGATGGTTTAATCTGATCTGAATTTATTTGACTGAACCCACATAGATCATGGTCCAAGCCCAAATCAAATTTGGCTAGTCCTAAATCTATTTAAATCCAAATCAAGTCTAATTTCAAATCAATATTTGAAATTGACTAGTCCTTCTAATGGACTTAAACCAAATTGAATCTTATTCACTTGTACTTAACCCAATTGAGATAATTCAATCAATCAAATTGATTAATTAAATCATATATGATTCTCAATCATTGATCAGCAACAGATCATCCTAGGAAACTTCTCTGCGTATGACTCTCTAGGTTCGAACCTAAGTCGGTAGCATAGAAATAACTTTCTATACCAATCGATGTGCCCATCTAGCAATGGAACCCGACGTCCGGATAGGTCAAAGAGTTGCCGAGCAAACTCCAAGAACGCTAAGAAACAGTTACCGTATAATTCATCCTCTTGACCACAAATGCTAAGGATGGCTTAAGAGCCTATCAACTCTAAATAGCAAATCCATAAAGTGATTTCAACTTTAGTGATCATGTGACTTTCACATGAAGTGCCTTGGCCAAGGTCTTGCTAAATTGAAACACAAGCATTTCTCCTTTTAACGGGATAGGTCAAATTTCATCTTGATCCACAACTGACTACCACAAGTACTTGACTGCACCCAGTAACCTTTCGTAGCTGGATTAGCAATCCAGGTGGTCCGGCACCTAAGTACAATGAGTTGCTTGTAAGCCACTGGTTGTGATCTTCAGGTCTGAAGGATACTTATACCTATATCTTTTCGGATTAACTCTTGACAGTAGAGTATCCGGAAATGAGTCACATTCGGTGAAATGTACTCATACACTTCCACCTGTATGTCATACTAGTATCTCTACACTCCTTGGTTAAGAGGACAACCAACAAATATGATATACAACGTCCTATAATTGATAGTACTATGGCCCTGTCATAGTATATCATTTGGTCGCGAACTCTTTTAAGGACCTTCAAAGATAAATCCTCCTTTATCGTGAAGGAAGATCCTGAGGGCTTCATTACGATCAGGAGTATTAAGAAGATGTTCTTGTAATGAATAAACTGCCAAACAATTTTTTATTATATATCAATTTATATACAATTTACATTAGCACAATCATCAATGATTGGCTTTAGGATACAATTCCCAACACATTGCATATCTTCACCCTTGTGGTGTGCAGTTGATCTTGCAAGCTGAAGTATGAAGATACTTGGATATGGTGTGTGGATGTTCGTTATTGTAACGATACATTGGATGATCCGCACAGAGATCCCATATGGATATTCTATATAGTGTCGATGGTTGATCTTTGATGATGGTGGTGCGAGTGATCCTTTGACTTGAGATCTTCATTGCACCTTATGTGTGGAATATCATGCTTTGACGACATGCAAACGTCGCTCTTGCCACGGGTGGAAAATATGGTGTCGATTGGGTATGATATGAAGCACATGAAGGTGGTGTTTGATCAAGACAGGATTCGTCTCTTTTGATAGAAAGGGTTATATCCCACGGCCATTTGATGGATTAAATTGACTGTTAAATCCTTGCAAGGTTGAGTTGGAATTCGAAATGGTTTTGAAGTTCTAATTCATATGAGTCAATTTTTCTGAGATCAAGTAAACAAAGATCAATTATATGGTTGACATATTCCATACCACTGATTGATCTGGGATATGTGACGAAGGGATTGAATCATACGGTAACCGTTCATGGACAGGTGTTGATGACCACGTCAACAAACCCTTAACACTTGGGTGGTCATGATGCTTTGCTAGAGGCCGCTCATGATCTATAATCATGGATTCTTTGACTTAATCAAAGAGTTGATTTGGTTAAAGAATTGACTTGGATAAGGTGTTGATCAAGTCATCCTTAGGGTCAATATTAGGGACATGATTATTACCAACGTGTCAAGGGACCTAATGGGTCACACACATTAAGAAGATTTTGGATGAAGTTAAATGGGAATTAAGTTGGACTTAATTCAAATCAGATAACCAATAAATTAGGATTGGGTTTGACTCAATCTTAATGAGAGAATATGAAATTGATGAATAGGATTCATTATAGAGAAAAGAATTTTTTGTTCAAAAGAGACCTTTTGTATATGAGATGTACATATGAAATCCATTAATTAGGCTTGATCTATGTGATGGATGGCTTAGATTAATTGAGATTAATAATATGGTATTTAATTGGGTCCATATGATGGCATTATTTGATTCATGGAAACCCAATTAAACCGAGGGCTGAAATCGTGCCACGTGGAGGATGGATCCATGCCCATGTGATGGACATGACCCATCTCCACGTCATGGAGGAGTGAACCCCATGATTTGGGGCATTCTCATGAAGCCAAATTCAAGGTTGCGACGTTGGTTTCATGGGATAACCAATTTCCTAATTTTTAGGGATGTTTTTGGTGGTTGTAATCTTAACATTATCATGATAGCAAATATCCTAAATTTGTTAGGATAATTGTTATCAACTTGATAAGGTTGAATGGTTAGGTGGTTGTGATAAAATCCCTTTTTTTTATGGAACCACACAACCTCCTTTTCATGAATAAAAGGGAGAGAAATACCCCTTTGGAAAAAAAAATACCGAACTCCTCCCTTCTCTCTCTTAGATGCCTAACACCTCATTTCTCTTTCTAAAATGTCATTTTTCTCTCTAGGATGTCCCTTTCTCTCTCTTGATTGATCAAGATTTGGTCTTGATCAAGAAATCCTTTTTGATTTGAAAAATCAATAGAAAAGAAAAGAGGCGCTAGCACCCATCGTAAGAAGGTTATCATCCAATCCCGAGAGGACATCATCCAAAGATCTTCGCGTGGATCACCATTAGAGGCCGGACGCATGGACGGCTAGTGGTAAATCGTTTACCGGCTTCATCGGGCATCATCCCCAATAAAGAATACAGGTATGATCTATTATTATAATCATATGTTATTTCTTGTTAACTGAATCTGTTCCTTGAGGATCTTGGGCTTTGAAAATTAAATTCGTATTTATTTTTATTTTTCGCTGCGTGTTACATGAATTTGATTCATATAAAACATACGAAATTCCCAACAACATATCCTAATAGCAAAATATAGAATATGGTCATCTGCTCTATTCTTAGATATACACCGAACCATTTCATTTTTTTATTCTTAAAATATGAATTATATGGATTCATAGATGTAAAATACATTTGAATATAGCCAAATCTAACTCTCTCTCTCTCTCTATATATATATATAATATTATAATCTTTTGATGAAACTTATGTTCGGTTTATCTATTTCTTTTTCATCTTTTCAGCATCATCTCCACTTTCATACGAGCATTAAATGACAATACAAAGAAAGTGTAGAGATATAAAAATGGAACTTGTCCAATTGAGTCAAGCCAGATTTTTTTTAAAAATTAAATGGCTTGACTCAATTGAACAAGCTTAAGATGAAAAAGATTCACTCAAGCCAACAATTGTTGGTCGTTTGGCATCCGTTTCATAAGTGCTGGCCCTCATAAAATGAATCATGGTCTACTTCTTGAGGAGTTGGGCGAGGATGCAATTCGGCTTGCAGACAAGACTCAAAGTCAAGCATGGGAGTTGTCATGGCACATAATGCTCAACTTGCATCCAAATTAACATCAAGCCTGAGAATTGGATTCAATTCCACTATTGTTTAGATTGAATCCAATTAATTAGCTGCCATGCAAAATTTAGATTTAGCCTATTTGCACTCGAAATTCAAGTAACAAATTTGACAATCTGACCATTAAATCTTCTCTAATTAAAATGGTAAAGATACTACAATAGTAACGATGGGTGAACATTTATTATGCATGGATATGTTTACTTGTATAACATGAATCATCAAATATTTCAAGAATTCAAAACTTCTAGAGACTTGTTCATAGATGAAAATATCAGATAACAATTTAGCCTCTTTTGTGATGGATGGCTAAGATTTAATAAAAAGCCATAAAAAAAAGTATTGTGGCAAATAATTAGGAATGATTAATAATTGGGTAAGGTGCAAGAATCTATCAAAATTAACAAGTTAGAAAGAAGATGATGAGACGCTTAGACAATTTAAGGTACCAAAAAAAAAAAAAAAAGGTCCATCAAGTCTTAAGATACATCATACTAATAATTTGGAATGGTTATTTATACTTTGAAAAAAGAGACAAAGTAGTACTTAACTAAAGCAGGGGGAATAGAACATTTGAGGCTATCATATAAATATCTTATTAGAGTCTTGCATATAAATATCTTATTAAAAAATTTAAAATAAATTACGTTACATAAGAAATAAATTATGGATTAAATGGACACCTACTCAATAATTAATCAAAATAAGATTTTCATATGATTTAAATGCATGACCTCTATAATAACAATTATCTAAGATAAAATATCTCTAAGGTCGTGGCAATATTCCATGGCTATTACATATTTATTAATTAATCCAATCCATACAACATTATAGTGTTATTTGCAGCCATTGTTTTTTTAAGTAGCCTATAGAGAGAGATTTTTTCTTTGCTACCAAATTACTTGTCTAGAACCCATGTGTTATTGATTTGGATAATATCTTAAACTTGATTGCTGAGAAACATATTTGTAGGATGTTAAGCATCTTTTGGAGAATGAGCTTTGTTACTAACTTATTCTTTATCCAATGTAATTGAATTTACTTTGAATCTTTCATTAAGATCTATGATCAATAATAAATGACTTTATTGAGAAAAGTAATCTTTCGTGGTTTTAATATTTTTAAGACTTGCATGAGTGCTATTAATATTACTCTAAATCATCTTGGATAGATTATAAGAATAAGAATATATATATATATATATATATATATATATATATATATATATATGGTTTCTATTTGAAACTTAAAGGAGGGTACAAATCAAGATCTTAGAAATAAGGTTGGAAATAAGTTATGTGAGCCTTTAGATTAAGCTTAAAAATAACTGGGTAAGTTTGGATAAAATTTAAACCTAATGAGAAACTAATGTTGAGCATTTATCAAAAGCTGAAGGTTTTGCCCTCCTATAATTGGTACAGATTATTCATACCATATTAAGATATAACACTTGGCCTCTCAAATTAAATTTATAATATTATAATATAAATGTAATCCCTCTTACTATCCATTTTTTTTTATTTTTTTCTTTCTCTTCACTCCCAAACTTACAATCTCTTATTTTACCTTTTTTTTTTTTTTTTTTTTTGCCACCACAACTTTCTTCTCACTTTATGCCATCCTTCTCATCATCCTCTCCCTTTTTGTCTTCTCTCCTATTATGATCATCTAATTGGCAATATTAAGAATAGTTAATAAGATGCAAAATATAGAATCAAATAAGAAAGTCTTTCAACTTTACAAAATATAAATTATAAAGGCATAAAAAATGAAGATGCTTCATAAAAATAACAGTAAAAAATAAAAATTATTGCAAGATTAAAATGAATGAGAAAATGAACAAAAGAAACTAAAAACAAAAAAAAATGCAAGATCGAACATGAAGATAAAATTAAAAAAATTAAAAATGTTGTATGATCAAAGATGAATCAAAAAGATGAATAAAAAGCAAAATTATTATTCTCAATGAACGTAAATTTTGCAGGACTAAAAATGAGCAAGCAATATGAATAAAATCAATCAAAGTGCTAAATACAAATAAAAATTTAAAAATTATTACAAAAGAAAATGAATACAATTGAAGTGGAAATAAAAAATAAAAATGCTGCATGACCAATGATGAATGGAAAACACGCATAGAAAACAATTGAAGTTATCAATGGTTGTAAAAATTTAAAATTAAAATTATACAAGACTGAAAAAGCAACTCAATTAAAAACAGTCATAAGTTAAAAAAAATGAATAGAAGATAGGGTAGCAAAAAGCAATAGGAATAAGAATAACCAAAACAAATCACAAGTTAAAATAACAAAAAAAACAATTCCAAAAATGAAAAAGTGATAGGAGTAACCAAAAAATATAAATAATGATAAAAAAATAATTTAAACGCGTGGTCGGCAGGATTCGAACCTGCGCGGGCAAAGCCCACATGATTTCTAGTCATGCCCGATAACCACTCCGGCACGACCACAGGAACCGCACTTTTAAGAGAAAACATCTTTCAAAAATATAAACTTTTCTGATCTCTTCCCACGCCAAAAATTTGGGAATTTCTATTTGCACCGCCTAAATTACTCAGTATACCCCTTCACATTACAAAAAAAAATTCTAAACTACCCTTCTTTTTTTCTCTCCACACCTCCGCCCCCTTTTCTTAAACATCTCCTCTCCAGTACCATCCCCTTCCTCCTTCCGGCATCACCCCCTCCCTTCCGTCTCCTCCTTTCTCATAACCCTCCTTCCACTTTCCGGCACCTACTTTCTTCTGGCGCCCTTTCTGGCTCTTCGGCACCGGCTCTCTCCGACCCCAGTGCCCTTCTTTTTTCGGGCATCGTTCGGCCAAACAGGACCAAAGGGCCTTCATTCGGCCAAATATGGCCAAGGGCCTTTGTTCGTCATGGCCCTTCGTTCGGTCAAATAGGACGAAACATAGGCACTCCGTTCGGTCTTGTTTGGTCAAACGGTGCCGAAATGAAGGAGAGCATTGAGGGCTGAAGAGGGCCAGAGCTGAAAGATATCGGAAGAGAGCAGGTACTAAGAAGTGAGGGAAGAATGCTGGGAAAGGGGACGGTGCCGAAAAGGAGACGGAGAAAGATGGCCTGGAAGGGCATTGCTGAAGAAGGAAGAAGATGGTAGCGATGCTGAAAGAGGGAGAGAGAAGATGGGAGTGGGGGTGTGGAGAGATAAGGGGAGGGTAGTTTAGAATTTTTTTTAAAAAAAAATGATGGGGAGAAGGGGTGTGGAAAGCAATTTGGGCGGTGCAAATAGTATTTCCCCAAAAATTCAGGGAGAAACGAAGGTCGTGAATCTGTTAAGTTTCCGTATCATAACATTCTTCTCTTCCATTTAGAGCTACTAATATATAAAAACATATTTTATAACAACAACTAACCAATTGATAAGTGATAATAATAAGCGACTTGTACCGCACCTTAATTGATTAATTAGGACCATGACTCTCTTGGAACAGAATCACAGTTCCCAAATACGGTACATGCTTCTTTTTTTTCTTTTTTTTTCTCTCAACGTAATAAAATGCAAGCCATGAATTGGTTTTATTAGAGGAGAAGAAGCTAGGGCCAAAGCGTCTAAAACTCTTCCCGTAACAAACAATATTAATTCGCACACATCCTTCAAAATCTCAGTCTGCCTGATTTTGGAAATCCATCCACCTGTTTTATGCTTGGAACTTGTGATGAGAAAAGACTTATCTCATCCCCATCGTCTTCATTGTCCCCCATGAACGTGAAGCTTGTGTAGTTAAAACTCTTATGGTTGTGTATATATACATGCATGAAAAGAACTTTGTGCATTAGATATGGTGCAGATTATGTGCATTGTGTACGATGATTGATTATGCATGCATGTAAAAAATAATTTCCTTTTTTGTGCACTGTACGTGCGCATTTTTACACTGCATGCAAGCAGAAAAAAATTTTATACATGCATAATGTATGTATATTATTGTTATTTGGGTCAAGTGCATGCATGGCATGATTATATAACTCCTAATAGTTTGGATCCTTTTAGAATTTCACAGTTGAGCGTGTTTGATATGTTTTGCCTTTCAACTAGGAAGTTTCACTTTCAACTATCTCTAACTTTTTTAGAGCATTCTTCTTGATTCTGATACTATATTGAGGAAGCAACGCTTTGCACCTAATTTTTATTTTATTAGTTACCGTTATCTCTCAAGAATGAAATGCAAGGTTAGTTTTAAATTTTATTTTAATCTATATAAGATCGATGACATTCAATTATTACACATTTCAAAAATATCTTATTCTAACACTCATTCCGTCCAAAATAAGACAAAATGCATCATAGAATTTTTTGTTACTCATTTGGAATCCCTCACTGAACTCATTGGTGCAGGCATCACGATCAATATTAATTTTCTCAATTAAGTTTTAGATTTCCTGCTGATATCCGTGGGCCACCAATTACATTAATCCACATGTAATGAAGTACGTAGACCAAGGTTGTTGCCAGGTTTTTTCTCCTTTTTGGAAAGAAACCGGGGCGCTGGTATTTTCTTGAGAAATTTTTTTTCTCAAAAGAATATTTCTAAAGTGTTTGGGAAAAAGTTTTGCATGATGAAATAGGTTTTATTACGTCTAGTTGGCAAAATTTTTGCATAAAAAATAGCTCTAAAAATATTTTTTATTTGATTCAAGATAATTTTATATCAAATATATTAGTTGGATTGGACTATAATTCCACAAGAATAAAGTTTTCAAGCAATTGTTTTTTTTCTTGCAATGAAAGATCCATTTTCATGCTGTTTATTGACCTACTTTCATTACCTATGTAATTAAATAAATTAAAATATATAAAATAGATAATTTATTTATCGCATTACATAATTAAATTTCATTTGTCCAATTAAAGAGACATGAGAGGGGAATAAGAAAGATATTTAAAGATAGTTTTACTACTTTAGTATTAAAAGATTTTCTGGTAAAAAAAAAAAAAGGATCAGAAAATAAATCACACCTCTGGTGTTTAATTTTCTTATCTTTCGGCTGGGATTAGAATTCTAATTATATTCAAATAGTGATATTAGGAGTTACTTTTCTAATATTGGTTCCTTTGCGAAGCCAACTAAGAGATCCTATATAAACACTCAATCCATCATCTAAGCAGTCATTTGGTTGAGAAAAATAAAAATGAAAAACTTTTCTATCCTCATTCTTATTGCTTGTTGAAAGATACGGAAAAATTATGTATAGGGCCTACATATATTTTTCTTCTTAGTATTGAAAAATAAATATCATGAGCAAGGTTGTTCTTATTTTTCACCACTCTATAATGCTCTGTTTGGATGGAGAGAAAAGTGGAAAGAAAGAAAACTAGGAGGAAAAAAAAGTGGAAGGAAAGAAAATTAAAGAGAAAATATTCTCTCCTTCTTTTGGATGAGTGAGAGGAAAACAGATAGAAGAGAAAAATTGATAATTTACAATGACAATAATACCCTTGTTATAGATGATTAAAAAATGCATCGGTTGTTTTTTGGAAGGGTCAATATTGGAATGAAAAAAAAAAAGAGCACT
Source organism: Calamus simplicifolius (assembly GCA_900491605.1). Lineage (NCBI taxonomy): Eukaryota > Viridiplantae > Streptophyta > Magnoliopsida > Arecales > Arecaceae > Calamus > Calamus simplicifolius. Next base: position 943,209 of record UESW01004251.1, read on the forward strand.
TTTGAGTTTTCTCTCTGAAATCTCTCCGGTTTCGAGAGAAAACTTTTATGTGGGGCCCACCACTTTTTTCTCTCTGTTTTTCCCTCTAGTTTTCTTTTCTTCCGACTTTTCTCTCCATCCAAACAAGATAAATTTCATTTCTCTCCTATTTTCCCTTCTAGTTTTCTTTCCTCCCTAGTTTTCTCTCCCTCTAAACAGAGGGTTATTGTCTTTCACTAGCAAAAATTTGGCATTAAAAGATAAAACTATCACTCCTTTTTTTTTATACTATTATTATAAACAAACTTCATAAATGATAAATGGTCCCATCAAGCATCCTTTAGTTCAATGATACATGCCTTTAGCATATCATTTAATATTTAAATAGTTCTTTTTGATTGCCCATTTATTTGTTGATAAGAAGCTATGCTAAAATTCAGTTTAATACCCAACGCTTTAGGTACGCTTTTCTTAAATTTTGAAAAAGAGTATCTCCACTTGGCATGATGGACATCGAAACTCCATGAAGCTTAACAATCTCCTTGATATAAAGTTTTGTTGAATCCCCTTCCAAAATTAGATTTGAAGATCAAAATCTCTTGATGATAGTTTTCACTCCATACTGCACTCTAGATAACTCAACAATAGATACTAACTTTGAGTAAATTGGGATAACTGCTGAAAATAACAACCGCCCAGCTAATTCTAAATAACATCCCAGCACTTTCAATAATGGCTGAGAGGGTACCCAAGAGACATATTTTTAGACAATCAATAATGGATTATGAGATAGTATCATAGGGACTAGGCACACAATTAAGAGCATTATTCCTTGATTGGAGAAATTCAAGAGCATTACCAACAGCTTGTTGGACTACAAAACACGGATTAAACAACTTCCCTTGAGAAAGATAATCATTTTGAGCTTTCCTAATCTATCATAAACAGTATCCACTAAAGGATTATAATATTATTTCACCGAATCTTATGAAGCCGGGAGTTGAAAACATTTATAGCAGCATCTAACCAAATAGACCATATGAGATTACCACATATTAGAGGAGCCAATTTATACATTGCTTTTCAAAATAAAGATGCATTACAAGGAGGAGAGTAGCAAGCCCAATCACTAGTTCTAGACAATTTATATTTAGAAAAAAAAATATTTGCATGAAACAATAACCACCCGGAATATCCCAAAAGAATTTTCCATCCAACAAAGATACTAGGAATTCTTAATTCTCCCTCCAGCTTTGACTTACATATTACATCCTAAACTATTGGATGAAAGGACCTCCAACCACTGTCATGTCCCCAAAAAAAAAAAAAAAAAAACAAAAGCATCAAATAGTACGATCAAACCATACTAAAAAAACTTTTAGGTACAACTACATTTGAAACTAAATAAATGAGGATAGAAGCTGAAAACTGACATCATAAGTAGCACCTTTTCTGAAAAGGATAAATACTTTTCATTTTCAGGCTTGGAACTGGTTCAAAATCCGATCCTTCAAATAAACCTTAACATATTTCAGCTTGAAACTTGTAAGAGGTATACCTAGATAATGACTCAACTTATCCTAGCTTTTTCAAAAGGTTGGAGCTATCTACTCATCTTCGAGCGGGAAACGGCTGCGCAAATCCAGCACCGTGCATGAACATATCCTGGCGGGGAACGGAGCCGTATGGGACCTAGCTACGGGTCGGCAATAGCCCTCCTTCCCCTTTTTTGTACCAAAAAAAAAAGGTTGGAGCTATGGAAATTAGCATATAATTGGACCACTTTGTAAATTATAAGATTTCAAATTTCCATATGAATAAAAAATACCAAGATAGTTCTTTTTTCACTTCAACTAATTTGGTATTGCTGGCTCGTTGCAACTTTTAGATGGTTTCCCTTTTACTCCACGAGCTTGATCAATATACCCCCCCCCCCCCCCACCTTTCATCTGGCCTTTTAGGTTGTGTTTGAAATAGGTGATAAGAGGGGGTATCTAGGGGATATCCCGTCTTATTCCTAAAAGCCATAACTATAAGGAATAGCTGGGAATAAAGTTAACCAAAGGGATAATCCATGGTTAACCATGGTTAACCATGGGATATCTCCTCAATTTATTTTCTAGAGAATGCAGAAATAGCTGGTTATCCCTCCAAATAAGAGTAAAAAAAATTATCCTATGGATTTACCTTTTTGCATTTGATATGATTAATGGGATAGCCAAGGGATATCCCTAGGGATAACTAGGGAATAAACTCTATCCCGTACACTTATCCATGGATAATATTTTTTCTATCAAACACTACCTTAGGTAGTGTTTGAAATAAGGGATAAAGGGAATATTCCCTGTATATCCATTCTTATTTTCAAAAGCCATAACTATAAGGGATAGCTGGGAATAAAGTTAACCAAAGGGATAATCCATGGTTAACCATGGGATATCCTCTCAATTTATTCCCTATAAAATGCAGGAATAGCTGGTTATCCCTTCAAATAAGAGTAAAAAAAAAGTTATCCTATGGATTTATCTTTTTGCATTTGATATGATCAATTGGATAGCCAAGGGATATCCCTAGGGATAGCCAAGGGACAAACTCTATCCCATATACTTATCCATGGATAATATTTTTTCTATCAAACACTACCTTAAGCTTCTTACCGGTGCTCTTCTATTGCTAGAAGTGACCTTTATAGAAATCAGGAGCTAATAATAAAAAATTCTCCGCCTTGAGTTGATCACTGCACCTTGGCCTACACGGCAGCGACCATTTTGAAGATGACAGACACCAGGGCTTTTTTTAGCTGAAGACAAGGTTGCTTCCTTGAACTATGCATGAAGTTATTACTTTTTAATGACTTAGATCTATCAGGTTTCTACTCCCAGTATATTAAATCATAATAATTCCAGCTGCGTTGGAACGTGAGACAAAGGAAGAACATATATCTTGATGAGAGTTTTAGTAACATGGATCATGTAATTTTGTGACCTGACAATATTTTTCAAACAAGAGCTACCGTTTGAGGATTTTTACTACAAGCATACAGCTCTGATCTTTTAGAATTAAAAGTATATTTAAAAATTTGGAACGAGCTCGAAAGTTCAACATTTAAAGAAGCATAAGCGTTCAATATTACTTATCCAACAGCAACAAATTAAGATGGATAAACTGATAACTCGAAACAAGACATGGTCAGTGGTCCCATGTTTGCCTAAATTTTAAGCACAAGCAGTTCAGGACTTCCATTAGATTTATTCATCCAAGGTGGAGGAGTGAACGAACCTTGCATTTCAAGATCCAGCTTGTGAGGGCTTTCTCTTTTCTGATATCTCATCATCCGTGGTGAACATGAAACGATGGACTTAGTCTTGCACAGACAGGCTTGTAGATCTTGTCCTCCTCCTCAACTTTTCTTTTCTGATCCTCCATTCTCCACCATCTCTCCACTTCTTCAGCAGTTCTGTCAGGCAGCCTGCGAGCTATCAGTTCCCACCTGATATTAAAAAGGAAAAAATATATATATATATATATACGTTTGAAGAACTATATATTAATTAAGAAATGATAAGAGGTCCATATGAATCACTGTTAAGATTTTGTTTGAATCACTTTTCCCCCTTTTTTGTTGTCATTTCTTTAACTCCTTGAAGGGTTTGAGGATAGCAAAGCGAAAAAAATCAAAAGATCAGTTCTAGTTAGTTACCTATCTCCAAGCAGGTGGTGGAGCCTTCTTATCAGGTCCTCTTCCTCTGGTGTCATGCGAGGCCATGCTTTCTCCCCCCCATGCTTTGCCGAGTCCAGCTCCTGTAGTATTAATTCTCCTGTTATGCCATAAACCAAAAGCTCACCACATGTTTCTGAAGGTTAATTATTTTCCATTCCTTCTGTCAGCAAGAGCAGCAAGTGAAACACAAATGATCAACTACTAGTTGGAGATGTCAAAATTTTATAGAGAGCAGCTCCAGGTCACATACTAAGAATATTATGCTAGAGAAAGCTGAGAGTCTCTGAAACACTGCTGGTGTAACGTCCCAGTTTGGAAGAGAAACCGATATGAAAAAGAACTGAACATGAGTGATGGAGAAAGTTGAAACCTGATCTTCTCATGAAGTGGAAAATAGCAAGTGAAATTAATATGAACACAAGGCTATAAGAATTCTTTTCAAATGAAAAATAATATAATTTATCAGTGCTTTTTTAATGGATGTTTTGCTACCGGAAGAATCTAAAAGTACTGATGATGGTTTAAGCAACTGGGGATGATGGGAAAGGCGAACGAAATCAACAGATCCGCAGATGAAGTACAAAAAAATACTACCACAAGTGCGGTGGGCAAGTCAAGAACTTAACATACCTTCTGCTGCGCCAGTACTGAACTCCCTTGCTTCCATCCTCTCTCACACGCTCTCTCTCGATTTTGATTCTATATTCGGCGCTTGGTCTCCTTAATATACCAACCACCGGCTTCTTTCGCTCTTTTAGTTTTAGCTGTGCCGACCTTCATTTTTCTTCTGCTCCCAATTTTTATATTGTGCAGTAACATTATATTAGTTACCATTATTTCTCATGAATGAAATGCAAGATTAGGTTTTTTTTTATTTTTTAAATCTACATAAGATCGATCATATTCAAGTTTTAATGCTAACCACTCATTCTGTTGAAAATAAGACAAAAAACATCGTAGAATTTAGGATCCCTCACTGAACGCATTAATGCAGGCATCATCATCAATTTTATTGTTTTCTCTATCAAAGTTTTGGATTTCCTGCTGATACCGAAGGGCACCAACTACCTTTTAAATGTAAGGTTGTACCTCTTGTTCCCCTGCGACAACTAGTCATGACAAGCAAAGAGGACAGCACGTTTGGGTAATGAGAGAGAATTTTGGTGCTTTATTAAAAAAAATATTTGTTTAATTAAAATATTTGCACATCTAGATAATTAAAATATTTATACATTTAGATAATTAAAATTCATTTGTCCAACTAGAGAGACATGAGAGATGAATAAGAAAAATATTTAAAAATAATTTGATACTTTAGTATTAAAATATTTTTTAGTAAAAAAAGAAAGAGAATTAGAAAATAAACCCCATCTCTCTCTCTTATGGTGTTTACTTCCTTATCTTTTAGCTGGGACTAAAGTTCTAATTAGATTCAAAAAGCAGTACTAAGTGCTACTTTGCTTAGAAGATCCTATATATATAAACACTCAATCTATCATCTAAGGGGTCATTTGGTTGAGGAAAAATGGATAAAAAACTTTTTTATCTTTATTTTTATGATTAATTGGTTGAAAGATGAAGGAAAAATTAAGTGTGAAGCTTACACATATTTTTTTTATTTTTGGCATTAAAAAATAAATATAATAAGGAAGATAGTAATTATTTTTTCACTCTTTTTGTCTCTCACTAAAAAAATTTTGGCATTTAAAGGTAAAACTACCACTTAATATTTTTCTGACTAAATTATATATTTAATCCTTAAATTTTGGGGTGTTTTGCTTTGATCTTTGAATTATAAAAAATGTCTATGAAAGTTTATTTTTAGTTCAATTTAGTCCTTGCAACTAAAAAAATTTGATGGCACTCTCTGATAAGTACATAAATACTAGTCATAAAAGTATTAATTTATAGATTAAATTATTATTATTCTTTTAAATTTAAAATTTTTATATAATATTTTTAGGAAAGATTTTGCCAACTCGAAGATTTGATTTTAGAAATCCAACGGTACAAACGACACTCAAATCGAACTTGAAACGGGCTCAAAATGAATTTTTCAAGAGTTAACACAGAAATTGCACGAAATTTTAAGCCGTCGCGGATAAGAGGAAATCGTGCGATATTTTTAAGGCTGCAGTTTAAAGTTTGAAAGGAACAAATCTGATCTGTATAGAGATAAGACGAGTAGTTAACACGGATTACACATGGAGTCGATGCATCTTCCTTGCTTATAAAAGAACACCATTGGAATCATCAATAATCCTTCATCCCTCATCCTTCTCTTGTTCCATCCCATTCTCTTTGTTCCACCCCACTCCTATTTTCTCCACTCCATAACCCAAATCTTTCCATACTCCATAACCCAAATCTTTTTAGGAAGTGGATCTGCGGAAGCAGGAAGCATCATACCTTCCATACTCAACCATCCATACTCAACTATCTTTCCATCTAATGATGAAGCGGATCTACGAAAACAGGAAGTTCGATATCCTTCCACCAACCATCATACCTTTCATACTCAACCATCTTTCTATATCAGGAAGCAAGCATCATACCTTTCATACTCAATCATCTTTTTATCTCAGGAAGCGGATCTGCGAAAGCAGGAAGCGGATTTGCGGAAGATCTATTATATCATCTCAAGAAGTAGAAGTATATTATATTTTTTATTTTTTTATGTAATCTTTTGAATGATATGAAATAAAGTATTTATTTATGTTTATCTTTTATTCAATGTTCTTGAAGCGAAAAATAATTTTTGACTGATCTATTCAGACCGTACTCTAATTAAGATAGATCATATCTTAATTATTTTCATAACCAATCATCTACTTATTTAAATATTTAATTACATAAATTTATTTCAAGATAACTACTCAAAGTCAATATGGATTTGATCCCTTACTTTCGCTACTCTACCTAACATTAGTAAATTAAGGTATTTTAATCATTGAGCTATATCACGCATCAGGACTTAAGTGCAATTATTTTTAAAAAATAATAAAATAATAAAAAATAAAATTTTAAATTTAAAAAATTATAAAAAAAAATTATTATGAATTTTCTCTTAATTTTATTCTTATTTTTAGTTACCTTAATTATTAGATTTTCTTATTTTTTTAACATAAAAAAATTACTTTTCTTCTAATCACAAATCCACTTTTGACCTAATCAACTTTTTCTTTTAATTAACATACCTTAAAAGAACCTGAAAGAAAACCCTAAGACACTTTCCATAAATCATAATTAATTTTTTTAAAAAATAAATAAATAAATAAATAAAAATAATTAGATTAATTTTGTTTGATAATTTTAAGAGCTTGACATCTGCCATTGCATAACATTTTCATAATTAATTTTAAGGGTACAAACTCCTAATCAAGATAAGGTGGAGAGTTGATCACCCTTCCTTGGTCCATAAACAATATCCTTCATTTTGTATTAATTCAAGCCTTTAACTCTAAAATTAACTTGACGTTAGCCTTTAAGAAACTCGAGTTCAATAGGACAAGGCATCCAAAAGAGTTGGATCGATCGGGATTGACTGACTATCTGGTGTCTAAAAAATGAAAAAAAAATGATTATTTAATTGATTCCATTGGCTTACTCTCTTTACTGCCTAAGATATCTGGCCTATGTGGTGGATCTGAGCCCGATCAATTGGACATGATCTCAATCACCTCCGTGTCCGATACTAGCCCTGATTGGAAGTGACCAGAAACTTTGCACCGGTGTGTAGGTGACTGCCGGCCATCCATAGCATTGGCTGATTGCTGCAGTGTGGTGGCAGCGCCGAGCATCAGATTATATGATTCGAGGGTTTGGGTGTAATGACTTGCGATTCCTGTTCTGATTGCTGATAAATAGCAATGCTTGTTAGCTTTAAAATTCAAAGGACATTATAGGGCTGGCGCTCTATTTATCTTCCTCAACTTTTCTTTGTCTTTTCATCTCTAAATACTTTCCCTCTCCTTTCTGCTTTTTTTTTTTTCCTCCTCCTCCCTTTTCATTCTCTAAATACCTTCGTCTCTAAAAATATTTCTATGCTATTCATATAAATTTTTGTTAACAAAATATATTTATATCAATTCTAAGTATATTTGAAGTTGTTTGGATGCGGCTCATGCATGCATGGCACAAACCACGCTGCATCCCAGCCATCACTCTTGGCTAACTTCTATGGGACCCTTAGATTCTGCCAATAGATCTTATCATCTAGTAACAGATCATCTGATTGTGATGATAGATACCACGATTTAGGTTGTTTCACAAATGATCCAATGTATATTTTACCTGTACGAAATAAGATATATCGCGTGAAAAGACAAAGTTAAAGCAGCGACTCATATTCCCAGCTTAAATCGCAAGCGAAGGCATAGTCAAACACTTGGATATCTTTGCTCATCTTTCATAATCCAAATTAGATACCAAATTTAAAGAAGATGACGTCTATTCACTTCATCAAGATGCGTGCAATGACATAGAAATAAACGATATAGTGTTTTTTTAATAACAAAAGAAAGAGAGGAGCCTACCAACCAAAAAAGAAAAAGAAAAAAAAAAGAAAGAAAAAAAAAAAGAAAAAGGAAAAAAACTCTACATCCTTAAGAAGATCACTTTCTAAGCATCAGCTCAGACCAAATCACTAAGGGTTGAAGGCAAGTCCTTCTATAGTCTCCTACTCCACCGCCAAGTTTGTAAGAAAAATCAGCTATTTAATTTTTTGCTATAAATATGTTGATAATAAAGCTTCGAGATTTTGAAAATTGTATCAATCAAGACATAGACATGAAGCTAGGGATGCCAATAAGGGTTTTTGAAAGGGACAAATACCTTCATTTTCAGGCTTGCAACAGTTTCAAAATCTGATGGCTGTAGTTTAAAGAAAGGTGAAAGGAAGTGAAAGATCAGAATATTAATTTTTTATTTTTAAATCATACTTATTTATCCAACCATATGCTGTCTATGCATAACTAACTATATTGATTTGACTCAACAAACTACCAGACTTAATAATAAAATACTAATGGATAACAATAAGGAATTAAATTTTAACACTCCCCTTTTATTCTTTGTTGTGACATTTAATAATTCTTTAAAGTACCGAAACAGTTCTCTTGAAAGTGCTTTAGTAAAAATGTCTGTAACTTGATCATTGGAGCTGCAATATTTGATTTGAATCTTCTTCTTCACTGCATCTCTAATGAAGTAATGCTTAATAGCAATATATCTTGTACAGCTATAGTAGACTGGATTTTTAATTATAGCAATTGCTGATTTATTATCACATAAGATTGGAGTAGCTTCTTCTTAGTTCTCACTAACATCCTTCAAAATATGCCTTAACCATATTGCTTGTGAAGCTGCCAATGATGCTTGAAACATATTTAGCCTTGGCTGATGATTGTGCCACTGTTTGTTGTTTCTTAGAAGCCCAAGCAATTGTTCCCGAACCAAGGAAAAAATATACCCTGAAGTGCTTCCATATCATCTATACATCCAACCCAATCACTATCACAAAATCCTAATAACTTTGCATCAACATTCTTCATATACCAAACACCAAAATCAATAGTACTTTGGATGCATCTCAACACTCTTTTAGCAGCCCCAAAATGACTTTGAGTAGATTTGTGCATAAACCTGAATAACAAGCTTGTTGCATACATAATATCGGCTCTAGTAGCTATCAAATATAATAAACTTCTAATCAAGCTTCTATAGAGTGATGCATTCACTTCTTTGCTTTCATCTTCTTTGCTTAGCTTTTCGTTTATATCCAATGGACTACAAACTGATTTACAATTCATCATTTAAAATTTTTCAATAAGAGTTTTTTGCATGCTTCTTTTGCCAAATAAATACTCTTTCTTGATAAATTTCAATGCCTAAGAATTGATGTAATAAACCCAAGTCACTCATTTCATATTTTTGCTTCATCTCCATTTTAAAGTTAGCAATCATTCTTTCACCATTACCAGTAATTACCATATCATCAACATAGAGGGAAATAATAAAAATGTCATATGTACTTTGCTTCTTAATATATAATGTTGGCTCATTCTTGCTTCTTTAAAAACCTTTGTTGTTGAAGTGGGCATCAATCTTACTATACCAAATTTGGGGTGCTTGTTTGATGCCATATAAAGCCTTTTTAGCTTGTAGACTTTTTCTTCTTCTTTATTTATCACAAAGCCTTGAGGTTGTTTTACATAAACCTCCTCTTTCAGAGTACAATTTAAGAATGCTGATTTTATATCAAGTTGTTGTAATAACTAGTCATTTTTAGCTACCAAGGCAATGAGAACATTAATTGTATCATGTCGAGCCACTGAAGTAAATGTCTATTTAAAGTCAATTTTAGGTTGTTGCGAATACCCTTTAGCTACAAGCTTTGCTTTGTTTTTTGGATAGAACCATGCAAATTGAATTTGATTCTGTAGATCCACTTCACACCAATCACTTCTTTATCTTTTGATTTTTTAATTAACTCCCAAGTTTTGTTCTTTTCAATCATATTAATTTATTCTTCCATATATAGCTTTCTTCCAAGTCTCTTCTTTGATTGCTTCTTCAAAACTTCTGGCTCAACAACACAAAAATTGTAACTAGCATGCACATCACTAAGGCTTTTCATTTTCTTTAGAGATGTGCTTGATGATGAATATCTAGAGTTGATGATAAACTTGGACATATTTGTGAAGACATTAGCAGTGAATCTTCATGAACATCATCTTCACATTTTTGAATTTCTGATGTTTTATTGAGAATAATGGCTTGACCTGAACTTTCTTGTCTTTCCAATCCCATATATCCTTCTCATGAGAATTAACATATCTACTAACAATCAACTCATTGTTATTCAAGCTGCTTGAAAAGTCTATAGCCCTTTGATTTAGAGCTATAATCCACAAAAATACGTTTCTCACTAGTCTCATCAAGCTTGTGTCTAACATTTTTTGGAACATGAGCAAAACAAATACATTAAAAAATATTTAAGTGATTAACTGATGGCTTCTTTCCACTCCAAGCTTCAATTGGAGTTTGATTAATCACTATTTTTGTTGGGCATCTATTCAACAAATAAATTATAATAGAAACCACTTCACTCCAAAAAAGACAAAGGCAGACCCTTCTCATGAAGCATTGCTTTTGATATCTCCATAATGGTTCTATTCTTTCTTTTTGTCACTCCATTTTATTGTGGAATGTATCCAACTGTTAGCTGTATGTTCAAGCCAATATCTTCACAAAAATTGACAAATTCATTTGAGTTATACTCATTATCTTTATCACTTCGTAACACTTTAATCAAATGTCCACTTTGCCTCTCAACAAAATGCTAAATTTTTTTAAAGATACTAAACACATATGATTTTTGCCTCATAAAATATACCCATGTCATTCAATAAAGGTTAGGAAGTATTTATTACTTTCATGAGATGGTGTTGACATAGGACCATATACATCAGTGTAAACCAGCTTCAATGGTGCTCTAGCTCTTTATGCATATTACAGATTATATTTCTAGAATAGAAAGTAAACATATTTGATTCTGATTTATAGAGATTGCTACAGATTGCATTTCTAGGATAGGAAGTAGACTGCATTTCTATAATAGAAAATAAATATATTTGATTCTGATTTATAAAAATTTGATGTAATTAGTTTTTCTTCCTAACATAGAATTTGTAGCTTGTATATATGCTTAAAAGATTAATGAATAAAAATACACAAAAATTACTTTCTTCTTTCTCTTTTTCAGAGCTCTAGTTATGTTTCATGGTATCAGAGCTTTCGAGCTTATAACCCTTAAATATATAAATAGTAGGGTTTTATGATTTGTTTAGATTTTATTTTTTATAATTTTTTGTTCTCATCGCCTACACCCAGGGAAGTGCCACTCGTCGATTAACCTTTGCTCGGAGTTTCGTTGCGAAAATCTAGTTCTTTTGTATTCATTTTGCTCGTCTCAACTTTTACAACAAGTTTATTACCTGTTTGGGATCAGCATCTATTCGGTATTGGATCTACTTTGGAACATGTTTGGATTTTTTAAATATTTTTAACTTTATTTTGGTTTTGGCTTTGTTATTTGGCTGATATTTGATAATATGAAGAAGAAGAAGTCTCTTGTTATGTCTGATGTGGTTCCTATGATGTCAAAAATCATAGAACATAAACTTAATAGATCTAATTATTTAGATTGAAGTAAAACTGTTAGACTTTATTTGCAAAGTATTGCTATGGATAATCATTTAACTGATGATCCACCTAACGATGACTCAAAAACCTCATGGCTAAGAGAGGATGCCCATCTATTTTTGCAAATACGCAATTCTATTGATGGTGAGATGGTTGATTTGATAAATTATTATAAATTTATGAAAGAACTGATGAATTATTTGGAGTTTACGATTTTGATAAAAAATATATTTATATCAATTTTAAGTATATTTGAAGTTGTTTGGATGCGGCTCATGCATGCATGGCGCAGACCACGTTGCATCCCAGCCATCACTCTTGGCTAACTTCTATGGGACCCTTAGATTCTGCCAATAGATCTTATCATCTAGTAACAGATCATCTGATTGTGATGATAGATACCACGATTTAGGTTGTTTCACAAATGATCCAAAGTATATTTTACCTGTACGAAATAAGATATATCGTGTGAAAAGACAAAGTTAAAGCAGCGACTCATATTCCCAGCTTAAATCGCAAGCAAAGGCATAGTCAAACACTGGATATCTTTGCTCATCTTTCATAATCCAAATTAGATACCAAATTTAAAGAAGATGACGTCTATTCACTTCATCAAGATGCGTACAATGACATAGAAATAAACGATATAGTGTTTTTTTAATAACAAAAGAAAGAGAGGAGCCTACCAACCAAAAAAGAAAAAGAAAAAAAAAGAAAGAAAAAAAAAAGAAAGAAAGGAAAAAACTCTACATCCTTAAGAAGATCACTTTCTAAGCATCAGCTTAGACCAAATCACTAAGGGTTGAAGGCAAGTCCTTCTATAGTCTCCTACTCCACCGCCAAGTTTGTAAGAAAAATCAGCTATTTAATTTTTACTATAAATTTATGAAGAACTGATGAATTATTTGGAGTTTACGATTTTGATAAAAAAAATATCAAACGCACTTATGAGGTATGCCAAGCCTTTTATCGTGCAAAAAAGGTGACAGATCTCTCACTGACTACTTTATGGATTTTAAAAAGACTCATGAGGAACTTAATATGCTACTTTCATTAGTATTGATGTGAAAGTTCAGCAAGCTCAGAGAGAAAGATGGTGGTTATTAGCTTCTTAGCTGGTCTTTCTTCTGAGTTTGAGGCTGCTAAATCTTAAATTTTTTCTACCCCTGAGATATCCTCTTTGGAAGAAAATTCAGCTTTTTCTCAGCCTAATAGTGCTCTTGTCAACCATACTTCTGAATCTGAAAGACAACCATATAGACATGGTAATAAAGGAAGAGATTTAAGTAGTTATGATTGAAATATTTGTACTCGAGGACAAGGTATGGAAGATATTGAATGTTACTATTATCATAAGCCAGGACATACGAAGAAAGATTGTAAAAAGTTACAGCGCAAGAATCAATCAACCAGTCAGTCCATGTTGCCTCTACTAATGATTCTTCTAAGTTCATTTGAATATCTGTAGATGAGTATGCTAAATTCTTACAGTATTAGAAATCTCTGAAGTCTTCATCTACTCCTATTATTATCATCATTGATTCAGGTAAAATGAACACATATATTGTTTCCTCATCTTTCAAATGGATCATTGATTCTGGTGCCACAGATCATATGATAGGTAATTTTAGTCTATTTTCTTTTTTAAGTCACATGCTTCTAGTTCTACAGTTACTTTAGCAGATGGGTCTACATCTCATATTTTAGGGTCCAGCACAATTATTTCAACACCCTTAATTTTTTTGAAATCTATTTTAAGTTTACCTGACTTATCTTTATTTTAGTCTCCGTTAGTAAACTCACTCGTTCTCTTAATTATTGTATCATATTCTATCCTAATTTTTGCCTATTTTAAGATCTTATAACGAAGAGGATTATTGGTAAAGGATATGAGTCTGGAGGCCTCTACATTCTTGATACACAAGTACCAAAGTCTGTTGCTTGTTTTGGAGTTGTAACCCCTTTTGAAGTACATTGTCGGTTGGATCATCCTTCATTGCCTATGTTAAAGAAACTTTATCCTCAGTTTTCTAGCTTATCTTCATTAAATTATGAGTCTTGTCAATTTGCCAAACATCATCGTTTGAGTTCTAGTCCTAGAGTCAATAAAAGAGATAGTGCTCCTTTTGAGTTAGTTCACTCCGATGTTTGGGGTCCTTATTTTTTTGAGTTTAAAACTGGGTTTAAATATTTTGTTACCAATGTTAATGATTATTTTTGAATGACATGGTTATTTTAATGAAAATCTGTTTAGAATTGTTTTCTCATTTTACTACTTTTTATATGAAAATCAAAACTCAATTTAATATGCCTCTACAAATTTTGAAAAGTGATAATGCTAAGGAATATTTATTAGAATACTTTTAAAATTATATGGTTCAACATGATATTATTCATCAAACTTCTTGTGTAGATGCACCATCTCAGAATGGAGTTACTGAACAAAAAAAAGACATCTTCTTGAAATTGCTAAAGTTTATTATTTTAAATGCAAGTTCCTAAATAATTTTGGGCTGATGTAGTTTCTACAGCCTATTTTTTGATTTATCGTATGCCTTCCTTTGTTCTTTCTAGTAAGATTCCCTTTCATGTCCTCTTTTCTAATAAGTCATTGTTTTCTATTGAACCTAGGATCTTTGGTTGTACATGTTTTGTTTAGGATGTATGACCTCAAATTATGAAACTTGATTCTAAATCTCTAAAGTATATTTTCTTGAATATTCTCGTGTGCAAAAAGGATATAGATGTTATTGTCCCAATCTTAACAAGTACATTGTGTCAGTTGATGTTACCTTTCTTGAACAAACACCATTTGCTTCATCATCAGGTTCTATCAATCAAGAAAAGAAAGATGATTTACTAATTTATACTATTACATCATCTAGTTCTGATCTTCTTCCCTCTAAACCTGCTATTCCTGATCCGATTCTTGTTCCTATACCTCCTGCTTCATGTCCTGCATCAGTTCCTTCATCATCGGATCTAGTTTTCAGTTCTAATAATGATCTTTCTATTGTCCTTCGTAAAGGTAAACATAAATGTACTTATTCAGTATCTTCTTTTGTATCATATAACCATTTATTATCATCCTCTTGTTCTTGTATTACATCTATTGATTCTGTCACTATTTCTAAGATGTTTATATAGCACTATCTTATCCTGAATGGCGTAATACTTTGATTGAGGAGATGAATGTTTTAGATGACAATGATACTTGGACTCTAATACAATTATCTGTAGATAAAAAGACTATTGAATGTAAATGGGTGTTTGCAGTTAAAGTCAATCCTGATAAAACCATTGCTAGATTAAAAACTCGACTGGTTGCTAAGGAATATGCTCAAACATATGAAGTTGATTATTATGATATTTTTTTTTTTCTGTTACTACTTACTTCTGTTCGATTATTTATTTCTATGGCAGCTACATATATTTGGTCTCTGCATTAGTTAGACATTAAGAATGCATTCCTTCATGGAGATGATCTTTAGAAGAAAGTTTATATGGAGCAACCATCTGGTTTTGTTGCTCAAGGGGAGTATAGAAAAGTGTGTCATCTTCGCAAATCTTTGTATGGCTTGAAACAAAATCCTCAAGCTTGGTTTGAAAAGTTTAGTTAGGCTATTGAAAAGTTTGGCATGAAGAAGAGTAAGTTCGATCATTCTATTTGTTACAAACAGTTTGTAGCTGGTATCATCCTATTAGTTGTATGTTGATGATATTGTTACTATTGAAGTGATACTAATGACATTTCATCTCTCAAATCTTTTCTTCATAGTCAGTTTTATACAAAGGATTTAGGAATACTAAAGTATTTCTTGGGTGTTGAGATGACAAGAAGTAAGAAAGGAATCTTTTTATCTCAAAGGAAGTATCTGCTTGACTTGTTGTTTGAAATAGAAAAATTGGAGGCTAAACCATGCAGCACTCCAATGGTTTCTAATTTGCAGCATACAAAAGATAGTGAATTGTTTGAAAATCCTAGGAGATACAGAAGATTGGTTAAAAGTTAAACTATCACTTATCCAGATATTGCCTATTCAGTTAGTATGGTAAGTTAATATATGTCTTTTCCAACTATCGATCATTGAAGAGCTGTAGAACAAATTTTATGCTACTTAAAAGGAGCTGCTGGAAGAAAAATCTTGTATGACAATTATGGTCATACTATGATTGAATGTTTTTCAAATGCTGATTAGGCAGGATTCAAAGAAAATTGAAGATCTACTTCAGGCTATTGTGTATTTGTTGGAGAAAATTTGGTTTCATAAAAAAGAAAAAAACAAAATGTGGTTTTACGTTTAAGTACAGAATCAGAATATAGAGCTATGGCTAAGTCTGTGTATGAAATAATGGATATATTAGCTCCTTACTGAAGTGGGCTTAAGATTTTAATACTAGTTAAGTTATGGAGTGACAACCAAGCTGCACTTCATATTGCATCTAATCCAATCTTTCATGAACGAACTAAGCATATTGAGATTGATTGTTATTTTGTTCGTGAGAAGATTCAGCAAGGTTTAATTTTTACAGGATATGTGAAAATAGGAGATAAATTGGAAGATATCCTCACAAAGGGTCTAAATAGAGTTTGGATTGATTATCTTTGTAACAAGCTGGGTATGATAAATATTTATACTTTAGCTTAAGAGGGAGTGTTACAGATTATATTTATAGAATAGGAAATAAATATATTTGATTCTGATTTATAGAGATTGTTACAGATTGCATTTCTATAATAGAAAGTAGACTGCATTTCTATAATAAAAATTAAATATATTTGATTCTGATTTATAAGATTTGATGTAATTAGTTTTTCTTCCTAACATAGGATTTATAGCTTGTATATATATCTAAGACATTGATGAATAAAAATACACAGAAATTATTTTTTCTTCCTTTTTTTTAGAGTTCTAGTTGTATTTCAATGCCTTCTCTTTGAAAATGCTTCTCGGTGTTGCATTCCAAAAGCACAACCTTCACAAACTTCTTTTAATTCTTGTATAGATGATAGTCCATCACCATATTCTTTTACTGAAGATTCATCAAGCTTTAAAAATTTAAATGCCCAAGTCTTCTACCTTATAACCATGAGTCACCAACCATATCCATCTTCAAAGCTACATCATTCTTGTAAGAGAAAGTATGAGAAAAACTTCTATTTTTCTCTATCTTGATCTTTGCTACAGTTTGATTTCTTTTATCAAAAATTTTGCAAGAGTTTTCTTCAAAGTGAACTGAGTATTCATGATCTACAAGTTGCTCAATACTTAGCAAGTTTTGCTTTAGTTCTGAAACTAGCAGCACATCACAGATGTATCTTGTTCCCTTCTTTTTTTTCTATGGTAATTATACCTTTTTCTTTTGCTTGAATTAAGGCACCAATATCCATCTTTACTTGATAATTGAAAGTTGAATCAATCTCCATAAAAATTCTTTCATTGTTGATTATATGATTACTACACCTACTATCAAAAAACCAAACATCATGCTTTCGCTCCGTAGCTACTTGACAAGCATAGAACAAATTGGCTTCACCTTTTTGTTTTCAGTAAAATTTGCTTGCTCATTTTTCTTTGAGTAACAATTTTTTTGAACATGATCAAACTTTTCACAATTGCAACATTGGAGCTTTCCTTGCAATCAATAATCTTTCTATATATGGCTTCTTCTTTGATAGATTCTACATTTTTGTTGAGTTAACTCCTCATTAATTTACTTTGTAAAGTTGCTTCTTTCTCTTCCTCTTGAATTGCTTCTACCTCTTCCTCTTGTATGTCTTCCACCTTTTGAAGATTCTTTCTTGAAGTCTTTGTAATAAGGTCTTAAATTAACATTGCGCTTAAATTGAAAAGCACTCCCAATTGATTTTCAGAATGCCTATTCAACCTTTGCTCAAATGCTTTGATTGAACCCATCAACTCTTCAACACTCAAAGATTCAAGATCTTTAGTTTCTTTAATAAGAGCAATAATAGGATCATATTTTATGCAAGCTGATAAGAATTTTTTTAGCAATTCTCTGATTAAAAATAGCATCCTTATATATTTTCATTTGATTCACAACCTCCATGACTCTAGTGAAATAATCCTTCAACAACTCCATTTTATTCATCTTTGAATTTTTAAAATCTCTTTGCAAAGTTTGAAGCCTTACGATTTTTACTTTGGAAGTGCCTCTATACTCCTTTTAAAGAATATCCTAAGCCTCTTGCTTTTATTGAATTGATAATTCTTGAAAAAATTGCATCAGCAACTTCTTATTGAATTAAAACTAGAGCCTTTGCATCTTTCTTTCTTTGATCCTTCAATTATTATTTTTGGGTATTACTCAAAGCATATGTATCCTCCTATTCATCATACCCATCTTTTATATACTCCCAAAGATCATATGATAAAAAAACTATTTTCATCCTCATAAATCAGAAATCATAGTTTTCTCCATCAGAAATAGAAACTTATGATTGTTGAGCACTCACAGTTTGATTGCTTGAACTTGCTATCTCTAAAACTTGAGACTGCTTAGAGGTATCCTCACTCAAGCCTTTCATCGGATACCTTGAGAGCATGGAAAGATTGCTTGGACTAAGTTGGGCTTCAATCTTCTCTGTTTCTCATTTTTCTTTTTTTTTTTCTTCTCAAAAATAAAGCTCGTCAGCTAGGAATGAAAGCAGGATCTTCTTAAATATCGCAAGACTGCAGTCTAGTGTCTCTTTCTTTTATCTTGATCCGTTTGAAATTTTGGTTGAACGCGGAAGAAAAGCACCGCATTACTATAAGAAGAAAGAGATAAGGAAGGGATTTGATTGGTAGAGACTCAATCTCAGTGGAGGAAGATCATCGGCGAGGCTCTAAAACCAAATTCACGGTTGTAGTTTCAGCCTAATAATTTTCTCAAGAAGAAAGGCAAAAAAGTGAAAGATTAGAATACTATTTTTTTTTATTTTTAAATTACTTCTCTATCTAATCATACATTATCCATGCATAGCTAATTACATTTGATTTGACTCAACAAACTACCAGATCAGCTTAATAATAAAATACTAATTGATAATAATAAGGAATTAAATTTTAACAAAATCTGATCCTTCAAATATCAAACCTAAGCATTCTTCAGCTTGAAACCAGTAAGAGGTATACCTAGATAATGACCCAACTTATCCTAGCTTTTTCAGAAGGTTGGAGCTATGGAAATTAGCACATAATTAGACCATTTTTGTAAATTATAGGATTTCAAATTTCCATATGGATAAAAAATAACGAGAGAGTTCTTTTTGTAATTCCCTTCAACTAATTTGGTATTTCTGGCATGTTGCATTTTTGAGGTGGTTTCTCTTTTACTCCACGAGCTTGACCCGTACCCCCCACCTTTCTTCTGGCCTTTTAAGCTTCATGCCGGTGTTCTTCTAACTCTAGAAGTGAACTTTATAGAAATTTGGCACCAACTTTGATGGGTTGACATATGGTCAAGAGCTAATAATAAAACATTCTTCGCCTCCACTTGATCACACCTTGTTGGTCCACACGGCAGTGACCATGAAGATGACACCAGGGCTCTTTTTCGTTCAAGACAAGGTTGCTTCCTTGAACTATTTATGAAGTTATTACTTTTTAATGACTTAGATCTGTCAGGTTTCTACTCCCAGTATATTAAATCATAATAATTCCAGCTGCGTTGGCAGGCGAGACAAAGGAAGAACATCTTGATGAGAGTTTTAGTCACATGCATCATGTAATTCGTGATCTGACAATATTTTTCAAAGAAGAGCTACCGTTTGAGGATTTTTACTACAAGCATACAGCTCTGATCTTTAAGAATAAAGTATATTTAAAAATTTGGAACGAACTCGAAAGTTCAACATTTAGAGAAGCATATGCGTTCAATATTACACATCCAACAGCAACAACAAAGATGGATAAACTGATAACTCGAAACAAGTCCCATGTTTGCCTAAATTTTAAGCACAAGCAGTTCAGGACTTCCATTAGATTTATTCATCCAAGGTGGAGGAGTAGTGAACGAACCTTGCATTTCAAGATCCAGCTTGTGAGGGCTTTCTCTTTTCTGATATCTCATCATCCGTGGTGAACATGAACTTAAACGATGGACTTAGTCTTGCACAGACAGGCTTGTAGATCTTGTCCTCCTCCTCAACTTTTCTTTTCTCCTTCATTCTCCACCATCTCTCCACTTCTTCAGCAGTTCTGTCAGGCAGCCTGCGAGCTATCAGTTCCCACCTGATATTAAAAAGGAAAAAAAAATAAAATATATACGTTTGAAGAACTATATATTAATTAAGAAATGATAAGAGGTCCATATGAATCACTGTTAAGATTTTGTTTGAATCACTTTTCCCCCTTTTTTTGTTGTCATTTCTTTAACTCCTTGAAGGGTTTGAGGATAGCAAAGTGAAAAAAATCAAAAGATCAGTTCTAGTTAGTTACCTATCTCCAAGCAGGTGGTGGAGCCTTCTTATCAGGTCCTCTTCCTCTGGTGTCATGCGAGGCCATGCTTTCTCCCCCCCATGCTTTGCCGAGTCCAGCTCCTGTAGTATTAATTCTCCTGTTATGCCATAAAACCAAAAGCTCACCACATGTTTATGAAGGTTAATTATTTTCCATTCCTTCTGTCAGCAAGAGCAGCAAGTGAAACACAAATGATCAACTACTAGTTGGAGATGTCAAAATTTTATAGAGAGCAGCTCCAGGTCACATACTAAGATTATGCTAGAGAAAGCTGAGAGTCTCTGAAACACTGCTGGTGCCTCGAAGTGGAATTCTAATATCCTAGTTTGGAAGAGAAACCGATATGCAAAAGAACTGAACATGAGTGATGGAGAAAGTTGAAACCTGATCTTCCCATGAAGTGGAAAATAGCAAGTGAAATATGAACACAAGGCTATAAGAATTCTTTTCAAATGAAAAATAATATAATTTATCAGTGCTTTTTTAATGGATGTTTTGCTACCGGAAGAATCTAAAAGTACTGATGATGGTTTAAGCAACTGGGGATGATGAGAAAGGCGAACGAAATCAACAGATCCGCAGATGAAGTACAAAATACTACCACAAGTGCGGTGGGCAAGTCAAGAACTTAGCTTACCTTCTGCTGCGCCAGTACTGAACTCCCTTGCTTCCATCCTCTCTTGCACACCCTCTCTCGATTTTGATACTATATTCGCTCTTTTAACTGTGCCGACCTTCACTTATGCTCCCGATTTTTACCATATTCTTCAGTATCATTATATTAGTTACCATTTTTTCTTACTAATCAAATGCAAGATTAGTTTTAAATATTTTATTTTTTATATTTTTAAAAAAGTTTTAATGCTAACCACTCGTTCGGGCAAAAGCGCGATCCCTCACCGTACGCACTGGTGCACGCATCATGAACAAGTTATTGTTTTCTCTATTAAGTTTTGAATTTCCTGCTGATATCCGTAAGGCACCAACTACCATCTACAGGTACGACTGTACTCTTGCTTCACCGCGATCAATTGATGATTTAAGTAGTGCAAAGGTAGTGTTTAGATGCCTTATTTCAAACTTGAATAAAAATTATTTTATTTTATTTTTTTAAATAGTTAAAAAAAAAAGTAAGTAAACTTCATAGATATTTTTATTTTTCTAAAGCCACCGTATTCTTATTCTGCTATTCCTGAGGACCCATAAAATTGTTATATTCTCACTTACCTTATTCGAAGGATACCGAAGGAAGAAAAAAGTCGAAATAAAATAGTTTTGAATTAGTCGATCTTGCTCCCCAATGCTAGGGTTTAAGGAATGACAATCTCAGCGGCGGGATAGGAGAGGCGAGAACGGTGGCGTTACAATGCTCGTCAACCTTGGCGAGGGCTAGGTCGACGGCCCCATCGATGGAGACCTTGAGGCGGTGGAGGGAGGCGAGGGAATGCTGGGTGGAAAGGTTAAGGGACTAGCACTTGGATCGAAGGTTCTTGGACTTGAGCTGGAGGTTGCGCTCAAGGGAGAAGTGATCGGAGAGCTCCTTCCACAGAAGAGTGCAGCTCGCGATCAGCTCTTACTGCCTCTCCAACTCCTTAAAACTCTCCTGCACAAGAGCTCTTAGGATGGTGGCTATCGCTGAACCCATCCTCGATCTCTTTCTCGCGAAGAGGAAGGGGAGGGGGATGGAGAAACGCAAATGCAAACCCTAAACCTAACCCTCAAGGAGAAAGAGGAAAAAAGGGGAGGAGATTGAGAGGCAAGGCCCAAACAGAAGAAAACGAAGGGGTGCCTAGGTGGAGGGTAAAACATCTCTGAATTAATTTTTTTAGTTTTTTAATTGAATAATTTTGTTTAAATTGAATAATTTCTCATGAACTATGAAGCTGGTTAAATTTTTCATATGAAACAAAATTAAGAGTAAAATTATTGTATGCACATGACAAAGACGCATGATTGAATAAGATAATCGTAAATGATAAAATTCTATCGATGAAATAAACTAATAAATAAAAAAATTCTTCTAGCATTTGTAATTATATTCTTCTAGCTAAATTGATAAACCATTTTTCCTTCACATTTGCTTAAGGGGTATTTTTGGATTTTAAAAAAATCTTCATCTATTTCTAATGAAATACAGGCTTATTCCCACATCATCCAAACACTGTTTGAAATAACACTGCATTAAGTGCATTGAAATAACATGAAATATCATATTTTAATTCAAACAGAAATCTAGAATAACAAAAAAATAAGCTATTCTTAGGAAATTCGTATTCCTATTCCTAGAATAACTTTTTGGCATCCAAATACTACCAAAAGGTACGTAAAGTATGGTTGTTGTTAGATTTTTTTTCCTCTTTTAGATAACAACGTGGGGCTGGTATTTTCTTGAGAAACATTTTTTGATTTTTTTTTGAAAAAAAGTTGTGCATGATGAAATAGGCTTTATTATGTCTAGTTAACAAAATATTTACATAAAAAATAGCCTTTTTTTAATTGAGGATAATTTTATACAAAATATACTAATTGGACTATAATTTCACAAGGATAAAGCTTTTAAGTTTTTTCCTACAATATATCGTTTGAGATCCATTATCATGTTGTTTTATTCACATACTTTCTTTGCCTATATATATGTAATAAAAAATTAAAATAGATAAAATAGATAATTTATCTATTATATTACATAAAATAGATAATTAAAATTTATTTGTCCAATTAGGGAGACATGAGAGGGGAATTAAAAAAAAAATTCAAAGATGGTTTTGATACTTTAGTATTAAAATATTTTTTAGTGAGAATGGAAATAGGGTTAGAAAATAAATCCCACCTCTCTTATGATGTTTATTTTCTTATCTTTTAGCTGGGACTAGAGTTCTAGTTGATTCAAAAAAGTGGCATTGAGAGCTACTTTCTCAATAACGTCTGCTTTGCAAGTCAACTCGGAGATCCTAGATAAACACTCAATTTAGCATGTAAGAGGTAATTTGATTAAAAAAATAGGGATGAAAAGCTTTTTATGCTCATTTTCTTAGGATTGATTCAAAGATGAATAAAAATTATTTGTAGGGTCTACACATATTTTTCTTTTTGGCATCAAAAAAAATATGGTGTAAGAGATGGTATTTATTTTTTCACTCTTTTTGCCTCTCACTAATTTTAGCATTAAAAGATAAAACTATCACTTAATATTTTTTTGACTAAAATATATACTTAATTTTCTTAAACTTTAAGGGGTGCTAGACTCGACCTCTGAGCTATAAAAAATGCAAATGAAAGTTCATTTGTGGTTCAATTTAGCCTTGCAATTAAAGAAATTTTATAGTGCTCTTTCACTTCTAAGGTGGCAAGCCTTTGTGGTGGACCCCAACCTAGTTAATCAAACACAAACCCGATCCCCTTCAACACCTCCATGGAGGACCTATGTCCAGTGTTGGCCCTAACCGAAGGTGGTCAAAAACTTTGCATTGATGTCAAGGTATTGCCGGCCATCCACAGTGCTAGCTGGTCACTATAGGGTGGCAACGGGATCGAGCAACCAAATTACATGACTTTAAAGTATGGGTGCAATGGATTGCAATTTTTGTTTTGATCACTGATAAATAGGAATGCTTTCTAGCTTTAAATTCAAAGATTGTTATAAGGCTAGCGTTCTATTTGTTTTCCTTAGCTTTTCTTTCTCTTTTCATCTCTGAATACCTTCCTTCTCCTTTCTTCTTCTTCTTCTTCTTCTTCTTCTTCTTCTTCTTTCCTTTTCTTTCTCTTTCTTAATACTTTTCTTTTCTTTTCTTTTTTTCTTAAAGGATTTTGTACCCGCTATCTCCCTAGTTGGCTGCAATTATTACATATCTCTTTGTTTCTAGAATTATTGAAAATAAAGGAGAGGTCCATAAGCAAAAAATTAAAAATTAAAAAGAGAAGGAAGTAGAGATATAGCATTCATGGAAACATAGGAGTTTGGCTGTTGTGGCAGTAACCATGTTGCATTTTTCTCTGATCGCACCACAAATCTATCCCTACTTATAAATCAAGAATAAGAATGTTTCTTCTACCCCAATTTATCTACATGCAATATATGTATCTAATTATTTAATCTAATCTTGGAAAGAGGAGAGATGGAAGGGTTATAAGGGCAAAGAACGGGTGAGTTCTAGTAATAGGAAGGCTTAAATTAAGACAATATTCCAACCCCAACATCAATCCATCCTGTTCAGTCGTAAAGGAGAGAAAACAAAGAAGAGGAATTAAATGAGAACTTACCCCATGTCCTTACTGACATAAAGAGTATTGCACTATGCTCGAACAAATCCAAGCACATCTCCATCTCAGAATTCCCATTTGCCCCAAACCAACACTTTCTTTTCTTTGAACTCCTTGCCCTTCTTATACTTGTTGGAGTGCAACATGCTCCCCAACTCCACTCTTCCTTTTAATTGCAGCACTAGAGGCTCTGCATTCTTGTCAGTCGTCAATTTCAGCCATGGCAAAACATACCCTACCACCTCCGACTCATTAACAAAGTCAACATGTTCCAAATTCTTCCTCTAAAACACTATTAGACCACCTAACAACCATCTGATATAGTTGGTATCCATAAAGGTTCCATTCTTAAAGTTACTTTTAACACTGAATCCATAAACAATCTAGCTTTCATAACAACACAAATATTGATAGAATAAAGAGACAATAAATATTTAGTAGAAGGTAAGAAGTAGGGCTTACCAGCACCTTGACAATTTCATAATAAACATTGCATGATCAAATAAATAAAGAAGCTATAGCCTCCTCTGCGAATGAATGTACTAGGTTTCTCGTCATGGCCCTTCACAAGCAAATAGGCTTATCCCAACCCATCATCCCCACTTGACCTATCATAATCAAAGATGCCCTTCTCCTCATCATTTGCAAGCCTTCTAAAAACCATCTCACTCTTGTTTCTCCCATCACCCATTCTGTCCATGAAGGACCCCGACCACTGTATCCAAACACTAGTTGCTAGACCAAGGGGGTTAGGCACGGTCCTTCCTGTTGATGCCTCATTCACCACTACCATTACTGCTTTGATGATTTCAACATCACCATTACACCATCGAATGAGAACTTCACCAGTCCACCTCCAGGTGCATTCCTTTCAATAAACTCTGAATGTAGCTCACATTTTAGTTGCTTTCCTATGCTTGGGCTTATTGAGATCCACATGCAGGCACTACCTTCACAATCTCTAGAAAGCTTGAGTTCTTGCCCTTCTCCATTAGAGCAAAAATAGCAGTCGATCCACTTGAAGAGGTGGAGTTGTTCCTACTAAACCCTAACCCCTTCCCCTTCACAGCTGATCATACTTGGGTTATCTTCTTAGGTTTTCCTACCTTCACTTTCACCTGATTAGGTTTGACTTAAAACTTCAATTCGAAGCTTGACCCTCTTGACCCTAAGTCCGAATGCGAGGCCCGCGATGGTTAACCCTTGATCGATCCATTACCTACTTGGCTTACCCCTAGGCTTTCCATTACTACCTTGGCTAGAGGCTGATCTTCTAAGATCATCGTATCCATTTCCAACATAGAATTATCACCATCCGCATCCAACTTATGCTCTAGGATTGCAAACCTAGAAGGTGACCCAATTAGCTCCCCTTCCATTGATTGTCCTTCTATCACAACATGTTTTTCTTTCAAAATAACATTTGAAATTTGAACATCTTTCTCCATATATTCCAAAACTAACACCACATTACTACCTTTGCCGCCTATGATTTTGATCAAAAAAGCTGGTGGTACTTGACTCGGATGGCTCTCATCCCTCAAGTTTGACCGTAAGTTACGAGTTAACTCACTATAAGATTACTCTTTACAAACTCTCCAACATCATCTAAGGGTTAGAGTAATCAACCAAAAAATTGGACTTACTGTAGCATGATTCCATGCATCACCTTTGACCCCAGGATTTTCAATTTCTACGACTGTAGCAACATGTGAAGCCACCTCAAACTTACAATAGGTTATGAGATGGCCAATCCTCCCATATGCATAACAGAATATAGGGATTCATAAAATAAACTTTATGATAGAGGTTCTTCGCTAGCCCCTCTCAAAAGATCCACTCCTAGCATAAGAGGGTCCTCAATATTGATAGCTATACAAACCTTTGCAAAGTTCCAAAGGCGTACACTTTCGGTCCAATTATATAGCCGCAAATGTGTCCCTTCCACAATAGCAATCTTCAAAATTTTCTCCTTTATCCAAAACTCAATAAAGAATTCCTTCATTTTCGAGCAAATGGTAGCCTTCTAAATAGAAGGCTTTAAAGCCTTAAAATTTGGCCTCCAAGGTTTTAAAGAAAAAACATAACCTTCAACAATCAAGAGCCCTTTGGTTAAAACTTTAGATAGGCCTCTTCATTCTAAAAATAGAATATATATAATAGTCTAAGATGATAAGAAAAGCCTCAAAATCTTCTATCAATTTCCATCGAAACCTCAAGGCATTAGTGATATACTCCAGACTAAATCTTCTACCTAAAATCCTTCTAATAAGTGCTAATTTCCATTTAGATCGGGCTTCCTATAAATCTTTGTTATCAATCTGCATAGCTTTCTTAGAATAAGATCTAAATTTCTCAATCTTTGCATCTATGACTTAGCATATTCCAAAAGAAAGAAGCTAATTGCCTTGCTATCAACGCCCATAACTAGGAATCATCCTTCTTAGGTTGCTTTATTAGAGGAGGGACCACCTCCTCTCTTTCCATCGCTTTCATTACAAATAAGTATAATATTATACGAGGATCCCTATTGGAGATAGCAATATTTTTCTGTGATTCTTTATTTTTATTTTTGTTTTTATGAATAATAAATCTTTGTAGTTAAAAGCTATAAAGGTTTTACGGGCAAGTTAAAAAGCATATAAAAATTGAAACATGATTGTCCAACTTAGCTTTTTTTTTTTTTTCTTTCATTCTCTAGAAATAAAGTGAAAGAAAAACAAAAGTAATATTAAACAAATCTAGAATAAATTATTTACATAGAATTGCCTTCAGCTCCATAATAGTTTTGATGCACCTCAATTTTACGGTTTGTTCTTTTTCTCTTGATAAGAATAGGGAGGGAGCTCCCCTATTTATTAAATAAAATATCTACAAAGTCTACAATAAAATACAAAGGGGAGGAATCAAATTTACAAGATGTGAGGGTTAGGATACAATGAGGTTACTAAGTTTTTGATGGGCCTCATGGTTAGGTTTTTGAAGGGCCTCATGGGTACGAATTTTGTTGGCAGTGAGGCTCTGGATTGAAAAGAGAATAGTATTTATATGCTATAGATTGAAATGAGATGGAAGAGGAAGCAGTGTTTGAGAACATCCTTGAGTTTCACTCTCTCTAGATTTACCATCAACATGAGAGTATGAGTTGGTCCTATGCTGGTCTAATGGAGGGATGGATACATCTTTTTCTCTAGAAGGATTATATAAGTTGGAGATCTTAAGGCAAGGAGGAGATTTGGACCTTATTAGCAATGAAGAGCCAAAATCAAAGCGTCATAATCCACTCAAGCGGTAGGTGATAAATAAATTCTGGTGACAATCCACAAAGAGGGCACCCAGAGCTAATTGCCCAATCTTGTTTTGCTAATTTATCCCCCGTTTGAAGTCAATCTTTTAGGCAGTGTTTGATATGGGGGATAAGGAAGGATATCCCCTGGATATCCCTCCTTATTCCCAAATGCTATAGCTAGAAGGGATAGATCTGAAAAAATTTAACCAAAGAAGATAACCCATGGTTAACCATGGGTTATCCCCTGAACTTATTCCCTAGGGAACCCAGGAACAACTAAAGTTATCTCTTGATGACATACTTATAATTTTAAAAAAATGCTTATTCCCTCAGCTATCCTCTGGATAAATGTTACCCCGTATATTTATCCAAGGATAGCTTTTGGGCTATCAAACACTACCTTAGAGCAAGCCAGGCAAAAATTTTTATTTTCTCAAGAACAATGACTTTCTAAATGGCTTTGTGGAAGGGCAGTGCACAAAATAAATATCGTTTTTTTAGGCTCACTAGATCGAAAGATCTTTCGAATCCATAGGCTAAATAAATAGAATACAAGAAGGATTGCAGCTCACTCCATCAAGAATCTTGAAAGTTAGTAAACGGTCTTAGGAATTTCATTGACCATATACATCTAGTGTTGTTCCAACAAGAAGAAATCGAGTATTTTCTCTACTATGGTCTTTAAAAAGATCTGGGAAGAGAAGACAAAGCAAAACATCCCTAATCCAAGGATCTTTGAAGGAGGTATAGTTATTGAATCCACTTAAGTCTTTGGAAAAATTTTTCCACCCAAAGAAAGGGAAAATAGAAGATTTCATAGACATTAAGGTAAATTTTCTCTTAGAATAGTGCACTTTATTAATAAGAACTTTCCAAAGAGTTGAAGCCTTGGGAAAGATTAATTTCTAGATCTATTTAGCGAGTAAGGCCTTGTTGAAGATTTGAAGATCTTTATTGCCAAAACCTTCCTCTTTTTTTGGACTTACAAATTACATTCCATTAGCTAATTTGCATCCTCTTCACAAGAAGGTTCTTTTGGGACTATCAAACCTTAAGCGAACCCACTTTGGAAGTTTGAAGGTCGACATATAATAAGAAAAAAGGATGGGTAGAATAACAATAATATAGATAAGATGGCTTCCAAAAGATAAGCATATATCTTTTCGAGAAGTAAGTTTAGCTTGAATTCAATCTAAATGAGGAAGCCAAGCTTGTTTAAGAAAAGTTCTATTGCTTAGAGGAAGACCAAGATAGATGAACGAGAAGGATTCTTTTTTACAATTTAGAATGGTAGCAAACCCATCTTCGTCTTTACTACTAATGTTGAGGCTGATGATAGTACTTCTGAAGAAATTAACTTAAGACCTAAAGAAGCTTCAAAACTAAGAAGGATGGCTTTCAATGATAGAAGGGAGGAATGAGAGGCTATATAGAAGATAAGCATATCATCTACAAAGTGGAAGCTAGGCAGATATCCGAAGCAAATGTGCTTTTCCAATCCTTTTTTTTTTGGGTACAAACGGGTGATCAAACTGTTCTTGGTTGAGTCAAGCCTAATTTATTATAATACAAAATTTGGAAGAACATAGGCAGGTACGGATCACCAAGTATCCAATTCCAATCCTTTCAATCATACCCAATCTAGGGATCTTATTAGAATCCTGGAGAAAACATTAGTAGCTAAAATGAAATGGGAGAAAGAGATGGGGTCTCCTTGATGCAATCCTTTTTGGGTTTTATGCATCTTCTAGGATTTCTATTTAGAAGAGGGACAATAGTGGCACTGGAAAAAAAAAAGATTTAATCCACCCATCCATCTTGGTTTTTGTGCCATCATGGTCTCTGATCATGGTCTCCTCGTTTGGTATCTAATATAAATAGAGTTTTTTTTTTTTTTTTTCTGAAGGGGATACAATATAGCTTGACAAATGTTGAGAAGGTGCCCATAAACTTGTCTATCAAGGAGAAGATAATAGCGTTTCAACCAATTAAGATACCTACCTCCTATAGAGCCAATTGCTTCATGAAGATTTAGTCTATAATTTAGTTTCTTCCAATGGACTTCAAAATTCTAATAGAGGGCAAAGGAGGGGCAGAAGTAGCTTTAGTAATAAGAGTACCATCAATTGGATAAAGATCTTTTGCAACTGCAAGGGATTTGGCCACACAAGAAGAAGAAGGCACATGAAAAGAAGGGGCAACAGGAGGAGGGAGGCCAAGGGAGAGAGGGCCACTCTCTTCTTCATCAAAGGAAGGTGGGGGAGGAAGAGCCAAATGTGTACTTTGTCGGAGGCTGAGCCAATTTTTAGGCTATGTTTGGATCTTTGGAGGGGAAGGAAGATGAGAGTAAAAAGAAGTAATGGCGTGGAAGAGGAAGGAAGGGAAAGAAAGGGTTGTTCTCTTTCTTTTGTTTGCAAAACATGGAAGGGAAAGAAAGGGTAATATCAATTATCTTGTTTGGATAGAGAAAAAAGAAAAGAAGGGAAACAATTATGTGATAATTATATCCTCCATAATAAAGAATGAACCGTGGGAATGAAAGAATAAAGAATAAAAAATAAAGAAATATTTTGATCTTCCACAAAAGTATGACTTAAACTTTTTTCCCTCCCTTAGCTTACCCTTCGATTTGGGGGTTAACAAATTTACCCTCGCTGGGGAAGAAAGGAGGTGAACCGGTTACTCTCATTCTCTTCTTCCTTTTTTTCATCCTCCTTCCAAACAAGGTAACTTACGATCTTTCTTCTTCTTTTTCTTTTCCTTCCCTCCATTCCCTCTCATCCAAACGGGCCCTTAGTTGGAGAGGGGGGGGGGGAGGGAGAAGCTTGCCAGTGATCCATTTAGTTTGATTAGGGGCTAGCGGTTTAGCTAGATCACATTGAGAGACCGTCCCAGGGTGCAATTGAGCAAACCAGGGCTTAGCACAAAGGCCGATTTCAAGGAGATCGAGACTAGAGAGTTCCAGGGGTGCTACAAGCCTGAAGAGAAAGAAGCTTGGTCGGGGCAGAAGCTGGTCAAGCCATCTTAAGGGAGTAAGAGCCAAGGGACAAGAGACTAAATATTTCTCAATACTTCTTGTTAGTATGCAACTTTTTAACAAATTTTGAGCAAAGCTCAACAAAATTCACTAGGATAAGAAAACAAAGGAGAAATATAGGACCGTTGACATGCAACTTGATTTACAAGATTTCACATATTAAGTCTTTGGTCACACCAAATAAATCTCATCACAGCAAAGAACCTTGCGCATAAAGGGACAAAATCCTTGCTTCCATCGAATGGTCGTTGCTATCACACAATGGGTCAACGTGTCTCGTGAGATCACCAAAACTGTATACCAATTGTATACCTTTTTATTTCACTTGTTGGCATCCAGTTGCAACCTCTTGTAGGTTGTTACACTAGCACAATTTGCCACACATCAATCATTTTGTGCTAAACTTCACTCAGCATGTATCAAAACCATGAACCATAATTGACCCTGCCAAGGTACTTGTTTCACGGAATCATTTTTCACTCCTTGTTTCCATGGTGCCATCGTTGATCTATTGCACAAGCTATTATTAGGTAGTGAGGCATTTGGTACATGATGATCTACCAAAGATCCCTAACGATTTTATTGAAGATAATAGTATTACTATATTTAGTTGCACCCCATAATCCTCTACGACAATAATGCTGAATCATTCTTACCTCAAGGATCACCATATAATCTTAGTGATTTTAAATCCACCATTGAGGATGAATATTCAAGGTTAATTTGTATAATGATCTTGAGTTGAGATTTAGGAGCCAAAATACCTCTCATTTATAGGAATTAGGATGTTCAATAAAAAGTGGCCTTCATCATGCATTGCTTTATGATCAATAATATTGTAAGATGACATAATGAAAACACAATAATATTATGTTATAATATTATATATTTATAATAATATTATTATTATACTTTCATAATATAAATAATATATAATATAATATAATATTATAAAAATTTATTATATCATAATGTCATAACTAATAGTTTTATCGATTATAATACAATAATATTAATAATATAACATTATATTATATATTTTTTCCAAATTTTTATAATATAGTGCAATTTATTATTAATGTATTGTATTGAATAATACTAAAACTTATTCCAAGAATTGCAATAAATAATATGAAATAATAATAAAGTATTCTGTTGTTACAAAATATACTAAGAATAGTTTTGATATTTTATAGTTAGCATCCTAAATTTTCATGATATACCAATTATACTTACCAAATGATCTTTAATCACGAAGACAAAGCTTATCAAATATAGTGACCATAGATTATCAAAGATCAGATTATTTCGGAATATCGATCACTAATGACCTAGGATCACTCAAATGAAATCACTTGATTTGCCAAATGCCTCCTAGACAGATTAGACAAATTATAGCATTATTGTTTTAAATTATATAAAATAGTTTAATTTCTTAAATTTCAATTCCTATAATTACCCTAACTATTTGTCTCTCTCTCTCTCTCTCTCTCTCTCTCTCTCTCTCTCTCTAAGTTCTTAGCATCGGCCAGAAATGTAGCTATTTTTATATGATAAGAACAATATATACTTAAATGATCTTAAGAGAGATTTAATGATATCTAATGATTCTAATCTAATTTTTTATTTCAAATATATTTTATATCTAAACTATTTGATTATATAAAGAGAGAGAAAGAAAGGAGGGGTAGATTGACTACCTTTTAATATAGTCAAGTTTATATTTGATCATCTTTCTCACTTTTAAATCCACATAAATTTAAAGCTATCTCACTTTTTCTACTTTTTTAATCTTTAAAATCCATGAAGTATATGAATCTAAAGGTGAAAAAGATAATCGAATCTAAAATTGATTACATTTGATTGTAGCTATATATATATATATATATATATATATATATATATATATATATATATATATATATATATATAAAGATAGATTTAATTATATTTAAATATAATTAAATTTAAAATTAGATCATCTTTTTTTATTCTTAAATCTATACAAATTTTAGAATTATTTTTTTTTTATTTTAAAAATTTGTAAATTATATGGATTAAAGAATTAAAAAATAATTGAATTCAGAATTGACTATTTTGTTGTAGCCAATCAGAATTGTACGAATGCATGCTGATATGTTTATTACAAAAATTCAGAAAATGAGTTCTATTTATTTATTTATTGAGAGATTATGATTTTTTTTTTTTTCAACCTTTAATCGTAACACGTGCTAGACGCAAGTGCAGGAGAAGAGCGCAGAGGATCACAAGAAGCCAACGGAAGTTGAGTACTTGACTGGTTTTTTCTGCTTTCCAGCGCAACAAATGCGTATTCCCACGTGAGACACCATGTGGACTGATGTGGACCCTCGTCCCTTCGCACGATCTCACTGGATCGGCGGCTTCCCAGTTCCCAAATCCTTTCACCGAACTTTTTTTTAGAAAGATATATACTTTTGATCCTCCAACTCTCTGACAAATTTCATAGTTTAGATCATTATATTTAAAAATATTACACTCATGGTATCTATCCCATATATTAAAACTAATAAAATAGCTATATATAAATAAGTAACCATCGACATGTTCATAAAAGGATGACGTATTAATTATTTTATAAATTTTAAAAATTCAATGTAACAAAATTAAAAATAAACTTTTAGTGAAAGCGCATCAAAAGCATATTTTAGCCAAAAGAAAG
Source organism: Calamus simplicifolius (assembly GCA_900491605.1). Lineage (NCBI taxonomy): Eukaryota > Viridiplantae > Streptophyta > Magnoliopsida > Arecales > Arecaceae > Calamus > Calamus simplicifolius. The sequence continues at coordinate 976,866 of UESW01004251.1, forward strand.
ACCATCACCTCCAACTGAGCCATCAGCATAAGAATCAAGTTGAGAGACCATCACCTCCAACTGAGCCATCAGCATAAGAATCAAGTTGGCCAATGTCTTTGCGGTCGCATGGTTCCATACTCCTAAGATAAAAAGTTTTTGTACATTACTCTCGATGCAGTATAACCCAAAAGATTTATTCATGGATTTTATATCATTAATGCACGAATAAATTATCATACGGATGTAAATCATGCTGCATCAAAGCAGTATACAAAAAAACTTTTTCCTCCCAAGATTGGATACAAAAACTTTGATTCTCTGATATGAATAGGATCACCATCAGGAAAAACTTTGATAATTGAACTATGCTTCACCAAAGATAAGGTGTGCTTGCCACCACTCCAAGTCAATTAGAGACCTCATCAGCGAGGGATAAATCCACTCAGCTTAGCTAGACGCACCTTATGACTAGGGGTGCAACTTGGGCCGAGTTCAATCTGAACCCGGCCTGCCGAACCCGATTTACAGCAGTGTTTAAACTTATGTTTGCTCAATCAGAACTCGAAAGACCCAGATTTAACCTGATCCGATTTGCAATTGATCCGGGTTAGGGTTGACCGCAACCCGAACCCGAAATAATCTGAACCCAAGGGTTACCCAATGGGGGTAGCTTATCGGCACCAGATTTTTGGGGACGTTGAAGGCATCAATCGGATCGGACGAGATGACCAACTTGAGAGCGAGAAGGACAAGGCCATTGGTCGTAGGTGAGAAAAAGGATAAACATAAAGGTGGATCATCCGCATATTTTGGCTCGGACGAGATGACCAACTTGAGGGCGAGGAGGACAAGGCCATCGGTCGTAGGCGAGAAAAAGGACAAACATAAAGGTGATCATCCGCACATTTCGTTTCACTTCACGCCTCCTTTTCTTTGTTTACGATACCTTCTCATCTTCTTTGTTTCAGATAAGACTTTCTTTTTTTTAATACAATATTAAAGCTCCGAATCCAACTTATGCATTCGGCAAGGAATTTTATTTTTCATCTTTGGGATCCATAATTCGATGTTTATTTATTTTAAAAAAAGTATTTTTTTTCTCATCAACCCGAATTCCAACCCGAAACTCAACCCGAACCCAATTTTTAAAAATAAGGTTAGGATTGAGGTTTTACAAATAGGGTTAGGATTGATATTTTACAAATAGGGTTAGGGTTAAAAGAAAATACGAGTTTCATGAGCCCGAGTTACACCCCTACTTATGACCTCCTTTAATCGCACGAACTGGTATAACGCAACAAGTAAACTTCCCAGCCTCAACATAACCTTTCAGCAATCTTGGATTGATTGTGATACGATCGTCTTTTAAGTCATGAAAATATCAAATTGGCATGGCATTCCAACGAGGCATTCAGATATGTTTGTAGTCCAATAATCCATGTTGTAAAAAGTGATGGATGATGCCTGTGGTTCGGGTCACAAAAACGAAAATTTTTTTGCTCCATTAAAACGTTATAATTAACGAAACAAAAAAAAATATTTTATTAAACCTTTTTAAAAAATAATAGTAAAAAGTTTTAACTACGATATCCAATGATTGCATGAAAAAAGAAAGCAAAAAAGATTCAAACATCTTTTACTAAATTTTTTAATATATATTTTTATTTATTTTAAAATTTTAATATATTAATATATAATTTAAATATATTATATTAAAACTAACAAAAAATAAGGATGAGGCAACAGAGATTTCTCACTGAAAATAACAGCATCCATCCCTGCAACTTGATTCAAACTCCATCAATAACACGGTTTGGAGTCAGAGTACCTGAAAACGAACCCCAGTTGTATTTTATCTGCAGATCATTTTCACAAATAGCTTACTCATGCACATGCTTTGCCAACACCTTTGATTAACAGACATAGTTACATAATAACCATAGCAGCATTGATGATTTCATCCAGTTAACTGCAACAGGAACCATTGCAAACATATGGTCAAAAAGGGTGAAAAAAAAGCCTCCTGTGCCAATAATTTATCTGAAATAAGACAAGTCTATATAACATGCATAAACTTTTAGATGCAGAGGCCTGCTGCATAACTTGAGAGAGTGCTGAACGGAGATGGAGCAAATCAGGCCTGCTTTCTGCTGACCACTACAGTACAGAGTAGAGGTTTCTTCAGCACATCTGGTCTCACCAACTCATTGAAAGCCCACCACAGGCCATGGGGTCACACCAGCAGCTGGGAGTGAAGCTCTCATGATGGGAACACGCCTCACCACTGAGAATGCTTCATTAAGACGTGCGGCATGGATCTTGAACTGGGTTGCCTTCTGCAAAATTTAACACTCATCAGAGGAACGCATCATTCAGGAGACCAACTACTGGACCAAACAGTGGACTTCCGATCGTTTTCTATGAGACTTTCTTGTAGCGAAACACCAATGTATGCATATATCATAAAGCAGACAATTTTTTTTTTTTTTTTATCAGCAGCGCATGAGTTGCAGTACAGTGACAGAAAGCAGACCAACAAGGTGATGCTATGTGGCATTGTTCCCTATATTTTCTAATTTCATAAATAAAAAAATGTATTTTTTTAATTTTTTTTAGAAATATAGACATGTTTGTCAGAGTTAATTATTTTTTAAATGTAAACATAGTGATGGTTGCAACAATGGCAGAGGTGCTGTGGTGGTGGTGGTTTTTCAATTTTCTTTTGGAGGGCGGTGGTGGTAGGGGCAATGATGTGGCAAAGGTGATGGTGGCCGCAGCTATAGCAATGGTTGCATTGGTAGAGGTGATTGTGGTGCCGAAGGTGGTGGCGCAATGAAAATAGAGGTAATCACAAGGGCAATGGCAATGACTGGTAAAAGTGATGGTGATGGTGGTGATGGTGCTACAAGCAATGGTCTAATATGAATTTCTTATTTTTGAAAATATTAAAGCAAGGATTTTTTTTTTTTTTAATAAAAGTGCATTTAAAAATAAAAATAGAAACAATTACAAAGACATGTCTCTCGTCTTAGATTATATGTTTCTTTTTTAAAATTAAAAACCAATAAATAAAAGTGAAGCCAAACAAGTCCTAAGTTATACATAGGACAAAACATCCAAGGACACCAACTTGTGAAGCAAAATCACACTAGGAAGTGGATACTCTCGGCCCCATTTTTATTTTCACAAATCTAATAGATTTAAGCACACACCAGTGCAAATGAATTTTAATTTCAACACACAACGGTGTAAGTCGGCTTTAGTTTCAAGAAAGTTTGCACAAAAGCCTTCTATGGTTCATGTAAAATAATCAAAGTGTCAAAGCATGAAGCTGAAAACGATGCTCCAACAATTTCTGCTTACAATTCAAAGTGCAGGCGCACATGTAGAATACAAAAGCAACGACTTAGAAACATGACTTGGATGGAAGTTTTGTCTAAATGATGTTTTCCATGTGGATCACCCAGATCTCTAGTCCTGCATAGCAGGATAAAGTATTCATGCTAAGGGCGAAATAGTAGGAAAATTCTTCTAAAAAGCCAATTTGTTCTTCATTCCTTCATCATTCTTCAGTCTTGCACCCAAACAGACAAATACACAAGTTTGGGATTTATTGGCACTCAATTATTTTTTTAAAAAAAAATCATAAACAAGAAATCAATCAATGGCCATTTTTTGATTTGTTTTACCCCCTTTCATCTTGTCCAACTTCCAGTCAGCCAATCACAAAATAATATAACCTCTCTGACCTCATCCTGTCTCAATACTCGATTCTACTTCAAGTCCTCACTAGTTTTTCAGTAAAACTAGTAATTAAACTCTTCCATAATAAATTCCTTCTTTCTTTCTATTTCCACTTCTGTGTGGGTGTGTCTGAGTTAGGACCTAGACAATGTCCCTCCTGAATATATGGTATAATTCTTATTTGATATTTTTTATAGAACTCCTGCATATATATATTTTTTTTTTTTTCACATGCATCATTTTCTTTTGTTCCTAAAATTTGGTGTGCACTGCTTGTAACTAAATACTGTATGCGGCCTTGCCAAGATTTCGTGCAATCCCCCTCTTCTGTGATCTCAGTGTCACACATCAGTTCACATGCATATTGTTCATCATCTGCCAACACGATACTATGTATCCAAAAGTTCTTTATGCTTCCAAACTTTGTTACTTGTTTTCTAAGTTAATCAAATTTAACTAATGTCAATGTGCACACTAAATGTGGGAAAGAAAAAAATAGATGAGTAGCCTAAGTGATAATGTAATAAACAATAATTATCTAGATGGCAGTTTTAATGTTTACTAAGAATAGACACACAATAAAAAAAGCAAAAAGATTTTGCACTAACAATATGATTCCATCGCTATTTCCAGCACTTTAGTTAATAGTATTTACTAAATCAGGAAAACATTGGAAGAACAAGGTAGAAATTGGAAGAACAAATGGCAGGACAAAGGCACAAAGTCTATATTTAGCCATTCTTGTTATCACTCATCATGTTCCACAACAATCCCAACATGGAAAACAGTTATCATAAACATTTCTATTAGAATGAGTATGAATATCGAAATACTATGGCCATATAAAAATATAAGATAAGAAGAAGCAGCAAAAGAAATGCATAGGTCTCCAAAAGTTAAAAGTCCCCCACCTACTCATAATTAGAATTTTTAATTAAATAAATAATTAAGGTATTTAAAAATATGAATTTTTTAAATATTTATTATATTTAAATATTTATTGTATTTTTATATTTATTATCTACCAAAAAATACAACCATTATGAATATTTTTATTATATCTAATTTTTTTTTTATTTGAAATAGATTAAAAATACTGGCCAAATATGTGCTTCGACATACAGCCTGAGAACCAATAGATTTGGAACAGCAATGTTATTAGAGACTAGCAAGGAATATACCAGAAAGAAAACTAGTTTTGGCATAACAACAAAGTTATGCTGTCTTCCCCGCTATGCATTTTAATTAGAGGGTGTATTGTTATGGACTATTTTTTACATTATTTGCCTAAATGGTATCACTTGACAGCCTCCTACCAACTTACTCAGCCTCAATAACAATTAGAGAGACATCATGTTCTAAGTATATGCCCCCCCCCCCCCTAGTAAATCCTTCTACCCATTTCGGTTGGAACACAAGGGTTATGGCTTTTTGCCATATCCACTCGAATACCCAACAATCTATGTTGAACGATTTGAAGGACCTTTTAAAAAAGGAAAAAGTTAGACTGTCTAGACACATGATAACTAATGTAATATATAAATCCCAAATTTAAGGCAGTGAGCTGACTAACTAAATTTCAACAGAATTAATCTACATGATTTAAATCTTAACATTCAAGATATATGGGGAAAAAAAGAGACCATAAAATCTGTTTAATGTGATTCATATAGAAATCAGAAGGGATGAAGGATATGCATCTAAACATGCATGTACTACATGGTTTGTCCAAAGATAGTTCATTATATGTTGACTCATTTGTTTTTATTTTGTGGAGATGTGATACCAGAGTACGGTCAATTAAGATGCAAATCTGGATAAAGATCAGGTGCACAAACATGCTAGAGAAAAACAAATCGTCTAGATCACCTGCAGATCCACAACTTGCCTCTTGCAACTTCCTAGCTAAACAGGTTCTTACAAATTATTAATTGCAAGGTCCATTATATTCAAGAAGAACCTACATATGGTGAAACTGAAGGTAAGATTATTATAATCTGAATCTCTCATGTCTCGGCTGTGAAGGAGTCCGCACTCCTCCCTCCTCTTAAGAGATTCTTTTTTTGAAGTAATGCAACTTGATATATGATAAGATCTACAGAAGATGCTCAGATCTAAAACTATTTTAGACCTGTGCTAATGTTTCAAATGTCAATTCTGCATCAGAACTGATGTTACAAGATTACAGTGGAAAATGAAAATCTTTTGAGATGGTTATCATACAAAGAGTTACACCCCTTCAGTCACCTGTATCAGATTTAAGTCTGATGGAACTTGAATATATATGTGGTCCTTGCTCCATATCAGATTTCTCCATCAATTAATCTTCATCCCATTAAGGCTATTATCTAATAGCCACTAATAATTAGTTCATCTAGCTTTCTGTGGAGGATTTTATTAATAAGAAAAGATCACTTTATTTGAACATATCTTTTGCAGTCATGAGGCATAAATTTGATCAGAATTCAACTTTGTCTAGTAAAATTGCCTGCTTGATATTGATATGTAAAAAGGGTCATTATCCTCAATTATATGACTTAGTCATATAGATGCATAATTAGCTAGACTGTTATTCTAGAAACAGCAGCTTTAGTTGTGAGTTGGATGATAGATAATAGTTCTTTGACTTGGATTCATTTTATGAATTCCTTTTCATGTAAATACTTTCTCACTATTTACACAGTTGTCAAGTTTTTTTTTAAACCTCCCATAAAGTGAGTGTATGCCAAATCTTTTATTCATAAAGCTTCTCAAGGCTTTCGTGGTTCTTCCTTCTAACCTGTAGAATTCTCAGGTGTAATTGCTTGCATATATTTGCATTCATAATGCATACAGACACATAGTCTGTGATATGCAAATTGTCAACCAAGTATAAATCAAGAAATAAATGCATACAAACACATACATACATACATACATAAATGAGAAGGCTCAATAAAACAAGAAACATCATGATGAGATACATTTAAAGGATAACCATGCTAGACCAAAAGAACATACTAGAGAACTTAGCCTGTCCTCATTTCCTGATAATAGTATTGATACCTTAAATTTATCCCTTGCTAATGATTCATTGACCAACATCTATCTGGCATCCCCAAAATATTTAATGCAGAAATGTCCTTTATTTCAGATTCAATGTTTTCCATGCACACCAAAGGCTCCAATGATATAGAAAGGACCAGTACACCATGTAACATTGGGATGATAAAAAAATGACCTTATTCACACTCTTAAAAGGAATTATAAATGAACCTCTAATGTACACCTGCAACATCTAAGGCATGCAAGTAGGTCCAACAGGAGACTAGTAGAGATCTAGCATGAGGTGTTCACAGTTTCCCATCAACATTCAGTCAAAGTATGGGCCAACGAACCAAAGCTACAACTTAATCCAAGATGTCAAAAATCAAAAGAGAAGACTGATAAGACAGTAAAAGTCTGAATTGGTTTCCATCTCTTTTGGCACAAATGCACCTTAAGTGACTATACTGAGAAACATCCTAGGTCCTTCTCCATACACATGAATTCCCTTACCATGGTGTAGCTCCTCCAAATAAACAAAAAGTTGCATCACTTTGATGATAGCTAAAAAACAAGAAGTTGCATCACTTTGACGATAGTTAAAACAGCGTACAAACTTAATTATGATGAACTGCTATTAAAAGAAAGCTACCAATGTGATTGAGAAAACATTTTTCCCCAGATCATCCATGCAGCCACAATTTGAAACAAGATCCATTTCAACTTGAAATAAATAACTTTTATGTACCAAGGTGATGACCAGTAGTTTACTACGAAAAAGATAGCATTCCTGCTAAGATTTAGTAATGTCTGGCTGATCTGTCATTGAGCTATCATGTAGCTGTACTATTAAAAAAATGAAAGGAGGCATTCATTACACAAGACATTCTAGTGCTTACATAGATGAAGTATTGCCTCTACCATGAAGGATCCTGACCATAAACAAATGAACATGGCCTCTACGGCCACTGCCCATACGAAACTTGTGTGTCATGTGAGACAGCAGCTGGCATATGCTGTATTTTTGGCACACGGATGTGTGAACATTAATTTCAAGTTTATTAGCTAAGCAAAATTTTAAAAGTCATTATTAGGAAATTTCCAGCAAACACAGTAAATAAAATTGACGTGCAAATTTCCAGCAATATCAGAAATAAAATTAAAAAAAAAAAAAATTCATGAGGACAAATTTCATCAATTAATATTTTTAAACGATTTCCAGGAAAAGTGATAAGAACAGCATATTGTTGGCTCAAAACTTTCAGTATCTTAATCTCATTTAGAAAATCGCATGCAAATTATAATTTTACCGAGAATCAACAACCAAAAAAGAAGAAGAAGAAGAAGAAGAACAGTTTTTCGTGATAAATTAAAGAGAGCAAATAATCAATCTGATATAATAAAGCATATAGATAAGTAATTCACTCACCTTGTCGTCAATGCTGACCTTGAGTGGAATGCTTCGGCTCTTGTGCTTCATCTCATACAATCTCCTTCCCAGGATCACAAACCCCAAAATCGCAGCAGCTATCGAGATCGACCAAACCGGTTTAGCTCTAAAAACATAGAATTTTAGGAGGTCCAGCGGCAGCTTCCACCATACGATCGGCTTCTTCACTTCTCCATTAATCGAGACATTTTCCGAACCGACTCTCTTCTCCACCGTCTCCGCCGATGCATCAGATTCCATTTCGCCGGGCTTCTCCTTGCTCATCTCACCTTCTCCAATCTCCCCAATCCCCCCAAAGCTCGCATCTTGCTTAGCCTCCTCCCCATCGGAACTCTGATGCCCATGTTCGATCCCTTCAAACCCCAATACAAACCTCGAGTCCCCCGCAAGGCCAAGCTCCCCCTTTTCGCTATCAAGCTGCGACCTTGGGCCATCCGAGGACTCATCCGACCAAAAACCGCCAAAATCTCTCTTGCCAAGTTGGTTCTTTTCCGTCATCGCAATGGAGTCGGATTCGGGGTCGACCCAGCTAGGGTTATCGGAGTCGGCGAGGCCCTCCTCGTCGCTGTTCCCTCCTGGCAAGGCGGCCCTTTTCGGGTACCGCACGTCAGAGTCCAGGGCGAAGTAGTCGGACTTGATGGCCCCGCCCTCGTCGGAGTCGGCCTCCATGTCCCCGAAAGGCTTCAAATTTTCGGCGGCGGCGGCCACATCGGAGGTCTGGAGGAGCTCCCAGTCCTGAAAGTCGACGGGCTCTTCCATGGCGACCGATGAGAAGATCAGGAAGAAGCACAGGACTCGACCCTGCAGAAGAAAGAAGATAATTTGGCGTTATAGATCTGAAGCCTGAGAGCGCAAAGGAGAACGGAAAGAGTAAAGGGACCGTCTTTGAGGCTCCGAGTCCAGAGTAATGAAAAGGGGAGGGAGCCTGGACTTTTATCTGCAATATAGCGCGAGATGGATACGATTTGATACCGAGGGCTGTGGTTCATGAGAATTCCGTTGGCTTGTTTGGCATGCAAAATCTATGGTTTTGTCGGGTTTTGTTTTGTTTAACTTGGTTTCGTCCGATGGAGGAGAGATTTTGGCTGCGGGATCTTGCGAATTTAACGATGGTTTGAGGTTGATGGATGCCAACTTTGCTCGGTTTTCAATTATTGGAGTCTCTTTGCGCTTGAGTCACGCCTGCAAGCAAATCTTTTCAGAGACTCAGAGGGTTTTTTTTTCTCTCTCTCTCTCCCTTTTTTTTTCTGTTTTGTTTTTTGTGGGAGGTGGTGGTCTGTGGTTGGTTTGAAACGAGGGGCTGAGGCTGAGAGATTGGTGGAGGGTCGCTGGCTGCCAGTCTTTCTTTTCTTTTCTTTTTTTTGTTCCACGGAAAATATTAAGGTTTCATTGCAAATGTTTTATCTCGTGCTAGATTCCCAGCATCCTTGGCATGGTCTGATAGTTTTGGATGCATGCATTTTAAGATTTTTTTTTTCATTATATAAAGGGAAGGTATCAAATTATTATATATTTTTTTAATAATTGGCTTTGTATGGTAACATATTTTTGATGGTAATAGATGCGCTTTAAGATTTGTTTATGTTACAGGGAAGGCATCAAGTTAATTTTTTTAATATTTGGCTCTTCTTTGAAAGGGTGTAATCTTATAATTTAATGCAAAGTAATTTTTCTCAAGAAGCCAATATAATTTTAATAGCTTTAAAATAAATTATTGAACTAGTAGATTTGTATTATAATTTTTATTTTATTAGAATGGGATGCGGGCGTAAGGAGCATAGAGAGACACGTAGTTCTCTTGAATTGTATTTAGAAGACGTTTGTGTTGCGAACCTAATTGCAACAATTGATAAAATGAAGAACTTAGAATAACTTTGACCGTTTCGAAAGGATCATACTTCAGATAACTACTTTAAGAAGATTAGACTTATTGATAACTACTTTAAGAGGCCTCCAAAAAAATAAAAAAACATAAAGTTAGAAGGGTTATTATATATTTATAGGATTAAAATTCTAATTATTCAAAAAAAACTAATACAATTACATCAGAAAAATTCCTCAATATAACTACTTCATAACTAAAGAAATATATCAATGACTGAGATTAAAAATTTTCTTAATAACCAGATCTTTTCAAATTAATAAAATCTTATAAATTGAAGGAATTTTTAAAATTAAGGAATTCTATCAGTTTGGTTAACGATGGTATAGGATTGGATAAGATTCCTAACGTAATCTTGAAAGAGTAAAGACTAGATTTTAGCTAATAAGTCTATTTATTATCCCAATTTAATCATTAAAATAAATATTAATTACTTTAAATTTTTAACTAATAATTTATTTATTATCCTAATTTAATCATTAAAATAAATATTAATTACTTTGAATTTATTAAGAATTGATACCTTTTATAGATATTTGAATAAAAAGATCCTAAAAATTGCAAGAGCTCTATTTTTGGAGTCCAACGATAGCGACAACTTTGCCCATAAAGAAAGAAAAAGATGATTTTGCATAATTTTTGGTGCAAACTAAGGCAAGTAATGTGGAACGGATGGCTGACGAGTTTTCTCACGACATCTGAATGATCTTGAGCCGATTGACTCTAACTTTGACTAAAGGAAGGCCTAGACAAGGTTTATAAAAAGAGGACCTAGACAGTAGTGGAAGAGGAGAGTTTTCTCCAAAGATTTTTTTTATTTTTCTTTTATTTAGATTATTGTATTTAGGCCTCGAAAGAAAAATTATGGAGGGGATACTTGCAGCAGCAATGTGTGGTTAGATTCTTTCAACTTGGGATGATGATGAAGCATATAACTAGATTCTATCTTTCTTTTTTTTCTTAATTTCTATGCAATAAAAATCATGCTTTTTTATATATCTTTTGAGTTATTTTTTTATCAAGATTTTAATCTGGCATACATGGCCTACACTCTCTATTGACGTATCGTAATCTTAGAATATGGATCGTAGTATGATAGATTAGACCCCTAACCTTGCAAATAATTAAATAGTTTATACTCTAAACGAGCGTGCCGTAATCTCCTGATACGATCCGTGCATGACAAGAGATAAATTATTTTAATTCTGAATTTGCAAAAATTATTGCTATTACAGCATAAAGAAAAAAAGATAAAATCTATGTGCATGGTAGATTCAGATTTCTGAATTGCTTATTTTACTGTCTTAATTTCGTTAATTAATTAGTTGTTATCTTTTAATAACAGCTATTTTAAATATAATCATCTACAAATAAATTTTTTTATTTCTTTTTATGAAATAATTACCCTTTATCCTCAAGAATACGATTCTGATTTACCACTAGCTATAGTAATGAGTAGGTTTTATTTTTAATCACCAACGATAGCGATAAAATTTTTGGCATCATTGTCGGGGATCCATGCACATTAGTTCACGAGAAAAAAATTAAAAAAAATTACCATAAATTTTTTTAATTTTATTCTTGTTTTTTTATTTTTTTATTATTCGTGCTTCTATATAAAAAAGAGTAAAAATTTCTTTTTATTGAATAGTTATTGCTCTCTTTAGCTTATTATTTTTAATTTTTTTTGAGTTACCTTAATTATTATTTTTTTTTTTTTTAATATAAAAATTACTTTTCTTTTGTCACAAATTCACTTTTAACCTAATAAACTTTTTCTTTTAATTAACTTACCTTAAATAACCTAAAAGAAAACTCTAAGACACTTTCCATAAAACATAATTAATTTAAGAAAACAAATAATAAACTTTAAAAACTTTGTAACTTGTTTAGACAACTTGTTTGACTTGCATTGTATTTCCATAAAATACTTTAAGGGCACAACTCCTAAATAACATAAGATGGGGATTTCATCACCCTTCCTTAGCCACAAACCACCATCCAGCATATTGCATAACCCTAAGATGTTAATTTAAAATTAATTAGACGGTAGCCCCTAAGGACTTTTGAGCTCACTAGGATAAGAGACCTTGAGAGTTGGACTAGCTCAGTATTAACTGGTTCACTGGTGTCTATGAAAGGGGTTCAAGTATGATGCAGCCCTGAAGGAAAGTGGTTCTTTAATTGGTTTCATTGTTTGATTTGGCTAATTAATTTAGTATCTAAGAAAAGCAATGGGACCCCATTGACCTTACCCTTACCTGGCCAGTTGCTAGTTGGTATCCGACTTCGAAGATTTAAAGACAACCTTGGCAGTTAGGAGCTGTCTAAATATAAGGTAAACCTAGGATAGAGAGTCCAGTGCTTGATAACTTTTTTTTAACAAAACTTTAACCTAATTAAGATACTCTTCTCGATCGTCTCTAGATTTAGGATTCCTTAGATTCTCAACTTTAGACTTCTTCTCTATCTTTCTTTCCTCTTCTTCTCTTCTCTCTCTACATAATATATAAAAAAGACTAAAAATTGCAACTTGGAAAAGGGAGTTTGATCGATTAGTAAGGATAGATCTAAACTCTATCGTTGACCAAGAAAAATTAACTACGGAGGAATTAGGACATCCCCTTAGCCTAAGAGAATTATGTTATCCAATTGGATCTGCCCAACCATCATGCATTCGACTATCCCAAACAAATGCTGCTAGTTTTGAGATTAAGCCTTAGATTATCAACATGCTCCCTAAATTCACAGGAATCGATGATGCTTATATTTTTATTAGAGAATTTGAGGAAGTATGTAATACTATAAGGATGCATGAACTCTCAGAAGATGTTGTGAAACTTAGGCTAATTAACTTTGCCCTTAAAAAAATGCCAAAAATTGGCGGTATAGTTTACCTACTCAGTCAATCTCAATCTGGAAGGGTTTTGTTAAAACATTATTGAGAAAATTTTTTTCACATCATAAAACAGCCAAGTCGAGAAATGAAATTATCCAATTTTATCAATTAGGGAAAGAGCCTTTCTGAAAGTGTCTAGACCGATTTAAGAACCTGTTAAGCCAATGTCCACACCATGGAATAGAGACTTGGAGGTTATGTCAAACCTTCTATGAAGGTCAAAACCTAAACTCCAGAACTATGCTCGAGTGATGTGTCAAGGCAACTTTATGCAGAACCACCCAATGAAGCCTGACAGTTTTTAGAAGATTTAACAGAAAAGAGCCTGCAATAGGAGAAACTAAGGAATCTGAACCCACACCATCAAGAGGTGGTATGCACCAATGCTCTCTATCTATAACTGAAGAAGCTAAGATGGCATCTCTGATTCGTAGGATAGAAGCCTTGAACTCAAGGGATAGGCTCCAATAAATTATGTAAACCAAGTGGCTACACTTGTTTGCACTGAATGTAATGAGCTAGGACATATAATAGAAGAGTGCCCCCACTTCATGATCTAAACTGAAAATAGTTGTGCGCAGGTGAATGTAATCTATCAAAGAACAATCAACAATTCCTATGCACCAACCTACAACCCAGGGTGGAGGAACCATCCAAACTTTGTCTGGTCATAAGGTCCTAGTGCAGGTGGTCTCAACTTCAACCAGCCTAACCCAAGGCCCAATACTATAGGAAATAATCTACCAATCAATGAGAATGAAAAGAGATGTAGTTCCCTAGACAAAGCCCTGAAAACCTTAGTTAAATCTCAAACTAACACCTATGCCATGATAAATAGCACCAATGCCACCTTGAATAACTTTATGCAAATATAGGGCAACGGCTATCCATTAATACCCAGGCCGTAGCTCGTTTGGAGATGCAGGTAGGTCAGTTAGCCACAACCATAAGTGAAAGAGAATGGGGAAAGCTATCGAGTCAGCCCGAAGCTAACCTTAAACATCCAGGGTTCAAAAAAAAAGCCTAGATTAACCAACTAAGTGTTATTCATACATTAGGATCTGAAAAATAAATAGATAATCAGGTGGATGCATATGAAGAAGAAGAATTAGAAGTCCCACTATTTGAACAACTTATTAAGTTAGGTCAGTCAAAACACTTGAGGCATTTGAGTCTGATGCAATGCTCAACCCATCAGCTAAGGCCATGCTAGAAGAAGATAAACTAAAAATTAGGGTTATAGCACTATTTTCAAATAGACTTAAGCCCAATCAAAATTCAGCCCAATTCATAAGATTTTAGAGGTCTTTAAGTAAGTTAAAGTGAACATCCTCTTATTGGTCATGATCCAACAGGTCTCAGTCTATGCTAAATTTCTTAAGGATCAATGTACCAAAAAGAAGACCACCAATATGCCTAAGAGAGCCTTTCTGACAGCCAGTATGAGCTCTTACCTATCATCCAGGGTCACCCACTATGTCATGCATTATGAGGAACACCCTCATAAACAAGGTTCTATTAGACTTAGGGGCGAGTGTTAATATATTTCCATACTCTGTATATAAACAACTAGGGTTATGAGAACTAAAGCCTACGTGAATGAACCTATAACTAGCAGATCACTCTTTGAAAGTACCCAAGGGAATAGTAGAGGATGTGTTGATCAAAGTTGATGACTTTATCTATCCAATGGACTTTGTGATTTTAGAAATCGAACCGATGACGTATCCTAAGAGCCAAATCCCAGTGATTTTAGGTAAACTATTTTTTGCTACAACTAATGCCTTAATTAATTACTGAAATGGATTAATAAAACTTTTCTTTGGGAATATGTCAATTGATCTTAATATTTTTAATCTTACCAATACACATCAAATGAGTGACTCAAATTATATTTAGGATACTGTTTATGATCCAATTGACCTTAGTGATAAAAAGTTTAATCTAGAAATCTGCATGAACTAAGATGGGAAGTAAATTAATGAGGTTGCTACAAGTGCTGAAAAATCAAGATGGAAACCTCCAACTAACCACTAGAGAAAGTAACTAAACCATTACCCAAATCATCAATGGAGGAAGCACCCGAATTAGAACTGAAACACTTCCTAAGCACCTCAAATATGCATACCTAGATCCATCAGAAACCTTACCTATATTATTTCAGCACCTAAACTCCTTACAAGAACGAAAACTATCGAATGTCCTAAGAGAAAATAAAGAAGCATTAGGATGAACCATGGCTAACATAAAATGGATAGCACCTCGATCCTTCAACATAGGATTTATTATGAGAGAAAGCCATTACAAGAAAAAATAAATTTAGTGACAAAAAAATCCATTACTAAAAGTATGAATTCAATCGCAAATCTTATATAGCGACGGATAAAATCCATCTCAGAAATGCTCCTCACAAACATTTAACGACGAAATTAAAATCCATCGCTAATCTTAACGACCGAATTAGCGATGGAACAATTGTCATTGCTAATTAGTGAGGGATATAATTTCGTTGCTAATTAGTAATGGATTTTTTATCCGTTGCTAATCAGCAATGGATATAATTCCATTGCCAATTAGCGATGGATTAGCGATGGATTATTATCGCTAATATTTTTTAATAATTTATTATTTTTAATTTATTTTATTTATGTAATTTTAAAATTCAATTTATTAGAATGCAAATAATTTTTAAAAAGAAGTCATGAATATATATTAAAATATCTTACAAACAAATTATAATAAACTTCAAAACATGATAAATATCCCATAAAATTCAATAATCAAAATATGGTTTTACATGCTATCAGAATGAAGTGGATCTCTTTATGGAGCTGGATCTGAAATATGATCAGAACGAGTCATCTCTGCTATCAGCTGTTGCATCTCGATCGAAATTCTTCGCATTTGCTATCTTTGTGACTCTAGCATAATATGAACCTCCTGCTGCATTTCTTGCATAATTGTAGCACGCAACTGCTCTGCACTAATATCCCATGATATAGCAGTGGAATGAGAGGAGGTACCAGTGTAGAAATGTGATGCCTTGGTGCCCATCCCGTATACACGCTATTTTTTCTAGCCACCAGCCGCTTCTAAAAATAACTGCCTCAAATTTGGCTCACATGGCTCATTGGATCCTTCCACTGGCTGAGAAGCAATCTCTCTAAGGGCCTGCACTCAATCCTATAATACAAAATTCGACATGAAAAATATGAATTACATAAGATTAATCAAAAAAGCGAACAAACAAATTTTTAAATATGAAGAATTCTTGAGTTTGATAAATACTTACTCCAACAGCCTTAGATCGCTGGTCCACATACTCAATCCTGAGGCAGTTTTTCTAGTGTGTATAGCCTCAAAAAGTTCTATAGGATTAGTTCACATCCTAACTCTTTTGCCTGATCATAAAAAAAAAAAGAAAATATATTAACTATAAAATTACAAGCATAATACATAAGTAAATAAAAATAAAGACATTAACATATATTTTATAGCCTTAATATATAAATAAATAACTAATTAAAATGAATTTATCATGATCAATATAACATCCGTACGCTATGCTCCACCATGGATATAGAACCCCATGTATGTCATGAGGGATCTGAACCTGAGCCGCCCATCTCACTAAGTCTGTTCTTTGAGGCAATAGTAGATCACTGCTTGAACTCAAAAGTGGACCATTCTTTCTGCCAACTATCCCAAACATGTTCTGAAACTCATGATGGTTTACTACCAGATGCTCTCCACTTGTTTAAAATATCATTATAACGTGTAGCAGCCTGTTGTAACCATCTGCGCTTGATTACACTCTCAAGCTCTGGATCCCAAGTAAATTCCTTCTGAAACAGAAACAAAAAAAAAAACACTTGCAACATCCATATAAGATTAATATTCATATCAAACTGAAATTTTGGCAAAGTTTCGTCTATAACATAAATAACGTGACCTGGAGTACAAGGCCTGTAACAGCCAATCAAGCACAAGACATATTGCATATTTAATATCAAATTAAAATTTTAGCAGAATTTCATATATAACATCAGTAACCTGACCTCACCTATGAGGTCTTAAACAACCAATCAACCACAAGAAATACATTTTTAACAAAGCCATCTGCATCTTATCATATTTTTAACTTAATTATTAGGATTTAACCTAAAACTTAAGCCAATAGAAGTCCTTCATATCGTCAGGCACAGTCTTCCATGCATTCCTTTGTCACTTAAATGGAGCAAAAAACTACGGTGATAGCCGCAGAGCCGCATGAGACTAAAGAAAACTCCCACTATGCATAAAACACAAATAAACCATACTTCAAATAGACTAAATGATGAATGGAAAGATTTAAAAAAATTTATAATAGTAATATTACTTCCCAGATTTGAGATCGAGTCATCATCTACCATTGGTCGACTTTGCCACCGATGCCTCAGATTGTACATGTAGGGCTAAACCAATAGCAGGAGATGATGTAGTAGGATGTGCTGATGTAGAACCCCCTAAGATCGGCATATTTGCTGATGGAGGGGTTGATGAGAAACTACTTATTTGCTCAATTGTACTCCTTGGTTTGCATAACCTCTACTTTTACCGTGTAATATATCTTCGAATGATGTGCGATCCATCTGCATATTAGTCACTCGGTAATAATAAATACTATTAAAAGCAACAATGAACACAAATATCAATTACTGCTTAAAAAGAATAACAATAATAAAAGCAATACTGATGTAACATATCTCTAGTGATTAAACATTATGAATAGTACATAATACCAAAAAACATCTTTGGTTTAAACATTATGCCTAATCACTATCATGATCATTAGAATCCCACCCATCCTCATCAGTTTCTTCGTCATCAGCATGTGATTCAAATTGAAGGCTCTTCTTCTTCTTTATTATCCTCTTCATGTCAATATATGCACCTATTGTATAATCAAATTGTCACTTTTATCATTTTCAATATCTATATAATGACTATCAATGCCATCTTCTTGAAAGGCTGGTGATATATTGAAAAGTTGACTACTTGATGTTGCTTGTAGAATTTCATATTTAGTCCTAGCTTTAATTTTGCAAACAACCAACCACTCACTTCTTTCGCATCTGATACTTGGATATGCAATAAAATTATTATGCCTAATGCGTTATAGTCTTTTCATGGCATGCAACACACAAGTATTCGATTCTATCCAATTGGGTACAAGAAGTTGTTTCAAGCCTCACATTCTTTCTTGGCATGCAACACAAAGTATTCCAGAGTCCAGCTAACTGTTCATTTGCTAAGAAACTTCCAACTCGTACTCCTTTTGGATCACTCCCTCTCTTCCATTGGAGAGGCCTAACACCAGCTCAAATAAACTAAAGGAGTTTTAATCATCAAGAATAAGCTGATAGATACTGATTAAGATGGGCAAGCATTCCCATTCACTTCTCAAAGTGAGTGGATCATGACAAATTCTGGTGGTGGATTCTACACCACCACATCCTCTTTGTTTCAAGGATTGTGTATAAATCCATGTGTCCAAATTCTAATCTACTGATCCAATTCTACTGTACGTTAAAAGAAATACTCATAACATAATAACCACTATAATACCTCATTTGGGTGGAACACCTAATGTACATCACAGAGAAGATTACAAGGATTGTAATTCTATATAGGTCAAAGCGTTTATTTCTAGTTATCTGGCAGAAAGGCAGGTGATTATTTATAGTCCTCTGCCTTACTTGTTACTAGGCTGGGCTAATATATCTAACTTATTATCTCAAGTGTATTGGATAGAGATAAGATTGAGTTTATTAGACAAAACAGTTGTTCAGTTCTATGTGGTGGTATTATATTTAATCCTATAAACTAAAATAATTAGCATGGACTGTTTTGTATAAAATCCCTGCAGCTTTACACAATCTGTTCATAAAACGTTTATCATCTTTTTTGCTGTTAGGGGAAAAAATAATACTGATCTCTTAACAAAATAGAGCAAGATAACTGCTGGAGAAAGAGAAAAAAAAAAAAAAGAGAACGAAATTGACTGTAGAAATCCAATCTAATCCAAGAGGAAATTTGTTGCCGTTGTGAAATCAAAAACTAGAGCAGAAAAAAGTAAGAAAAATCATCAGTTAAAAAAAAATATAAAACACGAAGAAATTGTCTCCAAGTAACTCAAATGAAGATCTAAATGCAGCAAACTCTCTCATCTAACCTTTCCCAAGAAACAAATCAATAGAGAGGGAAAATCCTACGCTTTCTGGCTCCGAATGCCTCCTACTCTTCCCTTTCTGGCTTCGAATGCGAACAGGAGAGGACGGAGGCGAGATCTATAATAAAATCGGAGTCGAAGGAAACTATAATAATAAACTTTCCCTCGCTAACGCGTACGGCGATGACCCGAGCGTTAAAACTGGTGTCTGCCCTTTTTATTGCGATTTTGACGGATATCGGGCAAGTCCCTTTTTATTAATAACCGAGAAGCGGCATGAAATCCTTGGGAAACGGCGTACATTGGATTATATATATAAAAAAAATAAAATAATAATAAAAAAAATAACTCTAAACATTATTTTTCATCGAGTAACTAGGGACCTTCATTTAAGTAAGCGTTGTCATTCGCATCAAAAATGGCCGGCGTAAAGATATTGCTAAAAAAATAAAAAAAAAATATATATATCAGCAGTGTAAAGCTACATCAAGTCATGTTATATAGAAAATTAATCAAAGTAAGTGACAAGCAAAAACATCATTGCTTTTACAAGCTAGTACTAAAATGCTAAGTTAACCATTACAAACACTCATACGTAGCTAGTAATATTAACTAGCTTCTTTCAACTTTAAGCCTATATTTAATTTAAAAAAGAATCTTAGTGACACATGATTTATTTTAATTACATTGCTAAGGGACTAGCAATGATTAAGTTGAGGATGCGATAAGTCTATTTATTATCCTAATTTAACCATTGAAATAAATATTAATTATTTTAAATTTATTAAAAAATAATATTTTTTTATGAATGTTTACAGAAATGAGCCTATAAAGGAAGAAAGAGCTTGATTTTTGGAGTTCAACTATGCAAATGGCACTCAAATCAGGACTCTATTTGCCCGTAAAGAAGAAAGAAATGATTTCGTATGATTCTTGGTGCAAACTAATGCAGGTGATGTGGAACAGATGGATGGCTGAAGAGTTTTCTCATAATATATGAACGATCTTAAATCCGATTGACTCAACTTTGATTAGGAGAAAGCCCTATACAAGGTCTATAAAAGAAGAACCTCAGACAATAGTGGAAGATGGGAGTTTTTTCCAAAGTTTTTTATTTTTCTTTTATTTAGATCATTGTATTTAGGCTTGGGGAGAAAAATTATGGAGGGGATGTTGACAGCAGCAATGCGTAGCTAGATTCCTTCAACTTGGGATGATGATAAAGCATGTAACTAGGTTTTATCTTTCTTTTTGTTTTTAATTTCTATGCAATAAAAATCATGCTCTTCTTTCATATATCTTTTGAGTTATTTTTTTGATCGAGGTTTTAATTTGACATACACGGCCTACACTCTCTATTGACGTACCATGATCTCAGGATATGGTATGTGCCTAAGAGAGGTAGATCGTAATATGATAGATTAGATCCCTAATTTTATAAATAATTAGATAGTTTATGCTCTAAGCGGACGTGTCATGCATGATCTCCTGATAGTGCGTTATAAGAGATAAATTATTTTAATTCTAAATATAAAAATTATTGCTATTGCAACATAAAGAAAAGAAGATAAAACCTGTGTGCATAGTAGATTCGGATTCCTGGGTTGCTTCTCTTGCTATCTTAATTTTATTAAATAATTAGTTATTATCTTTTAATAACCACTATTCTAAATATAATCATCTATAAATACTTTTTTTAATTTCTTTTAATGAAATAATTATCTTTGATCATCAAGGATACGATCATGATTCACCACTAGCTATAATAGCGAGTAGGTTTTATTTTTGACCGTCAACAATAATGATCATTCCCATCATTTCATCTATCTCAAACCAAAAAACATGGTATTATCAATCCAGTCCTAACCCTTCTATTTCTGAATCCAATAGGATGGGATTGCTAATCCCATCCCATCCCATTCCAATCACATCATAATCTAAATGTGTCCTTATAGCCTATTTGGAACCATTAAAAATTATAGAATTAAAATTTTAATTTTATAGTTTTAATGGTTGAGTGTTTGAAATGAAACAAAACTATAGTATTAGAATTCCAAATCCTTCAAAACTATAGAACTAAAAATCCTATCAAAAGTTATTAGATTTAAGAGAGAGCTGAATTGAAATTCATTGGACTTATGATAAAAAATTTGTATTCTTTAAAAGTATACATCAAACCAAATGATATACCTCCTAAAACCTTGATCAAAATACTTCAACTTCGTTTGCACCTTTTATCTCCTGCATGATGTCAATCTCAAGCTTATCTAATGCCTTACACATCTTCTCATCTCTATTAGGTTGTCGGTTTGGATCTCTAATTCTCAACATCTAATAGCTCATAAAATCACTCTTTTTAATTACTTTTATTTCCTTTTTTTGATATAAGAAAATTGTTTCATTTTTTATATGAACTTGTTACATGTTTACTATTATCTATTTTTGTTGTTTTGAATCACTAAAGCCTAAGTTCTTTATTTATAAGCTTTTTATCTTTCAAAAATATTATTTTCTTATATATTAAGGGTAACATGGTAAAAAATTATTTTTTGAATTCTATTTCCATCTTAGTTCCAAAGAAAGAATTGGAATTCAATTCCATAATTTTATACTTTATTCCAAATATGAGAATTAAATTTTCCAATTCCGATGGAAATCATTAAAATAATGGAATCCTAATTCCATTTTATCATAATTGGTTCAAAATAGGTTGTTAATAATTTTTATTTTAAGCAAAATTTTAAATCTCTTATGATGAGATGCTTTAGTTTCTTTTCTTTCTCCATAAATTGCTTTTCTCCTTTTTTTTTTTCTTTCCTTTATTATTTATTATTCTTTATTTCTTTATTTTTTCCTTTTGATTTTTTTTTTTTTTCTTCTTCTCTCTCTCTTATTCATTCAGGTATTTCTTTCCTACTTTATTTATTTTAATTTTTGAGTGTTCTTATCTTCTTCCTTTTTCTCTTTCTTCTCTTTCATTTCTTCATTTTCCTTCCTCTTTTCTTCCTTACTTTTTTTCCTTTTTTTTCTTTCTTTTTTTTCCTGCTTTATTTTACTTATTTCCTTTCTATTTTTTTTCAAAGTTTTATCTATTGTGATGAGATTTTTTAGTTTTTGATTTCTCCATAAAATAAGATGCCTTCTTGTTTTCCTTTTTAATAGCTATCTCATTAGAGCATTTTGACATATAAATAACTTCTCTCTCCCTTTTTTTTTTCTTTATTATTCTTTATTCTTTATTTATTCTTTATTTTTCTTCTTCTTTCTTTCCTTGTACTTTTCTTTTTCTTCTCCTCTCTCCTTATTCATTTATTTCTTTCTTTCCTACTTTATTTATTTTAATTTTTTTGTTTTCTTATCTACTTCCTTTTCTCTCTTTCTTCTCTTTCATCTTCTTCATTTTCTTTTCCCTTTTCTTTCATACTTTTATTTCCTTTTTCTCTCTTTCTTTCTTTTTTTTTTTCTTTTTCTTTTTTAATTTTCTTATTTCCTTTCTATTTTTCTATTTTAAATTTTTCTTTTCTTTTATATCCTTTTCTTCTCACTTCCTTTGTTTCTATCCTTTTTTTCCCCTTTTTTTCCTTTCTTTTTTATTCTTTCGTTCTTTTATTCCGTTCTTCTTTAATTTGCATTCTTCTTTCCTTTCATGGATGGATTCATCTTTCATTTCATGTACAAGTTATGAGGTAAAGTTTCAACTAAGTTATTTCTCACTCATGCTAGAGCTTAAAAAATGGATAAGGATCTTTATGAATTTTAATAACATTTTCATAAGCTCTTCAATAAAGATATGAACTGTCTTGCATATTATATAGTGCAACTTGGCAACAACAAAGACGTGTAGAAATATTAGTCAAAAAATAAAGAAATAAGTAATATAAAATAATGCAACCTAGGAGATTCGAAGAAATATGATTTCAAATAGCTTAAGTGTTAGCTAAAAGGAACAAAATCTTTCTTGTCACAATTCCAATAGTAGTCATTTTAAAGTAATCGCAACCTATAAATTAGAAAGAGCAATGGGAAAATGATAATTTTCTTTTGTAGTGGAAAAAAGAAAAATAATCTACAATCTGTCATAGATACTTCTTACAGAACCCAAGTCTAATTTAACTTTTGTAATTTATTTGAAAAATCTTAGACTCTATTTTCTAAGTCATGGATCTTTGGTCCATATTGCACAATCCTTGCAACTTTATCGGGTTTTGATACCATTTGCTTATGTTCTTATTTTGATCAATAGTTGTATTTGGCTTGAGTGATTGCAATGGATATGATATGAGGATGGAACTTAGGTACAAACGTAAATGAGTTCATTTAAGCTCCATTCTTTAATAAAAAAATATAAGAAAATTGATCAACTTTTTATTAACAAACTTATCCATATTTTGCTTCGATTAAAAAAGTTAAAAGAATAAGTTGTATTCTAAAATTATTATTTACTATCAAATCGGGGATAATACTTAATCATCTCGAAGATATCTAAATTGGTTTCTAATGGATTAACAAAAATATATTTTTTTATTTTTTTAAATATCTAAGCATGATCATGATTTTTTCTTTCATCAATACTCCTTGATTCTTCTTTTTCTTTGTCTTTTATTCTTAATGCATTTTGAAAAGAAAAAGTAAGAAGACGATATTTATAAATGATTCCATATTGAAATAAAAATATCTTCCTATGATAGAATTTATATTTTATAAAGGGATATAATGCTATTATTTAATTAGCAAATAGCAACTATAATTTTTTATTTTGAAAATAAAATTTGTATATGATTAATGTATATATCAAAAGTGCATTTAAAAATAGTTTAGTAAGAAAAAATTAAGCTTCAATCATAAAAAATAGTATATAATAAGTATGCAAATTAGGTCTAATAATATAAAAAGTATTATAGGAAGATAAATAAATCTTAGCAACTTATCAAGAAAAGTTATAATGTAAAAAATATGAATAATAAATACTAGAGTTATTTTTCAATATGCAAAAGAACATGGGTAAATATTTTTTCATCTAAGTATTGTTTAGATAATACCTACTTAAAAAAAAAAAGAATCTCAAGTAACTTTAATACTTGTTAAAGAATGAGATCTCAGAATCAAAGTAAAATGACTTTGACCATATAGAATTCTTTCCGTCTCCCTCTTTTCACTTTTTCATAGCTTTATATTATAGAAATAATAACCAAAATGACAAATAAATTATTAGAGTGTGAATATTGATAAATAAACATTTAAAGGGTGATTTGCTTTCAAATCCAAAATAATATCTTTACAAAAATATACTTTGGGTCCTCAAACTTTCACCTAAAACTCATTTTAATTTTCAAATTTTTATTATTATAGTTTAATCCCTTATATTTAAAGGGGGATAATTACACCAAAGGACATAAACTTATTTAAAATTTTTAATTGAGTCATTATATAACTTTTTTCTATTGAGTATATATGATAACTCATATTAGTTTTTCAATCAAGTATTTTTTTTACGATTGTTAATGATCATTTGACAGAACACATAACGTCTATTAATAATAACTTAAGTATACCTTTTTTTTTTCTTTTCAATTGAATATATAAACTTATGTAAAACTTTTTTTAATTGGGTACACCAAACTCATAAAAGTTTTTTTAATCAAATACAGAGAATATGAATAAAGAAACTATAGGGGCTATCCATAGATATCTTTTAGTATCTAGCTTCACGTGGCAAGAGCTAGATAGGCTTTGTTGAGTCACACAACCTTTAGAAAAAGATAAAAAAATTTTTGTTGAGAAATGTGCTAGTAATGCATAAAAATTCTATAACATAAAAAAAAAGTGTTTGTAGTATAATTTCCTCATTAATTTATTTATTATTTAATTTAATAACTATAAAATCAATATTTTACTATTTAACTTTTCATACATATGATTTTTTTAAGGCACAAATAGATAATAATATTTCTTCATTAGATAATTATATATAATTTTTTATATATAATTTTTTGATTGATTGCTTTGTCATGTATTTACAAGAAATGCTAGCTAAATTTAAAGAAACATACTTAATTGAAAATTTTTATGCATTGATATACTCGATTAAACAACTTTTATAAGTTGATATATTTAATAAAAAAAAGTATACTTAAAAAATGTATTTGACTAAAAACTTATATAAAAAAATAAGTACAAGAATTCAATTAAAGATTCTAAATAAATTCATGTTCTCGTATTGTAATTATTTTTTAAAAAAATATTATCTTTCTATGTTTCATTACATGGATTATTTAAAATTGATAGAATAATTAATGTATAATCCATTAAAATTAATTTATATATTGAGTTAAGATGATATTAATTATTTTATTAATTTTAATTTATTATATGCAATAAGATGTAAGGAACTATTCTTTAAATATTAGAGCTTTAATCGGAACATCCCAAAGTTCCGAAGGCACTGCATTTTGAATTTAAAGGTCGGCTCTGGCGACATCTAGGGAATTTCAATTTGCACCATCTAAATTGCTCTCCATATTCCTTCTTGGTTAAAAAAAAAAAAAAAATCTAAGCTACCCTTCCTTCTTTTTCGTTTCTTTCTGCGCCACTTCCGTCTTCTTTCCTTTTCAACAACGCCTTTCTGGCCTCGTCTCCTTCTCTTCTTTCTTTCCGGCATCGTGCGCCACTTCCATTTTCTTTCCTTTTCAACAACGCCTTTTCTGGCCTCGTCTCCTTCTCTTCTTTCTTTCGGCATCGTTCCCTTCTTTCTTTTCGGTACCGTCCCTTTCTTTCATCTTCTTTCCCTTTTTCAGCACCTTTTTTTTTTTTTTTTTTTTCGGCACCATCCCCTTTTTCTGTTTTCTCTTTCTTTTCCAGCACCCTTTTCACTCTTCGGCACCTGCATTCTCTTGACGCCTCTCTGGCTCCCCGGCATCGGTCCTCTTTGGAGGTCATGGCCGAATAAAGATCCTTCGTTCAGTCAAATAGGATCGAACAGAAGTCTTCCGTTCGGTCTTTCGTTCGGTCTGTCGAATGGTACAGTGCTAGAAGGGAAGAAGGTGTTGAAGGTCGAAGAGGATCGATATCGAAAGTTAAGGAAGGGTGTCGAAAGAGAGCAGGTATCGAGAAGTAAAGGAAGGGTTTCTGAAGAAAGAAAGAAGATGAAAGGAAAAGAGGTGATGCTAAAAAGGAGAAAAGGAATGGTATCATTGAGGAATATATAGGAGGGTGAGGGGTGTAGTGAGAAAAAACGAAGGAGTAGTTTAATTTTTTTTTTTTTTTTAAAGGAGGGATGTACTGAATAATTTGGACCGTGCAAATAGAAATTTCTGACTAATTTGGAACCTTTCGGAGCCATATCCCTCTACCGCGGAGTTGTATCATGGATCTTCACTTCCCAGCTCTACGATCATTCTTTTGATTGATGGCCTATGACATTTTATTGAATGCTTTGAATATTATTTATAATATAATTTTTTTTAAAACATTATTATTTATAAATATAATTTTTTTTAAAAAAATTAAATATATAAATATATAAATTTTTATATAAATTTAATTTAGAAGTATTTTAAAAATAATAATTTATTTATCATTCCAAACATAATAATTAATATTATTATGTATATTAAATACAATAATTAATATTAAATAATAATTTATTTTATAAATAATTTATATTATTATTTAGGACATCAAATGCAACCTAATCCCAAACGCTCGCGTGGGTGGTCTTCCGAGTTCCGACCTTTAATTAATGCGAAAGCAACGGGCCCATGTGAGAGAGCGTCGAGCAAGGAGCTGAAAGAAGATTTCTCCATTGCTGCACGCACGCACTTAATTTCGTTGTTCTAAACTCTAAACTCTAAAACGTCCATCATTTTGAGAAACCGATTCCGTTTTCGTGCCACGAGCTTTGCTGCGATACGACTTACGAGCGGAGAAATGGACGCGAATACGCGATATCGCCATCGCACAGACGATTCCTTTCTCTCGTCTCAGGCTTTAATTTGGAAGGGCCCGGTCAGGGGTGGTGGCGTCAATGCCGTAAAATATGTACTATTATAATTAATTCTATATTAAAAAAAGAGAGTAAAATTTAGATGCCATTCGCTTGATGTTTATCCTAAAATTTCTTGCTTAAACATAATATATATACACGGTAATCTCACTTATTTAGCGACATATAACAGTCATCATGAAATGAAAAACTCCTAGCATCAGTTAATCATCTTAATCATCAATAATGAAATTTTTAGTTTATTATAAAATTATCAGCAATGATACATGTTTATAAAATTATTTTTTACTTTCTCAATTAATCTTTGATTTGAATCATTTAAGTTGTATTAAAAGGCTAACTTAATATTGATCATAATAAATATAATTTTAATTTTAAAAAAAATCTAATTATATTATTTTTTTAATAAATTCTTAATTTTATTGTATTTAATTGTATTTTAATTTAAAATAAAATAAACAAAAGAGTGGAATCTCACTGTATAATGAATCCAACTAGAGCAAACCAAGTAGTTTTAGTCTTGATGGCGGCTTTAAATGCGTCTCAAATAAGCCTTTTCCTTGGCTCAAACGCATCTCCGCCCTCACCTTCCGCTTGATAACCCCAAAGAGAATGACTAAGCTTAGAAGGGAAGCTCAAGCAACATGCATGCTTGCAATAAGTGACGATGCCTCCTAACGAGGGAAGAGGCGGTGGTCATGCCCAACAAGTCTTCCCATTCTCTCTGGTCAAACCAAGCATTAACCATTAGCTTGGAGTTAAATTTTAGGAAAAGTCTTTGTGCAACAGCCTTCTATGCATAAAGGTATGCATTCAGATATGCGCCCATACGAGCATGTGTGAGATACATTGCGGTCCAATGGGCCATGACATACGCGCTCGCATAGATGTACAGTCAATGCACGCCTTTGTGCACCGGAGACGATACACAAAGACATTTCCTAATTTTTTAGTCCATGATTATTTTCAATGCTCTTTTCACAAGAGAGAAAAACACTTGTTGCATTGGAGGATGATACAACAAGCGCACATTGGTTACACAAATTGGCTGTGCATCCGTACTGCCATGCATGCCAAAGTTCAATAAACTTGGCCATGCATTGTATGCACGTGGTCAATTCATGCGTCCAATGCATACTTGCTGAGTCTTTTCACAAGAGAAAATGCATGCGAAGGTGGCTACGTCTCCCTTGTTAACCAGTAATTGAGTGCGAGCCATCTGAGAGGAAATCCCATTCCATGAAGCGCTAGAGGAGAGTCCTGGCCAAACTTCTGCTCTGTTTGGATGGAGAAAAAAGTGAGAAGAAAGACAATGGAAGAAAGAAAAATGAAGAGAAGAGAAAAGTGGAGAGAAAATATTTTTTCTTCTTCTGTTTGGATGAGTGGAAGGAAAATAGAGAGGAAAAAAAAAAGTTGATAATTTACAATGATAATAATGCTCTTATTAAATGATTAAAAAAAGTATCAAAATTTTTTTTTTTTGAAGGACCAATATAGGAATAAAAGTGTATTTTTGAGTTTCTCTTCAAAATCTTTTCGGTTTCGAAAAGAAAACTTTTAATGAAACTTACCACTTTTTTATTATTTTTTTCTTTAATATTTTTTCTCTATTTTTTTTCTTCATCTAAAATGAATTTTATTTTTTCTTTTATTTTTCTATTTAATTTTTAATTTTTTTTATTTTTTTCTCATCCAATCAGAGGCTTATCTCCGTAGAGATTGGCAGCTGGTATCTTATGTTGAATTAAAGAGAGAAGGAATAAAAAGCGTCCCGATGCTTTGAAAGTCGTGCGCATGCTTTGAAAGTCGTGCGTCCCGAGCAGAGGTTCTCTGTTTGGACGGTCTTTAAGATTCGTGCTCCCGACTTCGTCTTCTCCGATCTCCGGCGATCCTGCGTCTTCTCCGGCTGTGTTCCAGGTGGACTGCTCCTGCTGCTGTCCTCTTCTCTCCCATGGCCTCCGATGGGGGTGACTGACGGGAGGGCTTCCGGGAGCAAGATGAGGGGATCCGGTCATGGTGGGGCGTCTTCTCCTGCTTCGGACGCTGCTTTCCCCTTGGGCTCGTCGAAGATGGGTGGTCAGTGGAGCCGACCACCCTTAGGTCGCTATGGATGGGATGCTCCTTCCCCTTCTCCGGCGGAGGTTGAAGATCTGATCCGGTGCTTCCCGGAGGTCATCCAGGTCCCGACCTCTTCCCTGGAGTGCGAGGCCAGTTCGTGGGAGCGAAGGCGGTGCTGGCTCGTTCTCTCTCCCGGTGAGTGCCGCCGGAGGCTATCAAGCGTGAGCTGCATCGTGCTGGGTTGCCGGGAGAAATCGAGGTGGTTCCCCTGGCTCACCGGCACTTCCTTATCCGGTTCTCTGATCCCACCTCTAAAAGCCGAATCCTTGAGAGGCCTTGGATGATCAACGGGCAGATTCTTGCGGTGATGGATTGGAAGCCGGAATTCATCCCAGCGGAAGACTCCTTGCTGCAGGCTCTGGGGTTTGGATCCGGCTTCCTCTGCTCCCGATGGAGTTCTGGGCGGATGATTCCCTCTCTTCCATTCTCTCGGTGGTAGGGGAATTTCTGTTCTCCAACGAGGCTACCAAAGCTCGGATGCGGGGAGGGTTTGCCTGGGCTTGCGTTCGAGTGGATCTGGGTATTCCCCTCCGGCCAGGGGCCAGGATTCGTGGATTCGGCGCCCCCTTCTGGCAGCAGTTCTCGGTTGAGAACCTGGAGGATATTTGCCATCGCTGTGCTTCCCTTCACCTCTCTGGTCCATGCAAGCCAGCGGGTCCATCGGATTCTTCGTCTTCTGCTCCTCCGTTTGGTCCCTGGCTGGCTGCAGTTCGGCGTCGCCGTCCTCCTCCGGCGCAGCCTCCGGTCCCAACGGCGGGAGATCGGCCATGCCCTGCTTCTGCTCCTGTGTCTAAGGACGGTTGGACTGTGCCGAAGAAGTTCGCCCGGCGCCAGCTTCTTTCTTCCTCTGGATCCTCCGTGCCACCTTCTGGGCTGAAGCTTGGGCGGGGTGTGTCGGTCGCAGCTGAGTCGCTCGCAGCGGTGACTCGGAAGCCGGAGTTGAAGCCCTCGGCAGCGTCTTCCTCCCTGGTTCAAGTCCCTGTGAAGCTCGGTCATGGAATCCAGGAAGAGTCAAGGCATTGCTCGAGCGTGCCGGTTGGCACTGTAGCCCAGTATCAGAACTCAGTGTTTCAGAGTTCAGACTCAAATGGAATTCACTCTCTAATTCCTAATGTGCAATCCTCTATGGATGAAGATGATAAAGCTATTGAATTCCAAAGTTGGGCCTCGTGGTCAGTGCTAGTAAAGACCCCGTATCGGGGCCTGCTAAGCGGGCCCGTCCTGTGGAGCCATCATTGACCAGAATGCCATCCCGCTCTTCCAAAGCCAAAGGCAAGACCGTTTCTTTCTGGTAGAGGCGGGGACAATGCAGCCTTCAAGTTTGCGGCTTCCTCGGTGGGTGGTCGGGTGTCATCGGCCCAGATTGGCCCAGGGGCTAAGAAGGCTCGAGGTCGGGTAGAGGCCTTTTCGGGGTTAGCTTCTGAGGGTTCTGAGCCGACCCAATTAGAGTCCAGTACTCACTTATCAGCGGTTCATCTGCTGAAGGAGGCTATTCATGTATCTGCACCAGCGGGATTGACGGACTCAGGCCAGATACTTGATTGTATGGAAATGGGATCCCGGAATTGTCCTAAGGAGATCCCAGGCGATACGGAGGTCCTGATGGAATCAACCCAGGCTGTTGTTTGCATAGGCCCGGGAGATTTGGACTGCTCCATGGAGATGTCAGGGGTGTTGGATGGGGAGTCATCCAATCCAGCCTTACCATGAAGATTCTTATATGGAATGTGCGAGGAGCATTGAAACCATCGTTTCGCTCCTCATTTGGGAGGCTTATGCAGCTTCACTCATTTGACATTTGTATCTTGCTGGAAACTCGACTTTCTGGGGCTAGTCTTGCCCGTTTTCGAAGACAGATTGCTCGAGCTTGGACTTCGTATGCTGTTGAGTCCATTGGTCTTTCGGGGGGTATTGTTGCTTTATGGAGGAAGGATAATATCAGAGTTGATGCTTTTCACAGATGTGGGCAGCAGGTTGCGTTGGTCATCTCTAAGGGAAGTGCCAGCCCTTGGCTCCTATCTGGAGTTTATGCCAGTACTGATCTCCGGGAGCGTCGGGTGCTGTGGTCTGAGACTCAGAATCTTCTTGACCAGGGGTTCCCCTCCCTTATTGCTGGAGACTTCAACTGTATCTTGTGTGCCGCAGAAAAGAAAGGTGGCAGGGCTTCCATGGCTCTATGGGCCGGTCTGAGTTCAGGGACTTTATTTCTTCTGCTGGTCTGTTGGATTTGGGTTATCAGGGCTCTCATTTTACTTGGTGCAACAACCGGCAGGGATCAGCTAGAGTCTGGGAAAGATTGGACAGGGCCTTGGCCTCTTCTAGCTGGCTCCAGCTTTATCCCTCTGCTACTGTCACTCACTTGTCCAGAATTGCCTCTGACCACTGCCCTCTCTTTATCTCTACCGATATCACCTCTCAGCGGCATAGGCAGTTCAGATTCGAGAAATTTTGGACCTCATATCCTGCTGCTCGCTCCATCATCTCTCAGGTTTGGCAGCTACCAGTTAGAGGTAATGCCATTTATCGGCTTTCCAGAAGGCTTGCCCTTGCTAGACGTCGACTTTCTAGATGGCATAGATTGGAGGTTGGGGATATTGACAGACAGGTGGAGCTGGTTGAGTCTACTATCTCTTCTCTTCAGGCGAAAGAGGACCTGGCGGGTTCTCTCTCTTGTGAGGACCTTTCGTCCCTGCGATCGAGTCTGGCGCTCCACCACTCTCTTCTGCTGCAGCAGGAGACCTTTTGGCGCCAGCGGTCCGCATCCAGTGGATTCAGGAGGGGGACTGTAATACAAGATTTTTCATCAGGCCACTCAGAAACGCAGGGCGAGGAACCGCATTAGGCATATAACTGATGAGGACGGTCAGCTCCAGGTGGATGATCATTGATTCGTGCTCAACTCTTTAACTTCTTTCATAGTAGGTGGACTGAGCAACCTGGTTCTGGTGTCCCTGTTCATCCTATTCTGTCCCCCAACACTGTCTCTATTGCTGAGAATGTCTCTCTGACTCGGCCTGTCACTACGGAGGATATTCGGCTGGCTTTATGGATCTTGGTGCTGATAAGGCCCCTGGGCCGGATGGCTTTCCTCCGTTTTTTTTTTCTTTCGTCAGTATTGGGATATTCTGAGGACTTAGCTCAGGCAATCAAGCTTGTCTTTCATCGCAAATCTATCCCCTGAATGGAATCGTACCTTCATTACCTTGGTTCCTAAGAGGGACGCTTCCAGCCCACAGCACTTCCGGCCTATCAGTTTATGTACTACCTTATACAAGGTTTGTGCTCGTCTCCTGGTTATGAGGTTGTGTTGGGTTATTCCTCGCCTTATTTCTCCGGAGCAGGGGGCTTTCCTCAGAGGGCGCAGTATCACTGATAATGCTTTAATAGCACAGGAGTTCATGCATGACCTGCGTCGGACTTCTGGGAGTCAGGGGCTTATGGCCATTAAGCTTGATATGGAGAGAGCTTATGACAGAGTTAACTGGGAATTCTTGCGTCACTCTCTTCAGTTGTTTGGGATCCACCAGCTGTTTATTGACTGGATCATGGCCTGCATTCAGAGTCCGTCTTTCTCCATCCTCATCAATGGAGACCGGACTGATTATTTCCATTCTAAGGTTGGGCTGAGACAAGGTTGTCCCCTCTCCCCGTTTCTCTTTGTTATAGCAGCCGATTCTTTATCTCGGGCTCTTCGTCAGGCTCAGCAGGACAATGCTCTACACCCTTACCGAGCTGGATCCCAAGGTCCCTCGATCTCTCATCTGCTCTTTGCTGACGATTGCATCTTCCTGGGCAGGGCTACTGTGGCCAATGCGACCATGTTTGCTTCTATTCTTCATAATTACTGTTCTGCCTCTGGTCAGAAAGTTAATAATGCTAAGTCTGTTATTTGTTTTAGTCCGCGGGTGACCTCTTCTCGGAAGGATACTATCAAGCAGATCATGGGGATTTCTGTGCAGTCTGAGTGCCTCTCCTATCTGGGTATTCCTATTACTGGCAGAAGACCTAAGATCTCGGACTTTAGTAAGCTCGAGTCGAGGATTCGTGCTCGGCTGGAGGGGTGGCAGGTCACTGGGCTATCTATGATGGCGAGGATCACTCTTATTCGATCAGTGCTTACATCTCTTCCTCTCTATCTCTTATCTAATGCTGTTGTCCCTTTGACTTGTCTGAGGAGGATTGAGCGTTATTTCAGGGATTTTCTCTGGGGTTCATCCCAGGATGGTCATGGTGTTCATCTTTTAGCCTGGGACTGTGTCTGCTTGCCGCTTTCCGAGGGGGGCCTTGGGATCCAGTCCTTGACTGCTCGGAGGGAGGCCTTGATTGCTAGGCATGCTACTCGTTTTTTGCTTGATCCGCACTGTATGTGGAGCTCCTTTATGCGTGGCAAGTATGGGGAGTGGACTCCTTCCACTAACCTGCAGTCTCTTCGGGGTCACTCTTTTTTCTGGAAAGAGGTTTGCTCTCGTGCTCCGGACATCCTTCATAGTATCTCCTGGATTCTTGGCAATGGTGCTTCTGTGGACATTGCTTATGATTCTTGGATCGCTGACCTTCCTTTGTCTCGATGGCCTACTTTCGTCAGCACTGATATTCCTCTTGATATGCGAGTTAGTGACCTCACGGTGCCGGATCATTCCTCTTGGTCTACTCCTCTGTTATCCCGCTTCTTTGGCGAGGAGCTTAGACGACGTATAGCTGCTATTCCTCTTTCTCCTGGGCACTCCCCCGATATCAGGGTTTGGAGGCGGTCCGGTATTCCGAGTGCTCCCATCAGGGACATTATCAAGTTTTACCGAGCTTCTTCCCGACCGCTTACAGACATGACTTGGATTTGGCATCTTCCTATTCATCCCAGGGTTCGTCTTTTTCTATGGAAGATTGCTCGGAATTGTCTCCCTACTTGCTCGGTTCTTTCTAGCGTGGCATGGGCATTCAGCCTACGTGTCCGATATGCGGTATTGAGGAGGAGGCGGTGGATCACGCCATCTTCACTTGTCTCAGAGCTCACCACATTTGGGAGATCGCTAGGGTCAAGCCTTGGGCTGTCGCCTCTTCTTCTCTCTCATTATCTTTCTTGGACTTGATCAGGCAGGGATGTTAGGAGAGGGTGCAGTAAGCAGGGCGCGACGAGGGCCTACATGCTTATCAGATTTGGTTATCTCGGAACCGGATTGTCTTCACTCAGGAGCCTACTTCATCTTTTAGGGTTGTCCGGACTGCTGTGTCCCTATCTTCTGAGTATACTTCCCATCGTCTTGGTTGTGATTTGATAGCCCTGGCCTCTGGGATTCCCATGCTGCCCCGGCGCGCACCGGAGAACGGTCTTTATTTCTTGGGAACCCCCCCTCCAGGGTTTATCAAAATCAACTTTGATGGGAGTGTCCGAGGCAGATCAGCCGGATCGGTTATGTCCTACGGGATTCTGGCGGTACTATGCTTGCGGCTGGGGATTTGGACATCTTGATTCGTCAGTGCCGCTTGCTGAGCTTTATGCTGCATGGGCTGGAGTCTCCTTTGCTACGCAGTCTCCATGCCGTCGTCTTATTCTTGAGGGTGATGCTCTCAGGTGAATCGATGGCTTCGCCAGGATCATTGTGCCAGTCGCCCACCAACCCTTTGATTTCTGATATTCGCTCTCTCCTTCAGGGGGTTCACAGTATTCAGATTAGCCATATTTCAGGGAAGCCAACTCAGCGGCTGACTGGATTACCGCTAGAGTTGCTGATCATTCTGGATTCTGGTGCTGGAAGCCCGGTGAATGGGTCAT
The DNA here is from genome assembly GCA_900491605.1 of Calamus simplicifolius. Classification (NCBI taxonomy): domain Eukaryota; kingdom Viridiplantae; phylum Streptophyta; class Magnoliopsida; order Arecales; family Arecaceae; genus Calamus; species Calamus simplicifolius. The sequence continues at coordinate 1,011,948 of UESW01004251.1, forward strand.
CCGGGTCTGAACTTAATATTGTTCTGATAGTGTGGGTCTGAGCCACCCTAGAGTGGTGTGATTCCCGTCTGTACAAAAAAAAAAAAAAAAAAAAGAGAGAAGGAATTAAATGTTTTTTTGGGACTTGGAACCTGCTGACCTCGGTTGTTTGGCATTCTTGATCGACCCCAGCCGTTGGTTTGGAATTTCTGATGGCTGTCGGCGCCCACTGAAGGAAGAAAGCGTCCCTTGGAAATTAAGGAAGCCACTGGTACGTAGGACATTTAGGTAGTGTTTGAAATAGGGGATAAGAGGGGATATCCTCTGGATATCTTCTCTTATTCTCAAAAGCCATAACTATAAGGTAGTGTTTGATAGGAAAAATGTTATCCATGGATAAGTGTACGGGATAGAGTTTATCCCCTGGCTATCCCTAGGGATATCCCTTGGCTATCCATTGATCATATCAAATGCAAAAAGGTAAATTCATGGGATAACCTTTTTTTACTCTTATTTGGAGGGATAACCAGCTATTCCTGCATTCTCTAGGGAATAAATTGAGGGGATATCCCATGGTTAACCATGGTTAACCATGGATTATCCCTTTGGTTAACTTTATTCCCTGCTATCCCTTATAGTTATGGCTTTTGGGAATAAGAGGGGATATCCTCTGGATATCCCCTTATCCCCTATTTCAAACACTACCTAAGGATAATAGGGAATAAAGTAACCAAAGGGATAATCCATGGTTAACCATGTGATATCCCCTCAATTTATTCCCTAGAAAATGCAGGAATAGCTGGTTATCCCTCCAAATAAGAGTAAAAAAAGGTTATCCCATGTATTTACCTTTTTTGCATTTGATATGATCAATGGGATAGCCAAGGGATATCCCTAGGGATAGCCAAGGGATAAATTCTATCCCATACACTTATTCAGGATAACATTTTTCCTATCAAACACTACCTTAAATTTTTTTGAGGAGGCGTTTTGTCTCCCCTAAAGTTTATTAAACAACTTTAGCTCACCACTCTTTTGTAGCTTATCACTTCATTGATTGAGAGTAGGATCCTCTTCTAATATATTTTTTCTTTGATTTTTTGGACTGTTTTTATACCAAAATTATATGACTATCCATCTGTATCAAAAAAAAAAAAAAAAATTAAGCAACAAAAAATTCTGATGATGCTGCAGTGTAAGATCAGTGTAGCTCATCAGCAGGATAGATGATGGGGATATTGGTCAGATTATTGGTGAGCTTAACAGCAAGATCCTAGATGCCTGCTAGGGTAACTTATGTATGGCAAAGGTAGATAGATGATAAGGGCGATCAAGACAGGCTTTATGGCTTTTAGGTTTGAAGAAAACATAGGATGTAAGGAAAACACTTTGTACACCGGCTCCGGTGCAGCAACGCTGACGTGGACTGCACCGCGTCCTTCGATTGGTCCACGTGGCTCCGACGTGGAAGACCTGACAGGCGGTATGGCTGGGCTTTGACGTAACGTTCTGAACGTGACGGACATTTAATGCTGTTCACTTTTTTTTAAACTTTGCGTGCGGATGAAATGCCCTTTAGCGCCATTTTACGTTTTATGTCATCTGTGCAAGAAGAACTCTGTTTCTTCCCCGACGTTTTGAGAGAAAATACTTCAGCTTTGAAGCTGGAAAACCTGGATACTGGGTCTGTGTAAAAAAACTTATGGAGGAAATCTCATCCGCAGCACAAAGTAAACACTATGTTTCTTTTATGTCATCTGTGCAAGAAGAACTCTGTTTCTTCCAGCTTAGAGGCTGAAAATACTTTAGCTACTGGACTGGAAAACCTTGATACTGGAGTCTGTGTAAAAAAACTTCTGGAGGATATGTCAGCCGCAGCAAGTAAGAACTCTTTATTCCCACTTCTTATTACATCAACAGTTTTTTCTGGTTAAAGTTAGTTAATGCGTTTAATGCGCGGGTAACTACCTTAGAACGAAATAGTTATGACACTCTGAGAGTCATAACTGTTTTGTAAATATTTCAGCTTTGAAAGTCTGGTCGACAGGAAATATTTCAGCTTAGAGGTTGAAAAAAAACCTGGCTACTGGAGTCTACTGAGGCGTCAAATATAAAAGCAATCTCGAGAAAGATGTGTCTGAGCCTATTAAAAGCAATTGACGAAGAGATAAGGCAGCTTAGGCCCATCTTACAGACCTGGCCGAATTCAGAGAGAGAAGCGAACGTCGAGGCGTATGTTCGTGCTCAACTGAATTTCATCTGTGCTAGGGCGACGACACCCTAGTTCGAATTCGGCCGTAAATCCTTCGCGACACCCCAGATGAAATCTCACGACACCTAGCTTTAGGGCGACGACACCCGTCTTACAAATGTGCACAGAGAGAACCCGGCGACACCCTAATTGAATTCGACAGAAAATCAATCGCAACACCCCAGTTGAAATCTCACGACACCCTAGCTCTGGGGCGACGACACCCGTCTTATAAATGACCACAGAGAGAACCCGGCGACACCCTACTTCGAATTCTGCCGTTAATCCTTCACGACACCCTAGTTGAAATCCCACACACCCTAGCTCTAGGGCGACGACAGCCGTATTATAAATGAACACATAGAGAGAACCCGACGACACCCTAATTGAATTCGGCAGAAAATCAATCGCGACACCCCAGTTGAAATCTCACGACACCCTAGCTCTGGGGCGACGACACCCGTCTTATAAATGACCACTAGAGAGAACCCGACGACACCCTACTTCGAATTCTGTCGTTAATCCTTCGTGACACCCTAGTTGAAATCCCACGACACCCTAGCTCTAGGGCGACGACAGCCCGTATTATAAATGACCACATAGAGAGAACCCGGCGACACCCTAATTGAATTCGGCAGAAAATCAATCGCGACACCCCAGTTGAAATCTCACGACACCTAGCTCTAGGGCGACGACACCCGTCTTATAAATGACCACCTAGAGAGAACCCGGCGACACCCTAATTGAATTCGGCAGAAAATCAATCGCGACACCCCAGTTGAAATCTCACGACACCCTAGCTCTGGGGCAACGACACCCGTCTTATAAATGACCACCTAGAGAGAACCCGGCGACACCCTACTTCGAATTCTGCTGTTAATCCTTCGCGACACCCTAGTTGAAATCCCACGACACCCTAGCTCTAGGGCGACGACAGCCGTATTATAAATGACCACATAGAGAGAACCCGGCGACACCCTAATTGAATTCGGCAGAAAATCCATCGCGACACCCCAGTTGAAATCCGGCGACACCCTAGCTCTAACGAGAAGACACCCGAGCTTGAACAAGAGACCACGGAGATAATCCCCGCGACACCCTAGTTTGAATTCGGCTAAATCCTTCGCGACACCCTTCCCGCGACAGTTCGAATTCGGCCGTAAATCCTTCGCGACACCCCAGATGAAATCCCACGACACCCCTCTCATAAATGTGCACATAGAGAGAACCCGGCGACATCCTAATTGAATTCGGCAGAAAATCAATCGCGACACCCAAGTCGAAATCTCACGACACCCCAGTTGAAAATTGACGACACCCAACCTCTCATCTGACGACACCCGTGCTTAGAACTGATCACGGAGGCGAGAAGGCCCGCGACAACCAAGTTACTAAAATTTAATTTTATTTATCAAAAAAAAAATACATTAGCCCTCACTGGGCTTGTCTCCTTCAGTCGCTGCGTCGGCGATCTGACGCTGGAGGGACGCTACTTTCCCCTCCAGGTGGCTATTGGCCCGACGCAGGACCTCTGTCTCTTTTGTTAAAACGGCCAGGTATTCCTCGGCCGCCTTCCTGAGTCGCTCGCTGCTTGTGTGCGACTCCGCATATACCTCCGCGTCGATGGTGAAGGTTGCGCCGCGGCTGCCATGGCCCAGTAGATCTCACCTCGCCTCTGGAAGCCATCTTGTGGTCAGTTCAAGCTGGAAAGGTGAGAAACGATGGCATTCCCCCATCCTTATTTAAGGTTCTCCTGGCGGGTGTTTCGATTGCCATGCGCCACCATCTCAGTGGTTGTTCACAGGAATCGAATCGGTGCGCCACCATGCCCCGCCCTCCACGTTGAGTTTCGAGGGATGGGGAACAGAACAGAGTTTCGGGAAGCAAACCGTCGTAAGTTTAACGTCGTCCCAAGAGAAAATTCACGACACCCAAGGATGATTTGGATTTCGGCCGAAACTCCTTCGCGACACCCATGTTGAAAGCTCACGACACCCTAGCTTTAAGGCGACGACACCCGTGCGTCGAATTGATCACAGAGAGAACCCCCGCGACACCCCTTCTCGAATTCGGCCGAAACTCCCTCGTGACACCCCAGTTGTAAACTCACGACACCCTAGCTTTAAGGGGACGACACCCATGCATTAACAGTGAACCCACGGGTGTCGTCGCCCTAAAGCTAGGGTGTCGTGAGGGAGTTTCGAATTCGACAAAGGGGTGTCGCGGGGTTCTCTTCGTGATCAGTTCTAAGCACGGGTGTCGTCGCCTTAAAGCTAGGGTGTCGTGAGCTTTCAACAGGGGTGTCGCAAAGAGTTTCGGCCGAAATCCAACTCATCCCTGGGATGTCACGGGGATTCTCTCCGTGTTCAGTTCTAAGCACGGGTGTCGAAGCATTGATGCGAGGGTGTCGTGAGCTTTCAAGCGAGGTGTCGCGAAGGAGTTTCGGCCGAAATCCAAATCATCCTTGGGTGTCGTGAATTTTCTCTTGGGACGACGTTAAACTTACGACGGTTTGCTTCCCGAAACTCTGTTCTGTTCCCATCCCTCGAAACTCAACGTGGAGGGCGGGGCGTGGTGGCGCACCGATTCGATTCCTGTGAACAACGACTGAGATGGTGGCGCGTGGCAATCGAAACACCCGCCAGGAGAACCTTAAATAAGGATGGGGGAATGCCATCGTTACTCACCTTTCCAGCTTCAACTGACCACAAGATGGCTTCCAGAGGCGAGGTGAGATCTACTGGCAGCCATGGCAGCCGCGGCGCAACCGTCACCATCGACGCGGAGGTATATGCGGAGTCGCACGCAAGCAGCGAGCGACTCAGGAAGGCGGCCGAGGAATACCTGGCCGTTTCAACAAAAGAGACAGAGGTCCTACGTCAGGCCAATAGCCACCTGGAGGGGAAAGTAGCATCCCTCCAGCGCCAGATCGCCGACGCAGCGACCGAAGGAGACAAGCCCCAGTGAGGGCTAATGTATTTTTTTTTTGATAAATAAAATTAAATTTTAGTAACTTGGTTGTCGCGGGCCTTCTCGCCTCCCTGATCAGTTCTAAGCACGGGTGTCGTCGCATAAAGCTAGGGGTGTCGTGAGCGTTCAACAGTGGTGTCTCTAAGGAGTTTTGGCCGAAAACCAATTCTCCTAGGGTGTCACGGGGATTGTCGCGTAGGAGTTGCTGTTGAAATGCAATTCAATTCATTGTTCATGAATGCGTGCCTATATTTTCACAGTTGATGCTGAAAATGTAGATAGGAAAGAAGAAGATAACACTCCCGTCCGTGCAGCTTCACCCGTCGCTCCAAATGCAGTGGATGATATTGTAGTTCCTCAAACTGGATGGAATTCAATTCAGTCGATGATGTATATACGTTCTACAATGGATACGCGAAACGAGTTGGCTTTGGAATCACAACAGTGTGTAGCAGGGCCAATAATAAAAAATAACGTTGCTTCAAGCACCTGGCGTGTTGGAGGCAAGGAAAATCCAGAAAATCAGAGAAGAGTATGAATCATAGGGATACTGGGAAAGTTGGTTGTATGGCATCCATAAAAGCAAGACTGAATGCTACAAGTGGTAAGTGGATTTTGGATGAGGTTTCTCTAGAACATAACCATGGGCTGTCCATAACATCAGCTGGTTATCTACGGTCGCATAGGAGGATCAGCACACCAGAGAAGGCAGAGATCAGCAATTTACATGCCGTGAATGTTCGACGACTCAGATATACTCTGCCATAGCAAGGAGAAAAGGGGGCAGAGGACAATTGGATTTCACCGAGAAGGATGCTCGTAACTTCATTTGTCGCGAACGTCAGTCTAAGCTGAAAGAAGGAGATGATCAGTCGATGGTAATTCATTTCGCCGAAATGCAACTCAAAAATCCCAATTTCTTCTACTCCTTAGACCTCAATGATAATGGTCATCTGAGGTCTGTCTTCTGGATTCATCCAAGGTCAAGATTGGCATGCACATACTTTGGTGATGTTCTAAGTTTTGACTTAACTTACTTGACAAACAGATATCAAATGCCTTTTTGTCCATTTGTTGGGGTGAACCATCATGGACAGTCAACCTTGCTTGGATGCGCATTGTTGTCTGATGAGAGTACTGAGACATATAAATGGGTTTTTAAGACTTGGCTGGATGCAAATGGTGGTCAAGCACCTATTGCCATGATTACTGATCAAGATAAGGCAATCGAGGCTGCTGTCAAAGAAGTTTTTCCTAACACACGACATCGATTTTGTCTTTGGCATATATTGAAGAAGATACCGGAAAAGATTGGCCACATTTGCACGGCAAATCCCAAGTTTATGGTTGATTTCGATGAGGCAATATATGATTCATTGACCATAAATTCATTCGAGGAAAGGTGGGCACATGTTATGGAGAAATATAAAGAATGTAAGTCTATAGATTGGTTCAATGTCCTATACGAATGTCGGGAAAAATGGGTCCCAGTTTACCTCAAGGATACATTCTTCGCAGGTTAGTATGTCAATGGCTTTAGTTCATGTTCCAGTTAAACGTTTTTTTTTTTTTTTTTTTGGTTGACAAAATTTTAAACAGGGATGTCATCTTCACAAAGGAGCGAGGGCATTAATCACTTCTTCGATGGGTTTATAAATTCGAAGACAACACTAACGGAGTTTATAAGTAAGTACGAAGATGCCTTGGAAAAACGATACGAGGCCGAAAATGAGGAAGATAATAGGACTTTGCAAACGATAGCTTTCCTAAAGACATCATCACCTTTTGAGAGACAAGCTGCAGGAAGGTATACACGGAGCATTTTCAAAAAATTCCAGAATGAGATCCTTGAAATGGCTGCATCAAATACAAAATTGATCAACGAAGCTGGCAACACGTGTATATATTCCGTCAAGTCGTATGAAAGGATTGAAGTCGATGGAATTGGCAAGGAGATGATCAAAGATTATGTCGTGTCATACGATAGAAATATTGAGGATGTCCAATGCCAGTGCCGATCCTTTCAGTTCAAGGGGTACCTGTGTAGGCATGCCCTGTTGGTTCTTCATCAAAATGACGTATTTCGTTTACGAGATAAATACTTCTTGAAGAGATGGTGCAAGGACATGAAATACCAATTCAACGAATTCGACTGCAATACTGAGGGTTATGATAAAAGCACACGAAACTCACGGTACGCAGTGATAATTTTTAAATTGAAATGTCTTAATATTTGTTATCGTTAATATTATGTTAATGATTGTAGATATAGTTTGCTGTCTCATCGGATGACGAAGCTCGCAGAGATAGCCTCCATGTCTGAAGATGCATTTAATGCAGTGATGGATGGTCTAACGCCTCTATTCAAAACTACCGTGGATGCCAACTGCGCAGCTAAACCACGTTCGGAGCTTGTAATTCAAGATCCTGAACAAATTAGGATGAAAGGTCGTCCGAGAGAGAACAGATTAAAGAGTGCAGTCGAGAAGAAGGCTAAAAGATCAAGGAAAAATCAAGGCAAGGAAAGAGCTACTTCAAGTAGCAGGCAGACTTGTTTGCAGTCTATTAATACTGAAGAGGACCTGGAGAGAATTGTTCCACCGTTAGAAACTTTAATGGATGAATTTGATGCTTATGTATTAAGTCAACTTACACAAGATCATATATAAAACACTAGTGTCGTAACTTTGAATTATGGTTGCTTGGTTGCTTGGTCGTAAATGAAATGCTTTCAAGATATTGTGTCTTTTTCAGTAAAATGAAGTGCTTTTAGTACGTCAACTCCCTGGCTCTTGGAAAACGACACCGTAGTCTTGCGCGGAGACACCCGTAAGACGGAAACATACGAGACATCCCAGTTCTCGCGAACGACTCCGAAGAAATTAGCGCGATGACACCCTAGCGCATGGCAAACGACACCCTAGTCTTGCGCGGCGACACCCGAAGACGGAATCCTACGAGACATCCCAGTGCTTGCGAAATGACTCCGAAGATTTTAGCTAGATGACACCCTAGCTCAAGGCAAACGACACCGTAGTCTTGCGCGGCGACACCCGAAAGGTGGAAACATACGAGACATCCCAGTTGTCGCGAACGACTCCGAAGAAATTAGCGCTACGACACCCTAGCTCATGGAAAACGATACCCTAGTCTTGCGCGGCGACACCCGAAAGACGGAAACGTACGAGACATCCTAGTTCTGGCGAACGACTCCGAAGAAATTAGCGCGATGACACCCTAGCTCATGGAAAACGACACCATAGTCTTGCGCGGAGACACCCGAAAGACGGAAACATACGAGGGTGCTCGCGAATGACTCCGAAGAAATTAGCGCGACGACACCCTAGCTCATGGAAAACGACACCGTTGTCTTGCGCGGAGACACCCGAAAGACGGAAACATACGAGACATCCCAGTTCTCGCGAACGACTCCGAAGAAATTAGCGCGATGACACCCTAGCGCATGGCAAATGACACCCTAGTCTTGCGCGGCGACACCCGAAGACGGAATCCTACGAGACATCCCAGTGCTTGCGAAACGACTCCGAAGATTTTAGCTAGACGACACCCTAGCTCAAGGCAAACGACACCGTAGTCTTGCGCGGCGACACCCGAAAGGCGGAAACATACGAGACATCCCAGTTGTCGCGAACGACTCCGAAGAAATTAGCCCTACGACACCCTAGCTCATGGAAAACGACACCCTAGTCTTGCGCGGAGACACCCGAAAGACGGAAACATACCAGACATCCCAGTTCTGGCGAACGACTCCGAAGAAATTAGCGTGATGACACCCTAGCGCATGGCAAATGACACCCTAGTCTTGCGCGGCGACACCCGAAGACGGAATCCTACGAGACATCCCAGTGCTTGCGAAACAACTCCGAAGATTTTAGCTAGACGACACCCTAGCTCAAGGCAAACGACACCGTAGTCTTGCGCGGCGACACCCGAAAGGCGGAAACATACGAGACATCCCAGTTGTCGCGAACGACTCCGAAGAAATTAGCGCTACGACACCCTAGCTCATGGAAAACGATACCCTAGTCTTGCGCGGAGACACCCGAAAGACGGAAACATACGAGGGTGCTCGCGAACGACTCCGAAGAAATTAGCGCGACGACACCCTAGCTCATGGAAAACGACACCGTTGTCTTGCGCGGAGACACCCGAAAGACGGAAACATACGAGACATCCCAGTTCTCGCGAACGACTCCGAAGAAATTAGCGCGATGACACCCTAGCGCATGGAAAACGACACCCTAGTCTTGCGCGGCGACACCCGAAGACGGAATCCTACGAGACATCCCAGTGCTTGCGAAACGACTCCGAAGATTTTAGCTAGACGACACCCTAGCTCAAGGCAAATGACACCGTAGTCTTGCGCGGCGACACCCGAAAGGCGGAAACATACGAGACATCCCAGTTGTCGAGAACGACTCCGAAGAAATTAGCACTACGACACCCTAGCTCATGGAAAACGACACCCTAGTCTTGCGCGGAGACACCCGAAAGACGGAAACATACGAGACATCCCAGTTCTGGCGAACGACTCCGAAGAAATTAGCGCGACGACACCCTAGCTCATGGAAAACGACACCCTAGTCTTGCGCGGAGACACCTGAAAGATGGAAACATACGAGACATCCCAGTTCTGGCGAACGACTCCGAAGAAATTAGCGCGACGACACCCTAGCTCATGGAAAACGACACCGTAGTCTTGCGCGGAGACACCCGAAAGACGGAAACATACGAGGGTGCTCGCGAACGACTCTGAAGAAATTAGCGCGACGACACCCTAGCTCATGGAAAACGACACCGTTGTCTTGCGCGGAGACACCCGAAAGACGGAAACATACGAGACATCCCAGTTCTCGCGAACGACTCTGAAGAAATTAGCGCGATGATACCCTAGCTCATGGAAAACGACACCCTAGTCTTGCGCGGAGACACCCGAAAGACGGAAACATACGAGACATCCCAGTTCTGGAACGACTCCGAAGAAATTAGCGTGACGACACCCTAGCTCATGGAAAACGACACCGTAGTCTTGCGCGGCGACACCCGAAAGACGGAAATATACGACACATCCCAGGACACCCGACAATTTAAGAGCGACGACACCCCAGCTCATGGCAAACGACACCCTAGTTCTTGTCAAACGACACCCTAGCTCACACATGATAAAATTTTTAACATTTGCATTAAATATTAATCAGTGTTAATATGAATAATTACATACAATTTTCATTCAAAGACGAATACAAAAAAATTAAGAACATTTTCGACAATGTCGCTAATCTTTTTGTTCAGGCCCTCTCTCAATATCGTCGCAGCTAAGTGTCGCCGGTAATCTCTGACTTCCTCATCCATGAAATCCAGCTTCATATCAGGATTGTCTCATCGAGCAAGACATTCCATGTATCTCAGACAGTACAGGCCGCAATCCAGCGATCCGCTCGGTTGGCTTGGGCAATCCGAAATATCTTCCATCGGCCACTCCATCACTTCCTTCTTATCGCAGTAGATATGGAATATGTGGCCTAGAATTGTATGCCATTTCCTTGCATTGGCCTTGTACTTCGGGTTGCGTTTCATTGAATTCAGGTGCATGAACACCTTCCTTTCCATGTCGATAGCAACCAAATGCCAGTGCGAGTTATCAGAGTTTACAATGGTGAAAAGAAACGGAATTGGGCCTTATCTTCGTCCGATACATTGTCAAATATCGCAGCCCCAGATGATCCAGCAAGTTCATGAGCAGGTGATGAGGAAGTCAGACATAGAGCAGGTACGAAAACTGATGCAATTATGCACTTATGATATCGGTCAGGATGCTCTGCCCAGTTGCGCATCAGAAACTCCTGGCCGCAATCGATTATCTGCCAATGGAAAGTAAAACGATTAATATAATTCTAAAATCAACAACTTGAACATGTTCCTTGATATACTTACATCATCTATTATCATCTCATTGTTAATGAGATCCTGAAGATTTTTTCTTCTTGCAACTCCATTAAACATATTTGTGTAGACGATCTCGTCGGTTGTTGTCGCTCACTCAAAAAATTTTGAATAATTATTTGGTCATCTTCGACCGTTGTGTTGGGCTTTGACATGCCCACTGTCTTCACCGACTTTTTAGGTCGGGTTGTCTCATAACATTCGCCGACAACCGTGGAAGCCTTACGCTTCCTCGGCTATTTTTAATCCTCCTAACAAGCGACGGCACTCCAATTATTTCTAAGTCCATATTGTCATCCTTTGGCGCAGGGGTGCCAAGTTTATTATCGGATATGGACTCTTCTTTATTTTCATTCCCCTGCTCTGTTTTATCAACCAATGAATCCCCCTCCAATATCTTCTCCTCTGATTTTGCATTCCCTGTCTCAATTGGAAACTCGGATGAATGGTCCTCCTCCATCTTCTTCTCCTCTATTTACGTTATCAGGCTCGCGGAGGACCAACTCCAAGGAATGCACCTTCTCTGTTTCTCGTCCCCCTTGTCCTCCTCGGTTATTGCATAACTTTCCTTTCTGACAAGTGAATTGAGGAGGCTCTCAGCAATGGACAGCCTGTGCCTGACATCTTCGAGTTGATCCTTAACACACTCAATTCATTCCTCAACTCGGCGCATCCTGCGCAGCTATCCATTGGTTGAGGGGCGCAGGTATCTGTTGTTGAGGGGGGGACGGTTTTATCTGCTGAGGGAGAAGCCATCGCTCTTCTGGCAATGGTTCAATAGCTCCCTCCATCTGCAACACAAGATGATAACAAATTAATATTAACTGAACATATTGACGCATTAAGTTGAAAAAATGGTCACAGCAATGGAGCAATGGAGTAGATTACCAAGTCCTGAGGCTGCAAGTCGGCAACCCGAACCGATTGGTTTCTTTGGTGGTCATACCACTTCAACAGCCGGGGCCGTTTATCAGGGTATGCTGGCTCTCGCATTGATGTATGCTCGAGGAACCACGCCTGAACATTATATTTTTTTGGATATTAAATAAAGTAATATTACAAAAAAATTTTGTCTCAACACTAATAATTTGTCTCAATAATCCTTACCACCAGTGCTGCCGAGCATCCGAACAAGGTAGGCTGCCTCCTAATCTTTTTTGCATTCTTTGAGTGCACCGGCTCCTCGGAACGCAAGCAAGCAGCTATTTCTGGGAGAGCCAGAACAATCAATTCCTTCAGTGCCGAAGCCCAGTCGATGCTACTCAGTTGACTTAAGTCATCCAAGTGCTGGATGAGATACCGTGGACATCTCTGATTAGACTTTGGAGCCAAAAACATGGCCAACATGTATGCGATCCAAAGTCGGACGGTGTCCTCGACATCCTCCTGTACTTTAGATGGTCGGAGTTGAAATATCAACTTCTCCAAACCTGATTGGCGAAGATCTAAACCCTGGCCAAACCGTCTGAACAACCTTCCGTTGAACATTTGGCTGGACGTGTCGATCTTCTTCCCATGACCTGGAAGTCCCAAAATGAGTGCGACTTCTTCGGCACTGAATAGAACTGGCTTTCCGCAAAACATGAACTCGTCGCCTCCATTGTGACATCTTATGATGTCTGCTAGCAGTCGCCCGTCGACTGTGAACGTCTGCATGTCGACGAAGGCACCAAATGGGGTCCTTCGAATCAGTCTTGTATGGCGTCTAGAGAACCCCATCCTCCAAACCTTCTGAACGTATACTGCCGGCCTGCAGCTATTCTTAAACAGCTGGGAAGCCTTCACTGGGGGGACTGGAACAATTTTATTGTCAACGAAAACAGGGGGTAAGACAGAAGACATACATGTCATGAAATTTTAAGATAGAATGTCGTAATATTTAATATAGTGATAAACATACCTGAAGGAGCCGCATCCTCAGTCGAACGAAGAACCAGGTCCTTGCATTGTTCCGCCATTTTCTCTGTCTGCTTCTTCTTTGTTCGCGGTCTTCGTGCACAAACGAAAGCGCTCATCTCCATGAATAAAGAATTTGGAAGAATGAACTATGGAACAAGTTTAGGAGGGAAAAAGAGACCAGTGGCTTCTCGAGCAAGAGAAGAAGGATGGCTTCTTGAGCAAAAGGATGGCTTCTCGAGCAACAGACGATTGAGGGGTTTTTCTAGGGTTTATGCCGACCTAAGAGAAATACGAAAGGACACCCGGATCGCCATGATCACATCAATGAGACCCGCGAACCCATAGGAACTGCCCACGTTTACAAACTTTTCTCGGAAATATGGCATGGCTCAGTTACTAGGGTGTCGTCGAATTAGTACTACCCTGACGTCAAATTCCCGCGTTAGAGCTAGGGTGTCGTCTCGTTAGAGCTAGGGTGTCGTGAGATCTCAACTGGGTGTCGCGAATGATTTTCTACCGAATTCAATTAGGGTGTCGCCGGATTCTCTCTATGTGGACATTCATAAGACGGGTGTCGTCGCCCTAGAGCTAGGGTGTCGTGGATTCAACTGGGGTGTCGCAAGGAATTTACGGCTGATTCGAACTAGGGTGTCGTTGGGATTATCTCCGTGGTCTGTTTAAAGCACGGGTGTCGTCTCGTTAGAGCTAGGGTGTCGTGAGATCTCAACTGGGGTGTCGCGAATGATTTTCTGCCGAATTCAATTAGGGTGTCGCCGGGTTCTCTCTATGTGGACATTCATAAGACGGGTGTCGTCGCCCTAGAGCTAGGGTGTCGTGGATTTCAACTGGGGTGTCGCGAGGATTTACGGCTGAATTCGAACTAGGGTGTCGCTGGGATTATCTCCGTGGTCTCTTTAAAGCACGGGTGTCGTCTCGTTAGAGCTAGGGTGTCGTGAGATTCAACTGGGGTGTCGCGAATGATTTTCTGCCGAATTCAATTAGGGTGTCGCCGGGTTCTCTCTATGTGGACATTCATAAGACGGGTGTCGTCGCCCTAGAGCTAGGGTGTCGTGGATTTCAACTGGGGTGTCGCGAAGGATTTACGGCCGAATTCGAACTAGGGTGTCGCTGGGATTCTCCGTGGTCTCTTTAAAGCACGGGTGTCGTCTCGTTAGAGCTAGGGTGTCGTGAGATCTCAACTGGGGTGTCGCGAATGATTTTCTGCCGAATTCAATTAGGGTGTCGCCGGGTTCTCTCTATGTGGACATTCATAAGACGGGTGTCGTCGGCCTAGAGCTAGGGTGTCGTGGATTTCAACTGGGGTGTCGCGAGGATTTACGGCCGAATTCGAACTAGGGTGTCGCTGGGATTATCTCCGTGGTCTCTTTAAAGCACGGGTGTCGTCTCGTTAGAGCTAGGGTGTCGTGGAGATCTCAACTGGGGTGTCGCGATGATTTTCTGCCGAATTCAATTAGGGTGTCGCCGGGTTCTCTCTATGTGGACATTCATAAGACGGGTGTCGTCGCCCTAGAGCTAGGGTGTCGTGGATTCAACTGGGGTGTCGCGAAAGATTTACGGCCGAATTCGAACTAGGGTGTCGCTGGGATTATCTCCGTGGTCTCTTTAAAGCACGGGTGTCGTCTCGTTAGAGCTAGGGTGTCGTGAGATTTCAACTGGGGTGTCGCGATGATTTTCTGCCGAATTCAATTAGGGTGTCGCCGGGTTCTCTCTATGTGGACATTCATAAGACGGGTGTCGTCGCCCTAGAGCTAGGGTGTCGTGGATTTCAACTAGGGTGTCGTGAGGATTTATGGCCGAATTCGAACTAGGTGTCGCTGGGATTATCTCCGTGGTCTCTTTAAAGCACGGGTGTCGTCTCGTTAGAGCTAGGGTGTCGTGAGATTCAACTGGGGTGTCGCGATGATTTTCTGCCGAATTCAATTAGGGTGTCGCCGGGTTCTCTCTATGTGGACATTCATAAGACGGGTGTCGTCGCCCTAGAGCTAGGGTGTCGTGGGATTTCAATTGGGGTGTCGCGAAGGATTTACGGCCGAATTCGAACTAGGGTGTCGCTGGGATTATCTCGTGGTCTCTTTAAAGCACGGGTGTCGTCTCGTTAGAGCTAGGGTGTCGTGAGATCTCAACTGGGGTGTCGAATGATTTTCTGCCGAATTCAATTACAGTGTCGCCGGGTTCTCTCTATGTGGACATTCATAAGACGGGTGTCATCGCCTAGAGCTAGGGTGTCGTGGATTCAACTGGGGTGTCGCGAGGAATTACGGCCGATTCGAACTAGGGTGTCGCGTGGGCATTCTCTTAGAACAATGCGGACTCTCAGAGCGAGGGGGGGGTGGGGGAAGAAAGAGAGTTATTATTGCACAGATGAAATCAGTTGCGCACGAACCTACGCCCTCGTCTGAAAGTCCGGTCGATAGGAGTCTACTGGAGTCTTCAAATATAAAAGTTTATCCAATGAGTTTTTCCCTGCCAACACCTCACGTCGACGTTCGCTTCTCTCTCTGAATTCGGCCAAGTCTGTAAGATGGGCCTAAGCTGAGGTTTTGGCAAGGAAAATCTTACAGACCTGGCCGAATTCAGAGAGAGAAGCGAACGTCTACGTGAGGTTTTGGCAAGGAAAATCTCATTGGATAAACATTTATATTTGAAGCCTCCAGTACACTCCAGTAGCCAAGTTTTTTCAAAGCGAGGGCGTAGGTTCGTGCTCAACTGATTCCTTAGCATCCGGACTCTCAGAGCGAGGGAGGGGAAGAAAGAGTTCATCTTGCAGAGATGAAATCCAACATAAATTGGCGCTAGGATGGAGCGAAAGGGCCGCATTAAAAGAGTTGCTTACAAAACAGTTATGACTCTCAGAGTGTCATAACTATTTTGTTCTAAGGTAGTTACCCGCGCATTAAACGCATTAACTAACTCTAACCAGAAAAAAACTTTGTGCTGCGGATGTAATAAAGAAGTGGGAAGAAATAGTTTTTTAATAAAGAAGTGGGAATAAAGAGTTCTTACTTGCTGCGGCTGACATATCCTCCAGAAGTTTTTTTACACAGACTCCAGTTCAAGGTTTTCCAGTCCAGTAGCTGAGTATTTTCAGCCTCTAAGCTGGAAGAAACAGAGTTCTTCTTGCACAGATGACATAAAAGAACAGAGTGTTTACTTTGTGCTGCGGAGAGATTTCCTCCAGAAGTTTTTTACACAGACTCCAGTATCCAGGTTTTCCAGCTTCGAAGCTGAAGTATTTTCTCTCAAACGTCGGGGAAGAAATAGAGTTTCTTCTTGCACAGATGACATAAAACGTAAAATGGCGCTAAAGGGCATTTTCGTCCGCACGCAAGTTTAAAAAAAAGCGAACAGCATTAAATGTCCGTCACGTTCAGAACGTTACGTCAAAGCCCAGCCATACCGCCTGTCAGGTCTTCCACGTCGGAGCCACGTGGACCAATCGGAGGATGCGGTGCAGTCCACGTCAGCGTTGCTGCACCGGGGCAAGTGTATAAAGTGTTTTCCAGGATGTAATTGAAAAAGAAAGAGCGAATTTAGTTGTGTTTTTGTTCTTGAACAAGCCTTATTTGATTTTTTTTATTTTATATAAATTGATTTGTAACATCTTGGTATGGGTCTCTATCTTGTGATGGAACTGCATAGATTGCTCGAATTGTGAAACTGACATGCCTCATCATGATGATCACCTTTTTTTGGATGGAACGGCATGGAGTATCGTGAGCTGCAAACTCTGCAACTAAGCATTCAATCTATTGGGTATATATCTCATTCTCATTTATTTGATATGTGCTTTTGAAATATCTTATTGATATTGTACCAATAATATGCTGATGTAGACTAAATTAACATATATCAGTTCATTGGAGGTTGAAGAATCCTACCTCATTAAATATTATGATTGTTATTGATGATGTTGTTATGAATTGATTAATGTTGGTTATCATCTCTCTTTTTTTTTTTTTTTTTTTGAGAAAACGGGCGATCACACCAGTCTAGCGTGAGTCAGCCCAGATATATCAGAAATAAAAGCTGTTTAAGTACAATGGGGCAGGAGTCCCCCTGTTTCCATATCCAAAAACCAGAAAAAAGGGCCGCAACACCCGCAATCCAATCAGCTACCATGTTGGCCTCGCGATAGACATGCCGAATCTGATAGAAGGTGACCCCCCTCAAAAGAGATGAGATATCCAGAAGAAGAGGATTAGTCGGAGGGAGATCACTACCTTCCTGTCGAAGCCAACGAATGACCGTAAGAGAGTCCCCCTCAATAAAGAGACTCTGAGCATGAAGGGATCGAACCGCAAAAGAAATCCCGGCCCACGCCGCATACAGCTCGGCCATAGGAACAGAGGAATCAAGGAGACCAAAACCTCCAGCCGCCAACATACCACCATCAGCACCTCTAATAATAAAAGCAGAACCAGCGAGTCTTCCCCGAACACTCCCATCAAAGTTGATTTTGATATACCCTGGAGGGGGGGCTCCCAAGAAATAAAAACCGTCTGCCGGTTCGCTACCGAAGTAGCAGGGGAACCCCAGTGACCAGATATATCAAAATCATGAGCAGCACGAGAGAAGGCAGAGTAGAAGGATATAGCTATCCGAGCAGTCCGCTGAGGGGGAACGAAGTCATCAGTGAAGACCATCTGATTGCGAGATAACCAAATCTGGTAAGCTGTAGCAGCCCAGACTGTACCCCGCTGCTGGTTATTCCTTCTGATATCACTGAGGAAAGAGGACCGCGGCGAACTGGAAACATCCTCACAGATCTGATAACCCACAATCCTCCAAATATGTCTAGCTCTAAAACACTGAAAGATGGCATGATCAATAGTTTCGTCCGCCTGTCCACACAATGGGCATATAGGCTGAATATCCACACCTCTACCAGAAAGCAAGAAACAGGTAGGGAGACAATTCCACTCAAGCTTCCAGAGAAAGAGCTGCAGCCGAGGGTGGATTGGGAGCTTCCAGATCCAAGCGGTTCCTCGCGATCCAAGAGACTGAGGCCTAAAGATAGGCAAAAGATCCCTGGACGGAGCCCTCGCAAAACAAGATCTCCTCCATAATCTGGTATCCTCAATCCTACTATCAACTAGAGGGATAGATAAAATCCGGCGGGCAAGTTCCACACCAAAAAACCGCATCACCGTAGTAATGCACCAAGAGCAAAGGTCCTGGGAAATCAGATCAGAGACTCTCATTTGACTGGTGACCTCTGAACTGATGAAAGTAGGCCACTTCTCAAAAGGAAGATCAGAAAGCCATAAGTCATGAACAACATTCACCCCAGTTCCATTACCAATCATCCATGAGATATTATTCCTGATAGCTGGCAGACGCCCACTGACCTCCTTCCAAAAGAAAGAGTAGGTCCTTGGAAAAGAAGAAGGCATATCCTGAGGCCACTCACCATATCTCGCTCTCATCACAGAACTCCAAAAACAATGCGGGTCGAGGAGAAAACGGGAGGCATGTCTAGCCAACAAAACCTCCTTCCTGACCACTAAAGACTGAATGCCCAGGCCTCCCTCAGAGATAGGCTTACAGATAGTGTCCCAGGCCAATAGATGCATACCTCGACTATCTTGCCTCGAATCCCAAAGAAAGTCTCTGATACACCTCTCAATCCTTCTTAAGCATGAAATCGGGATAACAGCATTTGCTAAAAGATGGAGGGGGAGAGACGTAAGGACCGATCGAATGAGTGTAATCCGAGCCATCATCGATAACCCAGTAGCCTGCCACCCATCAATACGGTCCCGAACCCGACGCTCAATCACACTGAAATCCGAGCAACGAGGCCGCCTACCAGTGATAGGAACTCCCAGATACATAAGGCGATCAGCCTGGGTATAAATGCCAAAAGTCTGAAGAATAGCCTCTTTCTTTGATCTGGAGATCTTGGGGCTGAGACAAACCATAGATTTTTGAAGATTAACCTTCTGCCCAGATGCTCTGCAATACTCCTGGAGAATAGTAGCATAAGAACTGGCATTCCGGGCAGTAGCCTTCCCCAGAAAGATGCAATCATCGGCGAAAAGGAGATGGGAGACCGCAGGCCCGTCCAGTCCCGCAAAAAAGGGGGTAATCCGATTATCGAGCTGTGCCTGGCGGAGCGCACGCGATAAATCATCAACTGCCATAATGAACAATAATGGAGAGAGCGGACATCCTTGCCGTAACCCCACAGTGGAATAGAAAAAGTCCGTCGGACAGCCATTTATAATAAGAGAGAAAGTAGGTCTATAAATGCAAGCCATAATCCAGTCTATGAACTGCCCATCGAACCCAAACTCCACAAGGGTCCTATTCAGAAAATCCCAACTTAGTCTATCATAAGCTCGCTCCATATCGAGCTTAACAGCCATAAGACTGTGCGGACCAGTCGCTCGGTGAAGATCAGACATAAACTCCTGAGCAATAAGAACATTATCCGAAATACTTCGACCTCGAATAAACGCACCCTGCTCCACAGAGATAATACGAGGAATAACAGTCCGCATCCGATTTGCCAAAAGACGGAACAGACTTTATATAAGGTGGAACATAGACTAATGGGCCTATAGTGAAGAGGCAAGGAGGCATCGGGACGCTTTGGCACTAAGGTAACAAAGGTCCTCTTCCACTCATCTGGAATAACTCTAGAATGGAAAACATTTAGAATGGCTTGCTGAACATCCTGACCAACAATGCTCCAGTATGTCCGAAAGAACAGGGGCGGAAAACCATCTGGCCCAGGAGCCTTTTCCTGCCCCAGATCCCAAAGAGCCCTACGGATCTCATCCCCAGTGATCGGTCTAGTAAGATGGATATTCTCCGAATCAGAGACCTTCTCAGAAAGCATGACCGGGTGAACAGGAGACCCATCTCCAGTATGATCAGTCCATCGGGACTGAAAGAAGTGAAAAAAATGATCTCTAATAGCAGCATAATCCTCCAGAGATTGGCCTTCATCATCCACAATCCGCCGAATCCTATTGGCAGCTCGTCTCCTCAGCGTACTCTGGTGAAAAAATCTAGTGTTACTATCACCAGCCCGTAACCACTGAATCCGAGATCTCTGTCTCCAATGAATCTCCTGTTGCAGCAGAAGAGAGTGGTGACTAGTGAGCAAACCCCGGAGGGTCATAAGATCAGAACTAGAAAGACTACCATCTGAATCTTCCCTATTCTGGATGGAAGTAATCTCCTCCTCAATCAGCTCCACTTTCCTAACGAGGTCCCCAACCTCCATTTTGTTCCATCTGGATAGCCGGCGCTTCACTAACTCAAGCCTCCTGGAAAGTCTGTACTCAGCCCTACCTCTAACAGGTAGGCGCCAAACCTCGGAGATAATATTCGGGCCGAGGCGTAAGAAGTCCAAATCTGCTCAAAACGAAACTGCTTCCGATGAAGAATCCCCGACTCTGTAGAAATTAAAATGGGGCAGTGATCAGAAGCAATCCGAGACAGATGACTAACAGTGGAAGAAGGGAACATGTGAAGCCAATGCGCCGTGGCCATCACTCTATCCAATCTCTCCCACACACGAGCTGTACCCTGGCGATTATTACACCAAGTGAACTGAGAACCCGAAAATCCCAGATCAAAAAGCCCAGCAGAGGAGATGAAAGATCTAAACTCAGCAGACTCGACAGAATCAACAAAAGGCCTGCCTCCTCTCTTTTCACTTGCCTGGAGGATACAGTTAAAGTCACCGGCAATAAGAGTCGGAAAACCCTTACCAATATAAGAGAGGCTCTCAGACCAGAGATCACGTCTTTCACGGAAATCAGTGCTAGCATAAGCCCCCAGAAGCACCCATGGAGCAGAAGACCCTTCAGAGATGACAAGAGCGACCTGCTGCTTACAACCATGAAAGGCATCAATTCGAATGGAGGAGTGACGCCAAAGAGCCACAATGCCACCAGATAGACCCACTGACTCCACAGCATATGATGACCACATTCTGGCTATCTGTCTCCGGAACCGCATTAAGCTGTCACCCGACAATCGGGTTTCCACCAGAATACAGATATCAAAACTATGAAGCTGCATCAGTCTCTCAAAAGATGCGCGAAAAGAAGGTTTCCGCGCTCCTCTGACATTCCATATCAGAATCTTCATGATGAAGTTTGAGAGGGGGTGACCCCCGACCCATCCTCACCCATCACAGTGTCTGGAATACAAACATCTGACACTGTTCTTTTCTCCTGGAGAGAAAACTCCATCCCAGCTACAGACTCCTCCACCACTGTCGATGAAGGACTAATCTGCATCCCCTGACCCTGAACTGTAATGACTTCCTTTAGAGAAGAGACCATTCCTTCATGATTACATCTTTCAGACTGATCCACCTTCTCAGTTGCTGACAAGCTCTGTGGAGTCTCTCCACCCTTACTAACCATAGCAATAGACTCCAGCTCTGAAACAGAGGAGGCTGGACAAGAAAAAGATACTTGTGCTTTATTTGACCCAACAACGACCTTTTTGCCTTTTTTTTGCTCTTTAGTAACTTTTTTTCCCTTTGTTGTAATATTACTATGATTTTCATATTGCAAGGGCCTAGCCCTCTTGGATGGACCCGGGCGGGCATCCTTAGGAACAGGGTGCCGCCCAGCCCATCTATCCGAACCCAACACAGCAAAAGGGTTCTCCTGAATCAAACCAGAAGACCTAAGATTCAGACAATCAGGAGAAAAGCCCCTCTGTGCTACAGTGTCGAGACTGTGAATAAAATTCACAGTCGAGCGTGCCGTATCGGCACGCTGAACCTCCTTGCCACCCCCTTCCTCCAGCTCACCAGAACCAATCGACGAAGAGGACGGAGGGGAGACCCGGGACACAGCAGCAGCAGGGTGCAGCGACGATCTCCGGCGAGCAATCTTAGAAGGCGCGACCCATCCGTCCACCGATACAGGGACCCTGGCCTCCGACTGAACCCCCTGGCCCTTCCTCCGAAGATCCTCACCGGGAGAAGGAGACGAACGGCGTTGCCTCACAGCTGACATCCACGGACCAAAGAGCAGACTCCCCGCCGTAGCTTCCTTCTCCGCCAGAGCTGCACATTCCCCATTCAGATGGAGAGATCCGCACCTGGGACACAACCCCTCAAGGTGCTCATACTGGAAAGGTTGCCAGAAAGGAGATCGAGAGCCTCTTACTCGAACTCCAGGACGAAGAGCCCGGCTCAAATCAACTCGAACACAGGCCCTGGCAAAAGCTCCCCTGTTCCTCTGTTTCGTCTGAGAATCCAAACTAACAAGAGTACCAGCCGGAGCCAAGATGGACGACAAGATCTCCTCAGACCAAAACTCCAGTGGAAGACTCGGAAGACGAATCCACAGAAGAGCCTTAGCCACAGCTTCCGACGAGGGGAAGAATTCAGGTGACCACGGCTCCGTGGCTAAGGGCTGACCATTAACGACCCAAGGCCTCTCCAAAGCCATTTTCTTTCCATTTGCATCAGAGAATTTGAATATAGAACACCTGAATGCCAAGCTAACAGCCTCAATATCCCCCGGAATGCCTGCACGCCGGAACTCACGGATCACCGCTTCCGGGGGGATCCAACGCTGAAAACTCCGAGCAACGATAGCAGAATGATTCCATTCAGCAGTCCCCGCCTCCAACGCCGCGTTGGGAACTTGGACAACTTCAGGAAAAAGCTTCTCCAGCTCCGCCACCTCCGCCGGAGAGGGAGACGAAGATACCCATACGAAAGCCGACGGCTGAGCCCTACTCCACGCCTTCCGACCTTCCGTTCCAGCATCCGACTTCGGAGGAACCGAGGAACCAGAGCCAACCATCTTCCCACCGGATCAGATGACCGGGAGAAACTCCGTTCACCGGAGATCGTTGCAAGGGAACGCCGATAGCACTAATCTTAAAGCAGCTAAGAACTTCACGAAGGATGCTTTAAAAATCGGGCGCGTCAAAAACCATGTAGAAGCTCCCACAGAAAGACAGAGATGCCACAGCTATAGCTCCCAAACGCCACAGCTATTAGCTTCCAAGCACCGCAGCTACACGGAAGAAGACACGAAAATCGCCTCGGAAATCGCCTCGGAAAGCACCGCTCCAACTTGTTTGGTACCAACAATATCCGATCAGATTGATGTTGGCCTTTGGAAGCAAGCACCAAAAACAATGGCTACTGCTCTAAGAAAATAGGCCTCTTATAATTATTGCAACAGTAATATACAGTTCATATAGCACTATATATAGCAGAACACACTTCCCTTATAACACTTGTCACACTATGCCCACAAATATTTCAGAGGAACCATGTAACGCTTCAGTACTTATTTTGGATACCTGGCATTCAGGGAACCCTCTTGTCGCTTAGACTACTGTCATGACGTTTAGGTCCCGACTTGTCGATTGGATGCCCAAGTCGTCGTGTGTCTATTGAGTTCCCGATCTTTTTACCTGACCGAAGCGTCATGTGGGGGGTTTAAAGGGTGACGAGGGTGACTCCCTCCTTCATCCTGGTAGATGTCTTCCTTAGGTAATCCTTCCCTGTCCATGCCAGATTGAGAGAGAGAGAGCGTGAGAGAGAAAGAAGAGAGATAGAAGGGAGATCCGGCCGGCCAATAGGCCGACCGTGTCGCTGGTGCCGTAACAGGCTGCGGCTGATAGAGAGAGAGAAGGGGAGTGTGAGGGAGAAATTGAAGAGAGAGGAAGGAGGGAGGCGGCTGGCCGCGGCGGCCGGCTCTGGTTGGCCAACAGTGGCCGGACTGCCCTCAATTAGCCGGGCGAGGGCACGCCGAGACGGCTGGCCGCGGCGGCGGCCGGCTCCGGTCCGGCCAACAGTGGCCGGACTGCCCTCAATTAGCCGGCGAGCCGCCGGCACGGTAACAGCCGTGGGAGACGAATGAGAGAAGAGAGAGAGGGAGAGAAATTGAGAGAGAGAGAGAAGGGGGGGTTTGGGGTGGCCGGCCGCGGGCGGCCGGCCTCGATTCAACCGACGACGATCGGGCCACTCCGATTTGGCTGGCGGTGGCCCTAGCCGTTGGATCAGCTCAGCCCCTGTTTCGGTTGAAACAGGGGATCTGGGAAGATGGAAACAGAGTGGGCCGGCTGGGCTGCCACTTTATGGGCCTTATTGGGCCATTCCTGGAGCCCTCTTTGGACGGGGTTTTGGGCCCTATATTGGGCCAAAAAATGAAAAATAAAATTATGGCCAGAATCTGGATGAATTCTAGTTTCTTGGGCTAATCTTGATTCCCCATTTGGACGTTTATCTTGGGAGATATTCAAGTCCAAAGATGGGCCCATGGATTAGTTTGGGTAGAGTTGTAAGAGTCTTTTATTATTTAGATTTTAGAGATCTAATTATGAAAAATAATGCTGTAGTGCCCAGTGATCCATGTAGCTGATTCATCACCTTGGATTTGCGTATTGAGGTAGTAAGCCAAATATAATAATTTCATAAATTATAAATGGTTGTATTTATAGTTTTATGCATATTTATGAAATAGAGTTTTATTGATTATTTTGGAAATTGGTAAGTTGTACCATGTGTATCTAATTGCATATTTGTTATAATAGTTGATATTATTTGCAAAGTGAATTGATTATATGCAATGGTTAAAAATGTACAAACCACTGTTTATGTGTTATGAGAGAAATTATGCTTATGATGACGCATAATATGTGACATGCATGTGTAAAATAATTTGAATTATTTATATGTGTCGTCGTGGTTCTCCTTTGATATGGCATGTGGAGGCCACGCACATCTAGAGGATGTGTGCTGATTGATATGGCATGTGGAGGCCACGATATCTAGAGATGTGTGCTGATTGATATGGCATGTGAAGGTCACGTACATCTAGAGGTGTGTGCTGATTGATATGGCATGTGGAGGCCATGCACATCTAGAGGATGTGTACTGATTGATGGAGGCATTGCAGGGCCGTGGGACACAAATGATATAATATAACAATGATTAAATATAAATAGTGGATTTGTTTACAATGCATATTCTGGTATTTGTTTTATAAGCTTCCATGATTATTTTGACTTAATGATATGCATGATTATGATAGCATGTTAATTAAATTGAAGTTTCTATGAAAATTATGACTTGATGATATCTTGAGAGATAAGATGATATATGACTATTTTATGTCATTATTATAGGCTTACTTATTGAGTGTGAGCTCATGTAAATCTCATAATGTTTTTCAGAGCCTCGGGATTGAAGATGAAATTATGGGGTAGATGGAGCTTCAGTTAAATAAAATAGTTCTATAGTGTTGATGTAACCCCAGTAATATTTGTGTGTAGGGCTTGTAGCCCAAAACTTATATAAGTGGTTTGTAATAAAGTATGGAATTTGGATTGACTTATTATACTTATTGCCTTATAATGATCGATGTGTAAATTTTGGGATGCCTTGCATGCCTGGCATGCAGCGAGTTGTTACCATAGCTCAAACTTTTTGGGTCTGGGGCGTGACAAACCATCAAGCTCTTGATTAAGCTGAATCCTTCTTAGCCTTGTTTTTCATAGCTCGGATTCGCTCCGGCAACGCTTCGTCAGGAATTTTTGTCTCTTTGGTCACATCAAGCTCTCCATAAGCATCCAAGCAAGAGCACAAGAGTGGAGTCCTCTCCTTCTCCAGAAATTTCGCACCAGTTAGACCTTCCAGCAATTTAATTAATGCAGTATCACATGAGCCCATGATGACATCGAGGAGGCCGGGCCTGTCGCCATTGATAAATGGACCTCCACCAGACAAGTCGTTCTGGATTCCATCCTCCAGCGTGCTCAAATGCTCAATGAAGTCTTGGACTGCCTTCTGCTGTTCCTCTCCTTCGCTGTTTCGAATAGCATAGCTGACAGGCACCAGCTGCAATGACAACATACCTTACTGATCGAGGTTATATATATATATATATATATATATATATATATATATATATATATATATATATATATATATATATATATATATAGAGAGAGAGAGAGAGAGAGAGAGAGATGCTTCATGTAAAGAAAGAGAAAAAATAATATTTTTGCGATGGTGATATACCTTTTGGTAGACAAAATTAGCCCAAAAACGGACTTTGGATCTCTTGTAAGGATCCTCTGGGAGCAAAGGAGGGTCCTTCCAGACGTCGTTAATATACTCAAGAATGACCAGGACTCGGCTAGTGGCTTTCCATCGACTACCAGAAACTGGCACCTTCTTGTAAACAGGATTGAGCTGAAGAAGCGCCTGGCTCTTGTTCTGGAGGTCCTCTTCCACGTACTCGTAGGCGACGCCCTTGAGCTTGAGAGCATGGTGGACCATGGTGCAGTAGCCACTGAACCAAGACCCATGCAACTTCACCTCCTTCACCTCTTCCATTGCTATGGCTTCTTCCGGCCCAATCTCCAGGTCTTATTATTTAAGAAGCTTGAAGCTAAGCCCATGTATGGGATGGAGGATAGGCTTTATTTATTTGTTTATTTGTTTTGTTCCTTCCCGGCATTGCCAGTTGTCTTGAAAACCATAATAATTAAGGAAGCCGACCCTTTGAAAAGTCTGGGGTAACGTGCCAATGAGCCTTGCTCAAACCAACCATCACTCCAAAAAAAAAAAAAAAAAAAAAAAGAAAAGAAAAAGAAAAAAAAAATCTAGGGTAACATGCCAATGAAACTTCTTCGAAGTAGCCGCCTTATAAGACTTTCTTAGTTATAGATTCTTTTAGTCCAACAAAATTTTTTTCTTTATCTTTTCATAATCTCTAAAGTTTATTTTTAAAATTAAAATATTATTTCTATAAATAAAAAATTTATAATATTTTAAATAAATTAAGATTCGTATTCTTGGGTATCTATGAAAACATATTAGGTTATATCTATTTAAGATTTCAGATCATATCAGACTAGTCCATTTTAGGTTCCATATATATCAGAATATGACCATTAAAGCTATATCCATATATGGTTTGTAAACCTCAAGTCAAGTTCTATTAAATCTTCACCTTTAGCTTAAGGTTTATCAAGTCAACCATCCTCAAACTTCATCATCTTTGCTATCCCTTTTAAATGAACATTAGCCTCTACAAACTCCAACAAAGTCCAACCAATGTTTGAACTTATATTTATTTATAGCTACTATCCTTCTAGCAGATTCTTTGCACTTCATCATATTCATATACCTAAGAGGCTTATATTCCATACTCTCAACCATGGTAAGTGCATAAGGAGCTGTGTCTACATACCGTATAGATGGCTTGATTTGCCTCTTCTTATAATTGATAATTACATTATAGTGTTGCTGTAAAGATACTTCTACATCTCGTGTAGTTTTCTTGTATTATACCTTCACCTTGAATTGAGCTGGCAAGGCTTGTGACTTTCTCTTTAAAACTTTTTCTTCAAGCTCCACCTTCTTGCTAGCACTACAGTCCTCAATTGGACTTTCAATTACTCATCCCTTTAGTTTATCATAGCAGACTCATTGAAGGTGACATCTTCATTATAAACAATTTTTGGATAATTTAAGATCTTTTATACACCATGGTTTATAATCCTTTACCTCAATGCCACAACCTAAGATATGCACTTCATTGCCCTTCATTTAAATTTGTCATCATTAACATGAATATATGCAAGGAAACAAAGATCCCCAAACCAAAATAATTAATTGAATGATTAGACCATACCACCTGAGGAATCTTTAAGTTGATGGTTGTTAAATAAGTTTGTTGTATTCACTATCTCAGCCTAAAATAATTCTTGAATGTAGCATCAAAGAGCATACAACAAGCTCTATACGAGAGTGCTCTTATCATTTGTTCCCCAACTCCAATCTATTGCATATAAGCGAGAGAGATGTTAAAATTGTCCAAGAGAGATTTATTTGACAGAACGAAGAATGGTAAGCTAGACTTTGTGAGCACTGCTATATAGAAAGTAGAGCAATATACAATTTAGCGATAGTACTTACTGTTCTAAAAGGATGCTAGACTACATCCATTTAAATCTTTAAGGACCTTGCCCTTATGCATCAATGAGTGGACATCAAATTTTAACATCAATCTAACTACTCCATAGTTGTAGAATTTGCAAAAGCACCATCAACATCGGTAACAGTACTTTCAATCATCTAATATTAGCCATCCATCATCCTTCCCTTGGTCACCATAAAAGCATCCTTAGAAACTTTTAGCTTACCATTTTTAGCCTTATATGTGTAAAATGAAAATCAAATATGCCTAAGAAAATCAGGTTCTTTGTTAGCTCTGAGGCCTTCAAGGACCTCACAATATCATCAAACATCTTGATCGAAATTATTTAATTCTGACAACATTTGTAAACTTGTTATTACTCAATAGAATATTCTCTACTTTCGATTGACACATAGAGTGTTAGAAAATAGTTTTGATCTTTGCAAAAAATCCTTCCTAAAAATTACTAAAGAATTAATCTATAAATAAAAAAATATAAAAAAGAATCTTACTGGTCAAGGCGTGTTAGACACTGCCCTAAGGATCAGATTTTCGCTCCTTCGTGTAGGTTATTGGTGATCTGTCCCCAAGGTACAATGACCGGCTCGACCCGATCCTCCTATCACGAGTACGATCGCAAGGAGGTGCAACCCAATGAAACCTATGCCAGAAAAGATTAATAGTAATAATAAAAATAATATAATAAAAATTAAAAAAATTCTTTGATTGATTCATTCGTCAATTAGCCTATAAAAGCTTTAATGGCTTAACTGATAGCCGTTAGCCCCAAATAACGTTAGAAACGGCTTACAAATGAATTGTTTGGGCCGTTTCTAGACATTGAAGAACGTTGGCCCTTGTTCATGCAACGCTCCCGTTGTGTCACTCATGCGAGCGTGAATCAGTGAACGTCCGCGAGTGTTTCACTCGTGGACGTTCCCTTCTTTTTTTATTTTATTCAAACTTTTTCAACAATCTCCCATAAAAGTTTTAAAATAAAAAAATATAATATAATAAAAAATTTTTAGGACAGCTTATACTGCTCAATGGGTGAGGTATCTTATGGACTTGAACCTCACTTAATGTTGATTGTATACACCTGAAGGAACCATAGTGGATTAGACCTGAATTAGGTCCTTGACTCAGACCTCTACAAATCACACATAGTATGTATCAATTGGGTTTAAGCGGTCAGCGCATATTAAAGGCCTTGCGCTTAGTACCTTGATTTTTTATGAGAATTCTTTAAGGTTAGCCCAAACCTTTAGTCACGGCCTAATATGACGATTCTCGTATAGGTGAATCCTCCAAAGGTATTTGTAAAGATAACCTACCTTGGATCCATTAAGAGTATGACTCAATCTTACACAAATTTACTTTGTCACTTTACAAGAGCACTCATCATAGGATGGAATGAATTTTTTTTTAAAAAATTTATGCTATAATACAATCACTCAACTAGCTTCGTTTCTACCATATTGGACCTCATTCATGGCATATCCAATCACAGAGGTTGGGTATCCACTGTTGATGACCAAATAATGGGCTTAAGCCCCATCCCCCTCGATGAATCTAGGACTCTACTCCTAGATAACCTAGATAACTCCTTGGTTAATTGATCTGCCAAATTCTTCTTAGACTTGGCAAATTCCAAACAGATAATATTTTTTTTTTGGACTAGACCTTAAATAAGAGAATTAAACAAATATGCATTTTGAACAATAATGTGCTTGCTTCTAAAATGGACTATCATAGCCAAAAGAACAAGCCTTATTCAAACTATTAAAGAATAATAATTGCATAAAATGCAGATAATTAATCATCATCGATGTAATATTCAAAAGCATCATTTAGTAAAACTTGCAATTATAACTGTAAGTACTGACAAATCAAACTAATGAATACTTTCTACAATAACTAGTACAACATCATATAAATGTCCAAGAACATCATTGCTTAGTTATATGAAATTGTAGTCCAAGGATCACTTGCAGCATGAAATATGATAAGCAAGCACCGTTCCATATCCTTTTCCTACATATTGGTTTTTCAGGCTTATCAGCATGGTACTGTTATATATTTTTTATAATTTATGATGTTCGTAAATATGATCTGAAGCAAGTAATATCAGTTGGCATGCTACAATACACAGATATACCACAAGTAAAAGAGCACATAGCAATCTAATTACAACTTTTAGTAATATTACACTACAAGAAATAAAATATTGCGACGCCCAAATGCATCGCAATTGCGTCGCTAAACATGATATTGCGATACAATAGCGACGCAATGACGGCGTCGCTCAAATGTCCATCGCAATACCCATTTGTCGCAATTGCATCGCAATATTGCGACTCTCTGCGACTCAACTGCGACGCATGCAAATGCATCGCTAAATTTAAAATTAAATTAAAAAAAAATTATTATTAAATATTGTGACGTACTAAATTGCGTCACAATATTACGATGCATCCAGATGCGTCGTAATATTTAATAATAATATTTTTGGTATAATAGCGATGTAATTTGAGTCGCTAATGCGTCGCAAATAAAAAATATTTTAAAATATTGCGACGCAGGGTCATTACGTCGCAATATTTATTAAAAATTTTTAAGATAAAATAGCGACTCAATTTTAGTCGCTAATGCGTCGCTATTAAATTTATTTTTAAATTATTGCGATGCTAGGTCATTGCATCGCAATATTTAATAATAATATTTTAAAAATATTAGCGATGCAATTTCAGCCGCTAATGCGTCGCAAATTTTATTTTTAAAAAAATATAAAAGATTAAAAATTAAAACAGTTAATACAATTTTGCTAAATGTAAATATTGATACAAACATTTTTCACTCAATCCAAACAATAATAAATTTCCAAAAATAATTTATATATTAAAATTTTGAAGTTTTTACAACATAAAAAAAGAAAAGAAAATACATCAAGAATCTGAGCGATCACGTGGAGGCTGTGGAGGCTGAAGACTCTGCGACAAGCGTCTAACCATATCCCGTAAATAATGCATCTCATCTCGCATGTCTGCAACCTCCTGATCCCGGCCTCGCATACGATCCTCAAAATCCTGTTCGACCTCCTGGCGAACCTCCTCTGCAATAGATCTGCGAAGGTCCTGTAAATGCTCGGGAGGAAGATCACCAGGAACTCGCGAGCTGGAGGCCTGATGGGAAAAAAATGTAGAAGCTCTAGTGCCCAGACCATAGACCCTGCGGTCTCGTGGCTGGGCACCAACAGCCTCCAAAAACACACGCCGACTCTCCTCTGCTGAGAGTTCGACGGGCGTCTCCCCATCAGTAGAGTCGACCTGCGATGCCTGGGAGCGAAGCTCCTCGACTCGTATCTTGAAATTATGAAATCAACAATAAATGAGTTAATAAATTTCTCAAATAAAATTTTAGAAATTAAACAGATACTAGATATATCTAATTTCTTACCGCAACCTCCCGTGATCGCGTGTCGACCCAGGAACCGTCCCTCCTGGTGTGTGTCGCCCTGAATAGACGAAACTCACCAGGATCTCCGCCCTCCTGCTCAGACTATAACAATAAAAAAATGATATTAATACAAATATTTGTAAATAACTAAAATAGTAATTAAAATATTGTTTTTCTTACCATACGCCGTCTGTGCTCCTGAATCGAAATGGAGCCCGAAGTATGGCGGGAGAGACCCGTGCCAGGACCGCCCTTCTCAGATCGGCGGTTCGTGCTGGCTGATGCGGACCTCCTGCGCCAGCCATCGGACTCCAGGCCTGCTGCCACTCATGCCAAATACCCTCTGGCACGTGCGCAGGACGCTGACCCGATGACCTCCAACGATGAAGCATGTCGGAGTATCGGCGTCGCGTCAGAGCCTCCCATGCTGCCCTAATGGCATCATGGCTGGCAGGATCCCACGTAAACTTTTCTGCATTAAAATAAATAGTTAGTTTCTGAATTTATTAAGTTTAAGAAATTTTATATCACTGATAAATTGTATTTAATAAGTTTACCTGAAACTCAGAAAAATAAAACTCCCTCGTGGCTGGAGATACGTGGCGCCAATCGTAGCCACTGGGATCTGCACGCCTCTGAAATACGGCGCTGATGTGGCTGGATACATGATGCTGCTCAATGAATCTGTTAAAAAAATGCATGTTTATAAGTAATTGACTTAAAAACATAAACATATATTTTTAATTAGTATATACTTACATCCCCTGAGCATCAAGTCGAAGTACAGTGCGGCCGATGGTGGAAGAACTCTCGGAGGTCTGTGCCGATCGGCTGGATGGTAATACTGCTGGAGAGATCAAAGGCTGCGCCTCTGCTGGAGATCCAAACTCTCCATCTCCGACGCTCATGTGATCTGATGTAGCAGGGCTACGTCTCTGCTCACTCGTCTGTCGTCGGTAGATCTACCTCTGCCCGTCATACTGAAAATACTAAAGATTCACACAATTAAATTACGATTAATGATTGACTATGTAAGAATTTAACACTTATAAAAAAAGTTAAATTTAAAAAACCTCTATGTTTAATCGGTGTCATTTGTTTCGTGAAATGTTGGTTCAACATCCGATGCCGTATCGGATTGCGAATCAGTTTCATTATCATCGGAAGGAAACCGAACATTTGCATCCGCAATTTCTTGGACATCACCATTTGGATCTCTAAGTGATGTTTCAGGAGCCCTTGTGTCGTCCTCAATTGCATGCATTTCCATCTCATCCTCTTGAAATGCAGGGCACTCGGCTGATTGACTTGATGAACTCTCCTCTAATACGATTGTTGAACGTGGGATGATTTTAGAAACGGCCCACCAATCTCGCTTGTCGTTGCGCAAACTTGGATATCCGCAGTAAAAGACTTGCTGAGCTTGGGATGCAAGGATGAATGGGTCATATTTCTGCAATCTTCGTCGATGGTTCACTTCAACCAAATTATAGTCGTTATGAACCCTTTTGCCCACAGGAACTATCGGATCGAACCAATCACAACGAAACAATACGGTTCGTTTCATAGGCCAACCGGGATATTCAACTTCAACCACCTCTACTAATTTTCCATAATAATCCTGCATATTTGCTCCAACACTTTCTCCTTTCACACACACGCCCCAGTTCTGCGTGCCTCTTGAAGCTGCTAATCGTTCAATCTGAAATTTGTACCCATTTACAAAATAGCCAGTAGAGGTTGTTACGGTCTTCAATGGCCATTGCGATAGACATTTAATGAAAATATTGTCGGTTGTGGACCATGGACCGTTGACCTATAAATTAATAAGCTATTGACATCCAATTCAAAAAATAATAGCCATTATCAAAATTGATTGAGTGATACTACTCACAAATTCATAAAACCAGTAAGCAAACTCCGTTTCTAATTTCTGCCCAATTGCAACTTGACTGATGTCGGGATTCATCTGTCGTTGTCTATCACAAAACATCCTTATGGGATGAAAAGGATGAAAACTAATGTTAGAAATTAAATATTATGGTATATTGTTATTTAAATTTAAATTTCCAATTTAGCATTGAAGTATACACTTACTCAATATATGGATCGACTTCTCGACAGTTCATTAGGATGTAATAATGTGCTGCATTATACTCCATATCGCTAAGATTTCTTGACTTCTGCCCACCAAATGAACGGCCGATAGCTTTAAAAATTGATATTCTACCGTCATTAGCTTCTGCTTCATCCATACATACGTCATCGTTACGACCATGATTTCGGCTCCTCGTGTGGACGTGACCCTCAAAGTAATATGAGGCAAAAGCTGAAACTTCTTCGACCAAGTGTGCATTGCATATAGAACCTTCAACCCTTGCCTTATTATGCACATTATTTTTTAACTTCTTAAGATACCTATATGTAAAGTTGCAACAAAAAATTAACAAATTTTTCAAGCAATGAAATAATATTTGAAATGTCAACATATCTTAATGATGTATATATTTACCTCTCGAAAGGATACATCCAGCGATACTGCACGGGACCAGCTATGCTCGCTTCGTATGCAAGTGTATCGGTAAATGCTCCATTGAGTCAAAAAACTGGGAGGAAATATTCGCTCAAGCTTGCATAAAATAATTGGAATTTCCTCCTCAAGCCTTGCCATGGATGCAGAAGTAATGACTGCAGCAGATAACTCCTTGAAGAATAAGCTGAGCTCCGTAATTGCCTTCCAGACATGTTGCGGAAGAAACTCATGAAAAGCTATAGGTAATAACCATTGCATGAAAATATGGCAGTCATGACTCTTCATGCCAAACAACTTGAGCTTATGCATGTCCACACACCTACCGATATTTGAGGCATAACCATCTGGAAATTTTAACCCTCTAAGCCAGTTACATAAAACTTCTCGTGAATTTCTGTCAAGAGTGTAACATGCTTTAGGATAGGTCCCATCGGCACTCCTTCTCAAATCACCTCTTCTGCAGTACTGATTAAGTTCTTCTCTTGACTTTGCAGTATCTTTGTTTTTCCGGGATGTTTAGCACCATGTTAAATATGTTATCAAAGAAATTTTTCTCGATATGCATAACATCCAAGTTGTGCCGGATAAGATTTGTGCTCCAATAAGGCAAATCCCAAAATATACTTCGCTTCTTCCAGTTATGTTCTTTACATATACGGCCATTTATTCTATCTGCATCCGGTTCCCATGCATACATCAACCCCAAATGCTCTATAGAATCAAATAGATCCGTGCCGGACCTAACCGGTTCGGCAAATTTTGTGACTGCTTTGTTCTTCCGGAAGGCGATCAAGTTACGCCTGTAAGGATGATTTGGGGGCAAGAACTTCCTATGGTTATCAAACCATGACTGCTTACCACTCTTCTGCAATGTAAATGCATCCGAATCATACATGCAATGAGGGCATGATAGACGTCCAGCAGTGCTCCAACCAAACAACATTGCATATGCCGAAAAATCACTTATTGTCCACATTAAAGCAGCTCTCATTAAGAAATTCTGTTTCATAGAAATGTCATATGCTACGACTCTTGTTTCCCACAATATTTTCAATTCGGCCACCAATGGTTGCAGAAAGACATCAATCTTTTCCTTTGGATTTGATGGTCCTGGAACCAAAACAGTTAAAAACATTACAGTATCTTTCATGCACTTCCACGGAGGAAGGTTATATACAGTCAGTATCACAGGCCAACATGAATACTGTTGCCCCGCTTGACCAAATGGTTGGAAACCATCGGTATAAAGACCTAATCTCACATTCCTATATCTTCAGCGAAATCAGGATGATTTTCATTGAAATGCTTCCAAGCCTTTGAATCTGATGGATGCCGCATTTCATCCTCTTTAGATTCATGTTCGGCATGCCATCTCATATCAGCAGCTGTTGCCTCAGATCTGTATAATCTCTGCAGGCGTGGGATAAGAGGAAAGTAATGCATCCTCTTGTAAGGCAGACTTTTCCTCCTACTTGTACTGGCTCCTCCTTCGGTGTTTTTGAACCTCGATTGCCCATAAATCTTACACCATCTTAGCTCTGAGTCTTCACCCCAAAATATCATACAATTGTTCAAGCAACAATCGATCTTATTAACTGGGAGCCCAAGCCCACGCAACAACTTCTTTGTTGCGTAAAAACTGTCTGCGGCAACATTGTCATTTGGCAAAATTTTCTTGATTAACCCAGCTACAGAATTGAACGCCTTTTCTGATAATCGATGTTCTGCCTTAATATTCAACATTCGAGCAGCTGTAGAGAACTGGGAATGACCCTCACACCCAGGATACAACTCTTGATTTGCAGCACGCAACATATCATAAAATTGCTGTGCTTCTGGATTTAGTTCTTCCATAAATGTATTTTGATTGAAGTCATTACCCGATGCATTCATCACCATTTGTTCATATGTGTTTAAATTCACAAATGGTTCATCTACGGGATTTGACTCTTGCTGGCCTATAACAGATGCTGGAATATCCTCTGGTTCACCATGACAGTACCAAACATAGTAATCAGGAACAAACCCCTTCTTACACAAATGCACCTTAATAGTTTCCACATCTCTGTAGGCTTTATTCTGAAACCTATGGAAGTTGCATGGGCACCTAATCCTAGGGCCATCCATCCAGCCAGGTTGGCTACATGCAAATGCGATAAATTCTTTCAATCCATTCAGAAAATCTGGATTCAGCAAGCCATCTTTTATCCTTGCATACATCCACGAGCGAGCCCCGCTCATTTTTGACCGATTTATACAAAGTCTGGTAAATCATTAAATGAAACCACAAAATAAAACTATATTAGTATTACTAATATATAACTAAATTATTTCTTGATCACAACTAAGGTTAATAACAACCATTTAAATCATTTATAAGTACACCAATTTTTTTAAGGCAACTAAGGACCCTACCATGCAAGGGCGAGCCACGGCTACGATCCTTGGCGTGCTAGCAAGGACCGATGCACAGGTTCATGGCTAATGGGAGGGCTTGAGTTTTGGTCGGGCCGCAAGGCAGTGCGTTTAATCATGAGACTTCACAAGAATTCAAGTGTCTTAAATAATTCTACCTTCACTCCATGTCTATAAGGTAAGGCCCTATCCCATTCAAGAATATTTTTTGTGATATGTTATTCTGCTATTAATTATCATCGATCGGTTACATTAAAATTTCGAAAGAATTTCCCATATGTTCTCCTAAATGTGTGGTATATAAGCCACACTAGGAGAACGTATGAGCAAATACAAACCGAAATCTCACCCCACGATGATTACTAGCAAACTAACATGTTGCAAGAAATATTCCCAAACTGTCCACTAGGACAATTTGAGAATTTGCAAGACTAAGGCTTACAAATTCTCAAACGGGTCTAAAGGTTAAAATGCTGTGATTATGGAAGTCCGAAGACAATCGAACTTATGCTTGTTATTCTTAACTTCTTGTGAATTATACATGTAATCACTAACTTTTAAGATTATTGTGTCAAATACAAATGTTTACGAATACTAAAATGTAAATCATTGAAATTACTAATTTGTTGCTGGAAATTAAATAATAATACAAGAAGACTTTTATTTAGCATTATATAATTTAATGCATCATTTAGTTTGCAGCAGAATATAAATAATCAAGATATAACAAATGTAAATAATTACAAATGTACAAATACTATTGCATAAACATTCTACTTAAATTAATCATTGCATAAATATTATACAAATTAAATAATAATACAACAAGACTTCCTATCTAGCATTACAAATATTATTGAATAATCAAGACATAACAATCAGTCTATCCAAACAGCTCCGTGGCCCCCCCCTAACTAATTTTTTTTTTAGTGACAGTGGCCAATTGTTTTTTTTTTTGAGTGACAGTGGTCTGGTCAGCCACAGCAGCGGCCGTGGCCGCTTGCGGCCGCGGCCGGACAAGACAAAAGGGGGGGGGGGGGGGCGGGGGCATTCCCCCCCCCTTGTTAAGAAATTTTTTTTTTTTTTTTTGGTGACAGTGGCCTGGCCACCGTGGCCAGGCCACTGCCGGCCACGGCAGCGGCCGTGGCCGCCTTGTCCGGCCGCGGCCACGGCCGTGGCCGGACAAGAAATAAAAGGGGGGGGGGGGGGGGGCGGGGGGGTTTCCCCGCCTGTTAAGAAAAATTTTTTTTTTTCTGACAGTGGCCTGGCCACTGTGGCCAGGCCACTGCCGGCCACGGCAGCGGCCGTGGCCGCCTTGTCCGGCCGCGGCCACGGCCATGGCCGGACAAGAAAAAAGGGGGGGGAGGGGGGGGGGGGGGGGGGGGGGGGGGCTTTCCCCCCCCTGTTAAGAAAATTTTTTTTTTTTTGTGACAGTGGCCTAGCCACCGTGGCCAGGCCACTGCCGGCCACGGCAGCGGCCGTGGCCAGAGAAGACGGCCACGGCAGCGGCCATGGCCGCCTTGTCCGGCCGTGGCCGGACAAGAAATAAAAGGGGGGGGGGGTGGTTCCCCCCCCCCCTCTCCCTGTTAAGAAAAAAAAAATTGTTTTGTGACAGTGGCCTGGCCACCGTGGCCAGGCCACTGCCGGCCACGGCAGCGGCCGTGGCCGGAGAAGACGGCCATGGCAGCGGCCATGGTCGCCTTGTCCGGCCGCGGCCACGGCCATGGCGGACAAGAAATAAAAGGGGGGGGGGGCGGGGGGTTTCCCCCCCCCTGTTAAGAATTTTTTTTTTTTTTGTGACAGTGGCCTGGCCACCGTGGCTAGGCGCTGCCGTGGCCGGAGAAGATGGCCACGGCAGCGGCCGTGGCCGCCTTGTCCGGCCGCGGCCACGGCCATGGCCGGACAAGAAATAAAAGGGGGGGGGGGGGGCGGGCGGGGGGGTTTCCCCCCCCCCCTGTTAAGAAATTTTTTTTTTTTTTTGTGATAGTGGCCTGGCCACCGTGGCTAGGCCACTGCCGGCCACGGCAGCAGCCGTGGCCGGAGAAGACGGCCACGGGAGCGGCCGTGGCTGCCTTGTCCGGCCGCGGCCACGGCCGTGGCCGGACAAGAAATAAAAGGGGGGGGGGGGTTTCCCCCCCTCCCCCCTGTTAAGAAAAAAATTTTTTTTTTTTGTGACAGTGGCCTGGCCATCGTGGCCAGGCCACTGTCGGCCACGGCAGCGGCCGTGGCCGGAGAAGACGGCCACGGCAGCGGCCGTGGCCGAAGGGAAATCAGTAAAAAATTTTTTTTTTTTTTAGAGTGTAGGGGCTTACCTTGGTCGAGAGAAGAAGCTGGAGTCGGATGAGAACGCCGGGGAGCCAGAGGACCACAGGGGAGGCACCGAAGCAGCGAGGTGGGAGCCGGAAATCTTTAGAGCACGGCGGCGGCTAGGTCAAGACGGGAAAGAAGAAGAAGAGAAGGCTGGCTTATATATAAGTACTTAGCGACGCAATTAGTTGCGTCGCTGTATAGTCGCAATATTTTTTTTAATTTATTATGACTTAGCGACGCATTAGTGCATCGCTAATCCATCATTAATATAATTTTATTATTAATTTATGAAACGTAGCGACGCCAATTGTTGCGTCGCTAATGCGTCGCTAACCTGGCGCCAACATCCGGCGAGAAATTTATTTTTATTTTCTAAGAATTACGTCGCTAAGGCATCACAATAATTTTTTAATATTTTAAATTGATTAAAATAATAACTTATTACAATAATTGCGATGCAATCAGTGCATCGTAATAATTTTTAAATATTTTTAAATGATAATATTTAAAATTTATGATAATAATTGCGACGCAATATGCGTCGCAATAATTTTTTTAATATTTTTAATCAGCTATATGTATTTTCATAATATAATTGTGACGCATATATTTCGTCACAATATTTGTTTATTTTTTTTAAAAAAAATGTGTCGCTAAGGCATCGCAATAATTTTTAAATATTTATAAATGATCATATTTATAATTAATGTTAATAATTATGACGAAAAATTGCATCGCAATATATTTTATAAAATTTTAATTACATAAATTTATTTTAAAAACATTGCAATGCAATAATTTTAAAATATTTTTTAAAACTTTTTCATAACTTTTTTTTTGAGTAATTATAAGTGATCCGACGTTTTCGATCGATCGAAGCCCTGATCCCGATCGGCCACGACCGATCTCGGACCGTGGCGATCGGTGATGATCCAATGGTTGCGATCGATCCAAGCCCTCATCCCGATTGGCCACGACCGATCTCGGACCATGGCAATCGGTCCGATCGGCAAAAATCCAACGGTTGTGATCGATCCAAGCCCTGATCCCGATCGGCCACGACCGATCCCAGACCGTTGCGATCGGTCCAAGATCACTGGTGATCTGACGATTGCAATCGATCCAAGCCCTGATCCCGATCGGCCACGACCGATCTCGGACCGTGGCAATCGGTCCGATCGACAAAGATCCGACGGTTGCGATCGATCCAAGCCCTGATCTCGATCGGCCACGACCGATCCCGGACCATTGCGATCGGTCCAAGATCGGCGACGATCCGACGGTTGCGATCGATCGAAGCCATGATCCCGATCGGCCACGACCGATCTCGGACCGTGGTGATCGGTCCGATTGGCGATGATCCAACGGTTGCGATCGATCCAAGCCCTGATCCCGATCGGCCACGACCGATCCCGGATCGTTGCGATCGGTCCAAGATCGGCGACGATCCGACGGTTGCGATCGATCGAAGCCGTGATCCCGATCGGCCACGACCGATCTCGGACCGTGGCGATCGGTCCGATCGGTAACGATCCAACGGTTGCGATCGATCCAAGCCCTCATCCCGATCGGCCACGACCGATCTCGAACCGTGGCAATCGGTCCGATCGGCAAAGATCCGACGGTTGTGATCGATCCAAGCCCTAATCCCGATCGGCCACGACCGATCCCGGACCGTTGCGATCGGTCCAAGATCACTGGCGATCTGACGGTTGCAATCGATCCAAGCCCTGATCCCGATCGGCCACGATCGATCTCGGACCGTGGCAATCGGTCCGATCGGCAAAGATCCGACGGTTGCGATCGATCCAAGCCCTGATCCCGATCGGCCACGACCGATCCGGACCGTTGCGATCGGTCCAAGATCAGCGACGATCCGATGGTTGCGATCGATCCAAGTCGTGATCCTGATCGGCCACGACCGATCTTGGACCGTGGCGATCGGTCCGATCGGCGACGATCCGACGATTGCGATCGATCCAAGCCCTGATCCCGATCGGCCACGACCGATCCTGGACCGTTGCGATTGGTCCAAGATCGGCGACGATCCGACGGTTGCGATCGATCGAAGCTGTGATCCCGATCGGCCACGACCGATCTTGGACCGTGGCGATCGGTCCGATCGGTGACGATCCAACGGTTGCGATCGATCCAAGCCCTCATCCCGATCGGCCACGACCGATCTCGGACCGTGGCAATCGGTCCGATCGGCAAAGATTCGATGGTTGTGATCGATCCAAGCCCTGATCCCGATCGGCCACGACCGATCCCGGACCGTTGCGATCGTCCAAGATCGCTGGCGATCTGACGGTTGCAATCGATCCAAGCCCTGATCCCGATCGGCCACGACCGATCTCAGACCGTAGCAATCGGTTCGATCGGCAAAGATCCGACGGTTGTGATCGATCCAAGCCCTGATCCCGATCGGCCACGACCGATCCCGGACCGTTGCGATCGGTCCAAGATCGGCGATGATCCGACGGTTGCGATCGATCGAAGCCGTGATCTCGATCGGCCACGACCGATCTCGGACCATGACGATCGGTCCAAGATCGGCGACGATCCGACGGTTGCGATCGATCCAAGCCGTGATCCCGATCGGCCACGACCGATCTCAGACTGTGGCGATCGATCCGATCGGTGGTGATCCAACGGTTGCGATCAATCCAAGCCCTCATCCCGATCGGCCATGACCGATTCCAGACCGATGCGATCGGTCCGACATCGCTGGCGATCCGATGGTTCCAATCGATCCAAGCCGTGATCCCGATCGACTACGACCGATCTCAAACCGTGGCGATCGGTCCGATTGGCGACGATCCGAGGGTTGCGATCGATCGAAGCCCTTATTCCGATCGGTCACGTACGATCGATTTTGGACCGATTGCTATTTAACATAATTAATTTTTTTAAATATATTACGATGCAAAGGGTAGCGTGGTAATTTTTTAATATGATAATTATATTATATAAAAAATTAATTTTAATTATAAGAATTATGACGCAACAAGTGCGTCGCTATAAAAAAATATAATTTCCTTAATTAATTTTTTGGTTCATTACATCGCTAATGCGTCACTATTTAACATAATTAATTTTTTAAAAACATTGCAACGCACTGTGTTACATCGCAATTATTTTTTCTCATATTTATACTTTATAAAATTTAATTTTATTTAAAATAATTACGATGCATTTATTGCATCGCTAAATTAAAAATAATTTTAATTTATTTTCTAGTTTATTGCGTCGC
This sequence comes from Calamus simplicifolius, assembly GCA_900491605.1. Lineage (NCBI taxonomy): Eukaryota > Viridiplantae > Streptophyta > Magnoliopsida > Arecales > Arecaceae > Calamus > Calamus simplicifolius. The sequence continues at coordinate 1,053,926 of UESW01004251.1, forward strand.
TAATGCATCGTTATTTAAAATATTTAATTTTTTCAAAACATTGCGACACACTAAATGCATCGCAATATTTTTTTAAATATTTATACTTTAAAAAATTTAATTTCATTTAAATTATTTGCGATGCAATTGGTGCATCGCTAAATTAAAAATAATTTTTCTGATTTTCTGGTTTGTTGCATCGCTAATGCGTCGCTAATGAATGTATTTAATTCTTTTAAATGCATTGCGATGCACTGTGTTGCATCGCTATATTTTTTTTCGATATTTAAATTTTATAAAAATTAATTTCATTTAAATTATTGGCGATGCAACTGGTGCGTCGCTAAATTAAAAATAATTTCTCTATTTTTCTGTTTTATTGCATCGCTAATGCGTCGCTATTTAACATATTTAATTCTGTTATAAAAAATTGCGACGCACTGAATTGCGTCGCAATATTTTTTTCTGATATTTAAATTTTATAAAAAATTAATTTAAAAATATTACGATGCATTATTTACGTCGCAATATTAAAATATTAATTTTTTTTAATTTTCTGGTTAATTGAGTCGCTATTGCGTCGCTAATTGCGTCGTAATATTTTGTTGTCACAGAGGCGTCACAAAGTGGTCGCAATTTAGCGACGCATAATTGCGTCGCTAAACTTGCGTCGCTATTTCAGTATTTTCTTGTAGTGTTATACTGTCAACTGAAGTACCTAAACAATGTTGCTTTTTTGCTAGATTGCGGATTAAAATTTTTAATATAGCAAATCAAGCTAATTTAGTCACATTTGACAGCATTAAACATGCATAATTGATTGAAACATGCACAAATAATTGCTGAACATCAGAAAGCTATATTCTACCATGCTATTAATATAATGAAGTTGTATCATTAGCCTCTTGGAAAATAACTTAAAATTTGGTTATATAAAATTTAAATAGCTTTTAACAAAATTCAACTTCGATAAGAGCATTGTGGAAAGAAAATACTTCTCATCAATTCAAATGATAGCTATCATGCCGTATCGAAATAACCCAAGTCATTTGAGAAACAAAATTAACTGAACCATTTATTTTCAAATGCTTCTCTATAAAAAAATTGAACATCTTTAAAAGATTTAAATACAAGATTATGAACATGAATTACTAATTATTTTTAAGAAAATCTACTTAAAACAGGGTCATGATTTATAATGAAAAAACTAACAATTTCTAGAAAGAGAAAATTTGATCCTTAGCTGTTAGAAATCAGTTTTGATCTTTGCAAAAAATCGATCCTAGAAATTGCTAGAGAATTAATCTAGAAATAACGAAATATAAAAAGAATCTTACTAGTCAAGACGTATCAGACACTGCCATAAGGATCAGATTTTTATCCTTTCGTGCAAGTTGTTGGCGATTTGTTCCTAAGGTACAACAATTCTACTCGGCCCGATTCTCCTACCACGAGCAAATTGTTGGCGATCTGTCCCTAAGGTACAACGATTCGACTCGGTCCGATCCTTCTACCACGAGCACGATCGCATGGAGGTGTAACCCAATGAAACCTTTAGATGCCCAGAAAAAGATCAATAGTAATAATAAAAATAATATAATAAAAAATAAAGAATTTTTTGATTGATTCATTCCTTAATCTGAATCTATTTATAGGCTTAGCCTATAAAAGCTTCAATGGCTCGACCCATAATGGCCTTAAAGGCCTGATAGCTGTAGTCCCAAATAACGTCAGAAATGCCTTACAAAATGAATTGTTTGGGCCATTTATGGACATTGAAGAATGTTGCGTCACTCACGCGAGCGTTTCGCTTGTGTGAGTAAATGAACATCCGCCCACGGTGTTCCCTTCTTTTTTTTATTTTATTCAAACTTTTCCAAGAACCAACTTTTATTGAAAGTCATATGAAAGGAATAATAAAAGTTTAGAATCTGATGAGGGGTAAAATCATCATTGCATTAGTGACCGCCCACATCAACAGTTGGGTCAGGTCCAATCCCAACATCTTACCAGCCAGCTGGCATAGCAGCCAAGCGACGAAGCCGAATCGCCTTTGATAAAGTCGGATCACCCTAACAACCCGAACCACTCTCATACCTCGGCAATCTGAGCCGACCATACCTCGGCAACCCGAGCCGAGCCATTCTATACCTCGGCAACCCGAGCCAAGCCATTCTATACCTCGATAACCCGAGCCATCTTCATACCTCGGCAATCAGAGCCAAACCATTCTATACCTTGGAAAACCAAGTTATTCCTCGTTCTGGCCAAACCAAGGCATTCAAAATACCTCTGCGGAATTCGGCGTGGGAGAATTCGAATTCACTATAACTGAATAAGATTCCAAGCAGGGAATCATGCCCAGAAGTGGCCTAGGACCCATAAGAGTGGTCTAGAGCCTACGTAATCGCCGGATCTCAAGGCATCAACCAGTTCTCTCAGCCATCGATCCTCTAACTATAAGATGCGGACCCTACTGGCCTCATAACAAACTTGATTCGGATCCATTTCGAATCCTAACAGTTTTCAAACCCCATCCAAGGCACGTCTAAGGAATCAGGTGATCTCCTATAAATACCATAGCCCTCCAATCTCTCAGGTATGCAACTCTGACGCAATTGGTATGCAATTTTTACACACGCAATTACTCATACTCACACTCATTCACTGGCTCATATACTCCATTGAAGCTCCCCCTGAGCTCAGAGCTCTCGAGAGAGAACACCCGCCAAAGGGGAACTCCTCTGTGAGAGTCTTCTCCCCACATCTGCTTGCTGTGAATCTCTACTGACTTTAGCATCGGAGGGTCCTTCACAGAGGGCAACCCCCATAGCACCCTCTGTGTGCAGACTGTCTTGCAGGTTTCGCCTGAGGCGACGAGACCAGCGTTCGGATCAGGAGCCAGAAGTGCACCCGAGTCGAAGAACGGATTTCTGCGGTAACAGATTGGCGCTAGAGGAAGGGCCCCAAGTCCCATAAACTTGTGATCCAGTAGATAAGACTCAAGAACCAGAGAAAGCATCCTCTAATGGCCAATTGAAAAAGAGCTACATCCAAAGCTCAAGATCAGGCCGCCTCTCAAAGGCCTGATCCAATTAGCGGTGTGGTACCGTCGTCGCCACCGCCAGCTGAAACCCCTTCGCCACCGGCAACGGTGGTAACGTTGGACCAGTTCGCCACTCTGGTCCAGTAGGTTCAGGCATTGACCCAGTTGATCCAGGGGCTCCAGGCAATTTTTGGCCTTGCCATCCTTGCTCCTTAGCTTCACGAAGAGGCCGCTGCCCTGCTCTGTCAGCAATTTCTTCCTCTAATCTGCCAGAAGCAGTGGATTATCATCCCCAGCCTGCAAAGGCAAAACCAGTGCCGCAGCGAGCTGGAGAGAAGAACCCGCTCAGATCTAGGCGGGTTCGTTCTCCTTCTCCAGTGTCTTCCCAGAGCTCAACACCGTTGCCGCCTTCCCATCGCCTGATCCCTTCTATCACTTTGGATGAGGGGATCAGACAATAGATGTAGGAGATGCGGCAAGAATGGCGTCAGGAGTTAGACGCCGCCAAACAAGCTCCTCCATCCCAGCTGAAAGCGGAGCAGGGCATCCCCTTCTCCGAGAGGATCATGAGGGAAGTGATTCCCCCTCATGTCAAGCTTCCGACCATCGAGTCGTACCATAGATCCATCGATCCCGATAACCATCTCAGCAGCTTCAGATCCATCATGATGTTCCACAAAGCATCGGATGCGATCCTATGTCGAGCCTTCCCCTCCACCCTAAGGGGATCTGCCCAAACCTGGTTCAACAGCTTGAAGCCAGGTTCCATTAATTCTTTTGACAAGCTGAGCTGTTTGCTTATCAGCCAGTTTGTCAGTAGCCGTCGCCAGCGATGGAGATATGATTCCCTCTCTGAGGTCAAGTAGAGAGAGGGGGAATCACTGAAGAGTTACCTCGGCCGCTTCAACACGACCCTCTTAGAAGTTGACCATCTTAACCACGAGGTGGCCATGTTCGCCCTGGCCAAAGGAGTGTCAAAGGAAGGAGACTTCTATCTAGCTCTGGAGGTTAACTATCCAAAGAGCCTTTTGGACATGATGTCCCTAGAAGATAAGTACACTAGGGTTGAAGAATCGAGAAGATCAGCTCGGGCCGAGCAGCTGAAGAAGAGAGAGGCAAAGGGCTCGGACAAGCAACGGGCCCATTGTCGCGCTAGCCCACCTCGCTGCCACAGAGCTCCTCCGCCGTCATCTCGAGACCGAACCCAGAGTCTGGCCTGAAGGTTTGACCGCTACACTCTCCTTACCGCGCCAAGAGCGTAGATCCTGATGGAGATCGAGCGGCAAATTTTTTGGCCTCCCCCTCTCTGAGGCAATGCAACTCGGAGGGACCCTACCAAGTACTGCCACTTTCATCAGGACTACGAGCATGATACTGAAGACTGCTGGTAGCTAAAGAACGAGATTGAGCGATTGATTCGGCGGGGTAGGCTGGACCAGTTCAGGGATCTCCCTGAGCTGAACAATGAGGAGAATCGCCAACTCGAGCCTCGTCAGCTTCCTCCACCAATAACCCAGTCCGCGGCAATGTCAATGTGATAGTGGCGACCGGATCCCCATCTTCTTGGCCAAGCGAGGAGGAAAACTCGCCAAAGAAAGCTCAAGTTGATGAGCTCATTTTCTTTGATGAAGACCTTCGGAAGGTACAGTACCCCCATGATGATGCCTTGGTTGTATCTTTGAACATGAACAATTATGATGTACACCGTATTTTGATTGATAGTGGAAGCTCTGTTAATGTTCTGTATTTCGATGCCTTTGTGAGATTAAAATTCCGAGTAGAAAGCCTTTGACCGGTGGAATCCACCCTAGTGGGCTTCATAGGTGACTCCATAATCCCTGAAGGAGTCATCACTCTATTAGTCCGAGCCAGCACTTGGCCCCGCATGGCTACCGTGCTCATGGATTTCCTCATGACCAAGCTCCGGTCCCCTTACAATGCCATCCTTGGAAGGCTGGGGCAAATATCTCTCAAGGCCATCATTTCCATTCCCCATCTCGCCATGAAGTTCCCCACCGAATGGGGAGTGGCGATTGTTTGAGGAAGTCAGATTATAGCTCGGCATTGCTTTGTTGCCGACCTTTAGTCCAGAAAGCCCGAGGTGGATGGGCTGGATGCTCAGAAAGATCTCGCCGAGCAACGAGGAGAGCCGATCGAAGCACTGGAAGAGGTACCACTTGATGAGGCTCGGCCCGATCGAACTATAAAGGTCGGATCGCAGCTAGAAGGAAAGCTTAGGCAAGAATTAATCGAATTCCTTTGGAGGAATGCCAACGTCTTCGCCTGGTCTGCATCGGATATGCCCAGAATCAGCCCAGACGTCCTGGTCCACCGCTTTAGCATGGATGAGACATTCAGGCCCATTAAGAAAAAGAAAAGGAGCTTTGCTCCCGAGCATGAAAAAGCCATCAAAGAAGAGGTGGATAAACTCATCAAAGCCAAGTTTATCCGGGATGTTAGTTACCCCGACTGGCTGGCAAATGTGGTCATGGTGAAAAAGTCGAGTGGCAAATGGAGGATATGCATTGACTTTACTGACCTCAACAAGGCCTGCCCAAAAGATAGCTTCCCCCTTTCGTGGATTGACCAGCTTGTGGATTTAACTTCAGGCCATCAAATGCTGACTTTTATGGAAGCTTATTCGGGCTACAACTAGATCTGAATGGCACCCGAAGACGAGGAGAAAACTGCTTTCATCACCGACCGAGGTATCTATTGCTACCATTAAATGCTGACTTTTATGCCCTTTGGTTTGAAAAATGCAGGTGCCACCTACCAAAGGCTGGTCAACAAAGTCTTCAAGAAGCAAATCGGTCGGAACATGGAGGTATATGTTGATGATATGCTGGTGAAAAGTAAGGAGGCATCCCAGCACATCAAGGATCTCGCGGAGAGCTTCGCTACACTTCGAAAGTATCAAATGAAGCTCAACCCCACCAAATGCGCCTTCGGGGTCAACTCAGAAAAATTCCTCGGCTTCATGGTTTCTCACTGAGGCATCGAGGCAAACCCTTAGAAGATTCAAGCCCTGCGACAAATGACCCCGCCTGGGTCAGTCAAAGACGTGCAACGCCTCACTGGACGAATAGCAGCCCTCAGCCGCTTTATTGCTCGATCGGCCGAAAAATGCCTCCCCTTCTTCAAAGTGCTTCAGTCAGCCAAAAACTTCCAATGGACCCCTGATTTTCAGAAGTCCTTTGAAGACCTCAAAAAAATACCTCGGCTCACCACCTCTCTTCAGCAGCCCGAAGCCAGGGGAAATACTGAACCTGTACTTAGCGGTCTCTGAAAATGCTGTTGGCTCGATGCTAATCAGAGAGGAGAACAGAGTCCAAAGACCTATCTATTATGTCAGCAAACTTCTCAAAGACACTGAAACGAGGTACACTCGAGTCGAGAAGATGGTCCTAGCTCTGGTAACATCGGTCCAAAAGTTGCGGCCATACTTCCAAGCGCACACCGTCATCGTCTTGACCGACCAACACCTCAAGGCAATTATCCATCATCCGAAAGCATCGGGGAGAATGACCAAATAGGCTGTCGAGCTGAGCGAGCATGACATTCAGTATCAGCCTCGTCCAGCCATTAAAACCCAGGTTCTGGCGGACTTCCTCCTCGAATGCACCATACCCAAAGATTGGATACCCTCGGACAACCAAAGCTCAGCGCCCCATGGTTGCTTCATGCCGATGGATCCTCCAGCGCAGGCGACTCTGGCGCCGGCCTGGTCCTCACCAGTCCGTAGGGTGCGACCTTCGAATATGGCATCCACTTCTCCTTTCCGGCTTCAAACAATGAAGCAAAGTATGAAGCCTTACTCTTCGGACTCAGAATCGCCCATGAGCTTAAAGTCAAAAAATTTATTGCTTACACCGACTCCCAATTGGTGGCTGACTAGGTGTAGGAAGAATTCGAGGCTCGAGAACCGAGTATGATTCGGTATCTCCAAAAAGTGCACGATTTATCCTCCTATTTTGATGAATTTAAAATTATCCAGATCCCAAGGACTGAAAACACGCGCGCCGACCTCCTATCATGCCTGGCAACTATGGAATCAATGGACCTCGAGCGAAAATTTCACTTGGAGGTCCTGGAGAAGCCCAGCATCGCCGAGCTGATCAGATATTGCAGATTGACACTGAACCGTCCTGGATGGATCCCTTGCACTAGTATCTCAAAGAAGGGTTGCTGCCCACTAATAGAAAGGAGACAAGAAAGTTGAAATTGCAATCATCTCATTATGTTCTGATTGATGATCGGCTGTACAAGCAATCCTTCTCAATGCCGCTGCTCAAATGCCTCCGACCAACAGAGGCCGACTATGCTCTTCGGGAGGTCCACGAAGGCATCTGTGGCAATCACCTTGATGGTCGGGCCCTATGCCACAAGTGTTGCATCGAGGCTATTATTGGCCGACGATGCAAAAAGATGCCGATGACCTCGTTCAAATTTGTGATTCATGCCAGAGGCATTCAAATGTCCAGAGGCTCCCCTCGGTGCACCTGACTTTCATATCATCCCCCTGGCCCTTCACCAAGTGGGGGATGGATATTCTTGGCCCTTTCTCCCTCGCAACGGGACAAAGAAAGTTCTTATTTGTTGCAATTGATTATTTTACTAAGTGGGTTGAAGACGAAGCAATCGCCTAGATAATCGAAGACCGTGCTAAAGACTTCGTGTGGAAGTCCATCATCTTCCACTTCGGTCTTTCCCACACTATAATCACCGACAACGGGAAGCAGTTCGACAACCCTAAGTTTCGAGAGTTCTACGAGGATCATGGCATTCTCCATCGCCTGACATCGGTCGGACATCCTCAAGCTAATGGAGAAGCCGAGGTAACCAACCGAACTCTCCTACAGGGAATCAAAGCTTGGCTCAACGGGGCGCGAGGCCGATGGGCCGAGAAACTCCACCATGTGTTGTGGGCATACTGAACTACTAAAAGAGTACCCACAGGGCAAACCCCATTCAAGATGGCTTTTGGTACAGAGGCTGTTGGGGAGATTGTTGAGAATTTGTTGCCCCAATCTAATTGATTTTGATGATTACCAAAAGCCATGAGTATATTATAAGATGTAATGAGTTTATTTACATGAACAATGAATTTATTTAGAACAATCATTGAGTATGACTTTAATCAATTTGAAAGTAACTTCAAGCTCCATGTTTAAGCTTTCAAAAAGAAATTTTATACTTCATATTTTAATCAATGAGTTTTTGGAACATTTCTTGAATTAATTCCTAATGTCAATTTTATTATATTCAAGTCAAAAATTGATTTAAAATGAATCTGGAATGAATTTCAAGTCAATCAAAAAATTCTCTGATTTTTGATACGTTCCGGAGCTGACTCTAGAGTTTCAGAGTCGACTCCACTCAGAATACAGAAATGACTGTCTGTCTCGAGTCGACCCCTGTGATTTCATGAGTCGACCCCCGATTCTGTCAAGCCGACTCCATGACTGTGTGAGTCAACTCCGCTCAGACACCAGAGGAGTATTTTTCTGAGCACTTCGCGAGTCGACCCCTAACCTTTCATGAGTCGACCTCCGACTGTCAGGAGTCGACACTTTATTTTTGGTGAGTCGACCCTCTAACTTTCTGAGTATTTCTATTTTTGGTATCACGACTTCGAGCTGACTCGCAGAAAGCAGGAGTCGACTCCAACAATTCTGGGCATGATTTTTCCAAATGCCAACTCAGCGTCAACGGTAAGATTTTTCTTTAACGGCTATATTTCCTTGTTTCTAACGGCTATATTTTTGCAGAATCTATAAATAGAGGAGCCGTTTTCAAATCAAACATGGAAAAATAGAGAGATATTCACTTCAAGAGAAAAGAAGAGAAAAAATTGGAAAAGCAGAGCGTCACTTGAAAAAATTCGTGATTCAAAATAGAGTGAAAGAAAAAGTATGAAATCAAAGGAAGCTCCTTCTGTGCTCAAGCTCAACAATCCAAGGAAGCTTTAGAAGAAAATCCAAGAGCTATTCAAGAGCAAATCAAAAGATTTTCAACTTTCAAAGAAAGGGAGAAAAAGCCCAAAATCTTCTCAACTGCTTCAACTGTGAAGAATCGGAGCTGAGGCTTGATTCAATCCAGCAAGGAGAAGAAGAAAAGAAGAAAAGCTCAAAAGCCAACCAACTGCAAATCAGGCTTTTCTAAACTTTATTCTTATATTTGTTTATCTGCTCATTAAGGAGCTTTGTAACTGAAAAACAATATTTCTATTCTTTGTGTCTAGTTCAATCTTGGGGATTGAACTAGTTGAGGTAGTCTTACCTCGGTACAAGCTTGATAAAGCTTGTGTTAGGGTTTTTGTGCTGGTGAGCCCTTGAAAACCAGCTGGGTTCGTTGTGATCCCGGGAAAACAACAAGTTTAAGTTGTGAGCTTGTAAAACAACTCGGCTGTAATCAAGGAAGATTATAGTATGGACCCAAGTGAATCTTGGGAGTGGACGTAGGTGTTGGATACACCGAACCACTATAAAATCTTTGTGTTTGCCGTGCTTTCATTGACTCTATCTCTATCTCTGTTTTATTCACTGCACTTTGTATTTACATTGAATTTGCCTTCATTCTTCTTAAGCAAACTATTTTAAAAGGCTAATTTTTAAAGAACCCAATTCACCCCCCCCCCCCTCTTGGGTTGTCATCTGGGCCAACAATTGGTATCAGAGCTAGTGCTCATTAGATTTTGATCACACGATCAAGAGCTAAAGATCCAAATGGCAACACAAGTTGGATCATTTGCTGAAGGTCATTCTACGAATAGACCTCCACTGTTTAATGATTCAAATTATTCTTATTGGAAAGCAAGAATGAGGATATTCATTAAAGCTTCTGATTATGAACTATGGGGTGTTATAATTAATGGACCTAGTACACCCACACATATTATTAATGGCACTATTGTTCCTAAGCCCGAAAGGGATTGGAATGATAATGATAGGAAGATGGCACAGCTTAACGCTAAAGCCATGAATATCTTATATTGCTCCTTAGATGCTAATGAATTTAATAGAATCTCCACATGTAATTCCGCAAAGGAGATTTGGGATAGACTAGAGGTTACCCATGAGGGTACCAACCAAGTAAAAGAATCTAAAATTAATATTCTTGTTCATAAATATGAATTGTTTAGCATGGAACAATCTGAAACTATTGCATGCATGTACACTAGATTTACAGATATTGTAAATGGTTTGAAAAGTCTTGGTAAGACATATACTAACTCAGAACTTGTTCGAAAAATTCTTAGGTCATTACCAAGATCATGGGAAGCAAAAATGACAGCAATCCAAGAAGCAAAGGACCTCAACACTTTACCCTTAGAGAAGCTTCTAGGATCACTTATGACCCATGAGCTGACTATGAGGCAGCATGTAGAGGAGGACACAAAGAAAAAGAAAGTAATTACCCTCAAAGCTGCAAAAGAAGAAGAGAGCAGCAGTGACGATGATGATAATGATGAAGAGACTGCTCTCTTAGCAAAGAAATTTAAAAGATTCATGAGGAGAAAGAAATCCTTCCACAAGAAGAAATTTGGAGCAAAGTGGGAAGGAGAAAAGGATAAGAACAAGGACAAGGATAAAGAAAAAGAGAAAGACCCCTTGACTTGCTATGAGTGTAATAAACCGGAGCACTTTAGGAATGAATGTCCTAAATTAAAGAAAGCCTACAAAAAGAAAAAGAAGGCTTATATGGCGACTTGGAGTGATAGCGAGGAATCTTCTTCTGAAGAAGAAGAACAAAAGGAAGTCGCAAACGTATGTTTATGGCGGACGACAATGATGAGGAATGTCTTGTGGCCAAGAGATCAAAAAGAAAGTGGTATCTTGATAGTGGCTGCTCAAGACATATGATGGGTGACAAAGAAGAATTCATCACCCTTGAAGAAAAGAAAGGAGGAGTTGTTACATTTGGCGACAATGGCAAAGGCCAAATCTTGGGGTTTGGTAACATTCAAATAGCTCCCTCCACTTACATTGAAAATGTACTTTATGTTGATGGTTTAAAGCATAACTTAATTAGTATAAGCTAATTGTGTGACAAAGGTTTTAAAGTATCATTTGAATCTTCTATATGCACAGTAGCTAATACCATTGATAATAGCATTGTTTTTATTAGAAATAGAAATGGCAATGTATACATGATTGACTTAGACAATTTGTCTACTAATAATCATTGCTTAGTTGCTAATAATGCTAATATGAATGAAATTGGCTGGTTGTGGCATCGAAGATTAGGTCATGCAAGCACACACCTAATTTCAAAACTAATTAGAATGGATTTAGTAAAAGGTCTACCTAAAATAGATTTTGAAAATAACAAAATATGTGATGCATATCAGTTTGGAAAACAAACAAGAAGTTCTTTTAAATCTAAAAATGTTGTTTCAACTTCTAGGCCATTAGAGCTACTTCACATGGACCTTTTTGGACCAACTAGAACCACAAGTCTAGGAGGAAAGAAATATGGTCTTGTGATAGTAGATGATTACTCTAGATTCACTTGGGTAATGTTTTTAGCTCACAAAGATGAAACTTTCTCGATATTCATGAAATTCTTCAAGAAAGTAACAAATGAGAAAAAACACTACCATAGTGTCTCTAAGAAGTGATCATGGAACTGAATTTGAAAATCACTTATTTGAAAGTTTTTGCAATGAAAATGGTATTAATCATAACTTTTCTGCACCTAGGACCCCACAACAAAATGGAGTAGTTGAAAGGAAAAATAGGACTCTAGAAGACATGGCCCGTACCATGCTATGTGAAAGTAAACTCCCGAAATACTTTTGGGCGGAAGCTATTAACACAGCATGTTACATCCTAAATAGAGCCTTAATCAGACCTATTTTAAAGAAAACACCTTATGAATTATGGCATGATAGAAAACCCAACATTAAATATTTTCATGCATTTGGTTGTAAATGCTTTGTTCACAATAATGGTAAAAATAATTTAGGCAAATTTGATGCTAAATCTGATGAAGGAATATTCTTAGGATACTCTACAACTAGTAAAGCATATAGAGTATTTAACAAGAAAACTTTAGTTGTTGAAGAATCCATTCATGTAGTTTTTGATGAATCTTTAGCAACTCGTTCCGAAAAGTTTGATGATGAAGAAGATACAAACATAATTGAGAAAGATCTTGAAAAATTAAATATTGATGTATCTTCAGATCATGAGCAAGACGCTAAAGATAATGATTCACCTAAGGATGATGATACTAACACTAATCATAATGATGTAGATCTACCTAGGGATTGGAGATATGCTTATAGTCACCCTAAGGAATTGATTATAGGTGATCCATCTCAAGGAATAAGAACTAGATCATCTATGAGAAATATTAGTAATCATCTTGCATTTGTATCACAAATTGAACCTAAAACTATTGAAGAAGCTGAAAAAGATAATAATTGGATGTTAGCAATGCAAGAAGAATTAAATCAATTCACTAGAAATAATGTATGGACTTTAGTAGAAAGACCTAAAAATCATTCTGTTATAGGATCAAAATGGATATTTAGAAATAAACTAGATGAAAATGGCATAGTAATTAGAAACAAAGCTAGATTAGTTGCAAAAGGATATAATCAAGAAGAAGGTATTGATTTTGATGAAACCTTTGCACCAGTAGCTAGATTAGAAGCCATTAGACTATTACTTGCATTTGCATGTCACATGAATTTTAACTTATTTCAAATGGATGTAAAAAGTGCTTTTCTAAATGGATTTATAAATGAAGAAGTATATGTAGAACAACCACCAGGTTTTGAAGATCATGAATTTTCAAATCACGTTTTTAAATTGCACAAAGCTTTATATGGTTTGAAACAAGCACCTAGAGCTTGGTATGATAGATTAAGTAAATTCTTAATTGAAAATGATTTTATAAGAGGAAATGTTGATAAAACATTGTTTTTGAAAAGAAAAAGTAAAGATTTATTAGTAGTTCAAATATATGTTGATGATATCATTTTTGGTGCTACTAACAATCTTCTATGTCAAGAGTTTGCTAAGTTAATGCAGGGTGATTTGAAATGAGCATGATGGGAGAACTCAATTTCTTCCTTGGACTCCAAATCAAACAAAGCAAAGAGGGAATCTTTATCAACCAAACAAAATACACAAGAGAAATTCTAAAGAAGTTTGGTATGGAATCAATCAAACCCCTCGGAACACCAATGAGTCCTTCATGCAAGCTGGACAAAGATGAAGAAGGTAAGAAGGTTGATCAAAAATATTATCGAGGTATAATCGGATCCCTACTTTACTTAACTGCAAGTAGACCAGACATAATGTTTGCTGTTTGCTTATGTGCTAGATTTCAGTCTGAACCTAAAGAATCACATTTAATTGCTGTTAAAAGAATACTAAGATACTTAAGTGGAACTAAAAATGTAGGTTTATGGTATTCTAGAGACTCAACATTGAACTTAATTGCATATACTGATTCTGATTATGCTGGATGTAAGTTAGATAGAAAAAGCACAAGTGGTGCATGCCAATTCTTAGGAAGTAACTTAATCTCATGGTTTAGCAAAAAGCAAAATTCAGTTGCATTATCAACTACTGAAGCTGAATATGTTGCAGCTGGAAGTTGCTGTGCTCAAATCCTATGGATTAAGCGACAACTTGAAGACTATGGTATCACACTTGATAAAACACCTATAAAATGTGATAACACAAGTGCAATTAATCTAACAAAAAATCCAATTCAACATTCTAGAACCAAACACATAGAAATTAGATATCATTTTATAAGAGAACATGTAATAATGAAATTTGTCTTGATTATGTTAATACTGAAGATCAATTAGCAGATATATTTACAAAACCCTTGAGTGAAGAAAGATTCTGTTATCTTAGAGGAGAGTTAGGGATTTGTGATCCATTAGAATGAATTTGAAACCCCTAAGGAAATTTTATCTAAAATTCTTTCAAATCCTTGATCTTTAAGGAAATCTTATCTAGAATTCACATCTAATTGATCTATTCAAATCCAATGATTATTTTATCAATTTTTATGATCATTATCCGGACACATTTCAGATTATCTGAAACTTTATGTTTTTTGCTCTGAAATGGTCTCGGAGCCGACTCGGTCAGTATCGGAGTCGACTCCATGTTTCTACTGAAACTCTAGAGTCGACCCCTTCTCTGCGCGAGTCGACTCCACTTCGGGATAGTTTTCTGTGACTGTCCGGAGTCGACCCCTCTTTGCGGGAGCCGACTCGAAGTGGTCCCAGGTCGATTTATCTAGGGCAGAGTCGACTCGCCGCTCATTTCTATCGTCTCAATCATCCAAATACTCTCTCCAAAATATTCCTGACCTTCCAAATCCTCAGAAATCCCTGATTAACCCTTCCAATAGATCAATGGCCCCTAAAACCCGTGGATCTAACCTTGGTGCGGCCGGAGTAAAGAGGAAGAGGCGGTGAGGAAGACCGTGAGGCGTCCGTTCGTGAACCTTCACCGAGCATGGATTCAACCTCATCCTCCTCGACTCCTAATGCTTCTCCCTCTACGGCTCCATCACAGGTAGATAGACTTGCCGATAGAGTGATAACTACCGGGAGGAAAGTCGATTTTGAATTGTTTGAGGCTGAAGGATTTCTAGTGGGGAGGCAGTTGATTGAGATGGGTTGGGAAAAGATTTGTTCTTTAGATTGTCCTACCTACCCTGCCCTTGTCAAGGAATTTTATAAGAATCTATCTAGAGGAGACAATGGACTTGTAAGCATTGTTAGAGGAAATAGATTATCTGTGACAGTAGAGCTGCTTTCAAGATTGTTGGATCTACCATGTCGGGTACATCTACTTTTTCTTCTGAAGATAGAAGCCCAGCTTTATCTAGACTGCTTAACAGGGAGATTGTCGGTTTTGAGGAAGTTTTTGCTAATCAGTTATCCTTAGAATTGAGACTTCTCCACAATATTTGTAGTAGAATCCTATTCCCCAAAATTGGGAGATTTGACTATGTGTCGAAAGAGATATATTTGTAATGGATGCAATTGTGACTGGTAAACCCATTAACCTTCCAAGCATGATATTATGGTATATTGCCGATTGTGGAGGAAAGAGAAAATCAAGTTTACCCTACGGCATGATTCTTACTAAAATTTTCAAAGCCAAGGGATTATCATTTCAGATAGTGAGCCAATGAGGAACTTGAGACACACCGATTTTTACAGTTTGGCCACTATACATAGAATGGGTTTTGTTAAGAAGAATGGAAGATGGGAAAGGAAAGGTTTGATGGAAGAAAGAGCCGCGATGCTGAGGCACCGGGACCGTCAGTTAGACATTCTTCGCCTGTACCTCCGAGCTCTCCTATTCCTGCTCCTGCCCCTACCCCTGCTCCGTTGTTTGATCAAGCATCATCTTCATCTGTTGGTTTCTCAGAACTTCAGTTAAGGCAGCTTAAAGGTCTTCTTGATGATCAGGCAGATAATTAAAATCAGAGTTTGAAAACAAGTTTATGAATCTCAAAGAAACTCTTTACTCTTTAGATGATCGGATCACCAAGATAGAAACAACCCTTAGCAATTCATCTGAGTCTTTAAGTGGAGACCTAAAGAACATCCTTGAAGAACTTAAAGACATATGTGGTGATGGTGAACATATGCAAAATGCAATGCTGAACTCCAAGATAAAATATGACTGCTTGCACTTTTGTTGATGAAAGACTGAAGGAGTATGTAAGATTCAAACAGATGGAATGAAAAATATTGTAGATCATTTAACTAGGATTGTAAGGACTCACTTTTGATGTATTAGATGCTTAGTCTTTACAATGTAATGAAGTTTATATTATGTTTTACATTTTTATACTTTGATGTAATGAAAAGTCTATTTTGAATGGTCAATGTAATCTGAGTCTGAATGTATTTCTTCCTTTTATCAATGAATCTCAGATTTTGTTAAATCATATCTTGAATGAATGAATAAATGATTATGGTTGATGCATCTCTACCTTTTTGTTGATAACAAAAAAGGGGAGAGTTTTATAGTTTTATAACTGTATTTGCATGGGGGAGAAATTAATTAATCAAATGATATTAAAATGATTGAATGAATGTGATAAATGATTGAATGAATGGGATACTTAATTGAGTTTCATAGGGGGAGCTACCTCATTCAGGGGGAGCCTAAGCCTAACTATGAAAATGAAATAAATTCTCTAATCAATCATGCATAAACTCAATGTTTTTGTCATCATCAAAAAGGGGAGATTGTTGGAGATTATTGAGAATTTGTTGCCCCAATCTATTGATTTTGATGATTACCAAAAGCCATGAGTATATTAAAGATGTAATGAGTTTATTTACATGAACAATGAATTTATTTAGAACAATCATGAGTATGACTTTAATCAATTTGAAAGTAACTTCAAGCTCCATGTTTAAGCTTTCAAAAAGAAATTTTATACTTCATATTTTAATCAATGAGTTTTTGGAACATTTCTTGAATTAATTCCTAATGTCAATTTATTATATTCAAGTCAAAAATTGATTTAAAATGAATCTGGAATGAATTTCAAGTCAATCAGAAATTCTCTGATTTTTGATACGTTCCGGAGCCGACTCTAGAGTTTCAGAGTCGACTCCACTCAGAATACAGAAATGACTGTCTGTCTCGAGTCGACCCCTGTGATTTTTGAGTCGACCCCCGATTCTGTCGAGCCGACTCCATGACTGTGTGAGTCGACTCCGCTCAGACACCAGAGGAGTATTTTTCTGAGCACTTCGCGAGTCGACCCCCAACCTTTCATGAGTCGACCCCCGACTGTCAGGAGTCGACACTTTATTTTTGGTGAGTCGACCCTCTAACTTTCTGAGTATTTCTATTTTTGGTATCACGACTTCGAGCCGACTCACGGAAAGCAGGAGTCGACTCCAAAATTCTGGGCATGATTTTTCCGAATGCCAACTCAGCGTCAACGGTAAGATTTTTCTTTAACGGTTATTTTTTTTTTCTAACGGCTATATTTTTGTAGAATTTATAAATAGAGGAGCCATTTTCAAATCAAACATGGAAAAATAGAGAGATATTCACTTCAAGAGAAAAGAAGAGAAAAAATCAGAAAAAAGAGCGTCACTTGAAAAAATCCATGATTCAAAATAGAGTGAAAGAAAAAGTGTGAAATCAAAGGAAGCTCCTTCTGTGCTCAAGCTCAACAATCCAAGGAAGCTTCAGAAGAAAATCTAAGAGCTATTCAAGAGCAAATCAAAATATTTTCAACTTTCAAAGAAAGGGAGAAAAAGCCAAAATCTTCTCAACTGCTTCAACTGTGAAGAATCGGAGCTGAGGCTTGATTCAATCCAGCAAGGAGAAGAAGAAAAGAAGAAAAGCTCAAAAGCCAACCAACTGCAAATCAGGCTTTTCTAAACTTTATTCTTATATTTGTTTATCTGCTCATTAAGGAGCTTTGTAACTGAAAAATAATATTTCTATTCTTTGTGTCTAGTTCAATCTGGGGGATTGAACTAGTTGAGGTAGTCTTACCTCGGTACAAGCTTGATAAAGCTTGTGTTAGGGTTTTTGTGCTGGTGAGCCCTTGAAAACCAGCTGGGTTCGTTGTGATCCCGGAAAAACAACAAGTTTGAGTTGTGAGCTTGTAAAACAACTCGGCTGTAATCAAGGAAGATTATAGTGTGGACCCAAGTGAATCTTGGGAGTGGACGTAGGTGTTGGATATACCGAACCACTATAAAATCTTTGTGTTTGCCGTGCTTTCATTGACTCTATATCTATCTCTGTTTTATTCACTGCACTTTGTATTTACATTGCATTTGCCTTCATTCTTCTTAAGCAAACTATTTTAAAAGGCTAATTTTTAAAGAACCCAATTCATCCCCCCCTCTTGGGTTGTCATCTGGGCTAACAGAGGCTATCATCCCTGTGGAAGTCGGACTCCCCTCCCCCTGTGTGGAAGGCTATTCAAAAGAATCCAATGATGAGCAGCTCTAAACTAATCTTGACTTGATAGAAGAAGTCAGGGAGAAGGCTCGAATCTGGAAGGCCGCCTACCAACAAAGAGTAGCTCGTTATCACCCCACCAGAGTCCAAGGAAAGTTTTTCCTCCCCGGTGATCTGGTGCTTCGGAAGGCATCCGTCTCGAAACCGCTGGAGCAAGAAAATTATCCCCGAATTGGGAAGGTCCCTACCAAGTGACGGAAGTAATTAGACCTGACATCTACAAACTCCAAGATTTGGATGGAAAATCTATTCCTCGGACGTGGAACTCGGATAATCTCCGTGCATATCATCAGTGAAAGTACGCTCTTACTAAACTTATTTTTGTTCATTGAATTAAATTTAATTCTCAAAGGCTTACAAAATTCTTATAACTTTCCTTGAAAGCTGTAATGAGAAGCAGGTTTATAAATCCTCGGCCGAGCTGAGCGATCTCTGTACCTTGGCTGTGTCAAGTAAAATATATTTGATAAACCTCGGCCGGGCCGAGAGAGCTTCGTATCTTGGCAGCGCCAAGTAAAATATAATCTTGAAGTCTCGGCCAAGCCGAGTGACGGTCTCCGTACCTTGGCAGCGCCAAGTAAAATATAATCTTAAATCTTTGGCTGGGCCGAGCAATCTTCGTACCTTGGCCGCGCCAAGTAAAATATATTTGACAAACCTCGGCCGGGCCGAGAGAGCTTTGTACCTTGGCCGCGCCAAGTAAAATATAATCTTGAAGCCTCGGCCAAGCCGAGTGATGGTCTCTGTACCTTGGCAGCGCCAAGTAAAATATAATCTTGAAGCCTCGGACAAACCGAGTGATATATTTTTGAAGCCTCGGACAAACTGAGTGATATATTTCTGAAGCCTCGGACAAACCGAGTGATATATTTTCGAAGCCTCGAACAAGCCGAGTGATATATTTCTGAAGCCTCGGCCAAACCGAGTGATATAGTTCTAAAGCTTTAGCCTGATCGAGTGATTCCTCAAATACTCTGACGCGACTAAGGCATCCTATCATGCTTCGGCAGAGGTAAGTAACCTTTCTTTGCTTACCAGCAAGATTATGCAAGTTATTTCTTTTCAAAGAAATACATACTTCATCCCTTAAATAAGATCATGTTTACCACATGAGCTCACAGGGCCGCCCTGGCCTCCCTCTGACCTAAACAGAGATAAACACTTCCTCCACAGAGGACTGAATGTCATGTTAACAAAAATAAAGTAGCAAAAGCGCTGCTGGACTTATAGATTATGCTACGGGCCGAAAAGCATAAAATGAGAGTAGCAACTCTCAATACAATCACATCAGAAAAAGAAACATATGTTAAAAGAAGAAAGAGTAGAAACCTTCTTTATTAATGAAAGAATTACAACCTCCTGAGAGGCGTTACAAGTGCATCATAGTATAGAGAATACAAATAAGATAAAAGCTCGGCTGAGCAGCTTCGGTCGATAGCGATGTCTTTACATCCGACCCAGAAATCAGAGAAACCAGACAAGCTCTATTGAGCCACTGGTTAATGCCAAAGAACAAAGTAGGCCATCCACGGATCCCTTGGATGAACACGTTGGGGGATCATAATCAGGTCAAGGACCTATGGATGCTTATGCCAATGAAGCATCCCTCCCAAGTGGGATGCTAGTCTGTTGGCCACTGCCCAACAACATAGGCAGAGAACCAGCAGACCCATACCACCCTCCTCCCTCTTCACATGGAAAAGATTCCTCAGGCGAATGAACTGAGGAATTCAAACTGAGGAAGGAGGTGAAGTCCATGTTAGCCATGAGGGATACATATGCTTTGCGTTTCCTGTGGTCCCCATGGCAAGTGACAAAGGCCACACAGGAAGTGCATACGTGCGCTCCCCATATGACCTCTGCAAGCATCTCGTGCGCTCTCCATATGATCTCCAAAAATTCCTCCCTTGAGGACTGCCTACTCTTCAGCAGCTTCTCCATCACCCCAGTTATCCAGGGCGAACCAGCTTTCAAAGGAAAGTTCGATCTCTCAGCTCTCAATGAAACAAACGCCATAAAGCTCTTACGACTCATAGAAAGAGAAGGTCTTGGGAGATAGCGTAACACAGCCCGCTCTCTCCTTTTTATAGATAAGCAAGCCGAGGGCAGTCATTAAAGAAGGAAGCCCTTGAATTTGAAACACCCTCGCCATGTCGCCATGTGATAGGGCAAAAGAAAGGGGCGCATTTCGAAGCGCACCGAGCACGCCTCCCAAGCTGCGACGAAAGGCAGAAGATTTCTTTCTGATCTCGAATCAAGAGCCTTAAATGTAAAAATTGGTGCAGGTGCTTGAGATATGGGTAGACCTGGGAAATTTCCTTTCAAAAATGACGCCATTCAATGGCAATCGAATGCTTATCGCATACGTTAAAATGACCCGCATTGGAAAAGGCCAGCGGGATAAATGCCTTGAGCAGAAACAAAACGTCCTTCAGCAAAGCCGTTTCTTATACCTCAGCGAATAACGTGCCAACCTTTTGCTTCGGACAAACCGAACTATCTAACCTCAGCCCCAGCCAAGGTATTTGAGCCGTTTACGGCCCTCTCACGCCGAAACATTTCATGCCTTAGCAAACCAAGTGAGTTTGCACGCACCTAACCTTGACTCCAACTGAGGCAAGGTCGGAATTACGTTCCACCAAAAAACCAAACAATCTTATGCATCAGCAAAACCAGTCGATCTGGCAGAGCCTTCAATTCGGAACCCCCAAGGGCTATTCGACTTTAAAGCGCATTTCATTTATGATTCGAAGGAACTCCCAGTAAAAAGGTCATTCGGAAAAACAATGACCAAAGCAATAAGGCAAAGCAAAAGAGATCAGAAGATTCATTCATTAAATTTCGATCAGATTACAGATTGAAAAAGCAAAAATACATAAATGGACGACCCTTAAGAGTCAGGGTTCGGGTCGGTTCCGAGAACCTCTTTGATAATGTCCGAAAGGGCTTGACTCGCTTCACCCGCTTCAAATGTTGTCGAAAGAGGAATCTCGGGTTCCTCAGCAGCAGACTGAGGGCATTCTTTGGGAGCCACGGTCTCATTAGGACCCAGGATAACGTCAATATCGACGTCTGAAATATCCTCATACTCAGCTTCTTCAGCCCCCGGGGTACAAGTATCAAAATGTTCGGCCTCCAGAAAGGATAAATCCAACTCGGGATACGCTCGAGAAATCTTTGCTCGAGTTTCCTCCTTGCCGAACCGAAACGCATCGGCACAAGCCTCTCCACGCTCTTCAGAAAATTGGGTAGAACTTTTATACTCCTCCACAGCCAAAGTGATTCGGTTGTTGGCTTCAGCTAGTTGGTCCTCGAGTTCAAAGTTCATTTGATGACTCGCGGACAACTCTGCCCTTAGAGCCTTAAATTGCTCATGCGCCTTGAGCCCAATTCTACCCATCTGCAAAACATCAGGACGTTTGAGCCCGTGAGCAAAAGAAAAGTACCGGAAGCAAATAAATGAGAAGCACTATACCTCTTCCTCCCACCGAGCCATTTTATTGCTCAGCTCTTGAACCTTTTCCAGGGCCTTCAATTTGGCCGATTTATTTTGTTGGAGACCCTCCTTGAGGTCATTAATTCGGAACTGTTTGTCCCTGATTTCTCACCGATATTGATCGAGATCATCGGTGAGCCTAGCAATCTGCTCATGTTGCCATTTCAGCCAATTTTTCATATTGGCAAATTCCTTATTACGACCGGCAAGCTGATCCTGCTGCTGCCGGCACTTATGCTCCTCCTTCTTGAGCCTCCTGCCCCAATTATTTTTCTCCTCAGCATGACTAGCTTTCAGCTGGTCCCATCTTTTTTCAAAATACTGTTGCATGGCCTTAACTTCGTCGGCATGCTTAGCCTTTGTTGACCCAATTATTAATTTTGATGATAAACAAAACCATTTGAGTATAACTCATGAAGTTACTAATGATTTTGATTAAGTGTTTCAGTTTATAACTTGTTTAAATGATCAAAATCTTGAGAGAAATCAAGTTCGGAGCTTAATTCTAATGTCAAGGTAAGATTGCAGACATTAGAGTCGACACCTAGAATCACAGAGTCGACTCTAGAAATTAGCACGGATTAAGTCGACACCTGGAACCTGTAGAGTCGACCCCAGCAGAAAAATAGAGAGATGGTTTTTCGGGTCTCAAATTAGAGTCGACACCTGAGGAGTTGGAGTCGACTCCAGAAAAAAATGTGTTGACCCAGAAAAGTTAGAGCAGACTCCAAATCGGGCTGTTTTGGGGATTTCAAGTTAGAGTCGACCCCAGGAAAGTCAGAGCCGACTCCAGATTGTCAGAAATGACTTTCAGATGTGTCAGAACATCTCTAAACCTTACTTTTTATTTTAAATCTCAACGGCTATTACCTTATTTGTTCCTAACTTTTCTTCCATTTTGATTCTAACGGATAGTTTTCATCTATTCTTAGTTTTGGAAGGATCTATAAGAGCATGAGGGATGTGACCATTTGAAAGAGAAGAAAAAGAAAATAGAGAAGAAAAAGAAAAAAAAATCCGAGAGAAAATTTGAGGGAAAAAATCAAAAGGAAAGATCGTATTGATTCCTAAGAGAAAAGAGAGAAATCCCTAGTCTTCACACTTTCATTTTGAAGAGATTTCTAAGTTTGAAGAAGCAAACAAGCAAGCCCTAGTTTCTGTTCTTCATCTGTTCTTCGAGCTTCAAGAGAATACTCAAGGAAGATCCATTCAAAAGCAAGAAAGAGGAGAAGAATCAAGCCACAAAGATCTACAAATCAGGCTTACATTTCTATCTCTTTGTTTGAATAGTTAACTTGTCTTATTTGCTCATTTAAGGAGCAGTTGTTGTATCAAACATTCTTGTTTTCTTGTGAACTGAGTCAATCAGGTGATTGAATCAGTTGAGGCAGATTGCCTTGTGCAAGCAGTTGCTTGTGTGTAAGGTTTTGTGCTGGTGAACCTTGAAAACCAGCTGGGTTCGTCCGAGAAAATAACAAGTTTGAGTTGTGATCTTGTGAAACAACTCTGCTGTAATCAAGGTTGATTATAGTGTGGACCCAAGAGGTACTTGGGAGTGGACGTAGGTGTAGGTACACCGAACCACTATAAAATTCTGTGTTTGCAGTGCTTGACTCTTTATCTCTTCCTCTTCATCTCCTCATTGCATATTCTGTTTTAATTGTTGCATATCTGTGATTTATTTTAAGTTGGGGTTTTACTTCAAAAGAGTTTAAATTTTTTAAAAGACCCAATTCACCCCCCTCTTGGGTTGCTATCTGGGACAACAATTGGTATCAGAGCTAGTGCTCATTTTTTCTTGATCTAACAATCAAGAGTTAAAGATCCAAATGGCAGCTCAAGTTGGCTCAACCTTTTCTGAAGGACAATCTACGAATCGTCCTCCTTTATTTAATGGTTCTAATTATTCTTATTGGAAAGCTAGAATGAAAATCTTCATTCAAGCACTTGACTATGATCTATGGAGTATTATAGTCAATGGACCTCACACACCCACTACAAGACTTAATGGCATGGAAATTCCTAAACCGAAACGGAATGGGATGAACATGATAAGAAGTTGGCACAACTAAATGCCAAGGCTATGAATGTTTTGTACTGTTCTTTAGATGCAAATGAATTTAATCGTATATCTGTTTGCATGTCTGCTAAAGAAATTTGGATAAATTAGAGGTTACCCATGAGGGAACCAATCAGGTAAAGGAATCCAAGATTAACATGCTTGTTCATAAATATGAATTGTTCAAAATGGATGCATGTGAATCTATTTCTGATATGTTTACAAGATTTACTGACATTGTTAATGGTTTAAAAAGTCTTGGTAAATCTTATGATAACTCTGATCTTGTGAGAAAGGTGTTGCGTTCTTTGCCTAGGACATGGGAAGCTAAAGTCACTGCAATACAAGAGGCAAAAGATCTGAGCACTCTACCCCTAGAAGAACTTTTGGGATCCTTGATGACTCATGAGCTTCAAGTCAAGCAACATGTTAATGAGGATGAGTCAAAGAAGAAAAGGACTATGGCTCTCAAAATTTCAGAATGTAAGGAAGAATCTGATGAATCTGAAGATGACAGTGATGATGAGGACATGGCACTCATCACAAGGAAATTCAAGAGATTCATGAAGAAAAGAAATTTGAAAAGAAAAAGCCCTTTGTTAGAAAGATGAGGACAAAGGAAAAGAAAAGGAAATAATCTGCTTTGAATGCAAGAAACGGGACATTTCAAATCTGAATGTCCACAACTCAAAAAGGCCCCCGGAGATTCAAAAAGAAGGCAATGATGGCTACCTGGAGTGATTCGGAAAGCTCAAGTTCCGAAGAAGATGAAAAGAAAGAAATAGCCAATCTTTGCTTCATGGCGGACAATGATGAGGTGAGTCCAAGTTTTCTAGATGATTTTACATTTGAAGAATTGCATAGTGCTTTTTATGAACTAATTGATGATTATGCAAATCTGAGCTCAAAAAATAAAGATTTGAAGAATCAAATGCAAAATCTATCTTTAGAAAATGAAAAGCATATTGTAGAAAATGAATTTCTAAAGAAAGAAAATGAAAATTTGAAAAATGAAGTTGATAGGCTTAAACCCATTGTTGACAAATTTACTTTAAGCTCTATCAAACTAAATATGATTTTGGATAATCAAAAGGCTATTTTTGATAAAGCCGGATTAGGATATAATCCACTTAAAAAGCAAAAATCTTTGAAAAATATTTTTGTACATGCTGAAAAATCATCAAATATTACTTGTTTTAAATGTGGAAACAAAGGACATAAATCTTATATGTGTAAAACTCCACATGATAAAAGAAAGATGATTTGGGTTCCTAAAGGAACAATATTCATTGCTTCTAACCATGAAGGACCCAAGAAAGCTTGGGTACCTAAAATTAAGAGATGAATATTTTGCAGGAGTGTCTTGCAGCCATCGGATTGAAAAGAAAATGGTATCTTGATAGTGGTTGCTCAAGACATATGACGGGTGACAAAGATCAATTCATCACCCTTGAGACGAAAAGAGGTGGAGTAGTTACTTTTGGTGATAATGGTCAAGGCCATATCATGGGCATTGGTAAGATTCAAATTACTCCATCTACCTATGTTGATAATGTATTATATGTTAATGGATTAAAGCATAACTTGATTAGTATTAGCCAGCTGTGTGATAAAGGTTTCAAAGTTTCTTTTGAAGCTTCTATTTGCACTGTCACTAATCCCATTGATAGTAGCATTATTCTTGTTGGAAAACGTTATGGCAATGTATACTTAATTGATTTGAATAACTTATCCTCAAGTAATCATTGCTTAGTTGCTGATAATGCTAAGATGAATGAGATTGGATGGCTATGGCATCGTAGATTAGGTCATGCTAGCACACACTTAATTTCAAAATTGCTGAAAATGGATTTAGTTAAAGGTATTCCTAGCTTAGATTTTGAAAATAATCGAATCTGTGATGCATGTCAATTTGGTAAACAAACAAGAAGTTCTTTCAAATCTAAGAATGTTGTTTCAACTACTAGGCCCCTGGAGCTACTACACATGGACCTCTTTGGACCTACTAGAACCACTAGTCTAGGAGGAAAGAAGTATGGTCTTGTGATAGTAGATGATTACTCTAGATTCACTTGGGTAATTTTTGGCTCATAAAGATGAGACTTTCTCAATATTCCTGAAATTTTTCAAGAAAGTCACAAATGAGAAAAACACTACCATAGTGTCTCTAAGAAGTGATCACGGACTGAATTTGAAAATCACTTATTTGAAAAATTCTGTTTTGAAAAAGGCATACATCATAATTTTTCTGCACCTAGAACACCTCAGCAAAATGGAGTTGTAGAGAGAAAAAATAGGACTCTAGAAGACATGGCCCGTACCATGCTATGTGAAAGCAAACTCCCTAAATACTTTTGGGCGGAAGCTATTAACACAGCATGTTACATCCTAAATAGAGCCCTAATTAGACCTATCCTTAAGAAAACACCCTATGAACTATGGCATGATAGGAAACCCAACTTAGGCTACTTTCATGCATTTGGTTGTAGATGCTTCATCCATAACAATGGTAAAGATAATCTTGGAAAGTTTGACGCTAAATCTGATGAAGGCATTTTCTTAGGATATTCAACCTCTAGTAAAGCTTATAGAGTATTCAATAAGAAGAGTCTAGTTGTAGAAGAATCCATTCATGTAGTCTTTGATGAGTCTTTAGCATCAAGTTCGGAAAGATTGATGATGAGGAAGATACAAGTTTACTTGAAAGAGGTATTGAAAAATTAGATGTATCTTCAGATCATGATCAAGAAGCAAAAGATGAGGATTTACCTTTGGCTGATGTTATTGATACTGCTCATAATGATATAGATCTGCCTAGAGATTGGAGATATGCTCATGATCATCCAAGGGATTTGATCATAGGTGATCCATCTCAAGGAGTAAGAACTAGATCATCCATGAGAAATATTAATAATCATCTTGCATTTGTATCTCAAATAGAACCTGAAACCATAGAAGAAGCTGAAAAAGATAGCAATTGGATGTTAGCTATGCAAGAAGAGTTAAACCAATTCACTAGGAATAAGGTATGGACCCTGGTAGACAGACCTAGAGACCACCCTATAATAGGAACTAAATGGGTTTTTAGAAATAAATTAGACGAAAATGGCACAGTCATTAGGAATAAAGCTAGGCTAGTTGCAAAAGGATATAATCAGGAAGAAGGAATAGATTTTGATGAAACTTTTGCTCCTGTAGCTAGATTAGAAGCCATTAGACTATTGCTTGCATTTGCATGTCATATGAATTTCAACTTATTTCAAATGGATGTTAAAAGTGCATTTTTAAATGGTTTTATAAATGAGGAAGTTTATGTTGAACAACCTCCTGGTTTTGAAGATCATGAATTTTCAAACCATGTTTTTAAATTACACAAAGCACTTTATGGTTTAAAACAAGCACCTAGAGCTTGGTATGATAGATTGAGTAAATTTTTGATTGAAAATGGATTTACAAGAGGAAATGTTGACAAAACCTTGTTTTTAAAAAGAAAAGAAATGGATTTATTGGTTGTACAGATTTACGTTGATGATATTGTCTTTGGTGCTACTAACAATCGTCTTTGCCAAGAATTCGCTAAGTTAATGCAGGGAGAATTCGAGATGAGCATGATGGGAGAACTTAACTTCTTCCTTGGACTTCAAATTAGACAAGAGAAAGCTGGAATTTTCATTAACCAAGCAAAGTACACGAAGGAAATACTTAAGAAGTTTGATATGGAATCTGCTAAACCTCTTGGCACGCCAATGAGTCCTTCATGCAAGCTGGACAAAGATGAAGATGGTAAGAAATAGATCAAAAACATTACCGAGGTATGATCGGATCTCTACTTTACTTAACTGCAAGTAGACCTGATATCATGTTTGCTGTTTGTTTATGTGCAAGATATCAATCTGAACCTAAAGAATCACATTTTATTGCTGTTAAAAGAATCTTTAGATATCTAAATGGAACTAAAAATGTAGGAATATGGTATTCTAGAGACTCAACACTTAATTTGATTGCTTATTCTGACTCTGATTATGCTGGATGTAAATTAGATAGAAAAAGTACAAGTGGTGCATGCCAATTTTTAGGAGGTAACTTAATCTCTTGGTTTAGCAAGAAGCAAAATTCGGTTGCACTATCCACTGCTGAGGCAGAGTATGTTGCGGCTGGAAGCTGCTGTGCTCAAATCCTTTGGATTAAGCGACAACTTGAAGATTATGGCATCACACTTGAAAATTCCTATTAGATGTGATAATACTAGTGCAATCAATCTAACTAAGAATCCAATTCAACATTCTAGAACTAAACACATAGAAATTAGACATCACTTTATTAGAGAACATGTAGCTAATAATGATATTTGTCTTGATTATGTGAACACTAATGATCAATTGGCTGATATTTTTACCAAACCTTTGAGTGAGGAGAGATTTTGTTATCTTAGAGGAGAATTAGGAGTTTGTGATCCTTTAGATTGATTTTCTGAAACTCTCAAGGACAACTATCTAAATTTCGGTAGATTTCTTGAAAATCTTTTACACTTTATAAGGAAATTTATCTAGAAGTTTGATTCATTGATTCCCCAATTATTAAGGAGAATTTATCTAGATTTTGATGATCAATTTGATTAGTTTCAGATCCTTGAAATTCATTTTTTTCACTGAAACTATTGTGGAGTCGACACCTTCAATTTTGGAGTCGACACCTTTTCTTTAGAGCTTTCTGTCTGCTCATTAGAGCCGACTCCGGCTTCTGCAGAGCCGACTCTAATTCGAGCGCTGACTGATTTTTTGTTCGGAGCCGACACCTCACTTTGCGGGAGTCGACTCTAAGTGAAAAATCGTCACTTTATTAGGGCAGAGTCGACACTCAAACGACCCAATCCTTTTCAATCCCTTCAAATCCTTCTCCAAAGCATTCCAAACTTTTCCAAACTCTTCAAAATCCTTGATTCCAACTCCATTGACCTCCAATGGCTCCCAAGAGGCGAGGATCCGTGTTTGGTGCGGCCGTTCCCACCGGGAGACGTTCCGTTCGAAGAACCGAGAGGCAATCTTCTTCTAGCTCTTCGTCTTCCTCTTCTTCTACTCCGGAGGCTTCTCCATCATCCACCCACGTTGACTTGTTGGCCGGAAGGTTATCACTACGGAAGGAAGGTAGATTTTAATCTATTTGAATCGGAAGGTTTTTCTATAGGGAGACAAATAAAGAAATGGGTTGGGAAAAGATTTGCTCACTAGATGTTCCGACCTACCCTGCCCTCGTGAAGGAATTCTACAGTGATTTATGTAGAGGGGAAGGAGGTCTTGTAAGTTTTGTGCGTGGAACCAAAATCACTAGGAAATCTTCTGGAGATGCCCACTGTTGGTTTGACTGCCAGTCAGCATGATGACAGAGGTGGAGCCCTGTCAAGGATGCTTGGGAGAGAAGTTTCTGAGTTTGAAGAGGTAATGGCAAATCAACTCAACTGGAACTCAGATTACTTCATAATATTTGTGGAGAATCTTGTTTCCTAAGATTGGAAGGTTTGAGTATGTCTCGGAGCGAGACATTCTTCTGATGGATTGTATCATCACTGGTCAACCAGTAAATTTGGCCGGGATGATGATTGGTTATATGGCAGAGGCAGCTACAAAGAAAAGATCTACACTGCCATATGGTATGGTTCTCACACTGGTGTTCAGAAGCCAAGGTGTAAAGATAATGGAGAATGAACTGCAAAGAAATCTCAGATATACTGACTACTACAGCATCTCCACTATTCATAGAATGGGCTTCAGGAAAGTTAATGGCCAGTGGCAAAGGAAGGACAAGAAGCCAGAATTGAGGAGGCCAGAGATGAGGATGTCCCTGGACCGTCTACTGCTGGACCATCAGTTGCGGACCATCTGGTGCTGGACCGAGCACTTCTTCACCCCTCAGGTGGCATCGGGTTTGTTGGCTGAGTCAGCAGGTTTTCAGAGAGGCAGCTTGATCAGCTCAGGGCCTTATTGACTGAGCATGATTCAGAGATGAGAATGAGATGAGGCAGCTCTCTACTAAGCTTGACATGATTGCATCTTCATTGGACAGATCTGTGGATACCCTATCATCTGAGCTTCACAAGATTTTTGAAAGGCTGGAAGGGATCGCAGATGGATCTAGAGCTTACCTTGATGCCACTGGACAACTAAGAAGGGATATAGATTTTGCTGTTACTCAGATTGAGGATTGTCTTGAAGGCTTCAAGAAATCACAGAAAGATGAGATTATGGAGTTAATAGGTCATCTGAAGAGAATTGTCTACAAACATACTTGATTGACCTTCTACTTTCTATATTGATGCCTATCCAAGCCAACTCAAGTCAAATCCCAATTAGCCTTTAAGTTCCTGTCAAATCAAAATTTAGCTTTTATGTTATTTTGATAGCTTGTACTTAGGACATTTACATCTTGGTACATGCAGCCAGAGCTTGATTGCAGATGGGCCTGATTGATGAGATGAGAGACTAGAGATGAGGCAGAGCTCTGCAAGCTTGACTTGACATATGATTGGGATCTTGGCTATTCTGATATCTCAAGATTCTGACAAGATAGGATGGATCTAGAGCTACCTTGATGCCACTGGGAGATAAGAAGGGATATAGATTTTGGTTACTCATTGACTTGAGGATGATGAAGGCTTCAAAATCATTCAAGATGAGATTATGGAATTCTTAATCTGGAGAATTGTCTACAAACTACTTGATTGACCTTCTACTTCCTCTATTGATGCTAACTGCCAATCCTCAAGTCAAAGCAAAGTCCTTTTATCCTGTTCAAGAATTTAGCTTTTATGTTATTTTGATAGCTTGTACTTAGGGTTACTGTTTTGTATCTTGGTACATGATGTAATGCAATGTTTTGATGTAATGAAACACTGTTTGAATGAATGATACAATGTTTGATACAATGATGATTGCAATGAATGATATCTATTCTTCAATTTTTCTGAATTTGAATATCACTTTAAAATTCTTTATACAATTGTTTTTCACCTTTTTGTTGATAACAAAAAAGGGGAGAAAAGAAGAATTGTATATGCATAAGAGAAAGAAAAAATATCATGCATAAGAGAGAGAATGAGAATTTAAATATATTCAATCTAAAAGAAATATGCATAAAGAAAGGGGGAGTTATATTATGCAGGGGGAGCATAATTTTTATTTGATACAGTTTATGTTGATCATTATTGATCAATTTTGCTTATTTTGAAACTGTGGCTTATTTCTTAAATTGAACAAATTTAAAGTCTTGATAAAGTTTACAATGCTTATGAATTCTAATGCATATACTCAAAGTTTTTGTCATCATCAAAAAGGGGAGATTGTTGACCCAATTATTAATTTTGATGATAAACAAAACTATTTGAGTATAACTCATGAAGTTACTAATGATTTTGATTAAGTGTTTCAGTTTATAACTTGTTTAAATGATCAAAATCTCGAGAGAAATCAAGTTCGGAGCTTAATTCTAATGTCAAGGTAAGATTGCAGACATTAGAGTCGACACCTAGAATCACAGAGTCGACTCCGAAAAACGGCACGGATTAGAGTCGACACCTGGAACCTGCAGAGTCGACCCCAGCAGAAAAATAGAGAGATGGTTTTTTGGTCTCAAATTAGAGTCGACACCTGAGGAGTTAGAGTCGACTCCAGAAGAAAAATGTGTCGACCCCAGAAAAGTTAGAGCAGACTCCAAATCGGGCTGTTTGGGGATTTCAAGTTAGAGTCGACCCCAGGAAAGTCAGAGCCGACTCCAGATTGTCAGAAACGACTTTCAGATGTGTCAGAACGTCTCTAAACCTTACTTTTTATTTTAAATCTCAATGGCTATTACCTTATTTGTTCCTAACTTTTCTTCCATTTTGATTCTAACGGATAGTTTTCATCTATTCTTAGTTTGGAAGGATCTATAAGAGCATGAGGGATGTGACCGTTTGAAAGAGGAGAAAAGAAAAATAGAGAAGAAAAAGAAAAAAAAAATCCGAGAGAAAATCAGAGGGAAAAAATCAAAAGGAAAGATCGTATTGATTCCCTAAGAGAAAAGAGAGAAATCCCTAGTCTTCACACTTTCATTTTGAAGAGATTTCTAAGTTTGAAGAAGCAAACAAGCAAGCCCTAGTTCCTGTTCTTCATCTGTTCTTCCGAGCTTCAAGAGAATACTCAAGGAAGATCCATTCAAAAGCAAGAAAGAGGAGAAGAATCAAGCCACAAAGATCTACAAATCAGGCTTACATTTCTATCTCTTTGTTTGAATAGTTAACTTGTCTTATTTGCTCATTTAAGGAGCAGTTGTTGTATCAAACATTCTTGGTTTTCTTGTGAACTGAGTCAATCAGGTGATTGAATCAGTTGAGGCAGATTGCCTTGTGCAAGCAGTTGCTTGTGTGTAAGGTTTTGTGCTGGTGAACCTTGAAAACCAGCTGGGTTTGTTGTGCGCCCGGGAAAACAACAAGTTTGAGTTGTGATCTTGTAAAACAACTCTGCTGTAATCAAGGTTGATTATAGTGTGGACCCAAGAGGTACTTGGGAGTGGACGTAGGTGTAGGTACACGAACCACTATAAAATCTATGTGTTTGCAGTGCTTGACTTTATCTCTTCCTCTTCATCTCCTCATTGCATATTCTGTTTTAATTGTTGCATATCTGTGATTATTTTAAGTTGGGGGTTTTACTTCAAAAGAGTTTAAATTTTTTAAAATACCCAATTCACCCTCCATCTTGGGTTGCTATCTGGGACAACAGCCTTAATCTGGGATAACTCCAGGCAAGCCTTATCCGATTGCTCTCGGAAACCCTGGAGCTCTCTGACTTGAGTCTCGAGCCGAGAGGCCCTCTCGGCTGTAAGTCGGTAGGACTTGCTCACCCTCTCAAAGTCCGCCTTAGCGAACGCCAAAGCCCTGAAAAGCCAGCTGGTTGAATCTATCCTCGTTCAAAGGTCGGCCGTCTCCTTTCTGGCCTAAGCGCAAGCCCCAGTGGCCAAATTTAAGCGCCAACTCAGTGCTCTTGTAATCAAGGCATTCTGCAAGAAAAACACAAGTAAGAAACCACGGCCAAACCGACCAATCAGGAATTACAACTTTGGCACAGTAATTCATCCAAAGGCATAGTTCGAAGCAATCTTCATGAGAGTAGCATTACTAATCTCGGGGAGAAGGTAAACATCCTTCAGCGCCCCGAGCCGACCGAAGGCCGCTTCAATGATATCCTCGACCACAGGCTCATCCATCGAGGAAATTCCCCCCGCGCGCAAAACAGACCTCATCAAAGTGAGCATATCATTCACCTCTGAGCTATGGACAAGAGAGCTCATGGCTGAAGAACCGGCTTGAGGGGCTTCGGCCTGAGGAACTGCCAATCCGCTCGGCTTCCTCCATCAAGACTCTAGCCTGCAGGGCCTCGGATGCTTCGGCCCTGGCTGAGGGAGCCTTAGCCCGAGCGCTCCCTTCATCCAGTGATTCTTCTTCTTCCTCTTCCTCTTCGACTATCGCCCCATCTCCGGCAGACTCCACTTGAACTTCAATCTCTCTCACGACATCCCCTAGTACCGTAACAGAGAGACCCTCAACAGGAGTAAACATCCTTCGGCGCCCCGAGCCGACCGAAGGCCGCATCAATGATATCCTCGAACGCAGGCTCATACATCGAGGAACTTTTCCCCGCGCGCAAAATAGACCTCATCAAGGCAGTGAGCATATCATCCACCTCTGAGCTATGGATAGAGAGCTCATGGCCGAAGAACCGGCCTGAGGGGCTTCGGCCTGAGGAATCGTCATCCTCTCGGCTTCCTCCATCAAGACTTTGGCCTGCAGGGCCTCGAATGCTTCAGCCCTGGATGAGGAAGCCTCGGCCCGAGTGCCCCCTTCATCCAGTGATTCTTCTTCTTCCTCTTCCTATCCGACTATCGCCTCATCTCCGGCAGGACTCCACTTGAACTTCAATCTCTCTCACGGTATCCCTAGTACCATAACAGAGAGACCCCCAACAGGAGTAAACATCCTTCGGCACCCCGAGCCGACCGAAGGCCGCATCAATGATATCTTCGACCGTAGGCTCGTCCGTCGAGGAACTTCCCCCCGCGCAAAACAGACATCATCAAGGCAGTGAGCATATTATCCACCTCTGAGCTTTGGACAAGAGGGCTCATGGCCGAAGAACCAGCCTGAGGGTTTCGGCCTGAGAAACCGCCATTCGCTCGGCTTCCTCCATCAATACTCTGGCCTGCAGGGCCTCGGATGCTTCAGCCCCGGCTAAGGGAGCCTCAGCCCGAGTGCCCCCTTCATCCAGTGATTCTTCTTCTTCCTCTTCCTCTCCGACTATCGCCTCATCTCCGGCAGACTCCACTTGAACTTCAATCTCTCTCACGGTATCTCCTGGTACCATAACAGAGAGACCTTCAACAGGAGGCACTTCGACCTCCACCAACCTTTCAACAGGCGGCTCCACTGGGGCTTCGGTAGCTACCACTGCCTCTCCTAACCCCTCCACCTGAACAGGGGCCTCTTCCATGCGCAGTGGACTCCCCACCGCTAGTAACTGAAGAACATTTGGCAGGAGGATCGCCGGACGGACCGGTGACATCTCCTCGGCATCATCTGATACCATCACTATTTGGAGGGGAGAAACCTCAGCGGCTCTTTCTGAGCTCCCCCCAATGGTTTCCTTTGCCATCTTGCCCCCCGTCGGCAGGGAGGGCTTATCAATTACGACGGCGCTTTCGCTTTCTCCCTCTTTGAAGCAGAGGAGTGGCGGCTGACGCCATCTTTCCTAGGCTCCCTTGAGCGAGACCCGGAAGGACGAGCCCTCTTCTCGAACCTGTGCTTGTCCCCGAAGCTGGAGCCCCTGTGGCGCTTGCCCAGCTCCTTCCTTATTTGGCCCACAAATGCGAATGTCTCGGCTGAAAACACAACAGATGTTCAGTTAAACAGTAGCGGAATTACATAAACATGCTGACCATCAGAGCAAAGACTCACCTTGAGGGTCAATAGAGCTAAGCTCGGCGGCGAAAAGGGCATCCTTTGCTAATAGAGTGCTGGCTGAGACCTTCTAACCATTGCGAAGGGTAACCATATCTCTTTTCTCCTGCTCGCTTAACTCCGGGCGCGCCTCCGGATCCTTCACATAACTCGCCCATCCTTTCAGAAAATCCGAACCGATGTTTCCTTCGACAATGAAAAATTGAAACTTCCACTCCTTTATCGAAGAAGGGTTATCAGAAATCATCTTGAATGACTTCCGAGGATCAATATAGGGCCACTCAGAGCTCCTCCCGAAAACCAGATTATAACAGACTCAGAATATGGGAAGGGTCGCAGTCACCCCAACACGACACACATCGAGATGAACCCTACAAGATTGCGCCAGCTATTTGGGGCTACCATCGTTGGACATATGTTGTAAAACCTCATCACCTCCTGTATCAGCAGGTGAAGAGGGAATTGGAGACCTGCCCTCAAGCTCTCCTCGTAGAAGAAGACTCCTCGGCTTAACTTGGTTGAAACTCGGTGCTCGGTCCTTGGCACCCATAAGGCTACATCCAGAGGAACCCTATAATAGCAACGGATCCTATCTAGATCGTCAAGGGTTACCTCAGAAGCAACATCACCTGGACCCTTCATATTGGCTGAATGAGGGGTAGGATACGAACAAGCAAGCAAGGGCTCAGAGAAAGAATGTAAAATCTCTATGACAGGGACAAAGGAGAGTTGCAGAAGGAGCGCCGCCTCAGTCCTCTTTAAATAAATGCTTCAGAGAGAAAGCTCGAGACGCCAAAATTTCCGATATGGGAGCCAGAAATAAAGGAGTCCCACCACGTGGAACTTTCACTATCGTGGCTTGCTGGAAATGAGGTGTTTCCTCCTCGAGCTGCAGCGAAAAATGATGACAAACAGCGGCCCGTCATTTACGAGATTATCATTGCCCGCCTTTTTGAATCCCTCAAATAAGATTGTTCCGGAATTCTACTCCCTATATCCGAACTTACACTTTGGACTAGGGAGTGGGAGGCATATGATGAGGGGTAAAATCGTCATTGCGTTAGTGACCGCCCACACCAACAATTGGGTTAGGCCAATCCCAACATCTTACCAGCCAGCTGGCATAACAACCAAGCGACGAAGCTGAATCGCCTTTGATAAAGTCGGGTTGCCCTGACAACCCAAACCACTCTCATACCTCAGCAATCTGAGCCGACCATACCTCGGCAATCCGAGCCGAGCCATTCTATACCTCAGCAACCCGAGCCGAACCATTCTATACCTCGGAAAACCAGGTTATTCCTCGTTCTGGCCGAACCAAGGCATTTGAAATACCTCTGCGGAATCCGGCGTGGAAGAATTCGAATTCACTATAACTGAATAAGATTCCAAGCAGGGAATCATGCCCAGAAGTGGCCTAGGACCCACAAGAGTAGTCTAGAGCCTACGTAATTGCCGGATCTCAAGGCATCAACCAGTTCTCCCAGCTGTTGATCCTCTAACTGATAAGATGCAGACCCTACTGGCCTCATAACAAACTTGATTCGGATCCGTTTCGAATCCTAACAGTTTTCAGACCCCATTCAGGGCACGTCCAAGGAATCAGGTGATCTCCTATAAATACCACAGCCCTCCAATCTCTTAGGTACGCAACTCTGACGCAATTGGTACGCAATTTTTACACACGCAATTACTCATACTCACACTTATTCATTAGTTCATATACTCCATTGAAGCTCCCCCTGAGCTCAGAGCTCTCGAGAGAGAACACCCGCCAAAGGGGAACTCCTCTATGAGAGTCTTCTTCCCACATATGCTTGATGTGAATCTCCACTGACTTGGGCATCGGAGGGTCCTCCGCAGAGGGCAACCCCCATAGCACCCTCTGCGTGCGGACTGTCTTGCAGGTTCCGTCCGAGGCGACGAGACCGGCGTCCGAATCAGGAGCCAGAAGCGCACCCGAGTCGGAGAACGGATTTCCGCGGCAACAGAATCCATTATGTTCCAAAATACTGACGAGAGTATCTTACTTCCTGCATCATCAAAGCTTTTCAAAGTATTCTCTTCTGACTATATTAGTTCTAGCTTTAGAGTTACTTTTCTTTGCATCCTTCCCTTCTCTTTGGACAGCTCCTCTTAAAGTTTCTGATATCTTGTTTGAATCTTGATTTTTCTCTATTACCTAAACTCTTCTTTTTGCTCCTATCTCTTGGAACCAAACCTTCTCCTTAATTGTCTCCATAATCCTTATATACTCTTTTGGTATCATTTTTTATATAATATTTTGATGTCATTCTTTATATAATTTTATTTCATCGTTCCAAAACTGCACCAGAAAGAGAGCACGCGATGATCCAACCTCCAACGGATATAAAAGAAAAATATAACTTTTGATAACACTTCTTGAGCCCATTCATTTATTGGATTTCATGACCACATCAACCAATACATGGACCTTCTCATCCCATCCATTCATTGAATTTCATGGTCACGCCAGTCAACACATGGAGCCATGCGAAGTCATATCGTGTGGAAATTTCGTTGGTCTTGTGTGGAAAATTTCGTAGGCAACTTCATCGCAAACCAAATTCTCTAGCAAAAGCTATCATCAATGGACCCCGCTATAAATAGAGTCGCCATGTTTGTTGATGATGCCGTTCTCACCTACTCCTTTTTTGAGTCCCAGATGGACTTTTTTTAACAAGGCAGATAATTTTGTGCTGATATAGTTTGAATGAGAAAAGTTCCGTTCTTGTCTTTAACAAATTTAGCATCATCTCGTTCTTGCCTTTCTCTTCATATCCCAAAAAATGAGACTGCTAGGACTTCAAATGGATCGAGGATATTTCTTTGTAGCCTTTCTTAATCCCTCTCGACTCCCTCATGGTATAAAGGCTGCATAAAGGAGGCACCCTTTAGAGAAAAGATTAACCTAAGAGTAGCAAATCATATTAATGGATCATAAACAGGTTGTGTCAAATTAAAAATATAATAGTAAATACATTGATATGAACTTAGATCCTTGTATTAATTATGTTAGAAATTTAAACATAAATCCGGCATGCATATTTTATGGGTTACACGGATCTCTATATGCTTTAACCTCAATGTCAATATATTCGAATGAGTTCTGATCATATTTTAATCCACATGGTCATTCTTTATATAATTTTGCTTCATAGCATACGCTGATCCACTCTCCAACAGATTTAGAAGAAAAATGTAACTTTTCATAAGACATTTTCATCCTATTCGTTCATTGGATTTCATCCACATAAGCCAACGCAAATCTTTCAACCCATTCGTTCATTGGATTTCATGGCCACCTCAGCCAACATATAGAGCCATATGGAGTCATATCTTGTGAATGTTTCATAGGTAATTCTTACTGGCTTAGGCTTCGTTGAGTCTTAGTAGAAAATTTCGTCAAGTGGGCCTTTAATTTAAAGTGAAAGTAGAAGGGCAATTTCAATGGACTTTTTAACAAGGCAGATGAGCTTGGGATGATGTAGTTTGAATGAGAAAAGATCCGTCAAAGATTACGATCGTTAAATATTGAAATGTTTTTTTTTTTTTTGAGTATTTACATTAATATATCATATGGATTAAAAAAATAATTATAGTTTGATGGAAAACTAACGGACTGAATTCAAGTCATTCTTTTTGATATATCATATTAAGTAGGTGAATTTTAAATCTACACGCAACTGGAGCTCCTAGGTTCAAGCTTTCTTATGTTAATCACATTTTATTTGGCATACGAGGCTAATATAATGGTCGTGAACTATTCTATGCTAGATTATGCAAGGGTTTAAACTTAATTATATTCTGACTCATATCCCAGGGTCACACATGGAGTCATAAATTTGGATGGCCACTAGGCTTAATTATGTATAAACTGCTAAGAAATTTTAACGAAGAATGACAGTATTCTGCGAAGAATGGGAAATAAGCTTAGCCTGTTGGCCTGGGTGCCATGTCAGCATCCACATAGAGTCTCAAGAGATGGGACTCTTCGTAACTCTGGGACTCTTATTATTCTTTGGCCTTATCTGCTTTCGCCGATTGAAGTAAGTAGACCCGAGGAGTCTTCTAACAAAGAAGGGTGGAGATACAGAGCTAGAGAAGCCTCCTTCCTCCTCTTTCTCATCGAAACTACGGCTTAAGGGTATGGACGCACTGGAACCCTAGTAGTCCCCGACGACTAACGATCCACTACTTCCGCTGTCGCCGTAACAAGGTATATTCCCTGTTTTGGCTCCTACAATTGGTATCAAAGCCTCGCCAATCATCATCGGCGAGGATAGAGGTTGTAGGAGTTCTGACCACGGTGGCCAGACATCATCATCTATCCCTCTACTGCAGCCATGGGTGCCGCAGCATTACTACATAATAAAAAAAGGAGGAGGTTCCATTGCAGCCATGGGTGCCGCAGCGGACCTTGGAAAGCTCAAACTGGAGGGAGGATCCATCAGATCTTCACCGGAGACCAGGAGGTTTTTTCCCGACCGCTCAGGATCTTTTCTCCTCGTTTCTCGGCCAACGGTGGCAGGGGACGGCTTTCCCCTTCACTCAGTCACGGATCTGTCTGCGTGACATAGGCCGTTCTCACGGCTGGGGTTCACCGGACTCGTTCCAGTAACCGGCGTTGGCCCCGCCAGTCGCCAGAGCTTGTCTGGCTCCTTCCTCGGCCGTTGGAGGGCTGGGGAAACTCCTGCCTCTGCCGCAAATGTGACGAATGCAGGGTCCCTATTATCATCGAGAGTTCTCCGGCGGCCGGCGATGCCTCGCCTGCTGCTGGAGACCCTCCCGAGGGGTCGTCCCTCTGTCTCGGTCTCTTTCCTGGCCGCTAGATGGCCGAGGAAGACTGATCGCCGCCATGTGGGCGGCGGGCATGCTCGTGCCCGCTAGACGCAAGGCCATCGGAACCTCTCCGGTGGCCGACGGGCACCCTCTCACCGACCAGTGCTCGCCCCAGAGCTCCGTCCCAGCTGCTGGAGGACTGGGACCGCCCCGTGCCACCGCTGTGCGTGTGGCAGGCATAGTTAGCATGTGAGTTTACAGGTGGCACCATCCGTAAATTCAAAGACTAATCAGGGGCATTTTTATCTTTTTGTTATATGAAATTAATAAAAAAAAAGGAAAGAAAAAAGGGATATTGATGCTGATATGGTAGCCATGTCACCTTAGTGATGATGTGGCAATCCTAGTCAGCTCCGTGTGGCATGGGGTTCCTGATGGATGGCAAACAGCGTGTCTGTCTACCTATCTGAGTGACATGGCAAGCCACGTGCCAAGTCACATGGGACCGGACACGTGGCCAATTGTGCATCTGCCATATGTCAAAAATGATAGCTGACATGCAAGGCCCGCTGATGTGGCAGTCCATGTCTCTATCCACGTGTTAATGATATATGGATTGCTGATGCAGATGACTAGTTGACGTGGCTACTGTGCAGTCGTTCACGTGTTGGGTCCCAGCTGGCAATAGTGCCTACGTGGCATTTAAATTAATTTTAAATTTTTTGAGTATTTTAAAATTAGAAAAAAATAAGAAAAATCATAAAAAATTACAAAAAAATCTAGAAAATTCAGAAAAAAAATCATAGAAAAAATCAAAAAAATCTATACAATTTAAAGAAAAATTAATTGACCCCCTTTTCTTGATGTGGCATGATTATTTGTGCTTTTAAGCATAGATAATATTGTTGTTATTCTGCCTGAATTTATGTGACTTTTTTTGGATGCATAATTATTTATGCTTAGTGTATAAATATGGTTTATGCATATTTTTGTTCATTTTCTATTGACATATAATTTATGCTTAGTGCATAAGAAAAATTTATGTCATAAATATTTTACAAATATATTATTTAAAATGGATAAATAGATGTGTTCTATAAAAAATTATCGGATTCTGTGTTCCATTTTATAAACTAAGTGATGATTATGAGATTAGTGAAGTTTTCGATCTCATTTATAAGAAGAAACATTTGTAATATGGTTATTTTTCTAGCTAATGGTATAAAATGTGCCTGATGTTCATACATTGCTTGATTGAATGCAGTTATGACCTCCAAATCTGTGATAGCTGACCTCAACAAAGATGAGAAGCTAGATGGACAAAACTATAAAATGTGGCGTAAAAAATTTAATACACGCTGAATGAATTAGAAGTCTTGAAGACCCTGACAACTAGCATGATACCACTAGCGCTTGGCGCTACTAAGCAACATCGCCTTGATCGAAAAGCCTATGACAATTGGGTCAAGAAAGATTGTTGTGCATGCTTTACAATGTTGAGCAGCATGCACAATGATCTTATTAGCAACTTTGAGAATTGCTAGACTGCTCAGGATATGTGGAACCAGCTCAAGATCTGATTTGATCAAACTTGAGCCACAAGGCTACGTGCCTTGAACCTTAAATTCATGCAATATGTTAAGGATCCCAATCATTCCATGTCAACCCACCTTCGTGTGATGGGAAACATGATTAGAGATATGAAGGCTTCTGGAGTTGACCTTAATAATGAGCAACATGTTCTAGCAGTAATTCATCACTGCCTAACCCTCGTGGAGTCAGATGAAGCTCTTGATGACTCATAGCGAGCACATCAAGACTTTTAAGGAAATTGCTCATCACGTTGAGCTAGAGGCTAAGCGTCTTTCCTTCCATTAGCCTATGTGGTTACTAATATTTGCAGCTGAAAGTTGCTATGCTCAAATCCTTTGGATTAAGCGACAACTTGAAGATTATGGCATAACACCTGATAAAACTCTAATTAGATGTGACAACACTAGTGCAATAAATTTAACTAAAAATCATATTCAACATTCAAGAACAAAACACATTTAAATAAGACACAATTTCATTAGAGAACATGTAGCTAATAATGATATTTGTCTTGATTATGTATGTACTGAAAGAGTAGTGCCCTAAATGCCAATCATATAAGGGCATTTTTGTAATTTCTTTCAATTCATGTATGATATTTTATCAATTAAAAGGATTTTTTTTTTATTCATCATATGCTTTGTCTTATATTTATTAAGATTATGA
This sequence comes from Calamus simplicifolius, assembly GCA_900491605.1. Lineage (NCBI taxonomy): Eukaryota > Viridiplantae > Streptophyta > Magnoliopsida > Arecales > Arecaceae > Calamus > Calamus simplicifolius. Next base: position 1,095,548 of record UESW01004251.1, read on the forward strand.
TGAACCCCATAAGGTTAGGGCAATGGAATTAGGGTTATGATGAAGTTCATAATGATGAGACCTAAGTTTCTAAAAACTCTAATCTAAAATCTTTCCAGTCGAAGGATCATCGAGTTGGGGATCGATGATACTGGTAAGACTTGTGCATTCTATATATGCTCAATAAAGATGATGGTTGGTCTCACAGCCACTTGTGTAGAGACACTAATACAAGGATGTTGGTGCTCATTAGGGTATGAGTTCATTGAATTGATCCACATTGAGAACATCTTATGGAGATCTTACTTACTTGTCAAAAGATAGTTCTCTTAGTGGGAGTAGTGCAAGTGATCCTTAGACCTGAGATTACCATAGAATCTTATGCACATGAATCTATGTTTTAGTTCATACTCATTCATGGCTAAGTCATGTATAAGGTGTTCATGGATATGAAGGATTGTGTATGAAGGTTATGAGTACGTCAAAAAGGAATCGATCATTCCTAGTAAGAGGAAAAGTAATCCCATGTAATCTCATCATATGATGACTCAAGAAGTCTTTGATCAAAGCAAAATGAAATTAGAATAGATTTCTAATTTTTCATTTGTCAAGTCTTATTATTGATTTGAGATTCAAATGAATAAAATGTTAGGGTTTGACATTTTTCCATACCCATCACTTATTCGGGATAAAGAAAGATCGGAGGATTGAATTGCACAGTAACTTGCCATTGAAGGGTATTTTGATAATTCCATCAAATTCCTTATCTTCTAGGTAGGCATGATACATTGCTAGATGTCAATCATGTCTTGTAGGTTTTCATGAATTAAATTTATTTAATTCATGAGTCAATTTGAAAGATGGTTCAAATTGGCAACTAGGGTTAGCACGATTTGATCTAATTCGGTTAGTCAGTTTCTAATCGAACTAAATCAACTTAAACCTAGACCTACTGCTGGCTAGATGAGGAACCCAATGGGTCACACACATAAGAGAATTGGTCAAAGAATCATTTTAATAAGATTAATTAATTCAATCTGTTAGCCAATCAATATGCTAGCACATGTGGCTAACTATCGCTCCAATTTGGGTCGAAATTGATTTGGACCGGCTTAATTAATTGATCCAAATTAATTTTAGAATTAATTTGGGATAACCTCTGACCTGATCAACCATTTATTAGATTGGAGAAGGTTGAATTAATAGAGTCCAAGAGACATGGGACTCTCAAAAGGAAAACTGTGCGCATGCAGAATTTTCAAGAGGCATGTAAAAGTCCTTCTGATTTAAGGCACTAGAAGGCGTATCTTATGGGGATTTAAGAGTCCATATAAATATAGAGAACCTTATCTTGACACATGGCAAAATCAAAGGCTATCTGATTTAAGATGGGATGCCAAAAGCATCCCATCAGGTGTGGTGCACGTAGGGAGAAAGGTGCAGAAAATTATAACGATGTGTCCCTTGATTCAAATTGAAATGAATTAAAAATTTATATCCTTTCAGAAGAACGTGGAATGGGTTGTATCCCTTCATTTGATGTCTCCCCATTCACTATTTAAAGGGGGTGGCACATTTGGGATAGCATCGGATAATTTTTAGTAATCCTTGTTAAGACAAGAGTCTTCTCTCTCCCTCTCCCCTTCCTACAAGCCTTAGTCAATTTAGGACAACTCTTTTCTTAGCCTATACAAGTTTTATTAGGCTTAAGAAAAGGGTAAAAGGGTCCTAAGAGCCAAGCCAAAAAGTCAAGAAGCCAAAAAGAGGTTTAAGTCAAGTTCGTGAGCATATCTTTGATCCAATTCTCGTGTGGATCACATTAGAGGGCGAACACTTGGGCGCCTAGTGAAAAAGATTGGATAATCGACTTCCTTCTTTCTTCACCAAGTACTAAGGTATGTTCCTCTACATATATGTTACATTTTATGACTAATTAATTGTTATAATCAATGGGTCTTGAGTCTAAGGTTTCGGTTGATTAGGGTTTCAAGGTTAATTTTTTTTGAAATCTAGCCTTCCGCTGCATGACTAGAACCCAACATTGGTATCATAGCCACCTTGATTAATTCAATTAGTGGTCCATAATATATTGATTACATGAATAATTATGTTATGCTTTTAGCATGATTTGTTTTATTATGTAGAGTTATAAAATTTCTTGTATTAGAACACGCCTCCTAAGCCTTTATGCCTGCAGTGTTTTCCATAGACTGGCCCAAGGGACTAATGAGCTATGGCCGAACGTGTTCTAATTAATGAGAAATTTTACTTAAGATGATAATTTTAAAATTGCATTGAATATATGCATGGTATGATATTATTGTTATGCATACTAGAAAAAGGATGTGCATGAGACCATCAAAGCCCTCCTAAAAAAAATTATATTTAGTCGTAGTGTGATATAATCATAATACAAATCCTTTTAGGGTTTGATTAATCAATTGGTGTCTAGAAAAGTGGTTCTGAAAAGGTAAAGAGATCGTGATTTTTTAATTGGTTCCGTTGACTGACCTGGCCAATTAAATTGGTGTCTAAGGAAAGCAACATGAGGACCCCTACCTCTCTCCCACTTAACAGGCCAATTTGATTGATTTAGACCTTGAATTGGAAATTATATATTGATTATGAACACTACCTAATGCCTTCCTTCATACTAAGATAAATTTATGATAACAACTATAATAGGTTTGTTGTGCAACACAAGGCCTACTCTAGGGTTAGATATGAATTGTCTTAGTGCATTTAATGCTTTATAGCATGATTAGTGGTGTTGCTTTGTTGTGTAACACAAGGGCAATATTATTTAATCATAACTATATGAAAATGAAGGGTTTGACTAAACTAAGACATTATAGTTTGTTGTGTAACATAAGGCTCTAAGTATCTTAGAGGCAAGTGTTATGTTGAGAGTTGCATGGGTTGCAATTGGAAAGGATATTTTCTACCTTTGAACTCATGAATATTTGTTGTGTAACACAAGATATTTATGATGAATTGAAATCTCAACCCCTAAAGAAACCCTGGTAGGGTTTTCTCGCTTACCATAGGTGAGGGTTATGGTATTCGTGATAAAATAGTGGGAGATACAATTAGATTGATAAGTCCTTGTCTAGTTGTAGACATCATTATGAGTGTTCTGCTTATGTATTGTTCTTTACTTTTAATGTAGATTAAAATTTTATGGCTTCTACTTTATCACTGCGGAGCATTTTAGATGCCAACAAGTTGACTGGTCCAAATTATGTGAACTGGTTGAGAAACTTGAGAATTGTCTTAACTCAGAAAAGGTTTCCTACATCTTGACTCTCCTAATCCAGATCCGATCGGAGATGATGCTACAGAGGAGGAACGAGCCACATATAAAAAGTGGCAGAATGATAGTTTGATTGTTAAGTGTATCATGTTGGCCTCGATGAGCAATGAATTACAGAGGCAACATGAGGAGCAGGAACCTCAATCCATATTGCTCAATCTTAAAGAGCTTTATGGAGAGCAAAGTAGGGCTGCTCGATATGAGATTTCAAAGCAGTTGTTTCGTGCACATATGAGTGAGGGCTCATCCGTTCAAGCTCATGTTTTGAAGATAATTGACTTAATCACTCGGTTAGGTCAATTAGGGTTTGTAATGGATGGAGAGCTTAATCAGGACTTGATCCTACAATCACTCCCAGACTCCTTCTTGCAGTTTGTCATGAACTATCACATGAATAAATTAAATATTTTATTACCTGAGCTGTTGAATATGCTCAAGACAGCTGAGAGTCACTTCAAGGGTGATAAGGCTCATATTCTTCTAGTTGATAGGAAGAAGAAACAGGCAATGAAGAAAGGTTCAAAGAGAAAGAGGAGCCTTAAAAGTAGCATGCAAAAGAGGAAGAAGGCAAAGAAGCCTTCTGTTGATCGAGCCTGTTTTCACTGCGGCAAGCAAGGACACTGGAAGAAGAACTGGAAGATATATCTTGCAAATTTGAAGCAAGATGCTGGTGAAGAAGCATCAAAAGGTTTGTACATGATACAAACTAATTTATCATTGAGTTCTTCAGTTTCTGACTCATAGGTATTGGATACTGCATGTGGATCTCATATATGCAAGTCATTGTAGGAACTACAAAGAGTTAAAATTTGAAGAAGGGTGACTTCAAGCTCTATGGTGCGAGTGGAGAAGCCATTTATGCTGAAGCTGTGGGCACCTATTTGTTGTTATTACCTTCTAGCAAGATATTGGAATTAAAAAATTATTATTATATTTCAAATATTATTAGAAATATTATTTTGTACCCTTGTTATTAGAACAAGGTTTTGAAATAAATGTAAAGAGCAATGGTTGCTCTATCTTTTATTCTAATAAATTGTTTGGATATGGTTTGTTTAATAATGGTCTTCTAATTCTTTTGCTCAATGATAAAGTTTTGCTTGTTGATAACAAGAAAAGAAAGAGAGAAGATGTTAATGCCACTTATCTCTGGAATTGCCGATTAGGTCATATAAGTGAATCTAGGATAAGCAAGTTATACAAAGATAACTTCTTTGATCCTAATGATTTTAAATCATTAGGAACTTGTGAATCCTGCCTCATGGAAAAATGACTAAGTCTCTGTTCACTGGACATGGAGAAAGGGCAACTGAGTTATTAGGTCTTATACACACAGATGTATGTGGACCTATGACAACTCAAGCTAGAGGAGATACTCTTATTTCATCAATTTCATTGACGATTTATCAAGGTTTGGACACGTGTATCTTATGAAACACAAGTCTGAAGCCTTTGATAAATTTAAGGAGTATGAAAGTATGGTTGAGAAACAAACTGGACATAGTATTAAAATCCTTCGATCTGATCGAGGAGGAGAATACTTTGTCTAGTGAATTTCTTGATCATCTTAAAGATAAAGGCATTCTCTCTGAATGGACCCCTCCTTATACACCTCAATTAAATGGTGTAGCAGAAAGAGGAATCGTACCTTATTAGACATGGTGAGGTCCATGATGTGCTTAACAGATCTTTCAATATCATTCTAGGGTTATGCCCTAGAAACTGCTGCCTATATTTTAAACAGAGTGCCATCAAAATCAGTGACTAGCACTCCATATGAATTATGGAAAGAAAAAAGTCAAGTCTTAAATATTTTAAGATTTGGGGTTGCCCTGCTTATGTCAAAAATGTATTCGAACATAAGTTAAGTGCTAGGGCTGATAAATGTAGGTTTATAGGTTATCCCAAAGAAGTATTGGATACATCTTTTATCATTCTGCTGAGCAAAAGGTATTTGTCAGTAGGCATGCCATTTTTTTGGAAAAGGAATTTATCCAAGAAGAAGGCAGTGGGAAGATACTTGAACTCACTGAAGATCAAGACTTACAACCTACTCCTGTTGACAATCAACAAGACATTCCTCAACCAGAAATTTCTAAAGATTAAGAACAACCACAACATTCACCTCCTCTCCATAGGTCAGAGAGAGTGCGGGGTGCACCTCTCAGATATGGTTTTGTTATTGGAGATGACAACAAAGCCAATATCATTCAGGATGATGATCCGTGACCTATACAGAAGCTATCGAGAGTAAGGACTCTGACAGATGGCTTGATGCTATGAAATCTAAAATTTATGAAATCTAAAATGGACTCCATATATACCAACCAGGTTTAGACCTTGGTTGACCCACCTAAGGGAGTAAAGCCAATAGGGTGCAAATGGGTCTTCAAGAAGAAGATTGGAGCAGATGGCCAAGTAGAAACCTACAAGGCTAGGCTAGTGGCAAAAGGTTTCAGGCAAAAACATGGTATTGACTATGATGAAACCTTTTCACCAGTAGCTATGCTCAAATCCATTCGGATATTACTTGCTATAGCAGCATACTATGACTATGAAATCTGGCAGATGGATGTAAAGACTGCCTTCCTCAATGGATATCTTGAGGAGGAAGTTTATATGTCACAGCCAGAAGGGTTTGTCTCAAGTAGGAGACCGCACCAAGTATGCAAGCTTAAGAAATCCATTTATGGATTAAAGCAAGCATCGAGGAGTTGGAACATTCACTTTGATGAAACAATCAAAGAGTTTGGTTTTATCAAAAATATAGATGAACCATGTGTGTATAAGAAGAGAAGTGGGAGTGCCATAGTCTTCTTAATTATATGTCGATAACATACTTATCATTGGAAATGATATCCCAATGCTACAATCAGTCAAAACTTGGCTATCTAAATAGTTTTCCATGAAAGATTTGGGAGAAGCATCTGTATACTGGGTATAAAGATCTATAGAGATAGATCTAAGAGGATGCTTGGCTTATTCCAATTTAGATACATTGACTTAGTGTTGAAAAGATTCAACATGGAGAAAAGTAAAAGAGGTTACTTGCCCATGAGTCAAGGCATACATCTCTCTAAGAAGATGTCTCCTAAGTCATCTGAAGAGAGACAAAGAATGAACAAGATTCCTTATGCTTCAGTTGTAGGGTCGATAATGTATGCCATGTTATGTACCAGGCCTGATGTTGCTTATGCCTTAGGCACAGCAAGCAGGTTTTAGGCCGATCCAGGGGAAGATCATTGGAAAGCTGTGAAAAATATTCTTAAGTACCTAAGAAGAACTAAGGATATTTTCTTATATATGGAGGATCGGATTTAAAATTGGAAGGCTATACTGACTCAAGTTTTCAATCAGATCCGGATGATAGTAAATCCATATCAGGGTATGTTTTTACTCTATATGGTGGTGCAGTCAGTTGGAGAAGTACTAAGTAGCAAACTGTAGCTGACTCAGTTACTGAGGCAGAGTACATTGCTGCTAGTGAAGCCGCTAAGGAAGCTGTCTGGATGAAGAAGTTCATTACGGAGTTAGGTGTTGTTCTAGTGATTCAACAACCGGTGCTACTTTATTGTGATAACATTGGAGCTGTTGCACAAGCTAAGGAACCAATGTCTCATCAGAAATCCAAGCACATCCTAAGATGCTTCCATCTCATTGAGAGATCATTGAAAGACAAGATGTTATTATAGAACGGTTGACACAAAGAACGATATAGCAGACCCATTCATTAAGGCCCTTCCTCAACAGCAGTTTGATCGTCATTTGAATTGTATGGGAATTAAATACAAAGGCGATTGGCTTTAGTGCAAGTGAAGATTAAAGAGTAGTACTCTAAAAGCCAATCATGTAAGGGCATTTTTATAATTTCTTTCAACTCATGTATGATATTTTATCAATTAAAAGGTATTTTTTTTTGATTCATCATATGCTGTGTCTTATATTTATTAAGATTATGATGAACCCCATAAGGTTAGGGCAATGGAATTAGGGTTATGATGAAGTTCATAATGATGAGACCTAAGTTTCTAAAAACTCTAATCTAAAATGTTCCCATTCGAAGGATCATCGAGTCAGATAAGACTGGCGCATTCTATGTATGCTCAATAAAGAGGGTAGTTGGTCTCACAGCCACTTGTGTAGAGACACTAATACAAGGATGTGGGTGCTCATTAGAGTATGAGTTCACTGAATTGATCCACATTGAAACATCTTATGGAGATCTTACTTACTTGTTAAAAGATAGTTCTCTTAGTGGGAGTTGTGCAAGTGATCCTTAGACCTGAGATTACCATAGAATTTTATGCACATGAATCTATGTTTTAGTTCATACTCATTCATGGCTAAGCCATGTACGGGGTGTTCATGGATATGAAGGATTGTGTATGAAGGTTATAAGTAGGTCAACAAAGAATCGATCATTCCTAGTAAGAGGAAAAGTAATCCCATGTAATCTCATCATATGATGACTCAAGAAGTCTTTGATCAAAGCAAAATAAAATTAGAGTATGTTTCTAATTTTTCATTTGTCGAGTCTTTATTATTGATTTGAGATTCAAATGAATAAAATGTTAGGGTTTGATATTTTTTATACCCATCACTTATTCGGGATAAAGAAAGATTGAAGGATTGAATTGCACAGTAACTTGCCACTGAAGGGTATTTTGATAATTTCATCAAATTCCTCATCTTCTAGGTAGGCATGATACATTGCTAGATGTCAATCATGTCTTGTAGGTTTTCATGAATTAAATTTATTTAATTCATGAGTCAATTTGAAAGATGGTTTAAATTGGCAACTAGGGTTAGCACGATTTGATCTAATTCGGTTAGTCAGTTTCTAATCGAACTAAATCAACTTAAACCTAGACCTACTGCTGGCTAGATGAGGAACCCAATGGGTCACACACATAAGGGAATTGGTCAAAGAATTATTTTAATAAGATTAATTAATTCAATTTGTTAGCCAATCAGCATGCTAGCACATGTGGCTAACTATCGCTTCAATTTGGGTCAAAATTGATTTGAACCGGCTTAATTAATTGATCCAAATTAATTTTAAAATTAATTTGGGATAACCTCTGACCTGATCAATCATTTATTGGATTGGATAAGGTTGAATTAATAGAGTACAAGAGACATGGGACTCTCAAAAGGAAAACTGTGCGCGTGCAGAATTTTCAAGAGGCGTCTAAAAGTCCTTCTGATTTAAGGTACTAGAAGGCGTATCTTTTAGGGATTTAAGAGTCCATATAAATATGGAGAACCTTATCTTGACGCATGGCAAAATCAGAGGCTATCTGATTTAAGATGGGATGCCAAAAGCATCCCATCAGGTATGGCGCGCGTAGGGAGAAAGGTGCAGAAAATTATAACGATGTGTCCCTTGATTCAAATTGAAATGAATTTAAAAATTTATATCCTTTCAGAAGAATGTGGAATGGGTTGTATCCATTCATTTGACGTCTCCCCATTCACTATTTAAAGGGGGGCACATTTGGGATAGCATCGGATAATTTTTAGTAATCCTTGTTAAGACAAGAGTCTTCTCTCTCCTCTCCCCTTCCTACAAGCCTTAGCCAATTTAGGACAACTCTTTTTTTAGCCTATACAAGTTTTATTAGGCTTAAGAAAAGGGTAAAAGGGTCCTAAGAGCCAAGCCAAAAAGTCAAGAAGCCAAAAGAGTTTTAAGTCAAGTTCGTGAGCATATCTTTGATCCAATTCTCGTGTGGATCACCATTGGAGGGCGAGCATATTTACAAAACCCTTACGTGAAGAAAGATTTTATTATCTTAGAGGAGAATTAGGAGTTGTGATCCATCAGAATGATTTTGAATCTCTAGGAATGACTATCTAGAATTCAATCAATTTCTTGAAAATTATTTTATGATTCTAAGGAAAATTTATCTAGATGTTTGAACCTCTTGATTCACAACATTCTAAGAAGATTTATCCAAAATTTGATGACTTTTGACAAGTTTTAGATTTTTTGAAACTCTCATTTTTACTGAAACTGTCTTGGAGTCGACACCACTATTGGTGGAGTCGACACCTGTCTGTGTTGCTCTCTGTCTATGACCTTGGAGCTGACACCCATCTTTGTGGAGCCGACTTTATTTTGGGCGTTGACTGTGTTAGCGACTTGGAGTCGACACCCAGCTTTGCGGGAGCCGACACCTTGTGGTCGCAGGTTAACTTTATTAGGGCAGAGTCGATACCTCTTCGTCCCCAATCGACTCCAAACTATTCCAAAACCTTCTCCACTTCCAAATCCTAGAATCCCTCTAATTCTTCCATTCCTAACATTCTATGGCACCTAAGCACCGCGGATCAATCTTTGGAGCGACCGCGATGACATGAAAAAGGACAGCGAGCCTTCAGGCAAGACAACCGTCACTCATCCTCTACATTGTCATCATCCACTCCGAGCGCTATCCCTAGTCCATCCTCTCCCCAAGTAGATCTTCTAGATGGGAAACTGATTACAATGGGTAGAAAAGTGGATTTCGATTTCTTTAAAGCGAAGGGTTTCACACTTGGAAGACAAATCAAAGAGATGGGTTAGGAAAAGGTATGTTCCTTAGATGTTCCCATTTACCTGCTTTAGTAAGGATTTTTATCTTAATTTGACTAGAGGAGATGGAGGTATTGTTAGCCATGTTTGAGGTATGAGAATACATTTAACCTCAGAGATTTTAGGAAATTTGTTGGAAATACCTGTTATTGGTTTAATTGCCAACTCTCACAGTGAGAGAGGTGAGGCATTGTCAAGAATATTTGGTAGAGATGTGGCAGAATTTGAGGAAGTTAGGGCTAATCAGTTACCCCTAGAGTTGAGGCTTTTGCATAACATTTGTAGTAGAATTTTATTCCCCAAGACTAGAAGGTTTGAGTATGTGTTCGAGAGGGACGTGGTTGTAATGGACTGTGTGGTTACCGGTCAACCCATTAACCTACCTGGAATGATGATTGGGCACATGGCCGAGGCGAGCAGTAAGAAAAGGTCCATACTACCCTATGGAATGATTTTGACAATGGCTTTTCAAAGTCAAGGAGTAATATATTAGACAATGAGCCAATGAAGAGCCTTAGACATCCGGATTATTATAATAGACCAACTTTGCACCGTATGGGCTTTGTGAAGGTGAATGGCCATTGGGAAAGGAAAGGGCAATTGGATGATAGAGCAGCTGAGATGGAGACTGCGGCCCCTGGTCCATCAGTGGCAGGACCATCAGTAATGCACTCTTCGCCAGGTCCCAATAGTTCTGCACCCCCAGCACCAGCACCGGCCCCTACACCCTTTACTCAGGTATCTTCAGGATTTTTGAGAGTCAGTTGGAGTAGCTCAAAGAATTATTTATGAATCATGAAATCAAGATGAAAAATGAGATTGAAAATCAACTTATGGGATTTAGGCAGTTATGCTACTCTTTGGAAGATAAGATTAGTGTGATTGAGTCATCGCTGAGCTCATCTTCAGTTGCCTTAAAAACTGATTTGAAGTTGATATTTGAGAAAATCAAGGATATAGCAGGTGACTCTGATACTTATTTCCAAATGCAATGCTGAACTTCAGAGAAAGTTACAGTTGCAGCTGCCTTGGTTGAGAAAATGTTAAATGATTTTATGAAGATTCAAGAGAAAGGGATGGGACAGATATTAGAAGAACTCAAAAGGATTTTGAGATGATCTATTTCCTAGCCTTGTCAATTCAATCTTATCAATTTCAAGTTTTCTTTAGTTTTTAGTTTGTAACTAGGATTAATGATGTATTTTGATATTTTGATGTGATGTGATGATGTAGTTTGTAATGACTCAATGAATATTTTGATGTAATGGCTTTGTACTCAATAAATACTATATGAAGTTTAACTTGTTACTTAAATTTTTGAACTTTGAGTTACTCAATTCTTGTGTTTGTATTTTAATGCAGTGATATATTTGATGCAGTTGATACACCCTCTTCTTAACCTTTTTGTTGATAACAAAAAAGGGGGAGAAAGAAGTATTTGAATGTGTATATGCATTGAACTTAGATAACTTTAAGATAACTTCAAAAATATGGAGAAAGAATGTTAATATATGAATATGCATGGAATTTACATATTTTGATAAATGAACTTTAAGATATGCACACACAGAGGGGGAGCTACCTTATTAAGGGGAAGCTTAACCTTAAATTTACATATTTTGACAATTGTACATTAATTGATTATGCATATACTCAATGTTTTTGTCATAATCAAAAAGGGAGATTGTTGACCGCTTATTGATTTTGATGATTAACAAAAGCCATGAGTATATTCCTTGTGTTACTAATGTAATTGACATATGTTTCAGGAATTTAGAAAGGCACTTTATTCAAATGTTATATAGAAAATCACTTTGAATCAGTTTCTATTAATATATGTCAAAGTTCAGAACTTGGAGCCGACACCCACAGTTTCGAAGCCGACTCCAAAGCGTATCAAACAATTTAAACTTTCAGCACGGATTAGAGTCGACACCTTAAAATTTAGAGTCGACACATGAAAATTTAGAGTCAACACCTAGAAAGTTAGAGCCGACTCTAACCTGAGATACAGAGAACAGTTTTCTGCGTCAGTATTCGGAGCCGACACCCATAGATTAGAGCTGACTCAAGATCACATTGAGTTGACACCATAGAAACTTGGAGCCGACTCCATGATGGAATTTTTGTTACTATTTTTGGAAACCCAACTTAGAGCCGACACCTGAAAAGTTGGAGCCGACTCCAACATATCAGAATCGATTTTTCAAATCTGCCAGAACGGATTCAATGGTAGCATTTCTTCACCTAACCTCCAACGGATCTATTTCTTTGCATGAGGATGTAATCCAAGTACATTTCAATGCTATTTCTCACCTAATCTTGGATTAAGAAGGATTATAAAAGGACGTCGTTCAAAAATAGAGAACGAGAGAAAACAGAAAAATAAAAAGAAAAAGAGAGAAATCAAGAAAGTTTTCAAAAAGAAAAATCTCTATGTCCAAGTCCATCTATTGAAAAGAGATAGAAGAGGATTCCAACAGCCTTTCAAGATCAAATTCTAAGGATTTTCACCGATTTGAAGAAGAAGAGCAACTGCCCTAAATTTACGACTCTCTCTTCACCAAATTTTTTCAAGAATCGGAGTTCAAGTGTTGACAATTCTTTCAGAAGAGGAGAAGAAAAGAAGAAAAGCTCAACTTCACATTGCTTCAAATCAGGCTCTTCTAATCTTATTTTACTTACTTTGCATATTTGCTTATTTGAGGAGCTTTAAATTGCTGTAAACATATATTTGGATTATTTGTTTTCTAATTCAATCAGGGGGATTGAATTAGTTGAGGTAGTTGACCTCGGGTAAGCTAAGAGTAGCTTACGGTAGGTTTTGTGCTGATGAACCTGTGAAAACCAGCTGGGTTCGTTGTGACCCCGGTGTAAAACAAAGTTCAGTTGTATCTTGCAAAATAACTCAGCTGTAATCAGGTGATTATAGTGTGGACCCAAGAGTTGCTTGGGAGTAGACGAAGGTGTGGCTAACACCGAACCACTATAAAATCTTGTGTGTTTGTCATGCTTTTTGCTCTCTCTCTCTTCTACATAGTGTTCATATTGCATCACTTCACTTGTGCACATTAATCTTGTGTTATTGGTTTTAAGTATAAAATTTTTAAAGAACCCAATTCACCCCCCTTTGGGTTGCCATCTAGGCCAACAGTCTAGAAGTGGATGCCCATCAACTATGAGTTGGGAAGTTAATCTACCTAAGTTGTGAGTTGACTTGGGGCTTCTAGTTGGCTATTAGCCGCTAAGGCAAATATAAAGCCGTTAGGCTGGTAGAGCCGTTGAGGCTGAGAGCCGTTAAGGCCGCGATAATGCTGCTGAGGCTAATAGAGTCATTAAGACCGTAATAATGCCGCTGAGGCTGATAGAGCCGTTGAAGCTGCAATAATGCTGCTGAGGCAGATATAATGCTACTGGAGCTAAAATAAAACTATTGAGATTGTAATGATGCCATTGAGGCAAAAAAATAGAGCCGCTGAGGCTGCAATAATGCCACCGAGCAAATATAAGGCCGTGAGGCTGAAATAAAACTATTGAGATTATAATGATGCCGCTGAGGTAAAGAACAAGATATTCGGAAACGTATGGTCATGCGGTGAATTTTGTTCACGTTAAAGGAAAGAATTCCGTGCGTTTTCGGTTTTGTCGCATCACGGTGGGTTTCTCTCTGGCATTAAAAAAAAGGGCTTGTGGAGATCTCAGGTTCAAATCTACAGTGGTCGTTTTTCCTATGTTGTTCGATTTTTCCTGGCCGTTCGTTTTTCTTCCGTCAAGTATCATTTTTGCTCACGGAACTTTGAGCAGAATGGAAACGTAAAGAGAGAAAAAACAGCGGAAATATGGCTTCCATAACCATATGGGTGACCTGTTAAAGAGAGAAAACGTGGCCTGTTCTATGCGGATTTCGATTTTCTCGCCTATGAGTCTTTCGGTTTTCTCACGGGATTTAAAATCAGATTGGATTGGTTAAATTTTAAATGCATACTATTATCTGTTTAATATTATCATGTGATATGATTGGTTTTATCATTTGTTTCTTAAGTTTAAAATTTTTTGTATTAAAATACGCCTTCTGAGTCTCTATGCCTATGGTGTTTTGCATAGACTGCTCAAGGGAATAATGAGCTATGGCCAGACATGTTTTAATTAACAAAATTTTTTTCTCAAGATGATAATTTTAAAAATTTATTAAATAGATAATTGATATTCCATCTCCTATTTTGTATATTAGATTTGTTTTATGCATAAATAAAATTATATTTGGTGGTAGTGTGAAAAATCATAGTGCAAATCCTTTCAAGGTTTGATTGGTCAATTGGTGTCTAAAAGGTAAAGAGATTGTGGTTACTTAATTGGTTCCGTTGACTGACCTAAGGAAAGCAACGAGGGACCCCACTTCTCTTTTACTGGCCTGGCCAATTTGATTAATTCAGATCTTGATTTGAAATGTTATGTTGATTAAGATCACTACCTAATAATCATGCTAAATTGGTTAATCTATATGCATATAATGGAATTCAAATGTCATGTGATCAATATGATTTTGATTAATTGAGAAGTAGCCACAACATCTTTAATTAATCAAAATTAAATATTGAGTTGCAAAGATCACATAAGGTTAGATGACATTAATTGTGATTAATTATATTGATGCAATAAATCTTATCCCACACAAATTTTTATTGCACTGATATAATTAATTAGGATGGGATAACAAATTATTTTCTTAATTACCCATAGGAATTAAGAAAGGAATATGATTTGTTAGTCACATCATTAAGTTAATGAGTCTATTTAAGTATAATAACTTAGCCCACAGGTAGTTATTATATGTTATTGATTCATGTTATTGCATGTTTACATTGGTAAGACATGACATCAAGTTATATGCCTCAAATTCAGTTACATGAACATGATTTTTATTTTTATGCAGCTATTTTGCCTGTTAATATTTCTGATATGAAATGTGATGTTCCGATTTAAGTGGTGATAATTATAAATTATGGAATGAGAGAATTCTTCTTCAATTAGGGTACATGGATATTGACTATGCTATCAGGAAGGATGAACCACATTCGGTTATATCTACTAGCACTCAGGCTGAGATTGCTGCATATGAACGATGGGAGAGATCCAATCGCCTCAGTATGATATTCATACGTACTAAGATTTCTGCTAGTATACGTGGTTCAATTCCTAAGTGCAAAAATATCAAGGAACTTCTAAAGGCTATTGATGCACAATTTGAGTCTTCAGATAAGGCACTGGCTAGCACCCTAATGACAAAATTGTCATCAATGAAGCTCACTACTATTGAAGGTGTGCGTGAGCACATCATGAAGATGAGGGACATTGCGGCTCAGTTGAAATCCCTAGAGGTTGAGATATCAGAATCTTTCTTGGTGCACTTTATTTTGAACTCACTCCCACAGCAGTATAGTCCCTTCAAAATATCTTACAACACACATAAGGACAAATGGTCAATTAATGAACTTCTGACCATGTGTGATCAAGAGGAAGGGAGGCTGATTTTGAAATGGGAGAAAGTGCATATTTAGTCACTCAGAGAAAGTCTAAAGCTCCTAAAGCCAAACGCAAAGGAAAGGGTAAAGTACCCATCCATACAGAAAACAAGAAGGAGTACAAGTACTTCTTTTGTAAGAAGAAAAGGCATATAAAGAAAAATTGTCTCAAATTCAGAGCTTGGCTTGACAAGAAAAGTACTCTAACCTCATTCGTATATCATGAATCCAATTTGGTTATATGTCATAACACATGGTGGATTGATTCTGGTTCTACCATCCATGTTTCAAATACCTTGCAAGGTTTTCTAAATCAAAGGAAACCATTGGGAAGTGAACAAAGCATCTATTCAGGAAACAAGATGGGTTCACATGTGGAAGCGATTGGGACGTGCAGACTTATTTTAGATTCTGGTTTTATTTTGGATTTGGAAAAGATATTTTATATTCCAAGTTCTCTAGAAATTTGATTTCAGTGTCAAGGCTTGTACCAGCAGGATATTCCTTTAATTTTAATAAAAGCTTGTTGATTTATTTTATAAATCTAAGCTTATTGGAAATGGTACATTGTCGACAATCTTTTCCAAATTAATTTAAAAAATAATACATCCTATAATGTGATGCACGCCCAAACTAGTATGAAAAGATGTGTTGTGAATGAGAATTCCTCTATTTTGTGGCATCGGAGATTAGGTCATACCTCCATTGAGAGAATTAAAAGATTAGTAAAAGATGGAGTACTTGATACTCTTGATTTTACTGATTTTGGCACTTGTGTGGACTGCATAAAGGGAAAGCAAACCAACAAGTCCAAGAAAGATGCCAAGAGAAGTTCAGAAGTATTGAAGATCATACATACGGATATTTGTAGCTCAGATATGGACTCGTATGGTCAGAGATACTTCATCTCATTTATTGATGACTATTCACGATATATGTATCTCTACCTGCTTCATAATAAGAACGAAGCATTAGATGCCTTTAAGGTATTTAAGACAAGTAGAGAAACAATGCGGAAAGCAAATTAAGGTCGTGAGGTCAGATAGAGGTGGAGAATATTATGGTAGATACACTGAGAATGGACAAGCACCTGGTCTATTTGCTCGGTTTCTTGAAGAAAATGGAATTGTTGCACAATACACCATGCCGGGTCTCCTGACCAAAACGGTGTAGCTGAAAGGAGAAATCGAACATTATTGGACATGATAAGGAGCATGATTGTCAGCTCCAACCTACCTAACTAAATCCTTGTGGACTGAAGCTCTTAAAACAGCTACGTATATATTAAACTGGGTTCCAACCAAGGCTGTTTCCAAAATGCCATTTGAGTTATTTAAAGGTTGGAAACCAAGTTTGCAACATATACGTGTTTGGGGATGCCCATCTGAAGTAAGAGTTTATAATCCACAAGAAAAGAAACTAGACCCAAGACTATTAGTGGATATTTTATTGGATATGCTGAGAAGTCCAAGGGTTATAGATTTTATTGTCCATCTCACAGCACTAGGATTGTGGAATCAAGAAATGCAAAATTTCTTGAGAATGACTTGATCAGTGGGAGTGATCAATCTCAGTATTTGGCTTCTTCTGAGAAAGATCATTCAGATATTCCAACTTCCACTTCAAGTGAGGGATTGGTTGTTATTTATAGCACTCCTCAAACTCAAATAAGTGCTCAACAACCAGTCATTGAAATTTCACAAGCTGATGATAATCTAGAAGATCATGTTGTTTAACAACAACAATCAGTTGTGCAAGATAAATACTCAAGAGGTCATTGACACAACATTAAGAAGATCAACTAGAATAAAGAAATCAGCAATTCCTAGTGATTATATTGTGTATCTACATGAATCTGACTATAACATTGGAGCCGAAAATGATTTGAAACGTTTTCACAAGCCATGAGTTCTAAGGAATCAAACTTGTGGTACAATGCCATGAAAGACGAGATGGAATCTATGGCATCTAATCGAGTCTGGGATCTTGTTGAGTTGCCTGATGGTGTAAAAGCCATTGGATGTAGATGGGTCTTTAAAATAAAGAAAGACTCACAAGGCAACATTGAAAGATATAAAGCAAGACTCGTTGCCAAAGGGTTCACTCAGAGGGAAGGAATCGACTACACGGAGACATTTTCTCCTGTATCCAAGAAAGATTCTCTCCGAATAATTATGGCATTGATAGCTCATTTTGATTTTAAGTTACATCAAATGGACGTGAAAACTGCATTCCTTAATGGAGATCTAGAGGAAGATGTTTACATGAAACAGCCCGAAGGATTTTCCTTTGGTGATAGTGAGCATTTGGTTTGCAAGCTTAAGAAATCCATATATGGATTGAAACAAGCCTCACGTCAGTGGTATTTAAAATTTCATGATGTGATCTCTTCCTTTGATTTTGAAGAGAACATCATGGATCAATGTATATACCAGAAGGTTAGTGGGAGCAAAATTTATTTCTTGGTCCTATATGTGGATGACATTCTACTTGCAACCAATGATAAAGGGTTGCTATATGAGGTGAAACAATTTCTCTCCAAAAATTTTGATATGAAAGATATGAGTGAGGCATCTTATGTCATTGGCATTAAGATCCATAGAGAAAGATCTCGAGGCATTTTAGGATTGTCTCAAGAAACTTATATCAATAAAGTCTTGGAGAGATTTCAGATGAAAAATTGTTCACCAAGTGTTGCACCTATAGTGAAGGGTGACAAGTTCGCTTTGAACCAGTGCCCTAAAAATGAACTTGAACGGGAACAGATGCACAACATTCCATATGCTTCAGCTGTTGGAAGCCTAATGTATGCTCAGGTTTGCACAAGACCTGACATTGCATTTGCAGTAGGAATGTTGGGAAGATATCAGAGTAATCCAGGTTTAGACCACTGGAGAGCTGCTAAAAAGGTCATGAGGTATCTTCAAGGGACCAAGGACTACATGCTCATGTATAGACAAACTGATCATTTGGAGATAGAGGGTTACTCAGATTCGGACTTTGCTGGCTGCGTTGATTCTCGAAAATCAACATCAGGATTTATATTTATGTTAGCTGGTGGAGCCATATCATGGAGGAGTGCAAAGCAGACTTTGACTGCTACCTCTACTATGGAAGCAGAGTTCGTTGCTTGTTTTGAGGCTACATCGCAAGGTGTATGGTTGAAGAGTTTCGTCTCAGGGCTTAGAATTGTTGACTCTATTGCTAGGCCAATTAAACTGTACTGTGACAATTCAGCTGCTGTATTTTTGGCTAAAAACCATAAGAGTGGTAGTCGAAGTAAACATATCGACATTAAGTATTTAGCCATAAGAGAACGTGTTAAAGAAAAAAAGTGGTCATAGAACACGTTAGCACTGAATTGATGATAGCTGATCCTTTGACTAAAGGCATGCCAATTAAGAATTTTAAGGATCATGTGATACGAATGGGAGTTGGTTCCATGATATAATTGCATGGATAACAATTTGTACAAAGAAACTCTTATTTCAATTATTTGTTTATTTCTCATTCAGGTGTACACATTATTTGCTTTCGAGAAATGACAAAATTTTCTTTTGGACTCTGAATAAACATATGGTTTATTCATTATGTTATGTTGTCACATTTGGAATAGTGGTAAAGAAATTGAATGCATTGTAATACATAGAAGATAATACTCAATTATAGAGGACCTATCGCTATGATTCATGTATTTGGTTTCTTATTCAGTGTTGAGAATTATGGATTAAGATAAAATATGCGGACAAGTGGGAGAATGTAGTATCCGTTTTAGTAGATGATCCTTTGCGGATAATTTTTAACCATCCACTAGTTAATGAGTGTAACAAAATCTCTTTAAATAATGTTAAACGCTTAAACGCCTACTTTGATGGGAGTAGGCGGTGGAAGGGAGTTAAGAATCTCTTTAAATAGAGATCCCTTCTAAGGCTTTCGATAACAAAAAAAATAATCGAAAGAAAACCAGAAGCAAGAAGAGAGTTGGGTCCCTGATCAAGAGCATATCCTGAGGGCATACACCATCGTGTGCGATAGCTCATTGATTGGAAGCACTCAATCAAGATTCTCGAAGCAGTAGATCAAGATCCCGAAAGGTTCTTGAAGCAGTAGATCAAGATCCCAAGAAGTATATCTATAGCTGATTCAGAAAGAGAGGAAGATTAAGATCCTGATTTAGATCTTCGAGAGGTAAATCATAAGCAATGGCTGGAGGTAATACAAAAGATCCTATCTATTAATTCTATACAATATTGTGTATATTGTTTAATAGATTTTTAACATCGTACGCTTCACTAATTTGCTTTTTCCAAACCCACTTCACTAAGAGTGAAAAGTTAAGATTGATAAAATTATTCCCAATTCTCCTTCCTTCTAATCTTTACAAATACTTTCTCGATTTACTAGATAACTGAATCCATTAACTTTTTTCTTGCCCTACCACAAAAAGAACTGTCGATTCTTTGGGCTACCCACCTAGACAATCTGAATGATCCTTTCACCTATGGATAAAATTTATCCTTCCAAGTCAAGACCTATTCTATCAAGAAAAAGCATCGGAGTATGAATTGGTAATCTCTTATCATATAGAGACAATCCCAAGTAAGTGAACAGAAGAGATCCTATTTTACAATTTAGAAGCTTGGTCAATGATTTAGCTTCCTACTCTATCATTGGAATTAACTGGGTTAAGTTGTATGATTGGCCATTAGTTGATTTAGGAGAGCTTTGTACTGAGTTCACATTAGATGAAATCAAACATGCAATTTTTGCTCCCGGCGGTTCCAAGGCTCTGAGACTAGATGGCTTCTCTTTTCTTTTTTTCCAAAAATATTGGGACCTGGTTAAAGATGACATCTTGTTTATGCTGAAGGAATTTCATAGAGGCAACTAATTGGATATGGGAAGACTTAACTACTTCTATGTTACTCTCATACCTAAGAATGATGGAGACCTATTGGTTTAGGACTTTCAATCCATTAGTCTTTTAAATAGCCTGTACAAGTTAACATCCAAGATCTTGGCTAGACGATTAAGTTTTTGCTATTGCTAATTAAAAAGGCCCAATTAGCTTACATCAAAGGAAAATCTATAATTGAAAATTTTCTATGTGCTTGCGAAGAAGTGGTTTGCTACAAGAGATTGAATCTTCAAGGAGCTCTTTGCAAATTGTATTTTGAGAGAACTTTTGATTAAGTGACTTTGAGTTTTCTTTTGCATCACCAATGAATTCTCAAGTAAATAGATTCAATGGATCGATTGTTACTCTCTAATTCAACCACTGCATCTCTCCTTATCAATGGTTCATCGGACAATTAGTGGATATCCCATGCAAACAAGGGCTAAGACAAAGAGATCCGCTATCCCTAGCTTTGTTTATTTTTTCGATGGATGTTCTCTCTAACCTCCTCAACAAGCTAGTATTGCAGGACTAATTAAAGGAATAGAATTAGATTCTTGCATTTAAATATGAGAAGTCTTCGATTCACTGATGATACTCTATTTTTCTATACAATAGGAAGAGTCCTGAAGGCACTAAAAGTACTTTTTTTTTTATTTTTGAAATGCAGCAGGTTATTCGATGGCTGAGAAAGAAGAATATTTTCGAAGGCCCTACTAATCCTATACTCAGAAATATATGGTCTATCCTGTAGAGAGTTGGTACTGTCCAGATACGTCATATATACTGTGAAGCCAACTCGGTGGCTGACTGGGCGGCAGTTTCAATGGCTCAGCATGCTGATTATTGGATATGAAGGTTGGGTGACCTCTGCCCTACTGTTTTGCAGTAAATTTTGTATTTCGATCTATCTGAAATGATTCACACTAAATTAGTATGATCGTCCGATTGTACCAAAAAAAAAATGCAGAAGGTTTGATCGTTAACTTTCATAAAGGCTCGAACCAAATTTTTGAAGAAAAAAAGAGCAGGCCTAGGATTACAAGACAAGATGGGAAACAAGAAGCACCAATGGCAGTCCATTGCAGATCCAATGTACATTAGTAGGACATGCACCAGCTTAATATAATTTTAAAATAATAAGCGATGATAGAGTTTAGCTTTCAGAGAGAGAGAGAGATAGAGAGAGAGGGAGGGAATTTAATTAGCTGCCATTGCCTCAGCAAAACCAGCTTGGCCATTCCTGCGGCCATATATTTCTATGGATGCTGAATACTTTGTAGGGCTGAAACAAAGATATTTTAGCAGCTGTCAATGCTTCAGCGTGACTCGCTTGGTCGTTCCTGCTGCCATAGATATCCGTGGACGCTGAATACATTACACTTTATAGGAGTTGAAATCAAGAAACGTTCCCTCGTTTTAATAGATTAATCGATTATAGTTTACAAAAAAAAGGTGGTGGATTCTGCCTGGCCACCATTATAGCAGAGACTTCAACGCTGCGCCCACGGTTTGAACACCCGGTTCCTTTGTTTCTATAATAATATAATCCGTCGTCGCGTGGAGGCCACGAGCTAGCCTCCGGTCAATCAATACTCGGGATCGCTCAGGCTAAGCCAACATCTATTCTTTCCATCGGCCTTTCTTTTAGCCCCGGTGTAGAGAATTAATACTACTGTCTATAGATCTCTGGTTCAAAGGTGGATCATGGGTTGAGGGAGTCCACAGAAAGGTGGAAGATGCCTTAACATTTGACAAAGGTTTTGAGGTGGAGACTTCCTTCCCGGCAAGAACTTCCGTGTCCTTTCCTTTGTTTTTTTTAAGCTCGAAGCAAGTGGGACGGAAGGGGTCCATGGCGGAAGTGCAGGCGAAGCTGGGATGAAACCCGGCCGGCTTGCATCAGTTTACGTCCTCTTTTAAACCTAAATACTTTTTTGGAAAATAATCGTCCTATTGTAATGATATTAGTGGTCAATTTTCTGTTAGATTTTGGCATTTCTAGCTTCCCAATTTTATACCTCAAGGATAATTTCTTTTAAGAAATAGGGGGAGAGAGAAAATATGTCAAGGATAATTTTATTATTTAATTTGTTGCTTAAAACTGTATTACTGATGTATTTAATAATGTTGCTATTTATCGTTAAAAACCTTTTATTGGTGAAAACATTAGGTGCCAGCCTTCTATGGTATATATATATCATGATTTTAAAAGCTATATCTGATCGGTCGATCAAATCGGTTCAACCGAAAACGGCCATTAGTTATTAAAGTCAACTTTTATATAACCCAATAAAAATCAAAAAAATTCATTGAACCTGACAGATTTGAAAAAACAAGTCTAATCCTAATTTTTAGACTTTTAATTTTGATAAATAAAAAATAGAAAAAATATTTAAATGATTAAGAAAAAAACCTATACATAAGTGGTCATGGATTATATTTTTTGAGTTGAGTTGAGTTTTGATAAGTAAAATTAGGATTAAAATTTTTTAATTTTTAATTTTCATTTAAATTGATATTTATTTGTTATTATTTATATATATTAAATTAAAATTAATTATGTTATCATTCAGTTCGATCAAATCGATTTATTCAGCCAAACCGATTAACCCATAACCCAAATAATATCAAGCTCATTTGTTGTCCAATCTGATTTTTAAAATATTAATTTTTACATAACTGTCGTGTATTTTTTTTTCGGCCATGAATTACTGTATTACATTTGAAAAGTATAAAAAAAATTTATTATGAGCCATATAGGTGTAGACTGTGGATGAAGCTAGCATAACCGTAGATAGAACATATGGTAGTGGCCGTCCAAATATGGACGGTACCTATGCTACAAAGTTTATATCATAGGGAATTCCTCCACGAGAATTAATATTTTAGTGAACTCCTAACTTCAAACCTCAAGCCATTTGTTTTATCATGCGCTCTAATAGATTTATTAAAGTATATGTAAGGTATGATAGGCTAACATGCTAAAAATAAATAACAAACGACAACTAAAGTAAGCACCTCGCCACAACCAAAAAAGCTCAAGGGTGCATCTACCACCGAGATCACGCATCCATGAACCTCCTCACCTCAAGAACAAGGCAAACAAGCCCCCAAACCCCAAGGAAAATCCCATATCCAATGCTCCACGAACTAGACTCCCCTGCCAAGTCGAGCCCATAAAAGATGTTCCCTATTGCACAAGCTATAGCTGCTCTTCCAACCCAGAAGTGATACCAATTCCAATACCTCCTCACCTTGGCTTCCTTGTTAGGCCGAGCAAGAAATGCCATCACCTGTAAAATTAAAGAGCAGCTCATGGCGTTTACTGCAAAGTAGAACCCAATCTTGATCACTAGAGACCTAGCTTACTGAAATGTTGTCAAGAAAAAGATTATATTACCTGAAGGCAGCCAAAGACCAAGATGAGGATGCCAATATTCTTGTGAGTGTCTACGTCACCACCTTGATCACCATCATCGAGTTGAAAGCCGAGGATTATGCCAGCGATTCCGAGGACGAAGCCGATCCCTTGGATGGAGATGTGAGAGTAGAACCAGCATGGATCATACTGCTTGAAGTATCGGGCCATCATCATCCCAATTGGCATCAGAACTCCCCATCCGAGCGTGACCAGTATGCCATGCTTCTCTTTCTTATCAAAGCCTGAACTCCCTGCACACAAATTAAGCACCATGCCAATAGTTATGATTTTTATAGCCATTTTGATCCCTCTCTCACCCATATTTTTAAGAAAAATCTATCAAGCAAAGATGTTGATAGAGAGCTAACAACTGTGAGCGTAAAAATACTCACCACCGGCGGAGGCATTGAAGTAACCTGATGCCATATCCCTGTGCTCGGGCAAGTAGCCATCGGATGAGGGCAGGCTGTTCTGAGGCCCAACAGCATAGATCAGCCTCTCCAAAGGCTGTGCAGCGTTGAGCTGGAAGGCGAGGTAGAGCCTTGAAGACTGCGACACAATCAACGAGTTGCCCTTGACGAGATCTAGGCTCCCTTGGTCTGGCGGACACCTCCCCGAGCTCGTCCCACCGAGATAGTATTGCTTCGCAATCCCCGGGCCACTGCTGGAGATCCAGCCGGCCACCGCGCTGCTCCCGACCATCCTCCCGTTGGTCGAGAACCCGACCGCAATGTATGACCCGGTGTCGGGAGCTGATAGAACAAAGCTCCATAGATTGGACCCGGGATTCCCGTACTACATGGCCGACTGAAGTCAGTATCGTTTGAGATATTGCCAAGGCATGAGATGTATGAAATGGGAAATTAAGAGTCGAGACGTCACGTACCCTTAGAATGAAATCTTGTGAATTCCATGCAGAGAAGCAGCTGAGGGAAGAGGTGTTGAAAGGGATGAAGTGGCCGACGTTTAGATTGGAAGAGCAGGAGTCCGCCGATTGGGAGTCCACAAGGGAGGTGGAGCAAAGGAAGAAGAGGAAGAGAGTGTGGATGGAAGAAACCCTCTTCATGATCTCCATCACTCTTCTTCTCTCGTCTTGGGAGCTCAGATGCTGGGCTGTGTTGGGGTGTAATTATAGGAGCTTGTGAATTTGAGCAGTTGAAGAAAGGAAATTTTCTAATGGTCCCCTTTGGGATATCCTACCATGGGTATGTGAGAAACTGTGGGCTTCTGATGCCTAGCTTTATGGATCAGGTAGATGATTTCGGAGGGTGCAAGTGGTTGTTTCCTAATATTATAAATTTATGGAGATGAGAACCGTTGACCATTAACAGTGATTCAATATGCCCATTATTGGTCCTAGTTGTGGGTTCCGACGATTTGCGTTACTAAATGGTAGGAACTTTTATCATGTAGGTTATTCTTAGATGGACAAATATTACTGTTTCATTCTTGACACAGAAAAAACACTCTTAGTTGCCATGTTAATATTAATTTAGTAACTCAGTAGGACCAAGAAACATAAAAATTACAATTGAAACAACGATGATAATAATGGCGGTCTTAATAATGGCAAAAAAGGTGATGTTTTCTAAAATATTTCAGATGTAATTATACTTTTTTATAATTTTTTTTGATAATCAACCTATAATTTCACCTATTCAATCATTTTCATTCAATGCTTTTAACCTTTGTATCACATGTTTTTGAACTTTCTTTTATTTACAGCATTATTCATCTACAACTGAAAGTATATATGGTATAAAAAACATTATTGGAAACTAATCACTAGTCTGCACATCTTTATACTTTTAAAAGATGGCTCCAGACAAATATTAATTTACAACTGTTAATTTACAAAGCCTAGTTATGATATGTTTTTGGGAATCAAAATATAGGTTGTGTCCTCAAAACGTCTACAGTTGCTCAAAGTAACAGAAACCTTGTTAATTGAACCTATTTAAATGAATGGATTAAATTATTATTTTTTATACTCTATTTTTTTAAAGGATTGAAGTTAGGTGCAAGGTCATATGGATGGCATGGTTGGAGCAGCTATTTCTCTATTATTTTTTTTTAATTATCATTTAAGCATTATCCCAATCCCATTCCATGAAAAATAGAAGAGTGGTGGACACGGGAAGGTGGACCCGGGAACCTCTTTCCTTCAAAGCAATTCATCCGCTGGTCTTCCCTAATTATTTTAAGCCAGAGGCGCGTGAAGACCACACGCCACTTGGTATCAGCTTGTGAACTAAAGGCTGGTTGCCTCTTAATTCAAACTTGTAGACTAGATCATCATATTATGTTCTCTTGAGTTTGTTTGCTTTATTTTTCGATCATAAACAAATACTTCCTCTAAGCCCTGCCATGGAGATGCGTGGCTACTAATTTCCACTCGAGACGAGGAATGGCGTCCAACAACCGTTGGATGTAACTTCCTCAAAAGAAAACAATGAATTGGTGATCAATGATGCTGGACAAAGCGTGGCTAGAGCCTGTAAACGTTGAATGCGCCCCGTTCTAGACGCCCATACTTCTTCGAATCTTATGTAATACCTCTGTAGGTTGAATTGTTTTTAGTTTCTTCCCCCTTCCTTGAAATCAAAGCAAGGAAGGGAAGGAGGGCATGAATCTTCTATTATTTTAAGCAGGAGCCGCGTGGAGGCCACGTTCCCTTTGTATTATATTGAGAAAAATATACTAACGTCCTCCATGCTCTTTGAAGTCCCCATTGGATGCTCTTTGAAGTCTCCATTGGATCCATCAATTTCCTTTCCATTTCAAACCGATCCTCCATCAATTTCTCTAATCCTATTAGTCTTGATGGACCGCCCCAATGAGCTGGAAGATGCTACAGTGATATTAAGGGAGCCCCTAGTTTTTCTTACTCAACAAATAAAGACAATTTTATGTACATCAGTTATGCTAGTGATTAAACTTATCACTAGTTTCTGAATTAAGAACATTATGTTATTCAAATTTTCAAAAATCATGCCTTTGAGTTTTAGTTATGGTCGTAATATAATTAAAGAAGGAGATGCTTTGAGTTTTATGTACGTCAGTTTGCGTCTTCTTGTTAATTCCGAAGGCAGGTTGTTTGTTATTTGGATGCCTACATCTTGTTTGCTTTCACGATGGATAGATTAGTTGAGCAGTGCTATCTGTCTCGTTTTGATTACTCTCATTTAATAAGAGGCATGGATAGCATTACTTATCTATACGCCAATTCTAAACTATCTAAAAGCGAACAAGATGTAAGCATCCAAATAGCAACAGCAAAAATGACGTGCCTTCGAAATTAACAAGAACATACAAACCGTGTCATAAACCTAAGATTTTGTTATTTCGTACAACAGAAAAATCAATCATAAGCTTTTATAGTTTATTATAATTTAATGAAATCTTGGTGGAATACCCTTGTACCGATCTTCTTCTTAAAAACAAATATGTTGAGGGGCAAAATCATCGTTGCATCAATAATCGTGCAAAGGGTTAGGATCAACCCTAACTCCCGATTGCTGTGCGATACCTGCTAGGGATGGTGTTGGCCCAGATGGCAACCCAAGAGGGGGGGTGAATTGGGTTCTTAAAAATTTAAGACTTTTTGAATTGTTTTAAACAGATTTACTCAAGATGTGCAAGTGAGAGAAATTAACTAAGAAGCAATGCACAAACAGAATATAAAAGAGATAGAGTAAGAGACAAATGAGCACGGCAAACACAAGGTTTTATAGTGGTTCGGTGCAACCAGCACCTACGTCCACTCCCAAGATTCACTTGGGTCCACACTATAATCTCCCTAGATTACAGCCGAGTTGTTTTCCAAGCTCACAACTCAAACTTGTTGTTTTTCCGGGTGCACAACGAACCCAGCCGGTTTTACTCGGGCTTACCAGCACAAAACCCTACACGTTGTTTTTCACGGGCTCACAACTAACCCAACACAAGCACTCCGGCTTGCAACGAGGTATAATAACCTCCACTGATTCAATCCACTGATTGAATCAGCAAACAATCAAAAAAAGAGTTTAATAAAAATGCTCCTCTTGAGCAAATATACAAATAAATAAAAGGTTAGAAAAGCCTGATAAGATTGCAGATGGTTGTGGCTTTGGCTTTCTTCCTTCTCCTCTTTAACTCCTCTTGAAGTGTTGAATCAGGCCTCAGCAAGATTCTTGACCGTTTGAAAACTTTGGAGTTGAGATGAAGCTTTTTCTCCTTTTGTTGAATGTTGAAAATCCTTCGATTTGATCTTTGAAAAGCTTTTGGATTTTCTTTTGACTCTTGTGGATTGATGATCTGGAGCAGACGAAACTTCCTCTTGATTTCACTCCTTTTGAATCACTCTTTTTGAGCTAGAAGATTTTTCCAATAAGCTCTGTTTTTCCCTCTTTTTGAAAGATATCTCTCTTTTTGATTTTCTATTCTTTTTTGATTTGAAAAGAGCTCCTCTATTTATAGATTCTGCAAAATATATCCGTTAGAGACAAAGAAAAATAGCCGTTATCAAAAAACTTACCGTTGGAGCTGAGTTGGCATCGTAAAAATTTCGCCCAGATTTGCTGGAGTCGACTCATGCTTTTCCCGAGTCGGCTCGAGCTCGTCTTACCAAAAATAGAAATGTTTATAAAGGTTAGGGGTCGACTCGCCAAAAGTAAAGTGTCGACTCCTGAAAGTCGGGAGTCGACTCGTGAAAGGCTTGGGGTCGACTCGCGAAGTGCTCAGAAAAACACTCTTCTGGTGTCTGAGCGGAGTCGACTCGCACAGTCAAGGAGTCGGCTCGACAGAATCAGGGGTCGACTCGACAAATTTCGTGGGTCGACTCGACACAGATGCACATTTCTGTACACTGAGCGGAGTCGACTCTGAAACTCAGGAGTCGGCTCCGGAACGTATCAAAAATCAGAAACTTTCTGATTGACATTAAAATCGTTCCAGATTCATTTTAATTCATTGTTTTGACTTGAATTCAATAAAATTGACATTAAGAATTGATTCAAGAACTATTCCAAAAACTCATTGAATAAAACATGAATTATAAAATTTCTTTTTGAAAGTTTAAACATTGAGCTTAAAGTTACTTTCAAAATTGATTAAAGTCAAACTTTAGCATTCTCATTGATTGTTCAAAATAAATTTTGCTCATTTAAATAAACTCATTACATCTTTTAATAACTCAATGGCTTTTAGTAATCATCAAAATCAAAAGGATTGGATCATATAATTTTTCAATAATCTTCCAACAATCTCCCCCTTTTTGATGATGACAAAAACATTGAGTTTATTCATGATTGATTAGTGAATTTATTTTGTTTTCATAGTTAGGCTTAGGCTCCCCCTTAATGAGGTAGCTCCCCCTATGAAACTTAAATAAATATCCCATTGTTTATCTCATTGATTACTTTGATTTTCTCAAATGTATTACAATCATAAAACTATAAAATCTCCCCCTTTTTTGTTATCAACAAAAAGGTAGAGAATAAACATTCAATCAAGATAAGATTCATTTCATTCATTCATTGAAAGAAGGAAATACATTGAGTAATCAACATAGAGAATTCATTTCATCAAAAGGTCTAATACATCAAAATGTTCAATACATTGATTCAAAATGAAAGCATAAAATTTCAGTACATAACAAGGATTGAAAATCTAATACTCAAAATGAGTTCTTACAATCCTAGTTAAATGATCTACTATTTTTCATTCCTTCAGATTGAATTTTACATAATCTTTGAGTCTTTCATCACAAAGGTGCAAGCAGTCTGAATCTTGTCTTGAAGCTCCGCGTTGCACTTTGCATAAGTCTCTCCATCTCCGCATATATCCTTAAGTTCTTCAAAATATTTTGAGATCACCACTTAAGGATACCGAAGAAGAGCTGAGAGTAGACTCATCTTAGAGATACGATCATCAATGAATAAAGAGTCTCTCTCAAATTCATAAATTATTCTCAAATTCAGATTTAAGTTTTTCAGATTGATCATCAAATAGAACTTTGAGTTGCATAAGTTGTTGATCTGAGAAACTCAGAAGATGAAGCTTGAACAAAAGATGGAACTGGGGCTGGAGCAGGGGCAGAAGCAAAGGGCTCGGAGGTGCAGGTGAAGGATGTCTACAGAGGTCCTGCAGCCTCAACATCTGTAGCTCTATCTTCTAACTCCTTTCCTCTCCCATTTTCCATTCTTTTTGATAAAACCCATTCCGATGAATGGTGGCCAAGCTATAAAAATCAGTGTGTCGCAGATTCCTTCATAGGCTCATTATCAGAAATCACAACCCTTGGCTCGAAAAATCTTTGTAAGGATCATTCCATAGGGCAGACTAGACTTTCTTTTCCCTCCACAGTCTGCTATGTACCATAGATCATGCTGGGAAGATTTATAGGCTTGCCTGTCACAATGGCATCCATTACAAAGATATCTCTTTCCGATACATAGTCAAATCTACCAGTCTTAGGAAAGAGTATCCTACTGCAGATATTATGTAATAATCTCAATTCTAAAGAAAGCTGATTGGCAAAAACCTCTTCAAATCCAACTACATCCCGTTTAATAATCTGAAGAGCTGGGACTACGGTCATCTGAAGAAAAGGTGGAGTGCCAGATAAGGGTAAATCCAACAGTCTAGAAAGAGCTCACAGTAACAGAGAGCCTACCTCTCACATTGCTAACAAGGCCATGATCTCCTCTAGACAGATTTTTGTAGAATTCCTTTAACCAAGAGGGATAGGTCGGGCAATCTAGAGAACAATTTTCTCCCATCCCATCTCAATCAACTGTCTCCCAACAAGAAAACCCTCAGCTTCAAATAATTCAAAATCCACCTTTCTACCCGTAGTAATGATCCTATCCGCTAACGATCTACCTGAGAAGCAGCAGCAGGAGAAGCATTCGGAGTAGAAGGAAGATGAAGAATCCGAGCTGGGAGACGGCTCACGCACGGGACGCTCACGGTTTTCCTAACGGCTCGCTTCCTTGACGCCGGCCGCACAAACTTGGATCCACTAGTTTTGGGTGCCATTTGATGATTGGAGTGTAATCAGGGATTCTAGGAAGTTTGGAAGGTTTGGAGAGTTTTGAGAGAGTATTTTGAAGGATTGAAAGAAATGAACGGCGAGTCGACTCTGCCCTAGATAAATCAACCTGGGACCACTTCGAGTCGGCTCGCGCAAACCAGGGGTCGACTCCGGACAGTCACAGAAAGGCATCCCGACTTGGAGTCGACTCGCGCCGAAGAGGGGTCGACCCGAGAGTTTCAGTCGAAACCAGGAGTCGACTCCGATACGCACCGAGTCGGCTCCGAGACCATTTCAGACCAAAAACATGAAATTTCTGAAATGTGTCCGGAATATGATCATAAAAATTGATAAATAATCATTGGATATGAGTGAATCAATTAGATATGAATTCTAGATAAGATTTCCTTAAGATCAAGGATTTGAAAGAATCTTAGATAAATTTCCTTAGGGGTTTCAAATTCATTCTAAAGGATCACAAATACCTAACTCTCCTCTAAGATAACAGAATCTCTCTTCATTTAAAGGTTTAGTAAATATGTCAGCTAATTGTTCTTCAGTGTTAACATAATCAAGACATATTTCATTATTTGCTACATGTTCTCTTATAAAATGATATCTGATTTCTATGTGTTTAGTTCTTGAATGTTGAATTGGATTTTTGTTAGATTAATTGCACTAGTGTTATCACATCTTATGGGTGTTTTAAGTGTGATACCATAGTCTTCAAGTTGTCGCTTAATCCATAGGATTTGCGCACAGCAACTTCCAGCTGCTACATATTCAGCTTCAGTAGTTGATAATGCAACTGAATTTTGCTTTTTGCTAAACCATGAGATTAAGTTACTTCCTAAGAATTGGCATGCACCACTTGTGCTTTTTCTATCTAATTACATCCAGCATAATCAGAATCTGTATGCAATTAGATTTAATGTGGAGTCTCTAGAATACCATAAACCTACATTTTTTGTTCCACTTACATATCTTAGTATTCTTTTAACAGCAATTAAATGTGATTCTTTAGGTTCTGATTGAAATCTAGCACATAAACATACAAAACATAATGTCTGGTCTACTTGCTGTTAAATAAAGAAGGGATCCGATTATACCTCGATAATACTTTTGATCAACCTTTTACCTTCTTCATCTTTGTCCAGCTTGCATGAAGGACTCATTGGTGTTCCGAGGGGTTTCATTGATTCCATACCAAACTTCTTTAGGATTTCTCTTGTGTATTTTGTTTGGTTGATGAAGATTCCCTCTTTGCTTTGTTTGATCTGGAGTCCAAGGAAGAAGTTGAGTTCTCCCATCATGCTCATCTCGAATTCTCCCTGCATCAACTTTGCAAATTCTTGACATAGAGAATCGTTAGTAGCACCAAAAATAATGTCATCTACGTATATTTGTACTACAAGTAAATCTTTACTTTTTCTTTTCAAAAACAAAGTTTTATCAACATTTCCTCTTGTAAAATCATTTTCAATTAAGAATTTACTTAACCTATCATACCAAGCTCTAGGTGCTTGTTTCAAACCATATAAAGCTTTGTGCAATTTAAAAACGTGATTTGAAAATTCGTGATCTTCAAAACCTGGTGGTTGTTCTACATAAACTTCTTCATTTATAAATCCATTTAAAAATGCGCTTTTAACATCCATTTGAAATAAGTTAAAATTCATATGACATGCAAATGCAAGTAATAGCCTAATGGCTTCTAATCTAGCTACTGGCGCAAAGGTTTCATCAAAATCAATACCTTCCTCTTGATTATATCCTTTAGCAACCAATCTAGCTTTGTTTCTAATTACTATGCCATTTTCATCTAGTTTATTTCTAAAAACCCATTTTGATCCTATTACTGAATGATTTTTAGGTCTTTCAACTAAAGTCCAACATTATTTCTTGTAAATTGATTTAATTCTTCTTGCATTGCTAACATCCAATTATTATCTTTTTCAGCTTCTTCAATAGTTTTAGGTTCAATTTGTGATACAAATGCAAGATGATTACTAATATTTCTCATATATGATCTAGTTCTTATTCCTTGAGATGGATCACCTATAATCAATTCCTTGGGATGACTATGAGCATATCTCCAGTCTCTTGGAAGATCTATATCATTATGATCAATATTGACATCATCGTCCTTATGTGAATCATCATCTTTAGCTTCTTGCTCATGATCAGAAGATACTTCAATATTAAGTTTTTCAAGATCTTTTTCAATTATGTTTGTATCTTCCTCATCATCAAGCTTTTCAGAACTAGATGCTAAAGACTCATCGAAAACTATATGAATGGATTCTTCAACTACTAAGGTTTTCTTGTTAAATACTCTATAAGCTTTACTAGTTGTTGAATATCCTAAAATATTCCTTCATCAGATTTAGCATCAAATTTTCCTAAATTGTTTTTACCATTATTATGAATAAAACATTTACATCCAAATGCATGAAAGTATTTTATATTTGGTTTTCTTTCATTCCATAATTCATAAGGTGTTTTCTTTAAGATTGGTCTTATTAGGGCTCTATTTAAGATGTAGCATGCTGTGTTAATAGCTTCCGCCCAAAAGTACTTTGGTAGGTTACTTTCGCATAGCATGGTACGGGCCATGTCTTCTAGAGTCCTATTTTTCCTTTCAACTACACCATTTTGCTGTGGAGTCCTAGGGGCTGAAAAATTATGATTAATTCCATTTTCAGTGCAAAAACTTTCAAATAAGTGATTTTCAAATTCAGTTCCATGATCACTTCTTAGAGATACTATGGTAGTGTTTTTCTCATTTGTGACTTTCTTGAAGAATTTCAGGAATATCGAGAAAGTCTCATCTTTGTGAGCTAAAAACATTACCCAAGTATATCTAGAATAATCATCTACAATCACTAGACCATATTTCTTTCCTCCTAGACTTGTGGTTCTAGTTGGTCCGAAAAGGTCCATGTGAAGTAGCTCTAGGCCCTAGAAGTTGAAACAACATTTTTAGATTTGAAAGAACTTCTAGTTTGTTTTCCAAATTGACATGCATCACATATTTTATTATTTTCAAAATCTAGTTTAGGTAATCCTTTAACTAAATCCATTTTAATTAGTTTTGAAATAAGGTGTGTGCTTGCATGACCTAATCTACGATGCCACAACCAATTTCATTTATGTTAGCATTGTCAGCAATTAAGCAATGATACTCAAGATAATTTTTCTAATCAACCAAGTAAACATTGCCATGTCTATAACCAGTAAATACAATGCTATCATCAATAGAATTAGTTACAGTGCATATAGAAGATTTAAATGAAACATTAAAGTTTTTATCACATAATTGGCTTATACTAATTAGATTATGCTTCAAACCATCAACATAAAGTACATTATCAATAAATGTAGATGGAGTTATACGACTTTACCAAGGCCCATAATTTGACCTTTACCGTTATCGCCAAACGTAACAACTCCACCTTTCTTTTCTTCTAGGGTGATGAATTCATCTTTGTCACCCGTCATATGTCTTGAGCAGCCACTATCAAGGTACCACTTTTTCTTTGATCTTTTGGCTACAAGACATTCCTGCAACATAATTTAAACTTTATGTTTAGGTACCCAAGCTTTCTTGGGTCCTTCATGGTTAGTAGCAATAAAAATTGTTCCTTTCGGAACCCATATTTTCTTTGCTTTAACATTTAACTTGTTGTTATTATTATTGTTTTGCATTCAAATGATTTATGACCTTTTTCATTACATTTAAAACAAGTTATATTACTTTGGTTGGCTTTTACAAAAATATTTTTAAAATTTTTGTTTCCTTAATGTGTTATACCCTAAACCTGCTTTGTCAAAAACTGCTTTTTGACTATCTAAAATCATGTTTAGTTTAGTTGAACTTAAGTAAATTTCTCAACAATGTCTTTATATTTTTAACATCTTTCTTAAGAGAATCATTTTCATTAGAGATTGATCTTTTTCTTTAATTAGATTTTCATTTTCAGATTTTAACAAATCAATCTTATGAACAAATCATTCTTTTCTTAAGAAGTTTTCTTTTATCTTTTAATCTTTAACTTCAAATTTAATTCATTTTTCTTTTAGCTAAATTTAAGTTTTCATTTTCAAAATTTATGTTTCTTTTTCAAAGCTTTAAATCAATCATAAGTTCATTGAAAGCCTCAAACATTTCATCAAATGTAAATTCATCATCGGGGTTTCGGTACTTACCTCATTCGTTGTCGTCCGCCATGAAGCAGACATTAGCAACTTCTTTTTGTTCTTCTTCTTCGGAAGAAGACTCTTCACTGTCAGTCCAAGTTGCCATGTAGGCCTTTTTCTTTTTCTTGTAGGCCTTCTTAAGTAAAGGACAGTCATATCTAAAATGCCCTGGCTTTTTACATTCATAACATACTAAGGGCTCTTTCTCTTTGTCCTTTTCCTTTTTCTTATCCTTTTCTTTTTCTCCTTCCATTTTTGAAACAAATCTCTTTTTGTGGAAGGGCCTCCTTCTTTGCATAAACTTCTTGAATTTCCTTGCAAGGAGGGCTGTCTCATCATCATCATCCTCTTCATCATCGCTGCTGCTTACTTCCTTTTCCGCAGCTTTGAGGGCGATGGTCTTCTTCTTTCTTGACTCATCCTCATTGACATGTTGTTTAACTTGAAGCTCATGAGTCATCAGCGAACCAAGAAGCTCTTCCAATGGTAGGATGTTCAGATCTTTGGCTTCTTGTATGGCGGTCACCTTGGCTTCCCAAGTCCTTGGAAGTGACCTAAGAATTTTGCGAACAAGCTCAGAGTTAGTATAAACTTTTCCAAGACTTTTTAAACCATTCACAATATCAGTGAATCTAGTGAACATGCATGTGATGGTTTCATTTTGTTCCATAGTAAATAATTCATATTTATGAACCAAAATATTTATCTTTGATTCTTTTACTTGGTTTGTTCCTTCATGTGTTATTTCCAACCTATCCCAAATTTCTTTTGCGGAATTACATGTTGAGATTCGGTTGAATTCATTTGAGTCTAAGGAACAATATAAAATATTAATGGCTTTAGCATTTAGTTGTGCCATTCTCCTATCATTATCATTCCAATCCCTTTCGGGCTTAGGAACAATAGTGCCATCAATAAGTGTGTGGGTGTACTAGGTCCATTTATTATTACTCCCCACAATTCATAGTCAGAAGCTTGAATGAATATTCTCATTCTAGCTTTCCAATATGAATAGTT
This sequence comes from Calamus simplicifolius, assembly GCA_900491605.1. NCBI lineage: Eukaryota > Viridiplantae > Streptophyta > Magnoliopsida > Arecales > Arecaceae > Calamus > Calamus simplicifolius. The sequence goes on from UESW01004251.1 coordinate 1,131,489, forward strand.
GGTTCCATTAAATAAAGGAGGTCGATTCGTAGAATGACCTTCAGCAAAACTGAACCACTTTGTGTTGCCATAAGGATCTTTAGCCCTTGATCGTGAGATCAAATTCTAAATGAGCACTTGCTCTGATACCAATTGTTGGCCCAGATGGCAACCCAAGAGGGGGGGGGGAATTGGGTTCTTAAAAATTTAAGACTTTTTGAAGTTTTAAACAGATTTGCTCAAGATGTGCAAGTGAGAGAAATTAACTAAGAAGCAATGCACAAGCAAAATATAAGAGAGATAGAGAGAGAGAAAATAGCACGGCAAACACAAGATTTTATAGTGGTTCGGTGCAACCAACACCTACGTCCACTCCCAAGATTCACTTGGGTCCACACTATAATCTCTCTAGATTACAGCCGAGTTGTTTTCCAAGCTCACAACTCAAACTTGTTGTTTTCCGGGTGCACAACGAACCCAGCTGGTTTTACTCGGGCTTACCAGCACAAAACCCTACACGTTGTTTTTCACGGGCTCACAACTAACCCAACACAAGCACTCCGGCTTGCAACGAGGTATATAACCTCCACTGATTCAATCCACTGATTGAATCAGCAAACAATAAAATAAAGAGTTTAATAATGAAATGCTCCCCTTGAGCAAATATACAAATAAAGTATAAAAGGTTAGAAAAGCCTGATAAGATTGCAGATGGTTGTGGCTTTGGCTTTCTTCCTTCTTCTCTTTAACTCCTCTTGAAGTGTTGAATCAGGCCTCAGCAAGATTCTTGACCGTTGAAGACTTTGGAGTTGAGATGAAGCTTTTTCTCCTTTTGTTGAAAAAATCCTTCGATTTGATCTTTGAAAAGCTTTTGGATTTTCTTTTGACTCTTGTGGATTGATGATCTGGAGCAGACGAAACTTCCTCTTGATTTCACTCCTTTTGAATCACTCTATTTTGAGCTAGAAGATTTTTCCAATAAGCTCTGTTTTTCCCTCTTTTTGAAAGATATTCTCTCTTTTTGATTTTCTCTTTTTTGATTTGAAAAGAGCTCCTCTATTTATAGATTCTGCAAAAATATATCCGTTAGAGACAAGAAAAATAGCCGTTATTCAAAAAACTTACCGTTGGAGCTGAGTTGTCATCGTAAAAATTTCGCCCAGATTTGCTGGAGTCGACTCATGCTTTTCCCGAGTCGGCTCGAGCTCGTCTTACCAAAAATAGAAATGTTTATAAAGGTTAGGGGTCGACTCGCCAAAAGTAAAGTGTCGACTCCTGAAAGTCGGGAGTCGACTCGTGAAAGGCTTGGGGTCGACTCGCGAAGTGCTCAGAAAAACACTCTTCTGGTGTCTGAGCGGAGTCGACTCGCACAGTCAAGGAGTCGGCTCGACAGAATCAGGGGTCGACTCGACAAATTTCGTGGGTCGACTCGACACAGATGCACATTTCTGTACACTGAGCGGAGTCGACTCTGAAACTCAGGAGTCGGCTCCGGAACGTATCAAAAATCAGAAACTTTCTGATTGACATTAAAATCGTTCCAGATTCATTTTAATTCATTGTTTTGACTTGAATTCAATAAAATTGACATTTAGAATTGATTCAAGAACTATTCCAAAAACTCATTGAATAAAACATGAATTATAACATTTCTTTTTGAAAGTTTGAATATTGAGCTTAAAGTCACTTTCAAAATTGATTAAAGTCAAACTTTAGCATTCTCATTGATTGTTCAAAATAAATTTGTTGCTCATTTAAATAAACTCATTACATCTTTTAATGAACTCAATGGCTTTTAGTAATCATCAAAATCAAAAGGATTGGGTCATATAGTTTTTCAATAATCTTCCAACAGATGGGTCAGCCTCAGTGGATCGGGGCGCCTTAACCCCTCAGCGAGCCAAGGATTCCCAAGGCGCGGATCCCCTTCTTCTCGGTCTCAACCGAGCTATCCTCATCTCTCGGTCTCAGCCGAGCTATCCTTGTCTCTCGGCCCCAGCCGAGCTATTTCCATCTCTCGGCCCCATCCGAGCTATCCTTGTCTCTCAGCCCCAGCCGAGCTATTCCCATCTCTTGGCTCCAGCCGAGCTATCCTTGTCTCTCGGCCCCAGCCGAGCTATTCCCATCTCTCGGTCTCAGCCGAGTTATCCTTGTCTCTCGGCTCCAGCTGAGCTATTCCCATCTCTCGGCTCCAGTCGAGCTATCCTTGTCTCTCGGCCCCAGCCGAGTTATTCCCATCTCTCGGTCTCAGCCGAGTTATCCTTGTCTCTCGGCCTCAGCCAAGCTATCCCCATCTCTTGGCCCCAGCCGAGCTATTCCTATCTCTCGGTCTTGGCCGAGCTATCTATTATGCCTCGGCCAAACTCAAGCGCTCAAGCACCTCCGCGGAATTCGGCGCGGGAGAGTTCAAATCTGTAAGATTCGAAACAGAAATCATGCCCGAGAGTGGCCTAGGACCCGCGAGAGTGGTCTAGAGCCCTGAAGCCTACGCGATCGCCAAGTCTCGAGGCATCAACCAGCTCTCCCAGTCGTCGATCCTCTAACCAACAAGATGCGATCTTACTGACCTCATAACAAATTGGATTCGAATCCTAACGACTTTCGGACTCACGACGCCCCCAAGGAATCAGGTGATCCTCTATAAGTAGAGCCATCTCCCGGCTCCTTAGGTATGCGCACTGGCTTACTGGCCTACCCTCTTTCTACTTCTGCTCACCCTCTTTCCGCCATTAACACTCTGCTCAGAGCTCTCGAAAGGCCACCCCTGGAGAGACTCTTCAGCGAGAGCCTTCTCCTCTCGTTTGTTGATTGCCGATCCCCGCTGACTTGAGCGTCGGAGGGTCTTCCACAGAGGGCCACCCCCAACGCCTCTCGCGTGAGGACTGTTTTGCAGGTCCGCCTAGGAGGGAGCCCAATCATGCCCGAGTCGGAGGACGGATTTCAACCGCAACAAATTGGCGCTAGAGGAAGGGTCCTCAAGTCCCATAAACTTTTGATCCAGGAGACAAGGATCTCGATCTGAAAGAGAACCTCTCCCATGGCCAATCGAAGAAAAGCTATCTTCGAAGTTCGGGATCAGGTTGCCTCCCAAAGACCTGATCCGGTGAGCAGCGTAGCGCCGCTACCGCCACCAGTGGAAACCCCATCGCCACCGGTGGCCCCGGTGACCCAGGACCAGTTTGCCTCGCTGGTCCAGCAGGTCCAAGCTCTGACCCACCTGATCCAGGGGTGCTTCGAAGCCCCCTATCCAGCTGCACCTACCCCATATCTTCCTAAGGAGAATGCAGCCCCCGCTCATCCATTGATCTCTTCTTTCGGCCCGCATGGGGTAGCAAACCCCCCTCGCCGACCTAAGGAAGCTGAGCTAGCCCCCCAAGGGATCTGTGGCAAGGATCTTCCCCGATCTTGGCGGGCCCGATCTCTCTCTCTGGTGATCTCTCGTCATGATTCGACACCATCTCATTTCTCTCCTCGCCCAGCTCCTCCCACCATGCCCGAGGAGATCCGCCAACAGCTCTGAGAGATGCTCCAGGAGTTGGATGCCACCAAGCAGGCCTACCCGCTCCAGCATAAAACGAAGCAGGGCATTCCCTTCTCCAAAGAGATCATGGAGGAAGTGATTCCCTCTCATGTCAAGCTGCTCGCCATCGAGCCCTACCATGGAGCCTCCGATCCTGACGACCACCTCAGCAGCTTCCGATCGATCATGATGTTCCACGGGGCATCAGATGCGATCCTCTACCACGCCTTCCCATCCACCCAGAGAATCCACACTGGCGAGACCCCATTCCGGATGGCCTTCAGCACGGAAGCCGTCATCCCTGTGGAGATAGGACTTCCTTCTCCATGAGTGGAAAGCTACTCAAAGGAAGCTAACGATGAGCAGCTTCGCACCAATCTTGACCCGGTGGAAGAAATTAGAGAGAAAGCTTGAATCAGGGTTGCGGCATACCAGCAAAGAGTGGCTCGTTATCATGCCTCCAGAGTCAAAGGAAAATCCTTCTCATCCGGCAATCTTATCCTTTGGAAAGCATCCATCTCCAAACAGCTGGAGCAAGGAAAGTTATCTCCAAATTGGAAAGGCCCCTATCAAGTGGCGGAAGTCGTTGGACCTAGCACCTACAAGCTCCAGGATCTGAGCGGGAAATCTATTCCTCAAACATGGAATTCAAACAATCTTCGCATATACTATCAGTAGGGTACAATTTCTATAGACTTGCCCCATTTGCAGCTTTGGCATCTTGTTTCTATTATTTGCGGCATGATCGCTACAATCGTTTTTTCGAAAAAGTCATAATAGAAAACAGATGCTGCTTATGCATCCATTCTCGGCACAACCGAGCTATCTCCGCACCTCGGCTGGGCTGAGTCTTGAACTAAATCTTCGTACCTCGGTTGGGCCGGGTCCTATTTCACAAAGACTTGGTATGGCCAAGAACCCCCAGTGCGGCTGGGGGCCAAGTGATCTCCAAGCCTTTGGCTGGATTCGGGCAGCTTACAAAACCTGGCCGGACCGAGTGATCTCCAAAGCTTCATCCGGATTCGGGCAGCTTACAAGCCCCGGCCGGACCGAGTGATCTCCAAAGCTTCATCCGGATTCGGGCAGCTTATAAGCCCCGGTCGAACCGAGTGATCTTCAAAGCTCCATCCAGATTCAGGCAGCTTACAAGCCCTGGCCGGACTGAGTGATCTCCAAAACTTCATCTGGATTTGGGCAGCTTACAAGCCCCAGCCAGGCCAGATGATAAAGAAACTTCATCCGGATTTGGGCAGCTTACAAGCCCCGGCCGGACCAAATGATAAAGAAACTACATCCGAATTCAGGCAGCTTACAAGCCTCGGCAGGACCAGATGATAAAGAAACTTTATCCGGATTTGGGCAGCTTACAAACCCCGGCCGGGTCAAATGGCGCCGAAGCCTCGGCTAGAGCCGGTGCGCGTCTATCCTCGGTCAAACTGAGTGATATCTCCATACCTTGACAGGGCCAAGTAAAACATCGAAAAGTCTCGACAACCACCGAATGATATTTTTAAGGCTCGGCAACAACCGAGCGATATTCTTAAGCCTCGGCAACAACCGAGCGATATCCTTAAACCTCGGCAACAATCGAGCGATATTCTTAAGCCTCGGCAACAACCGAGCGATATCCTTAAACCTCGGCAACAATCGAGCGATATTCTTAAGCCTAGGCAACAACCGAGCGATATTCTCAAACCTCGGCAACAACCGAGAGATGTTCTTAAACCCCGGCAACAACCAAGTGGTATTCTAAAGCCCCGACTACAACCGAGTGATGTATTATCTGAAGCCTCGGTCAAGTCAAATGACGTACTCATAAAACGTTATCGAAAGCTCCGGCCTAGGCGAGTGATCTCTCAAACACTCTGACGTAACTAAGACGTCCTATTAAACCTCGGCATAAGCAAACAACCTTCTTCTGCTCAACAGTTAAGACACGCGAGCTGTCTCTCTCCAAAAAAATACCTGCTCCATTCTACAAGCAAGATCTTGCTCACCACATGGGTTCACAAGACCGCCCAGGTCTATCTCTGACCCAAGCATGGATAAACGCTTTTCTCCACTGGGGACCGAATGTCGGTCTTAGCAAAACAAGGTAGCAAAACATGCTACAACACGAAAAGCGTGATTGGGTATAGCAACTCTCAAACATAATTCCAGCGAAAAAGAATCAGGTGATAAAAGAAGAAAGAATAAAACTTTCTTTATTTCTTCATCAATGAAAAAGAGTTGCAACCTCCCGGGAGGTATTACAAGTGCATCATAGCACAGGAAATAAAAATGAGTAAATAGCTCGGTCGAATTGCTTCAGTCAGCTTCGGTTAATAATGATGTTTCGGCATCTGACCCAAGAGATCAGACAACCAATCAGTTCGCCCCAAACCACCGACTAAGGCCGAGCCGCCCATCCACGGGTCCTCTGGATTGGCAAAGAGATCCAAGAATAGAAGGAAGACTCGTGGATGTTGATGCTGAGGATGTGTCCCCCCCAAGTGGGATGCTAGGTTGCTGAACACTGCATGACCATGAAAAGCGGGGAACAGGCAGACCAATACTGCTCTCAACTCTCTCTTCACAGGCAAAAGATTTCCCAGCCGGACGAGCTAAGGGAACCAGCCCGAGGGAGAAGGAAAAGTCCGTGCGTACTACGGGGGTACATGTGCACTTCCTACCCTGCGACCCCCGTAGCAAACCACAAAGGACACACAGGAAGGACATATGTGCGCTTTCCATGTGATCTCTGCGGACCTCCTGTGCGCTCTCCATATGATCTCCGAAATTCCTTCCTTGAGGACAGATTGCTCTTTAGCAACTTCTTCATCACCCCAGCTATCCGGGGGAAGACGACTTGCAAAAGAAAAGCTCATTTTCTCCACCCTCAACCTATGGGACACAGACATCTTGAAAACCTTTCACAACTCATAAAGAAGAAAGCCTTGGGAGATAGCCTGGCACGGCCCCCTCCTTCCATTTTATAGGCAAACGGACCGGGAGCAGCTATTAGAGCGGAAAGCCCCGAGATTCAAAATGCCCTAGCCACACTGCCACATGGCATCCCAAGATGAAAGGAGCACTCCTCGAAGCGTGTCGAACGCGTTACCTATGCCGTGACGCACGCCAGAAGATCCTCCTTTGATCTCGAATCAAAAGCCTTAAGTACATGAAATCGACCGCTGGTCCTTGAGATACGGACAGGCCTGAGAAATCGCCCGATGAAAATGACGTGCTCCAATGACAAACAATTGCTTCTATCGCACGCTAAGAGGGCCTACATTGGAAAGAGCTGACAGAATAGATAACTCCGAAAAATAGCGATGCTTCCTTTTGCAGCTTGCAAAGCCGTATTATCCATTTCGGCAAAAAGAAGGTCAACTTGCCTTGGAAAAGATAAGGCACTGGCAGAGCAATAAAAAGGCGCAGAAGTCAAGGCTCTGGCCCAACCACCCGTTATGTCTTGGCATGGACCGAGACATCGCCTTGTGCTTCAACTCAAAGCCAAGTTTGCCTCCATACTTCTAGCTAAACCGAGGTATCTCTTCTCGGTTCAATATAACTGAGCGTTATGTAATGCTTTGATCCAGATCGAGATAGCTTCCCTTGCCTCAACATCTACGGAACGCTCCTTATGCTTCAGCAAGGACGAATACATGCAATGCTTCAGCTGGAACTTACGAGTTCCATTTACCTCGGTCAAAACAGGGACACCGAGCTCTAGCCTCGCTAAGATTACTAGAGATTCCCTGGGAGGGCGATTCGTTTCATAAGACCCGAACGATAAGGAAGAATGTTTCGGAGGTAATAGCAGGCACAAAAATTGCGAAAACTCCTTTTCATTCGCCACAAAGAAAGAAACAAGAGAAAAAGAAAAAGAAAAAAGTACATGAGCCCTCACTGGGGCTTATCATTTTCTCCCGGTGCCATTGAGCTTTCCCCGCGCTGCATAGTTGGCTCGGCCACTTGTTGTCAGAGAGATGCCACCTGCCTCTCTAGCCGGCTATTGTCTTGGCGGAGGAGCTCGATCTCTCTTGTAGTAACGGCCAGATATTTCTCGGCCGTCTTCCGGAGTTGTTCACGATCTGCGAACAATGAGGCTAAAATCTCCCCATCGATGGTTATTATGGTGCGGCCCCGAAGGGCTCCCCTGCGGCCACTAATGTCGCCGCTTGGTGTCTCGATCGATCGCCCCTCACCTCTGGAAGCCATCTCAATATCTGAAAATCTGACAACATCAACTGAAAAGATGATTAACGATGGTGCTCCTTCACTCATTTTAAACTGCTCCTGACGGACATCTCGATCACCAGGACCATTAATTCTGACACTACTACTGCGGATACGCCATGTGTCATCGCCTCAGCGGGCGCTCATAGGAAACGAAGAGTTCCACTCCCTCATCAAAGAGGATCATTAATAACTTTGTGGCGCTCGGGATGCGCTCCCTTTCTCAGGACCAAACCCCCTCCATTTGAATCATCTTACTTGAGGCTATATTCCTTACGTCCGAACTTGTGCGCCAACCGTCCAGCGCCTCGGCCGAGCGTACCAATCTTTATTTGGACAAACCGAACTGTCCTAATATCTCGGTCCTAGTCCGAGCTATCCTTATACCTCGGTTTCGACCGAGACATTTACTCAAGTCCAAATTAAATCGGCCAAAGAGCGCGAACGAGTCATAACTTGTTTACAGTCGAAAGAAAAGCCTGAGGCAAAAAGACTGGTCAAAAAGATAAACAAGTGGAGGCCAAGGACCCGTTCATTGAGAATTTCAACCAAATTGCATATCTAAAAAACAAAAATACACAAACAGCCCTCAAGGATCAGAGGCTGGATCATTCCCAGCAGTGTCCTCAACAATATTCAGGGAAGCTTTGCTCATTCCGCCCACTTCAAAAGTCGTCATTGTTCCTTCGGCGGCAGGCTTGAGGTGTCCTTCGGGAGCTGCAGTCTCACTAGAACCCAAAATATCATCAAGATCGATGTTTGAGATATCTTCGTACTTGGTTTCTTCAGCCCCTGGGGTGCAGGCCTCAAAGGGTTCAACATCCAAAAAGGAGAGGTCCAATTCCAGATGCTCCTGAGATATCCTGGTTTGGATCTCCTCCATGCCAAGCTGAAAAGCCTCAGCACAAGTCGCATCTTGTTCGCCCCGAAGCATGGCGAATCGCCTTTCAGCCTCAACAACTTGGCTCCGGAGCGAGGCAATTTGCTCCTCAATCTCGGCGACCCATCCCTCGAGCTCCGAGCTCCTCCGATGACTCGACGCCAGTTCTTCTTGCAGATTCTCTAATTGACCTTGGCCTTCGAGCCTTTCCTTCTTCATCTGCAAATGCAGGGTTAGCCGATGCAACGATGAGCCAGTAAGAAGATTAAAAAGATGATATCGTACCTCCTCCTCTTGCCGAGCTAATCTCCTGGTTAATTCCCCAATCTCGCCGATGGCCCTAAGCTTGTCGGCCTTAACCAGCTTGACCCTATCCTTGAGGTCGTCGATCCTCGACTGCCTGCTGCTAGCTTCTTCCTTGGACTGGGAAAGCTCGTTATCAAGCTTGGCCATTTTCTCCTGATGCCATCTGATCTGGTCATCCCTAGCAACAATGCAACGATTTAGCTGCCGAACCTTCTCCTCCGACTCGCCAAGCATTCTGTTCAGATAATTCTTCTCGGTAGCTTCTCTCCACAGCCTGTCTCGATCCTCATCGAGCTGTTTCCTAGCCATTTCTATTTCTTCAGCATATCTTGATGTGACCTGCGATAACTCCAAGCATACTTCGTCATACTTCGCCCAAAGCCCATGTAGCTCCTTAACTTCGAGCCTTAATCTGGATGCATCGTCGAGGGCAGTCTGATGCAATCCTCTCGCCCTTGCCAAGTTCTTGTTGGCGGTGTCCAGGACTCGCTCAAATTTGTCAGACACCTCTGCTCGCAATCGGAACTCGGTACTGACTCTCTTGGCCTGGATGCTGGCCCCTGTCGCCAGGTTCAAGCGCCAGCACAATGCCCTAGTGATCAGAGCGCACTGCAAAACAAAACCCAAAAAAGAACAAAGAAGCGCGGTCAAGCTAATCAAAAAGTGCCCACTACTCTGGAATAGCAACTCACTCGGGAGGTGTAAGACCTAGCTAGCTCCATAAGGGCGGAGTTATTGATTTCAGGAAGGAAATGAATATCCTTCGCTGCATTCCGTCGACCAAACGCGGCATCGATAAGATCCAAGTCTGCAAACTCGTTCATCGAGGGACCCGCACTCGGATACAGCACAGACTTCATCAGAGCAGAGAATGCCTCCTCGATGGCTGGATTAGAACTCCCAGGCTGCCCATCTGAGGGATCAGTTCGGACAACCTCAGACCGAGAAGCTTGCAATCTCCTGGCCTCCTTCAGCAGAAGCCTGGCTTGTGATTCCTTGAATAACTCGGCCACCTAGACCTCAATGGTCCCGAGGCTCCAGCGTGAGAGGCTTCGGTTGGAAGGTCGTCATCCTGCCCTCTTTCCTCACCCAAGGGACCTCCTTCAATCATCGGCGCCTGCTCCTCCCCCACGAGCTCCCCCGAGGCCTTGATCTGTTCAACAACTTCTCTGACCTCCTCAGGAGGAAGCTCTCCAGCAGGAAATTCCTTCGAGCCTCCGTTACAAATGGCTTAATGTCACTGCCCCTCTAATCCCTCCGAGGGAGGCACTTCAACGATAGGTCCATCCTGAACTTCCGCCGGAGCCTCATTCGGGCTATCCACTATCTCCACCACCAGAGGACAAGGGATTTCAGCAACCCTCTCTGAGTCCTCCTCCGCCTTCTGCTCCTCCGTCGCGACTATTACTCCCTCCTCCAACTGAGGGGATCCCTCTCTTACTGCCGGCTCCCCCACATCCTCTTCCTTTGATGGTAAAGAGCGCGGACTAGCCCTGACTCTCCCAGCCTTCGGCGAGTGCTCTCCAGAAAGATGAACCTTCTTCTCAGACTTACGCCTTTCTGCACTACCAGCCTCTCTCGGGCGCTTGCCCAACACTTTCTTTATACGGCCCTCCAGCGCAGATTTCTTGGCTGCAAGTACAGTAGGCAAACAATCAAACTGAGACATACTCACTCAAATGAAATCAATGAAGGGAAGAAAGAGAGGGACCTACCTCGTGGGTTAATAGGGCTAAGCCCAGCAGCAAAAAGAGCCTCATCCGATAGCAGAACATGGGACGAGAACACTCGATCGTTAAGAAGGACCCCTAGGTCCTCCTCCTCTTTTTAGATAAGGATGGATGCGCTTCCATATCCCTAATAGGGTTTCCCCATACCCGCGGGAAGCCGAAACCGATGTTCCCTTTGGCAAAGAATCGAACCTTTCATTCCTTTATGGACGACGGTTTATCCATGATCGTTCTGAACGACTTCCGAGGTCCGATATAGGACCACTCTGAGCTCCTCCCGGACATTAGGTGGTAACAAACACGGAACAGGGACAGAGTTGCTGTTACCTGAACCCGGTTGCACATCGAGATAAATCCGATGATACTCCGCCAGCTGTTGGGAGCCACCATTGTTGGACAGATGTTGTAGAACCTCATGACCTCTTTCACTAAGGGGTGAAGGGGAAGTCGGAGCCCTGCCTTCAGGCTATCCTCATAAAGAAAGACTCCACCCTCCAACTCTTGCGAAACCCTGTGTTCGGGCTTCGACGGCCGTAAAATGACATCTGAGGGAATACCATATCTCTGGTGTATTTTCCCCAAATCTTCAGCAGCAATCTCTGAAATTAGGTCGCTAGGCTTCACCATGCTGTTGGTTGAAGAAAACACCGAGCGACGCTGCAAAGGAAAAAGGGGAACGGGATCCTCCAAGAAGGAATGAAAGGGCGCTGCAAAATTGAATGGCACTGTTTCGACTTTGCTTCTCCCTGAAGGAAACCGCCTCAAAGAAAAGATAAGGCATCTTGATCGGAACACCCGGAACCATCGTTGTAGGCACCGTGAAAATCAAAATTTGCTAAGTGGCACTTCCCCAACCGTTGCCCCTAGAAAGCGACGGTTCCGTCCTATAAAGGCAAGGCGGCCGCGCAACATTAATCAGGGCATCATTACGCAGGCTATCAAATCCGAACCCATTCAGATCATGCCACTCGGAGTTATACTTCCTACGCCCAAACCTACGCTTCGAACTAGGGAGTGGGGGGCATGTGTTGAGGGACAAAATCGCCATTGCATCAATAATCGTGCAAAGGGTTAGGATCAACCCTAACTCTTGCTGCTTGTACGATACCTGCTAGGGATGGGTCAGCCTTAGTGGATCGGGGCACCTTAACCCCTCAGTGAGCCAAGGATTCCCAAGGCGTGGATCCTCATCTCTCGGTCTCAGCCGAGCTATCCCTTCTTCTTGGTCTCAGCCGAGCTATCCCCATCTCTCGGTCTCAGCCAAGCTATCCTTGTCTCTCAGCCCCAGCCGAGCTATTCCCATCTCTCGGCCCCAGCCGAGCTATCCTTGTCTCTCGGTCCGAGCCGAGCTATTCCCATCTTTCGGCCCCAGCAGAGCTATCCTTGTCTCTCGGCCCCAGCCGAGCTATCCTTGTCTCTCGGCCCCAGCCGAGCTATTCCCATCTCTCGATCTCAGCCGAGTTATCCTTGTCTCTCGGCCCAGCTGAGCTATTCCCATCTCTCGGCCCCAGCCGAGCTATCCTTGTCTCTCGGCCCCAGCCGAGCTATTCCCATCTCTCGGTCTCAGCCGAGTTATCCTTGTCTCTCGGCCTCATCCAAGCTATCCCCATCTCTCGGCCCCAGCCGAGCTTTTCCTATCTCTCAGTCCTGGCCGAGCTATCTGTTATGCCTCGGCCAAACTTAGGCGCTCAAGCACCTCCGTGGAATCCGGTGCGAGAGAGTTCAAATCCATAAGATTCCAAACAGAAATCACGCCCGAGAGTGGCCTAGAGACCTGGAGCCTACACGATCGCTAAGTCTCGAGGCATCAACCAGCTCTCCCAGTAGTCGATCCTCTAACCAACAAGATGCGAATCTTACTGACCTCATAACAAACTGGATTCGAATCCTAACAACTTTTGGACCCACGATGCCCCCAAGGAATCAGGTGATCCTCTATAGGTAGAGCCATCTCCCGGCTCCTCAGATATGTGCACTGGCTTACTGGCCTACCCTCCTTCTACTTCTGCTCACCCTCTTTCCGCTATTAACGCTCTGCTCAGAGCTCTCGAAAGGCCACTCCTAGAGAGACTCTTCAGCGAGAGCCTTCTCCTCTCGTTTGTTGATTGCCGATGCCCGCTGACTTGAGCATCGGAGGGTCTTCCGCGGAGGGCCACCCCCAATGCCTCTCGCATGAGAACTATTTTGCAAGTCCGCCCAAGAGGGAGCCCGATCGTGCCTGAGTCGGAGGACGGATTTCATCAGCAACAAAACCCAAAAAAATTATGATCATATAAATATGGCAACTGATGTGGCTGATCAAGCCGCGTTAGAGTTGACGAAGGAAGCAACTGACAGAACGCCAGCCTTGGACTCCGAGGCCCCCTCGATCTCGGCCTTCGAGGCCCCCTCGGCCTCGGACCTTATGTTCCCTTAGCCTCGGACCTCTTGTCCCCTCGACCTCGAACCTCCGGCCCCCTCGGCCTCGAACCTCAGGTCCCCTCGGTCTCGAACCCCAGGTCTCCTTCGCCTTGAACCCCAAGTCCCTTCAGTCTCGGACCTTGGGTCCCCTCGGCCTCGGACCTCTGGCCCCCTCAACCTCGGACCTCCGGCCCCCTCGGCCTTGGATCTCTGGTCCCCTTAGCTCGGACCTTGTGTCCCCTCTCGACCTCAGACCTCATGTCCCCTCGGCCTCGGACCTCTGGTCCCCTCTACCTCGAGCCGCCTGACACTACCACATGGCCCACCATCCACCTATAGCTGTCATGTAGCCAACTAACTGTCTGTAATTGCACGTAGCCACTACCCGTAACGGTGCACGCCTGACACGACTAGGCCCACCTGCCACCTATGGCGCCATGCCTGGCAGGTGGCTGGCAGGGCAAGACACCTCTAACATGCCCAGTGTCGGTTGTGACCTATCTTTGTCAGCCTGACCACCTGTTCGCTACCGGACAAAGATGCCTCGTAATTAGCCACCCTCTGAGAGCAGAAAAGAGGATCTTTGAACAAGTATAAGAGCCTACACTTACAACGAGGAAAGGGATTTGAACTTAAATTCTCTAGCTATTTTCCACTAGCTCTTTTCTTCACTATTTCTGAGTCGCTTACTTGAGAGTCGAAGGGTCCCCACCGGTGCAACCAGTCTCCGAGGACTTTCTTGCAGGAGCTTCTTCGAGGAGGAGGATCTTCATTTCTCGGCGTTAGAGGAAAATGACTTGGCGGCAATAGATTGGCGCACCAGGTAGGGGGGCAGCGAGAGAGAAGGAAGCTTCGAACCAGCCAGCTACCGACTCTTCTCCCCTGAGCAGTTAACAAGATGGTGGTGACACGAGCATAGGAGGTTTCCACCAACCACGCCGAGGGGTATCGCCATGGAGTTGAGCCGTCGGAGGTTGGCCCCCTTGCTCCCTAGGTCGGCATTCCCGCTCTGACGTCGCCATTGCCACTGTCGCAAGACGATCAGATCGCCGCCTTGACCATGCAAGTCCAATCGCTAGTGGTGGCAGTCCAGGTTTTGCAGCGACAACCGAAGCCACCCTCATCGGTTCTGGGGATGGTCCAACCCAGCCAGCATTCTTTCCGGGAGAGGTCTCCCCTCCAAAAGGTCCACCACCGCCACGCTTCGCCCAGGCACCATCGCCAAAAGGCTTCTAAGAGGCCCTGATCCCCTTTCCGCCATACCAGTGCTTCCCCTAAGCGGTGACATGGGAAGGATGCGGAGCACAAACGTTTGCATCATCGCCACCCCTCTCCATCCTCGGAGTCTTCAAGGGAGGGGTCCTTTGACGGCCGAATCGCTCACCGGGCTGAGCAACGACTGGATGAATACAACCAGCGGCTGGAGGAGCTCAACCGCAGGATCACCAATCCGTCGGAGGTGGATTACAACAGCCGTCCACCGCTATCCCGTCGCATCATGGAGGAGCTGATTTCGACCCAGTTCTTCCTTCCTCAGTTGGACTCGTACGATGGCACCACCAATCCCCTTGACCATCTGGAGAGCTACAAGGTCCTGATGCAGGTCCAAGGGGCAACTGACTCCCTTCTTTGCATCACCTTCCTTGCGACTCTAAGGAAGGCGGCCCAAGCTTGGTACTTTCACTTGCTACCGTGCAACATCAACTCCTTCTGACAGTTGGAGAGGGACTTTCTGGCTCACTTTGACGCGTGCTGAAAGATCCCGCAAGTGACGGATAGTTTATTCTCCGTCCAGCAGAAAAGCGGTGAGTCGCTGAGGGACTTCATCACCCTTTTCAAGGAAGCCACCCTCGAGGTCTACAACCTTGAAGCGAGGGCTCCACCCCTCTCGCTTCGCCTACTCCCTCGACAAGAAGCCGCCTTGTTCTTATGCTGAATTACTAAGTCGGACGCAGAAATATATCCATGCCGATGAGGCCAACTCCTTCCGACGCGAGGCAGATGGGAGTTTCAACAAGAAGCAAGCCCGTCCCGAGCCTGCTGGGGCTCACCCCAGAAGGCCCGAGCCTCCCCGCCAATCAGACCACCGACGGCGAGCACTCACTCCCAGTGAAGGATCCTTCACACCTCTGCTCGCCCCAATGTCCCACATCCTGATGGAGATCGAGGGTGAGTCATATCTCCAGCACCCTCCTCCAATGAAGCCAGGGACTTCCCGCAATAAAATCCTCTACTGCCACTTTTATCGGGACTACGGCCATGACACCGAAGACTATCACCAGCTGAAGAAGGTGATTGAAGACCTCATCCAGCGTGGCCACCTGAAAAAGTTTATCCAGGGGAAACCCAGGTGCTCTCGGCCTGTCGGCACCTCCTCCACCTCATGTCAGCATCGACAATGCCCCGACCGAGAAGACTGTGGCCATGATTTTCTGGGGGGCAGGTAGCGCCTCCAAGAGGCCATGGGGGGATGAGGGACTAGATTTTGTAATTTTCTTATTCAAAAGGGACTTAGAGGGGGTGGTTAACAACAATGATGATAGCGTCATCGTGTCCATGACGATCACAAAGCACCCTATAAAAAGAATCTTAGTTGACAGTGGAAGCTTAGTTGATGTTTTGAGTTATGATGCCTTTGTTCGAATGGACTTGTCCCCTAGCTCCCTTCGGCCTATCACCACGCCCCTGATGGGCTTCACTGGAGATTCCATAAAGGTTGAAGGGGAGATCACCCTCCCGATCACTGCCGGGATGCCACCGTGTCAAAGCACGGTCTTCATGAATTTTCTAGTTGTCCTGGTCCCCTTGGCCTACAATGCCATTCTCGAGAGATCCGGTCCGAACCTTTTGGATGCCATCATCTCCACCAAGAGATTGCTCATAAAGTTTCCCACCAGCGAGGGAGTCGAAGAGATACGGGGAGAGTGGAACCCAGTACTACTTTGTTATCATATGGCCCCCAGCCCGGAGGGGGTGATGACTGCACCAGCACCAGAATTGCTTGACTCCCGAGACTTGGAGAGGAGAGGGAAGTCGGCCGAGTGCCTGCTAACTTTCCCGCTAGGGGAGGACCCAACGAGAATGGTCTAGATCGGAGCCCTACTCCCGGAAGGGGCGTGCGATCAACTTCTTGCTTTCCTGTGGGCCAATTCTGATATCTTTGCATGGTTGGTGTTTGACATGCCGGGTATACCCAGGGAGGTAATTACCCATCAGCTCAATATCAACCCAAGATGCTGACCCGTCCAGCAGAAGAAGAGGAGCTTCTCCTCCGACCGACAGAAGGCCATCGACGAGGAGGTCCACAAGCTAGTGGCCGCTGGCCACATCAGAGAGGTCCACTATCCTGACTGGCTGGCCAACATGGTGATGGTCTGCAAGGCTAGCGGGAGCTGGCGGATGTGCGTCGATTTCACCAACCTCAATAAGTCATGTCCTAAGGATAACTTTTCGTTGCCTCGGATCGACCAGCTGGTGGACGCCACGTCTGGCCATGAGACCCTCAGTTTCATGGATGCCTTCTCAGGATATAACCAAATCAAAATGAACCCAGCGGACGAGGAGGCTACTTCATTTGTGACCGAGAAGGGCATATACTGTTACAAGGTAATGCCCTTCGAACTAAAGAATGTTGGGGCCACCTACCATAGGCTGATGAACAAGGTCTTTGAGGACCAGATTGGGCATAACATGGAGGTGTACGTGGACAACATGCTAACCAAGAGTATTCGTACTGCTGACCATGTTGCCGACCTGGCAGAGACCTTCAGTAATCTCCACCGATTCGAGATTAGGCTGAACCCCCGCAAGTGCACTTTTGGAGTTACAGCAGGCATGTTCCTGGGCTTCATGGTGATGCAGCGGGGGATCGAGGGGAACCCCGATAAGATCTGAGCCATCCTTGACATGAGGCCCCCGACTAGCAAGAAGGAGGTACAGCGCTTGACTGGAAGGGTGACGGCCTTGAGCCATTTCTTGTCCAAGTTAGCAGAGAGGTGCCTGCCTTTCTTCAAGGCGCTGCGCAAGGTCAATGGTTTCGAGTGGATAAAGGAGTATCAAAAAGCCTTCGAGGAGCTGAAGAAATTTTTATCCACTCCACCGTTGCTATCCAAGCCGTAGGGCGGGGAGAAGCTCTTCCTCTACCTTGCAACTTCCCCCGAGGCTATCAGCTCCGTGCTCATCTGCATGAATGCCAACGGGATGCAGAGGCCAGTTTATTACACCAGCAAGGTGCTTCACGATGCAGAGACCAGGTACTCTAGAACCGAAAAGATCATTTTTGCCCTGATTGTCTTCGTTCAGCATTTCAGGCCTTATTTCCAAGCCCACCATATTGTGGTGTTTACGGACCAACCCCTTCGGACGATCTTATCCCATCCTGACACCTTCGGCCGACTGGCAAAGTGGGCCATCAAGCTCGGGGAGTTTGACCTGTCCTTCCAGCCGAGGTCGGCAATGAAGTCCCAAGTGCTAGCCGGCTTCCTGGTCGAGTGCACATGGGCCGAGGAGCAATTGGAGGCACCGCACTCAGAGTCCCTAGCCATGACAACTAAGGCGGGAGAAGAGGACTGGATTCTTCATGTAGATGATGCGTCTAACTCCCAGGGGAGCGGAGCCGGGCTCATCCTTGCGAGCCCCAAGGAAGAGGCAGTGGAGTACGCTCTCCATTTTCATTTCTCTACCACCAACAACCAAGTGAAGTATGAAGCTTTGCTAGCGGGGATGAAGCTGGCCGAGGAGCTTGGAGCAAGGCGTCTTATAGCCTTCACCAACTCTCAGCTCGTCTCCAGGAAAGTTGCGGGAGAATATGAGGCCCGAGATTTCACCATGTCCCATTACCTGAGTAAGGTCCAATTCCAGGCCTCCCTTTTGTCTACTTCCATGTTAGTTACATTCTCAGGGAAGAGAACGCCAGGGCCGATGCACTATTCCGATTGGCCACTTTGGCTAATGGGGCCTTGGAAAGAACGTACGTGGAGCATCTAGAGGTTTCGAGCATCGAAGCCACAGAGGAGGTCCTACCGATCGTGCAGGAGCCCTCTTGGATGGACGCTTACATCTGGTACCTTACCAAGGGCGCCCTCCTCGAAGACCCAGCTAAGGCTAGATTGCTCAAGCGATAAGCTTCTAAGTTTTTGATAATGGACGGGTGGCTCTACTAAAGGTCCTTCTCATACCCGATCCTCAAGTGCGTTGGCCCCACAAAAGCCGATTACATCCTCCGCGAGATCCACGAGGGCATCTGTGAGAGTCATCTAGGGAGCAGAGCCCTAGCGTACAAAGCTTTGCGCCAAGGATACTATTGGCTGACAATGAAGGAGGATGCCGCCGAGCTAGTTCGAAGGTGTGACAGCTGCCAACGACATGCCAACATCTAGCGGCAGCCGACTTCTCAGCTGAACCCCCTAGCGGCCCCATAGCCTTTGCTCAGTGGGGGATGGACATCTTGAGACCATTTCCCCCGGCCTCTAGCCAGCGTAGGTTCCTGCTGGTCGCTGTCGACCACTTCACTAAGTGGGTTGAGGCCGAGGTGCTGGCTAAAATTACTGAAGGCAAGGTGTTGGCCCAGATGGCAACCCAAGAGGGGGGGGGGGGTGAATTGGGCGCTTTAAAAAATTTTAGCCGTTTAACAACTATGTGCTTGGAGATAGATGAAATGCAATGCTGTTGCCCAGATGTAGTAACCCAAGAGGGGGGTGAATTGGGTTATTTAAAAATTTAATAGCTATGCAGATGAATGTGCTTTTAACCCTAATTTAGATTTACAGCGGTGAAGTGGGGTGCACAGAATAATAACAGTAGATAAGCAATCAACCACAAACACACATGAGTTTATAGTGGTTCGGTGCCAAACTCAGCACCTACATCCACTCCCCAAAACCTTTGGAAATTTCACTAATCGTATCACAACGATTACAACCTCTAGCCGAACCAGGCTAGCCCTCTTGTTTATACGGCACAAGGCAGCCAAAAACCCCTAGCCAAACCTAGGCTAGTCCTCTTGTTTCACAGCACAAGGAAGCCAAGAACCCCTAGCCAAACCTAGGTTAGTCCTCTTGTTTAAATGGCACAAGGAAGCCAACAAACCAGGGTTCACTAACCCTTTTACAAGATAATCAGAGTATGTAAAGAAGAAGCTCCTACAAAGAGCAAATATTCAGAATATACTTTACAACTTTTTGAAGCAATAAACTCAGCAATAAATAAACTCGGTTGAAGAAGCTGAAGTCTTGAATGCTTGAAAAGCTTCAATGATTCGGACGACCTTTCGGAGCAAGGAATGAGCTTGAATGCATAGCAACCACTCAACAAATATTCAATGAAGGCTCTTTTCTTGGATTTTTCTCTCTTTGAAATTTCTTTTCAAAAATCGTCGTCTAGGTGTGCTTCTAATCCCAGCTATTTATAACCATCTAACAAGAAAATATCCGTTAGATACAAAAGAAATAAATGGAAATAATAACGGGAAGAAAATATAACCGTTAAACATGTTTCCCTTAAGCATTAAATGTAGATCTCCATTTGAGGAAGGATGAGCACTGTAAAAATTCAAAAATAAAAGTTAACTATAGCTTGAAATAGCAATAGAGAGAGAAAGAGAGAAAGAAAACTCTTTAGGCAGCGATGGACTGAAAGAGAGAAGCTCCAGGTAGCTGAGAAATGAATGTCATCGTCCAAGAGTAAAGGAATAACCCCCAGCTAGCTAATCAGTTAGCTAACCAGAGAGGTCATAACAAAAGAAACATTCTGAGGCATCACGTTAGTTAGCTCGGCAGATAACTCGCCAGCTAACTCCATTTGAAATCCAAACGGCTGCAGGAGAGAGATAGGATAGCTAGTTAGCTGGATAGCTAACTAAAGAATGGCCAGTTAGCTCACGAGCTAACTAGAAGCAAAAATACTATGCTATCTGTCCAGCTTAGTTAGCTCTCTAGCTAACTGAGAAAAAAGGCAGCCAGTCGACTGAATAAAGTAGCTAACTCTCCAGCTAACTAGCCAACCGGCAGCTAGCTCTCTAGTTAACTAAAATTTAAATCCATTCGGCTGCAACATTCCCTGTGAAAAATAGTTAGCTAACCAGTTAGCTCCAGGATGAAATAGTTAGCTAAGCAGTTAACTAAAAGAAACGTCAGCTAGCTAGAAGGAGTTACAATTAACTAACAAGACATCCAGCCAGCTAGCTAAAATGGAAGGGTGTTCGGCCAAACCACTGTGACAGGAATTTTAGTTAGCTGATGGAATTCCAGCTAGCTCACCAGTTAACTAAAATAAAGGGACGTTCAGCCAGGCACCTGAGACAAGCTCCTTAGTTAGCTGAAAGAGCTTCAGCTAGCTAACAAACTAACTCACCAGTTAGCTGAAGAAAGAGGGCGTTCGGCCAGGCAACTGTGACAGGAATTTTAGTTAGCTGAAAGGGCTCCAGCTAGCTAACAAACTAACTCATCAGTTAGCTGAAATAAAGGGATGTTCGGCCCATACACTGTGAAACTTTCCCAGCAAGCTGAAAGTCGTGCCAATTAGCTAAATAGACTAACAAGCTAGCTAACCAGTTAACTCCAAGGCTAATAATCATATTCAAAGCAAATTAAATGAAGTACTTTCTTACCAGTCGATTTTGCATGAAGATACTTACTTGCAAGGCGACCGAACTTTCCTGTATCAATCTTAGAATTGCTTAATTTGTTTTGCAATCATCAAAAATAATCTGGGGTCAACAATCTCCCCTTTTTGATGATGACAAAACCTTTAAGCATATAAAGAGCAAGTGTACATATGAAGTTTAATAAGTAAACAGGAGTAATCAGAAAACATTAATTTCTCCCTCTGTCAAAATAAATAAGTGAAATCCTTTTCTTTTCTCCCCCTGAATATATGGAGTTACTATTTTACTCCATTCCTTAATGTATGCAAGCAACATTCTTCTCCCCCTTTTTTCATTAATCAAAAAGAAGTTTGAAGAGTCTTGCAATAACTTTAACATTCATTACATAACCATAATTAAAATAGTCATGCAGATCAGTACAAGACAATAGATATTACATGTCATTATTCTAAGTCATAGAGTATAAACATAAACAAGCACAACAAGTTTGTTCAAAAACTACAAAACATATAAGTTAAGTACAATCACTTGTCGTCATCAGATGAAGAAATATGCACTGAAACATTTGGCTTGCTTGATGATTCAGGCTTGACGGAGGAAGGCCGTGCCGGTGGAGTGAAAAGGTATGGATGAGAGAAAGAAGCATCAGGCGCAGAGGCTGCAGAACTAGTGATGAGAATCTCCATGAGTTGGCTCAGCCTAGAGAGGGTTCCAGTCCAATGGTCAACTGCATTTGTAGCATCTCGGGTCTGTGTCTTGTTCGATCTCATTTGATACTCTACCCACTCAGCCTTGGTCTCAAAGTTTTCAAGCTTGCTTTTAAGTAAATTTACCTCCTTCAGAATGCATTCCATGACAGATTCGTTGTGGTAAAAAACTCTCCCATTAAGAATGTTCACATCATGAACAAGCCTTTCAAGAATGAGTTTAAATTCAGACATGTTTTCAAAAATAGAGGATATATGTGGTACAAGAGTCTGATCATTGACGGAAGAAGCACTGTCACCAGAGCTTCGACTAGAAGTGGCAAGGGTTAATTCATTGATAATATGATGGAGTTGATCATCACATAATCTAACAGTTGGAATAGGAGCAGGAGCAGGGTTGTCATGGCGAAAAGATGATCCAAAAACATTGATTTTGGGTGGATCAGGAAGAAAAGGGTTTTGGTCAGCTGTCATAGCAGCAAGATATGGATTAGGTTGGCTGAAGTCATAAGTAAAAAAGTTTTGAGGGGAACAAGCATGTTGATTCAATGTAGGAGGTGGCATACTAGATTGTCTTGTTCTAGATCTAATTTTTAACCAAATACCATCCTCTTAGCAAAATCCATACGGTGCAGTGAATGAGCATTAAAAACGTCAGAGTAACGTAATGCAACTGCAGTTTCTCCTTTAAGTTTGACATTGAAAAATTCAAAAACATAAGTGAGAAACATTCCGTAGGGCAAAGCAGCCTTAGCTTTGGATATAGATTCTCTCATAACAGTCATCATTAATTCAGGTAAATCTACAGGGTCTTCCATTAAGATATCATACATTATGCAAATGTCCCTATCGTTTACCACATTAAATGATCCAGCACGAGGGGCGAGAATCTTAGCAATGATACTATGGAAAAGCCGGTTTTCAACAGATAACATATTTGCATCTAATGTTTCAATCTTACTAGCTTCAGTATCGTCCATATTAAGGATTAGGCCAATCTTATATCCGCGTTCACTAGGAAGAATCTCTAGGAAACCTTCAGATGGAATTTTCAAAGCAGATCCTAGTGTTTTACCGTCTAGGTCTATTTTAGTCATTTTCACAATGGAAGAGATAGTTCCATTACCAAAAGAAATATTTTCATAAAATTCTCTAATAAGTTCAGGATTAATAAGTCTTTTGGTAGATAAAAGCTTATCCCATCCTTGTTTAACTAACAGATTACCAATTTTGAATCCTTCTTGCTCTAAAAAGTTAAAGTCTACTAACCTCCCATGAACAAATGATTTTGAAGCAAGTAGGGAGTTGATTTGAGTAGAAGACGTGGAAGACTTCCGGCAAAGATTGGCACAATCGTCATCTCTAGCAATGGCCTTCTTCTTGGGAGCCATCAACTTCTTCTAGATAGATTAGTAGGTTGAATGGTAGTAAGGATTTGATGGAAGGAATGAAGAGACGATTGAAAGTGAGAGAAGAGAGGAGAAGATGCTCGGTTGGAGGAGAGTTAAAGGAGACGGCTTGATTTTGAAGGGAGACGTGAGGAGAAAAAGTTTATATAGAGAATGGGCTTGATGGTTAACTGGTCAGGTGACTGTTTGGTTGCCTGGTCAGTTAGCTGCCATCAATAAAACCTTTTAAATGTCCGGTGGTTGGGTGAAATCAAACAACATGCCTTTTATTAATTTGAAAAGTCACAAAGCTTGACAACAAGCAATTAATTTTGACATGAAATTCATTTGATTGATGTGATTTAAAGATGTCATAACTTTTAGATTTCATATCACTTCATTAAATGATTCATTAAATGGTTGGATCAAGCATCCCTAATTCTCTTCTGATTTTATAAAATTTGGTTTCATCAAGTGGCTTAGTAAAAATATCAGCAATTTATTTTTCAGTATTTAAAAATTCAATAACAACATTTCCATTGTTAACATGATCTCTAATGAAATGATGTCTTATTTCAATATGTTTAGTTCTGGAATGTTAAATAGGATTTTTAGTTAAACTAATTGCACTTGTATTATCACATTTTATAGGAATGGCTTTTTGTTTAATACCATAATCTTCTAGTTGTTGCTTAATCCACAAGATTTGAGCACAGCAACTCCCAGCTGCAACATACTCGGCCTCGGCCGTAGATAGTGCTACTGAAGTTTGCTTTTTGCTAAACCATGAAATTAAGTTAACACCTAGAAACTGGCAAGTTCCAGTGGTTGATTTCCTATCTAATTTACATCCAGCAAAGTCTGAGTCAGTGTATCCTATTAAGTCAATGCTAGATTGTTTATCATACCATATACCCAAATTGATTGTTCTATTTAAATATTTAAATATTCTTTTAACGGCAAGCAAGTGTGATTCTTTAGGATTTTCTTGATATCTAGCACACATGCAAACACTAAATAAAATATCTGGCCTACTAGCAGTTAAATATAATAATGATCTAATCATGCCTCTATATAATTTTAAATCAACAGATTTTTCAGAATTATGAGATTCAAGTCTACATGATGAGCTCATAGGGGTGCCGATACTCTTGGATGTCTCCATGCCAAACTTCTTGATCATTTATTTGGTATATTTGGATTGGCTTATGAAGATCTCATCTTTGCTTTGTTTAATTTGAAGTCCGAGGAAGTAGGTCAGCTCACCCATCATACTCATCTCGAACTCTCCCTGCATAAGCTTAGCAAAGTCTTTGCACAAAGATTCATTAGTGGCACCAAATATGATATTATCAACATAGATTTGAATAACTAATGTATCTTTATTTTGTCTTTTAATAAATAAAGTTGTATCCACAGTTCCTCGAATAAAATTATTACTAATCAAGAATTTGCTTAATCTTTCATACCATGCCCGAGGGGCTTGTTTCAAACCATACAAAGCTTTGTTTAATTTAAAAACATGATTTGGAAACAAATGATTTTCAAATCCGGGTGGTTGTTCCACAAAAACTTGTTCAGCAATATATCCATTCAAGAAAGCGCTTTTAACGTCCATTTGATATAATTTAAAATTCATATAACAAGCATAAGCAAGAAGTAATCTAATGGCTTCTAATCTAGCAACAGGGGCATAAGTTTCATCAAAATCAATTCCCTCTTCTTGATTATAACCTTTAGCTACTAATCTTGCCTTATTTCTAATTATATTACCATGTTCATCTAATTTGTTTCTATATAACCCATTTAGTTCCAATAATTTGATGATCATGAGGTCTTTCAATAAGAGTCCAAACATTATTTCTTTCAAATTGGTTAAGTTCCTCATGCATGGCATTAATCCAATCAACATCATTTTTAGCATCATCATAACATTTAGGTTCAATTTTAGATACAAATGCTAAATTATTACATGCATCTCTAAATGATGATCTAGTTCTCACTCCTTGAGAAGGATCACCAATAATTAGATCTTTAGGGTGACTAAGAACATACCTCCATCCTCTTTCAAATTCATCATTACCTTGTGAGGCTTCAGGTAGGTCAGCGTTCTCTTCTTCACTTACCTCTTGTGTATCGTTCTTGTCCTTTAATGTGATGTCCTTGAATTGATCTTCAATGTCATCTGCATCATTTATACCTTTTCCCTTCCTTGATGGAAGATCATTAGATTCATCAAAGATAACATGAATTGATTCTTCAACTACTAAAGTCTTTTTGTTAAATATTCTAAAAGCTCTACTATGTAAAGAATATCCAAGAAAAATTCCTTCATCAGACTTAGCATCAAATTTATCAAGGTTTGATTTTCATTATTTAATACAAAACATCGACATCCAAAAACATGAAAGTAACTTATATTAGGTTTTCTTCCTTTCCAAAGTTCATACGGAGTCTTTTTCAAAACAGGTCTGATTAATGCACGATTTAAAACATAACATGTGTTAATAGCTTCTGCCCAAAAATATTTAGGAAGATTGCTTTCACACAACATGGTACGCGCCATTTCCTCTAATGTTCTATTCTTTCTTTCAACTACTCCATTTTGTTGTGGTGTTCTTGGTGCAGAAAAATTATGTTCAATTCCATTTTCATTACAAAATTCTTCAAAAGATTTATTTTCAAATTCTTTTCCATGATCACTTCGTATTGATAAAACGAAAGAATTCTTTTCATTTGTAATTCTTTTAAATAATTTTTGAAATGCTGAAAACGCTTCGTCTTTACTAGATAGAAATAAAACCATGTAAAGAGAGAGAAATCATCAATAATAACAAAACCGTATCTTTTACCTCCTAGACTAGTGGTTTTGTAGGACCAAATAAATCCATGTGCAAGAGCTCCAATGGTCTAGTGGTTGAAATAAAATTCTTTGATTTAAAAGAAACTCGGGTTTGTTTTCCAAATTGACAAGCATTGCAAATCTTATCTTTTTCAAAAACAAGTTTTGGCAAACCATGTACTAAATCCTTTTTAATTAATTTAGATAGTAAATCCATGCTTGCATGAGCTAGCCTACGATGCCATAACCAACTATTATCAGTTTTATTGTTAGTAGCAACTAGGCAATCAACATTCTGATCATGCAAATCATTTAAATTAACAATGTATACATTACCATGCCTTTGACCAACAAATTTCATGTTTTCATTAGCAGGATTTTTAACAATGCATAAGGACGATTCAAATATAACATTAAATCCTTTGTCACATAATTGACTAATACTAAGTAAATTGTGTTTCAGTCCTTTCACAAGCAAAACATTATCAATATAAGCATGAGGTGTGATACCTATTTTTCCAATGCCAATTATTTTTCCTTGGCCATTATCACCGAAAGTAACAACACCTCCATCTTTTGCTTCCAAAGTGATGAATTGTGATTCATCACCGGTCATGTGTCTTGAGCACCCGCTGTCCAAGTACCAATGTCTTTTAATTGCTCGGGTTGCAAGACACACCTGCATACACAATTTCAACTTTTGTTCTTAGGTACCCAAGCTTTCTTGGGTCCTTTAGGGTTAGTCAAAATGGTTCCTTTTGGGATCCATATTTTTCTTATCTTTTGTGTTTGGCAAATGTAAGCTTTGTGTCCAATTTTTCCGCATTTAAAACATGTTTTTTAGTAGAATCATCAGCATGCTCATAAATATTTTTTAGAAATTTTTGTCTTTCAAGAGGATTGTATCCAAGACCAGCTCTATTGTAAATAGCTCTTTGACTATTTAAAATCATTTCTAATTTTTTGAGCTTAGTGTAAATCTATCAACAATTGATTTTAATTTATTCACTTCATTTTTCAAATCTTGGTTTTGTTTTGACAATGATTCATTTTCCTTTGAAAACTTTTCTTTTTCAATGGTAAGATTTTTGATTTCATTTTTCAAATCCCTATTCTTTGAACTTAAATTTGTGAAATCGTCAATCAGTTCATAAAATGCACCACGCAATCATCAAAAGTAAAATCATCTAAAAGATTAGGGCTTACCTCATCATTATCAGCCATGAAGCAAACATTAGCAACTTCAGTTTTCTCTTCATTTTCTGAACTTGTAGCTTCACTGTCGCTCCAAGTGGCCATCATTGCCTTTTTCTTTATTTTTCTAGATGCCTTCTTTAATAGTGGACAATCTGGTCTGATGTGTCCAGGCTTCTTACACTCATAGCATGTTGGAGGTTCACTCTTTTCCTTATCTTTGCTATGATCTCCTTTGACAAAATGCTTTCTTTTTCCAAATCTCTTTTTCTTCATGAACTTCTTAAATTTTCTTGAAATAAGTGCCATATCATCATCTTTCTCACTATCACTTGTGGTTTCTTCACTCTCATCTTCTTGAGTTGCACTCTTCAATGCCATGGTCCTTCTCTTCTTTGAATCATCTTCATCAATATGTTGTCGTTGCTGAAGTTCGTGAGTCATCAAAGAACCAACCAACTCTTCAAGTGATAAGTTGTTGAGATCTTTTGCTTCTTGTATAGCTGTCACTTTTGCTTCCCATGATCTAGGTAAAGATCTTAAAATTTTTCTAACTAGATCACTGTTAGCATAAGATTTTCCCAAACTTTTCAAACCATTAATGATATCAGTAAATCTAGTAAACATATCAGTGATATTTTCAGCAGGGTCCATCTTAAATAATTCATACTTATGAACAAGCATATTTATTTTGGATTCCTTGACTTGATTTGTACCCTCATGGGTGACTTCAAGTCTATCCCATATTTTCTTAGCAGACATACATGTAGATATGCGATTAAACTCATTTGCATCAAGCGAGCAATAAAGAACATTCATAGCCTTAGCATTTAATTGAGCTAATTTCTTATCTTGCTCATCCCATTCAGATTCAGGTTTTGCAATATTGACATTTTCAATCATAATAGTGGGTGTGTGAGGTCCATTAATTATGATTCCCCATAAATCATAATCTAGTGCTTGAATGAAGATTTTCATTCGTGCTTTCCAATATATGTAGTTTGTTCCATTGAACAAAGGTGGTCTATTAGTTGATTGTCCTCAATCAACATGGAATTCATTGGGATTACTATTGATCTTTGGCTCCAAGCTAATCAAAGCTATAGAAATCAAGAGCACGCTGCTCTGATACCACTTGTTGCCCAGATGTAGTAACCCAAGAGGGGGGTGAATTGGGTTATTTAAAAAATTAATAGCTATGCAGATGAATGTGCTTTTAACCCTAATTTAGATTTACAGCGGTGAAGTGGGGTGCACAGAATAATAACAGTAGATAAGCAATCAACCACAAACACACAGGAGTTTATAGTGGTTCGGTGCCAAACTCAGCACCTACATCCACTCCCCAAAACCTTTGGGAATTCCACTAATCGTATCACAACGATTACAACCTCTAGCCGAACCAGGCTAGCCCTCTTGTTTATACGGCACAAGGCAGCCAAAAACCCCTAGCCAAACCTAGGCTAGTCCTCTTGTTTCACGGCACAAGAAGCCAAGAACCCCTAGCCAAACCTAGGCTAGTCCTCTTGTTTAAATGGCACAAGGAAGCCAACAAACCAGGGTTCACTAACCCTTTTACAAGATAATCAGAGTATGTAAAGAAGAAGCTCCTACAAAGAGCAAATATTCAGAATATACTTTACAACTTTTGAAGCAATAAACTCAGCAATAAATGAACTCGGTTGAAGCAGCTGAAGTCTTGAATGCTTGAAAAGCTTCAATGATTCGGACGACCTTTCGGAGCAAGGAATGAGCTTGAATGCACAGCAACCACTCAACAAATATTCAATGAAGGCTCTTTTCTTGGATTTTTCTCTCTTTGAAATTTCTTTTCAAAAATTATCGTCTAGGTGTGCTTCTAATCCCAGCTATTTATAATCATCTAACAAGAAAATATCCGTTAGATACAAAAGAAATAAATAGAAATAATAATAGGAAGAAAATATAACTGTTAAACATATTTCCCTTAAGCATTGAATGCAGATCTCCATTTGAGGAAGGATGAGCACTGTAAAAATTCAAAAATCAAAAGTTAACTATAGCTTGAAATAGCAATAGAGAGAGAAAGAGAGAAAGAAAACTCTTTAGGTGGCGGTGGACTGAAAGAGAGAAGCTCTAGGTAGCTGAGAAATGAATGTCATCGTCCAAGAGTAAAGGAATAACCCCCAGCTAGCTAATCAGTTAGCTAACCAGAGAGGTCATAACAGAAGAACATTCGAAGGCAGCATGTTAGTTAGCTCGGCAGATAACTCGCCAGCTAACTTCATTTGAAATCCAAACGGCTGCAGGAGAGAGATAGGATAGCTAGTTAGCTGGATAGCTAACTAAAGAATGGCCAGTTAGCTCACGAGCTAACTAGAAGCAAAAATACTATACTATCCGTCCAGCTTAGTTAGCTCTCCAGCTAACTGAGCAAAAAGGCAGCCAGTCGACTGAATAAAGTAGCTAACTCTCCAGCTAACTAGCCAACCGGCAGCTAGCTCTCTAGTTAACTAAAATTTAAATCCATTCGGCTGCAACATTCCTTGTGAAAAATAGTTAGCTAACCAGTTAGCTCTAGGATGAAATAGTTAGCTAAGCAGTTAACTAAAAGAAACGTCAGCTAGCTAGAAGGAGTTACAGTTAACTAACAAGACATCCAGCCAGCTAGCTAAAATGGAAGGGTGTTCGGCCAAACCACTGTGACAGGAATTTTAGTTAGCTGATGGAATTCCAGCTAGCTAACCAGCTAGCTCACCAGTTAACTAAAATAAAGGGACGTTCGGCCAGGCACCTGAGACAAGTTCCTTAGTTAGCTGAAAGAGCTTCAGCTAGCTAACAAACTAACTCACCAGTTAGCTGAAGAAAGAGGGCGTTCGGCCAGGCAACTGTGACAGGAATTTTAGTTAGCTGAAAGGGCTCCAGCTAGCTAACAAACTAACTCATCAGTTAGCTGAAATAAAGGGACGTTCGGCCCATACACTGTGAAACTTTCCCAACTAGCTGAAAGTCATGCCAGTTAGCTAAATATACTAACAAGCTAGCTAACCAGTTAACTCCAAGGCTAATAATCATATTCAAAGCAAATTAAATGAAGTACTTTCTTACCGGTCGATTTTGCATGAAGATACTTACTTGCAAGGCGGCCAAACTTTCCTGTATCAATCTTAGAATTGCTTAATTTGTTTTGCAATCATCAAAAATAATCTGGGGTCAATAAATGCGAATGTCAAGTACAACCAAGGAGATAGAGAAAGAGATAATCAAAGCACGGCAAACACAAAGGTTTTATAGTGGTTCGGTGTATCCAACACCTACGTCCACTCCCAAGATCCACTAGGGTCCACACTATAATCCTCTTGATTACAGTCGAGTTGTTTTACAAGATCACAACTCAAACTTGTTGTTTCCCAGGGATCACAATGAACCCAGCCGATTTTTTTGGGCTTACCAGCACAAAACCATAAACTCAAGCTAATCTAGCTTGACCCGAGGTATACTACCTCCACTAGTTCAATCCCCTTGATAGAACTAGCACAAACAAGAAGGAATAATATTTTTCAATAATACAAAGCTCCTCAAATGAGCGAATATTCAAAATGAATAAGCAAGGTTAGAAAAGCATGTTTTGAAGATTGTTGGATTTGAGCTTTTCTTCTTTTCCTCTTCTCTCTGGAGATGTTGAATCAGGCCTCAGCTTTGTTTCGTTGCAAATGTTGCAGATGAGAAGTTGAGAAAATAGAGCTTTTTCATCTATTTTTGGGAATCCTCCGATTTTTTCAATATGAGCGCCTTGGATTTCTCTTTGAGCTTTTTGGAGTGGAAGGATTTGAATTTGGATACTTTTCTCTTTGATTTCAGGCTCAAGACTTTTCGGATTTTTGATTTGTATTCACTTCGATTTTTCCGTTGTTTTCAAACGAGCTTTCTCCCCCTTTTTATAGATTTTTTTTAATCCATTTGGTGAGAAAACTAGCCGTTGGAATGTACCTGAAAGTTTTTCCAAACAAAATATATCCGTTAGAAGTTAGGTAAAGAGAAAATATTACCGTTAGAGCTGATCTGGCATTTTAAATTTTTGTTCCAGATAGGTTGGAGTCGGCTCCAACTTTTCAGGTGTCGGCTCCAAGTCGTTTATCCAAAATAAAAAGTTCTGAGTTCGTCGAGGAGTCGGCTCGAAAAAGTTAGGTGTCGGCTCATCATATTCAGTGTCGGCTCCAAAATACTGTAAGTGTCGGCTCCGAGGTAGTCAAAAATTAAACGTTCTGTCCCCGCATCGGAGTTGGCTCCAGACACTGTAAGTTTCGACTCCGAAACTCTGGATGTCGGCTCTGAAACTCTAGGTGTCGGCTCCGGACCATTTCAGAAATCAGAAGAATATTTGACTGGCCATGGGGTCGGCTTCAGCATTCCTAAGTGTCGACTCCATGCTCTGAAACTTTGAAACTTATATTTTGCAATTGATTCAAAACACGTTTCTTAATGCCCTTAAATCAATCAAATATATTTAATCCCTGAAACACTTATCAAATCTATTAGTAATCAAATAAATATACTCAATTCCTTTATTAATCATCAAAATCAATAATTGGGTCAACAATCTCCCCCTTTTTGATGATTATAAAAACATTGAGTATATGCATAGGATTCTTAAATCAAAATTTTAAGGAATTGATCCTCACAAGTAAGCTCCCCCTGAATAAGGTAGCTCCCCCTATGAAGTTCAATTTAGCAGTTGTTTTTCCTTTTGCTCTACATTTTAGTGTTGGATACTTAGAATTCAGTTATATCAATTGTCACTTAGGTTTATTTGCATATCCAAAATCACTTGATACCAATCAAATAAAATGCCAATCAAAGCATAACTAATTAATGCATATACGACATAAACTTTCTCCCCCTTTTTTGTAATCAACAAAAGGTTAGAAAGAGTTAAGTCAAATGATAAATTGATAGATCAAAGGATAATTTCATTTCATCAAAGATCAAGTATTACAAAAGAAACTGTGCTTTCATTACATCAAACATTTAAACTTTCATTTCAACTATCAAACAACATATCTCATTAAGAAAAAAACTTAGACTACATTACATGAAAATTACAAATTGTTTCTAATGATTCTTGTTAAATGATCCAAAATCTTTCCCATTCCATCACTTTGAGTAGCTACAAATTCTTTCAACCTTCTATCAACAAAAGAGCAAGCAATCATGATTTTATCTTGAAGCTCGGCATTGCACTTGGAGTAGGTCTCAGAATCTCCATAGATATCTTTAAGTTCTTCAAATATATTTTTAGATCATTACTTAAGGAATCCGCAGATGAACTAAGAGTTGATTCTATTTTGCCAATGCGATCATCCAGGGAATAAAGAGTTTCTTTAAGATTCATAAACTTATTATCAAACTCAGTCTTCAATTCATCCTGCTGAGCAGCAAGCAATCCTTTGAGTTGCTCCAATTGAAGGTCTGAAAAACCAACTGATGAAGTGGATGACTGAACATGAACAAGAGCGGGTGCAGGGGCAGGAACAGGGCTGCTAGGCTGCGGAGAGGGAACCCTCACAGATGGTCCAGCCTCGAAAGATGCAGAAGGTCTAGGTTCAGAGGCTCTCTCATCTAAGTTGCCTTTCCTTTCCCATTGCCTGTTGATCTTAACAAATCCCATCCGATGCAAGGTGGCCAAACTGTAGTAATCAGTATGCCTGAGATTTTTAGAAGGTTCATTGTCTAATATCACAACACCTTGGCTTCTGAAAACCATAGTCAGCACCATGCCGTAGGGTAAGGATGATCTTCTTTTCCCTCCAGCCTCAGCCATATAATATATCATCATTGCAGCTAAATTTATGGGTTGACTGGTCAACACACTGTCCATCACAACAATGTCTCGCTCAGAGACATACTCAAATCGGTCGGTTTTTGAAAATAATATTCTACTGCAAATATTGTGAAGTAATCTTAGTTTCAAAGGCAGTTGATTAGCCCTAATCTCCTCAAATTATGTAACTTCTCTGCCTAACATCCTCAATAGAGCGGCTGACCTCTCACTGTGGATGTCGGCAACTAATCCAGTAATGGAAATGCTAAGGAGGTTTCCTAATTTCTGAAAGGTGAGATGGATTCTTTTACCTCTGACTGAGCTCACGATTCCACTGTCACCTCTCGACAGATTGAAATAGAATTCCTTGACAAGAGCTGGATATGTAGGAACATCTAGAGAACACACTTTATCGCCCCAGTTCCTTGATTTGATTCCCAATAGAGAAGCCCTCAGATTGAAAGAACTCGAAATCAACTTTCCTACCCATAGTTATCACTCTCCCTGCTAGGGTATCTACTTGAGGTGATGAATGGTCTGGATTGTCTGAAGCAGTAGAAGAAGAATCACTCGGAGATGGCTCGCACACGGGTCGTCTCGCCGATCGTTTTTCGGTTGCTACGGGCACTCCAAGCACTGATCCTCTCCTCTTAGGTGCCATTAGATCCTTAGGAAGGCTTGAATAGGGTGGAATTAGATATGGGGAGGCTTTGAGAGAGTTTGGGAGGTGTTTGAAAGGAATTTGAAAAGAGATGAAATGACGAGGTGTCGACTTTGCCCTAATAAAGTCGATTTGGGACCCCCAGGTGTCGACTCCTGCAAAGTCGGGTGTCGACTCCAAATCGCTAACACAGTCAGCGCTCGAACTGGAGTCGGCTCCACTTATACGGGTGTCGGCTCCAAGGTCAAGGACCAAGAGCGACACAGACAAGGTGTCGACTCCTCAAACTGAGGTGTCGACTCCACTGACAGTTTCAGAGAAAAATAACTGAGATTCAAACAACTGAAACTTATCACAACAGGTTCAATAAAATTTTGAAAAAAATCTTTGGAATATGAGGAACAAATTGCTCATATGACTAGATAATTTGTCCTTAAAATTATGAAGGAAATATCAAGAAATTAATAGAAATCTAGATAGTCATTCCTTAGAGTTTCAAAATCATTCCAAAGGGTCACAAATCCCTAATTCACCTCTAAGATAACAAAATCTTTCTTCACTCAATGGTTTTGTAAATATATCAGCTAATTGTTCTTCATTATTAACATAATTAAGACAAATTTCATTATTAGCTACATGTTCTCTTATAAAGTGATATCTAATTTCAATGTGTTTTGTTCTTGAATGTTGAATTGGATTTTTAGTTAAATTAATTGCACTTGTGTTATCACATCTAATTGGAGTTTTATCAAGTGTTATTCCATAGTCTTCAAGTTATCTCTTAATCCAAAGGATTTGAGCACAGCAACTTTCAGCTGCAACATATTCTGCTTCAGCAGTTGATAATGCAACCGAATTTTGCTTTTTGCTAAACCAAGAGATTAAGTTACATCCTAAAAATTGACATGCACCACTTGTGCTTTTTCTATCTAATTTACATCCAGCATAGTCGGAATCAGAATATGCAATTAAGTTTAATGTTGAGTCTCTAGAATACCATAAACCTACATTTTTAGTTCCACTTAAATATCTTAAGATTCTTTTTACAGCAATTAAGTGAGATTCTTTAGGTTCATATTGAAATCTAGCGCATAGACAAACAGCAAACATGATATCTGGTCTACTAGCTGTTAAGTAAAGAAGAGATCCGATCATACCTCTGTAATGTTTTTGATCTACTTTCTTACCATCTTCATCTTTGTCCAATTTGCATGAAGGGCTCATAGGTGTTCCAAGTGGTTTGATTGACTCCATTCCAAACTTCTTGAGAAGTTCTTTTGTGTATTTTGCTTGATTGATGAAAATTCCTCTTTGCTTTGCTTGATTTGAAGTCCTAGGAAGAAATTGAGTTCTTCCATCATGCTCATCTCAAATTCACCCTGCATTAACTTAGCAAATTCTTGACATAACAGATTGTTAGTAGCACCGAATACAACATCATCGACATATATTTGTACTACTAATAAATCCTTGTCTTTTCTTTTCAAAAATAGTGTTTTATCAACATTTCCTCTTATAAAGTCATTTTCAATCAAAAATTTACTTAATCTTTCATACCAAGCTCTAGGTGCTTGTTTTAAACCATATAGTGCTTTGTGTAGTTTAAAAACATGATTTGAAAATTCATGATCTTCAAAACCAAGAGGTTGTTCAATAAAACTTCCTCATTTATAAAACCATTTAAAAATACGCTTTTAACATCCATTTGAAATAAATTGATATGCATATGACATGCAAATGCGAGTAATAATCTAATTGCTTCTAGTCTAGCTATAGGTGCAAAAGTTTCATCAAAATCAATTCCTTCTTCTTGATTATATCCTTTTGCGACTAATCTAGCTTTGTTTCTAATTACAATGCATTTTCATCTAATTTATTTCTAAATACCCATTTTGATCCTATAACAGAATGATCTTTAGGTCTATCTACAAGAGTCCAGACATTATTCCTAGTAAATTGATTTAATTCTTCTTGCATGGCTAACATCCAATTATTATCTTTTTCTGCCTCTTCAATAGTTTTAGGTTCAATTTGAGATACAAATGCAAGATGATTGTTGATGTTTCTCATTGATGATCTAGTTCTTACTCCTTGAGATGGATCACCTATAATTAATTCTTTTGGATGACCATAGGCATATCTCCAGTCTCTAGGAAGATCTATATCATTATG
Organism: Calamus simplicifolius; assembly: GCA_900491605.1. Lineage (NCBI taxonomy): Eukaryota > Viridiplantae > Streptophyta > Magnoliopsida > Arecales > Arecaceae > Calamus > Calamus simplicifolius. The sequence goes on from UESW01004251.1 coordinate 1,166,892, forward strand.
ATTTGCATCAACAACATCAACACTAGGGGAATCATTATCTTTGGCTTCTTGTTCATGATCTGAAGATACATCAATATTTAACTTTTCAATGTCTCTTTCTAGAATGTTTGTATCTTCCTCATCATCAATTATTCTTGAACTAGATGCTAAAGATTCATCAAAAATTACATGAATAGATTCTTCTACAATTAAGTTTCTCTTGTTAAACACTCTATAGGCTTTACTAGATGTTGAATATCCTAAGAAAATGCCTTCATCAGATTTTGCATCAAATTTTCCTAGATTATCTTTACCATTATTATGAATGAAACATTTACAACCAAATGCATGAAAGTAGCTTATGTTTGGTTTTCTATTGTTCCATAGTTCATAAGGAGTTTTCTTAATGATTGCCTAATCAAAGCTCTATTAAGAATGTAACATGCCATGTTTATAGCTTTTGCCCAAAAGTATTTTGGTAGGTTGCTTTCACATAGCATGGTACGGGCCATGTCTTCTAAGGTTCTATTTTTTCTTTCAACTACTCCATTTTGTTGTGGTGTTCTAGGTGCTGAAAAATTATGATGGATGTCATTTTCTATGCAAAAGTTTTCAAATAGATGATTTTCAAATTCAGTGCCATGATCACTTCTAAGAGACACTATGGTGTTATTTTTCTCATTTGTGACCTTTTTGAAGAATTTCAAAAACAATGGAAAGGTCTCATCTTTATGAGCTAAAAACAATACCCAAGTGTATCTAGAGTAATCATCTACAATCACAAGACCATATTTCTTTCCTCCTAGACTTGTGGTTCTAGTAGGTCCAAAAAGATCCATGTGAAGTAGTTCAAGTGGCCTAGAAGTGGAAACAATATTTTTAGTTTTGAAAGAGTTTCTAGTTTGTTTTCCAAATTGACATGCATCACAAATTTTGTTATTTTCAAAATCTAATTGTGGAAGTCCTTTTACTAAATCCATTCTTATTAATTTTAAATTAGGTGTGTGCTTGCATGACCTAATCTACGATGCCATAACCAACCAATCTCATTCATATTAGCATTATTAGCAACTAAGCAATGATTACTAGTAGACAAATTGTCTAAATCAATCAAGTATACATTGCCATTTCTATTTCCAATAAAAACAATGCTATTATCAATGGGATTAGAAACTGTGCAGATAGATGCTTCAAATGATACTTTAAAACCTTTATCACATAATTGGCTAATACTAATTAGATTATGTTTTAAACCATTGACATATAAAACATTTTTAATATATGTGAAGGGAGTTATTTGAATATTACCAAACCCCATGATTTGGCCTTTGCCATTGTCAAACGTAACAACTCCTCCTCTTTTGCTTCAAGGGTGATGAATTGATCCTTGTCACCCGTCATGTGTCTTGAGCAGCCACTATCGAGATACCACTTTCGCTTTGATTTTTGGCCGCAAGACACTCCTGCAAAAATAATTAAGTCTTATATTTAGGTACCAAGCCTTCTTGGGTCCTTCATGGTTAGTAGCATAAAAGATTGTTCCTTTGGGAACCCATATTTTCTTTCTTTACTATTTAAATTTTGTTACTGTTTCTCACATTACATTCATAGGATTTATGGCCTTTCTTGTTACAATAATGACATGTAACACTATCTTTATTTTGTTCTTTTCTAAAGAAGTTTTTGACAAATTTTTGTTTTATGTTAGGTCTATATCCTAATCCAGCTTTATCAAATATGGCTCTTTGATTACCTAATAACAAATTAAGTTTTTCAGAACTATAAGTAAATTTATCAACAATATTCTTATATTTATCTACTTCCTTCTTTAATTTATCATTTTCATTGAAAATTGACTCTTTTTCTTTTGTCAAATTTTCATTTTCAGATTTCAGCATCTTAATCTCATTAGTAAGATTATCTTTTTCTTTAATGAGAATTGAATTATCATTTTTTATAAATCTGTATTTCCTTTTTAAAACTTTAAAATCATCAACTAGTTCATTAAATGCTTCAAACAATTCATCAAATACAAATTCATCACAAGATTTTCGGAACTTACCTCGTTGTCGTTGTTTGCCATAAAGCAAATGTTTGCAACTTCTTTTTGATCTTCCTCTGAAGAGGATTCATCGCTGTCGCTCCAGGTTGCAACATAAGCTTTCTTCTTCTTCTTGTAGGTTTTCTTTAGTAGAGGACAATCATATCTAAAGTGCCCCGGTTTCTTACACTCATAGCAAATCAAGGGGTCTTTCTCTTTATCCTTGTCTTTGTCCTTTTCTCTTTCTCCTTCCATCTTAATTCCAGATTTCTTGTTGTGGAAGGGTCTCTTTCTTCTCATGAATTTTTTGAATTTTCTAGCTAGAAGAGCAGTCTCATCATCATCATCATTATCACTGCAGCTCTCCTCACTTTCTGCAGCCTTAAGAGCTATAGTCTTCTTCTTTTTAACATCTTCCTCTATGTGCTGCTTCATGGTTAACTCATGGGTCATTAGTGATCCAAGTAGCTCCTCCAAGGGTAAAGTGTTGAGGTCCTTGGCTTCTTGGATTGTTGTCACCTTTGCTTCCAAGTCCTTGGAAGTGACCTAAGAATTTTGCGAACAAGTTCAGAATTAGTATAAATCTTACCTAGACTTTTCAAACCATTTACAATGTCGGTGAATCTAGTATACATGCATGCTATAGTTTCAGTTTGTTCCATGCTGAATAATTCATACTTATGAACAAGAATATTTATCTTAGATTCTTTAACTTGATTTGTACCCTCATGGGTAACCTCTAATCTATCCCATGTCTCTTTTGCAGAATTACATGTAGAGATACGATTAAATTCGTTAGCATCTAATGAACAATATAAAACATTCATAGCTTTAGCATTAAGCTGAGCCATTTTTCTATCATTGTCATTCCAATCCCTTTCGGGCTTAGAACAATAGAACCATCAATTATGTGTGGGTGTGCTAGGTCCATTAATTATAACACTCCACAATTCATAATCTGAAGCTTGAATGAATATTCTCATTCTTGCTTTCCAATATGAATAGTTGGAACCATTAAATAAGGGAGGTCTATTTGTAGAATGACCTTCAGCAAATGAAGATCCAACTTGAGCTGCCATTTGGATCTTTAGCTCTTGATCGTGTGATCAAATAAACAATGAGCACAAACTCTGATACCAATTGTTGGCCCAGATGGCAACCCAAGAGGGGGGGTGAATTGTGTTCTTTAAAAAATTTTAGCCTTTAACAACTATGTGCTTGGAGATAGATGAAATGCAATGCGAATGTCAAGTACAACCAAGGAGATAGAGAAAGAGATAATCAAAGCATGGCAAACACAAAGGTTTTATAGTGGTTCGGTGTATCCAACACCTACGTCTACTTCCAAGATCCACTTGGGTCCACACTATAATCCTCTTGATTACAGTCGAGTTGTTTTACAAGATCACAACTCAAACTTATTGTTTCCCAGGGATCACAACAACCCAGCCGGTTTTTCCAGGCTTACCAGCATAAAACCCTAAACTCAAGCTAATCTAGCTTGACCCAAGGTATACTACCTCCACTAGTTTAATCCCCTTGATAGAACTAGCACAAACAAGAAGGAATAATGTTTTTTAATAATACAAAGCTCCTCAAATGAGCGAATATTCAAAATGAATAAGCAAGGTTAGAAAAGCCTGTTTTGAAGATTGTTGGATTTGAGCTTTTCTTCTTTTCTTCTTTTCCTCTTCTCTCTGGAGATGTTGAATCAGGCCTCAGCTTTGATTCGTTGCAAATGTTGCAGATGAGAAGTTGAGAAAATAGAGCTTTTTCTTCTATTTTTGGGAATCCTCCGATTTTTTCAATATGAGCGCCTTGGATTTCTCTTTGAGCTTTTTGGAGTGAAGGATTTGAGTTTGGATACTTTTCTCTTTGATTTCAGGCTCAAGACTTTTCGGATTTTTGATTTGTATTCACTTTGATTTTTCGTTGTTTTCAAACGAGCTTTCTCCCCCTTTTTATAGATTTCCTTTAATCCATTTTTGGTGAGAAAACTAGCCGTTGGAATGTACCTGGAAAGTTTTTCCAAACAAAATATATCCGTTAGAAGTTAGGTAAAGAGAAAATATTACCATTAGAGCTGATCTGGCATTTTAAATTTTCGTTCCAGATAGGTTGGAGTCGGCTCCAACTTTTCAGGTGTCGGCTCCAAGTCGTTTATCCAAAAATAGAAAGTTCTGAGTTCGTCAAGGAGTCGGCTAGAAAAAGTTAGGTGTCAGCTCGCCATACTCAGGTATCGGCTCCAAAATACTGTAAGTGTTGGCTCCGAGGTAGTCAAAAATCAAACGTTCTGTCCCCACATCGGAGTCGGCTCCAGACACTGTAAGGTCGACTCCGAAACTCTGGGTGTCGGCTCCGAAACTCTAGGTGCTGGCTCCGGACTGTATCAGAAATCAGAAGAATATTTGACTGGCCATGGGGTCGGCTCCAGCATTCCTAGGTGTCGACTCCAGGCTCTGAAACTTTGAAACTTATATTTTGTAATTGATTCAAAACACGTTTCTTAATGCCCTTAAATCAATCAAATATTTTTAAGCCCTAAAACACTTATCAAATCTATTAGTAATCAAATAAATATACTCAATTCCTTTATTAATCATCAAAATCAATAATTGGGTCAATACAAGGTAAGATCCTTTTTCTGAAAATCTATAATCTACAGGTTCGAACTGCCATATACCCTCGTCACCGACAACAGCCGGCAATTCGACAACGCTCCTTTCAGAGGATTTTGCACCGAGCTGGGCATCCATCAGTGTTTCACCTCTATCGGTCACCCCCAGACCAACGGAGCTGTCGAGGTGACGAACCGCACTATCCTCCAAGGACTCAGGGTGCGGATGGATGACTTCAAAGGGAGATGGGTGAAGGAACTCCAACGTGCTATGGGCCTACCACATGACGCCACGGGCTCCAACCGGGAAGACTCCCTTTAGCCTTGTCTTTGGGTCTGAGGCTGTCATCCCTGTGGAGATTGGCGTCCCAAGCCCCCGAATTGAGTCTTACGATGGGAAGGACAACTCGAGCTAGCTGCGAGCCAATCTTGACCTCGTGGAGGAGGCACGTGACCGAGCGTGGCTTAGGATGGCTGCTTACCGATAGCTAACCGCCAGGTACTACAGCACTCACGTCTGCCTCAGAACGTTCTTGCCAAGGGACCTAGTCCTTAGACGGGCCGAGATCTCGAAGCTGACGGAAGGAGGCAAGCTATGGCCAAACTGGGAAGGACCCTATCGGGTCACCAAGGCCCTCCACCGTGGAGCGTATCAAATCGAAGAACTGGATGGGAAGTTGCTCCCTTGGACCTGGAATTCTAACAACCTCTATAGGTACTACCAGTAATGTACCCCTTTTTACATTGGGCTAAGTGTTTGTATTCTTTTGGACTTACCTATCCCATATTCTCGACTAATAAAAATGTGTTCGAGTAATCCATCTTTTCAGCCAAAGTCTGACTCCGGTCGGCACTGAAAGCCTGAGGCCAGCTCGGCACCAAAGCCCGACTCCGGTCGGCACTGAAAACCCGAGGCCAGCTTGACACCAAAGCCCGACTTCGGTCGGCACTGAAAGCCCAAGGCCAGCTCGGTACCAAAACTTGACTCCGATCGGCACTAAAAGCCCGAGGCCAGCTCGGCACCAAAGCCCGACTTCGGTCAGCATCGAAAGCTCGAGGCCAGCTCGGCACCGAAGCCCGACTCTGGTCGGCACTGATAGCCTGATGCCAGCTCGGCACCAAAGCCCGACTCCGGTCGGTATTGGAAGCCCGACTCCGTTCGGCACTGAAAACCCGAGGCCAGCTCGGCACCAAAGCCCGACTCTGATCGACACTAAAAGCCCGAGGCTAGCTCAGCACCAAAGCCCGACTCCGGTCGGCACTGAAAGCCCGAGGCTAGCTGTTGACCCAATTATTGATTTTGATGATTAACAAAACTAATTGAGTATAACATTTGAAGTTACTAATGATTTTGGTTTAGTTTTTCAGTTTATGATATGATTTATTAATCAAAATCATAAGAAAAATCAAGTTCTAGTTCGAATCTAATGTCAAGGTAAGATTGCAGACATTAGAGTCGACACATGGAATCACAGAGTCAACTCCAAAAATCGGCACGGACTTAGAGTCGACACCTGGACTGTTAGAGCCGACTCCAACAGAAAAGACAGAACGATGGTTTTTTCGATCATGATTTAGAGTTGACTCCTAGACTGTTAGAGTCGACTCCAGAAGATTTTCGTGTCGACCCCAGAAAAGTCAAAGACGACTCTAGATCGAGCGGATTAGGGATTTTCGATTTAGAGCTGACTCCAGAAAAGTTAGAGTCGACTCTAGTTTGTCAGAAACGACTCCAGAACTGTCAGAACGTCTCTAAACTCTATCTTTATCTTTTAATCCCAACGGCTATTACCCTTTTTGGTTCTAATCCTTTTTACACTTGTTTCTAACGGATAGTTTTCAGCTATTTATGGATTAAGAAGAGTCTATAAGAAGAGGTTTTATTGTATCCAAAAAGAAGGAGGACAAGCAAGAAAACAAGAGAGAAAAATTAGAAAAACAAGAGTGAAATCCATCAGAAATCAAAAGAGAAAAAAGGAAAGATTATACTGATCTCCCAAAAGAAAAGAGAGAGATTTCTAGCATCCCTTGTTCTATTTTGAAGAAATCCCAAAAGAAGAAGCAAGCCCTAGCTTTCTAATCTTCGGAGCTTCAAGAGCATTCTAAAGGAAGATTTACTCAAGAGAAGAGAAGAAGCAAGCCACCAAGATCTGCAAATCAGGCTTTGATTCATATCTCTTTATTGTTGTTCTATTATTGTATATTTGCTCATTGGAGGAGCTTTTAAACTTGTAAAAACGTTATTATTTGCTGGGTCAATCAGAGGATTGATTCCGTTGAGGCTGTTAGCCTTGTGCAAGCTGTTGCTTGTGTTGTAAGGTTGTGTGCTGGTGAGCCTTGAAAACCAGCTGGGTTCATTGTGCACCCAGGAAAACAACAAGTTTGAGTTGTGAGCTTGTAAAACAACTCTACTGTAATTAGTTTGATTATAGTGTAGACCCAAGAGGTACTTGGGAGTGGATGTAGGTGTAGGTACACCGAACCACTATAAAATTCTTATGTTTGCAGTGATTGTTTCTTTGTCTCTTACTCTCTATCTTTGCATACTGTGTTTTAATTTGTATACATCTAAGTTTTTACTTCCGCTGAGGGATCATTTTTAAAAGGAGTTTAATTTTTAAAAAACCTAATTCACCCCCCTCTTGGGTTGCTATCTGGACCAACAATTGGTATCGGAGCTAGTGCTCATTTGATTTGATCTAACGATCAAGAGTCAAAGATCCACATGGCAACTCAAGCTGGTTCATCTTTTTCCGAAGGCCAATCTACAAATAGACCACCCTTGTTTAATGGTTTAAACTATGGTTATTGGAAGGCTAGAATGAAAATTTTCATTCAAGCACTTGACTATGATCTATGGAGCATTATAGTCAATGGACCACATACACCCACTGCTAGAATTAATGGCATGGAGATTCCTAAACCGGAAATGGAATGGGATGAACATGATAAAAAATTGGCACAACTTAATGCCAAGGCTATGAATGTTTTGTACTGCTCATTAGATGCAAATGAATTCAATCGTATATCTATTTGCATTTCTGCTAAGGAAATCTGGGATAGACTTGAGGTTACCCATGAGGGAACAAATCAAGTCAAGGAATCCAAGATTAACATGCTAGTTCATAAGTATGAATTGTTTAAAATGGATGCATGTTAATCTATTTCTGATATGTTTACAAGATTTACTGATATAGTTAATGGTTTAAAAAGTCTTGGTAAATCTTATGATAATTCTGATCTTGTGAGAAATGTTTTACGTTCCTTGCCTAGGACTTGGGAAGCTAAAGTGACTGCAATACAAAAGGCAAAGGATCTAAGTACCCTACCCCTGGAAGAATTATTGGGATCCTTGATGACTCATGAGCTTGAAGTTAAGCAATATGTTGATGATGATGAGTCAAAGAAGAAGAGAACTATGGCTCTTAAGATTTCTGAATATATGGAAGAGCCTCATGAATCTGAAGATGAAAGTGATGATGAGGATATGGCACTCATTACAAGGAAGTTTAAAAGATTCATGAAGAAAAAGAAGTTTGAAAAGAAAAAGCCCGTTGCTAGAAAAGATGAGGACAAGGGCAATGAAAAAGAAGTTATCTGTTTTGAATGCAAGAAGTTGGGACACTTTAAATCTAAATGCCCACAACTAAAGAAATGCACCCAGAGATTAAAAAAGAAGGTAATGATGGCCATATGGAGTGATTCGGAAAGCTCAAGTTCCGAAGAGGAAGAGAAGAGTAAATTGGCCAATCTATGCTTCATGGCGGACAATGATGAGGTAAGTCCAAGTTTTCTTGATGATTTTACTTTCAATGAGTTGCATAGTATTTTTTATGAATTGATGGATGATTTTGCAAAATTAAGTTCAAAGAACAAAGATCTAAAAAATCAAATGCAAAATCTATCTTTAGAAAATGAAAAGCATGTTGTAGAAAAAGAACTTTTGATAAAAGAAAATGAAAGCTTGAAAAATGAAGTTGATAGACTTAAACCTATAGTTGATAAATTTACTTTGAGCTCTATCAAACTTAATATGATTTTGGACAATCAAAAAGCTGTTTTTGATAAAGCTGGATTAGGATATAATCCACTTAAAAAGCAAAAATCCTTAAAAAATATTTTTGTATATGCTGAAAAATCATCAAATATTACTTGTTTTAAATGTGGAAACAAAGGACATAAATCTTATATGTGTAAAACTTCACATGATAAAAGAAAAATGATTTGGGTTTCCAAAGGAATAATATTTATTGCATCTAACCATGAAGGACCCAAAAAGGCTTGGGTACGTAAAGTTAAGATATAAATATTTTGCAGGAGTGTCTTGCAGCCATCAGACTGAAAAGAAAGTGGTACCTTGATAGTAGTTGCTCAAGACACATGACGGGTGACAAAGATCAATTCATCACCCTTGAATCGAAAAGAGGTGGAGTAGTTACTTTTGGTGATAATGGTCAAGGCCATATCATGGGTATTGGTAAGATTCAAATTACTCCATCTACTCATATTGATAATGTTTTATATGTTGATGGACTTAAGCATAACTTGATAAGTATTAGCCAACTGTGTGATAAAGGTTTCAAAGTTTCCTTTGAAGCTTCTATTTGCACTGTTACTAATCCCATTGATAACAACATTATTCTTATTGGTAAATGTTATGGCAATGTGTACTTAATTGATTTGAGTAATTTATCTCCAAGTAATCATTGCTTAGTTGCTAATAATGCTAAGATGAATGAGATTGGTTGGCTATGGCACCATAGATTAGGTCATGCAAGCACACACCTAATTTCTAAACTATTGAAAATGGATCTAGTAAAAGGTATTCCTAGCTTAAATTTTGAAAATAATCGAATCTGTAATGCATGTCAATTTGGAAAACAAACAAGAACTTCTTTCAAATCTAAGAATGTTGTTTCAACTACTAGGCCACTAGAGCTACTACACATGGACCTTTTTGGACCTACTAGAACCACAAGTCTAGGAGGAAAGAAATATGGTCTTGTGATAGTAGATGATTACTCTAGATTCACTTGGGTAATGTTTTTGGCTCACAAAGATGAGACTTTCTCAATATTCTGAAATTCGTTAAGAAAGTCACAAATGAGAAAAACACTACCACAGTGTCTATTAGAAGTGATCATGGAACTGAATTTGAAAATCACTTATTTGAAAAATTCTGTTTTGAAAAAGGCATACATCATAATTTTTCAGCACCTAGGACACCACAACAAAATGAAGTTGTAGAAAGAAAGAATAGAACTTTAGAAGACATGGCCCGTACCATGCTATTGAAAGCCAACTTCCAAAATATTTTTGGGCGGAAGCTATAAACACAGCATGTTACATCCTAAATAGAGCCCTGATTAGACCTATCCTTAAGAAGACTCCCTATGAACTATGGCATAATAGGAAACCAAATTTAGGTTATTTTCATGCATTTGGTTGTAAATGCTTTATTCATAACAATGGTAAGGACAATCTTGGGAAGTTTGATGCAAAGTCTGATGAAGGCATTTTCCTAGGATATTCTACATCTAGCAAGGCATATAGAGTATTTAATAAGAGAAGCTTAGTTGTAGAAGAATCCATTCATATAGTGTTTGATGAGTCTTTAGCATCAAGTTCGGGTAAAATTGATGATGAGGAAGATACATCTTTGATTGTAAGAGGTATTGAAAAGTTAAATGTATCTTCAGATCAAGAACCTGAAGCTAAGTATGATGACTCACCTAAGGATAATGGTATTGATACTGCTCATAATGATAAAGATCTACCTAGAGATTGGAGATATGCTTATGGTCATCCTAAGGACCTAATCATAGGTGATCCATCTCAAGGTGTAAGGGCTAGATCATCAATGAGAAATATCAATAATCATCTTGCATTTGTATCTCATATAGAACCCAAAACTATAGAGGAAGCTAAGAAAGATAGTTATTGGATGTTAGCAATGCAGGAAGAGTTAAACCAATTTACTAGAAACCAAGTTTGAACCCTAGTAGATAGACCTAGAGATCACCCTATAATAGGATCTAAATGGGTTTTTAGAAATAAATTGGATAAAAATGGCTTGGTGATTAGAAATAAGGCTAGATTAGTTGCAAAGGGATATAATCAGGAAGAAGGTATAGATTTTAATGAAACCTTTGCACCTGTTGCTAGATTAGAAGCCATTAGACTACTGCTTGCATTTGCATGTCATATGAATTTTAACTTATTTCAAATGGATGTTAAAAGTGCATTTTTAAATGATTTTATAAATGAGGAAGTTTATGTTGAACAACCTCCTGGTTTTGAAGATCATGAATTTTCAAACCACGTCTTCAAACTATACAAAGCACTTTATGGTTTAAAGCAAGCACCTAGAGCTTGGTATGATAGATTAAGTAAATTCTTAATTGAAAATAATTTTCTAAAGAAAATGTTGATAAAACTTTATTTTTAAAAAGAAAAGAAAATAATTTTTTAATTGTTCAAATTGATGTTGATGACATTGTATTTGGTGCTACTAACAATCTCCTTTGTCAAGAATTTGCTAAGTTAATGCAGGGAGAATTCGAGATGAGCATGATGGGAGAACTCAATTTCTTCCTTGGACTTCAAATCAAACAAGAGAAAGCGGGGATTTTCATCAACCAAACAAAGTACACAAGAAAATAATCAAGAAGTTTGGTATGAATCTGCTAAACCCCTTGGTACGCCAATGAGTCCCTCATGCAAGCTGGACAAGGATGAAGAAGGTAAGAAGTAGATCAGAAGCATTACCGAGGTATGATCGGATCACTTCTTTACTTAACTGCAAGTAGGCCAGATATTATGTTTTTGTTTGCCTATGTGCAAGATATCAATCTAATCCTAAAAATCACATTTAATTGTTGTTAAAAGAATCTTTAGATACTTAAATGGAACTAAAAATGTAGGATTATGGTATTCTAGAGACTCAACTTTGAAGTTAATTGCTTATTCTGATTCTGATTATGCTGGTTGTAAATTAGATAGGAAGAGTACAAGTGGTGCATGCCAACTTCTAGGAAGTAACTTAATCTCTTGGTTTAGCAAGAAGCAAAATTCGGTTGCATTATCCACTGCTGAGGCAGAGTATGTTGCAGCTGGAAGTTGATGTGCTCAAATCCTTTGGATTAAGCGACAACTCAAAGATTATGTATCACACTTGATAAAATTCCTATTAGATGTGATAACACTAGTGCCATCAATCTAACTAAGAATCAATTCAACATTCAAGAACTAAACACATAGAAATTAGACATCACTTTATTAGAGAACATGTTTCTAACAATGATGTTTGTCTTGAATATGTGAATACTAACTATCAATTAGCTGATATTTTTACCAAACCATTAAGTGAAGAAAGATTTTGTTATCTTAGAGGAGAATTAGGAGTTTGTGATCTTTAGAATGACTTTTTAAACTCTTAAGGACAACAACTATCTAGACTTCGTCAATTTCTTGAAAATCCTCTATGTTCAATAAGAAATTTATCTAGAAATTTGATTCATTGTTTCCCCAATTGATTAAGGAACACTTATCTAGAGTTTGATGATTAATTTGATCAGTTTCAGATCCTTGAAATTCAATTTTTTACTGAAACTATTGTGGAGTCGACACCTTCAGTTTGTGGAGTCGACACCTACAGTTTGTAGAGTCGACACTTTCTATTTGATGTTCTGTCTGGGCAATTAGAGCCGACACCTGCTTCTGCAGAGCCGACTCTAATTCGGGCACTGACAGATTTTCTGGTTCGGAGCCGACACCTCGCTTTGCGGGAGTCGACTCTAAGTGAACCTAGGTCAAAAATATATAGGCGGAGTCGACACCTATTCGGATTCTATCGTCTCAATCCTCTCTAGAGCCGTTCCAAACCTATTCCAACCCCTCTAAACCCTTCAAATCCCTTGATTACTCATTCCAATCAAATCCTATGGCTCCTAAAAGGCGTTCTATCATTGGAGGTTCGGCCGTTCCCATGAGGCGTCACACGATTCGGAGGCAAGCGCCATCTTCATCATCTTCTGCCACTCGTGAGGCTTCTCCACCATCTCCATCTTCTCCTCACATCGACCAATTAGCGGGTAAGGCTATCATAACCGGAAGGAAGGTTGATTTCGATTTCTTTGCTTCGGAGGGTTTCTCTATTGGGCGTCAATTGAAAGAAATGGGATGGGAGAAAGCTTGTTCCTTGGATGTTCCTACCTACCTGGCTCTTGTAAGAGAATTCTACAATGATTTGAGTAGAGGAGAGGGAGGTTTAGTAAGTTATGTGAGAGGAACAAGAGTTGTGATCACCGCTGAGATACTTGAAATTTGTTAGAGATGCCCACTATTGGGATAAATGAGTATCAGCATGATGATCGTGGTGGTGCCCTATCTAGGATGTTGGGGAGAGATGTATCTGAGTTTGAGGAAATTTTGGCAAATCAACTATATTGGAACTCATGCTTCTTCACAACATCTGCGGAGGATATTATTTCCAAAGATAGGCAGATTTGAGTATGTCTCAGAGCGAGACATCTTGCTGATGGATTGTATCATTACCGGGTAGCCAGTAAACTTAGCTGGGGTGATGATAGGCTATATGCAGAGGCAGCTACCAAGAAAATATCTACATTGCCATATGGTATGATTCTGACTTTGGTATTCAGAAGCCAAGTGTGTTAATCATGGACAATGAGCCACTGAGGAAATTAAGGCATACAACTACTACATTGTCTCTACCATTCACCGTATGGGCTTCAGAAAGGTAAATGGTAATTGGATAAAAGAAGGACGAGAGGCTAGAGCAGAGGAGGCAAGAGCAGAGGAGGCCAGAGTAGAGGACATCCCTGGACCATTAGTTGCGGGACCATCAGTCCCTGACCCATCTATTGCGGGACCATCTACTGTTGGACCTTCTGAGGCTGGACCGAGCACATATTCTTCACCTCCACCTCAGACAACATTTGTATCTGAGATTTTCTGATGAGCAGATTGGCCAGCTCAGAGCATTATTAGCTGAGTATGACAGTCAGAGGAGCAATGATATTTGTCAGTTGAGAGATGACTTCAGACAATTTAAGGAGGAGATCCATTCTAAACTTGACTTGATTGCATCTACTTTGGATCGATCTATGGATACTTGTCATCTAAGCTTCATAAGATCTTTGAAAGGTTGGAAGGGATCGCAGATGGATCAAGAGCTTATCTTGACGCTACTGGTCAGTTAAGAAGAGACATAGATTTTGCTGCGACTATGATTGAAGATTGTCTTGAAGGCTTTAAGAAATCACAGAAGGATGAGATTATGGAACTGATAGGTCATCTGAAGAAAATTGTCTACAAGCATGTTTGATTGACCTTCCATTTCCTACAGTGATACCCTATCTAAGCCTATCCTACCCTAACCTTTTAGAAACCTAAGATTAGCTTTTCATATTTTGAATCTTAGGATTTCTAGTTTACTATACTTTGTCAGCTTGTATCTAGGATTTTCTGATTGATATAGTACTTTACTGAATGTATTTTGATAGACACATGTAATGCATCTTGAAATGAAATACAATTGTCTTTTTATTGAAAATTTGTCTATGACGAGCAATTACAATGGAACAAGTTTACTATCTCTATGATTGAATGAACCAACAACCTCGCTCTGATAAACTATATTATTTTTAAATTTTTAAATTCACCTTATTGCTGATTACAAAAAAGGGAGAGAGAAAATTGTATATGCATAAAGGAGAGAAATGAAAGAATATAATAGAGAACTTTAACTTTATATCTCAAAAGGGGAGAGATAACTTTAACTTTATAAATTCTAATCAATTGGTATCAAGTATGATCAATCGATTTCAGTTTATTTACATGTACCTTGTATAGGGGGAGTTATTTAATGCAGGGGGAGCTTAACGATTTTCTATGTTAAATGATTTTCTATGTCAAATCATCTTGATTGCTGTTTATAATAGAACTCAGGTATGTTTTTTAAAGTTCATTTTGAAACTTGACATCAAATTCTATGTTAGGAAGTTTTAAAGCTTTAACAATGTCTATAACACTTATTTCAAATGAATTTTTAATGCATATACTCAAAGTTTTTGTCATCATCAAAAAGGGGGAGATTGTTGACCCAATTATTGATTTTGATGATTAACAAAACTAATTGAGTATAACATTTGAAGTTACTAATGATTTTGGTTTAGTTTTTTAGTTTATGATATGATTTATTAATCAAAATCACAAGAAAAATCAAGTTCTAGTTCGAATCTAATGTCAAGGTAAGATTGTAGACATTAGAGTCGACACATGGAATCGCAGAGTCGACTCCAAAATCGGCACAGACTTAGAGTCGACACCTGGACTGTTAGAGCCGACTCCAACAGAAAAGACAGAACGATGGTTTTTTCGGTCATGATTTAGAGTCGACTCCTGGACTGTTAGAGTCGACTCCAGAAGATTTTTGTGTCGACCCCAGAAAAGTCAGAGACGACTCCAGATCGAGCGGATTAGGGATTTTCGATTTAGAGCTAACTCCGAAAAAGTTAGAGTCGACTCCAGTTTGTCAGAAATGACTCCAGAACTATTAGAACGTCTCTAAACTCTATATTTATCTTTTTAATCCCAATGGCTATTACCCTTTTTGGTTCTAATCCTTCTTACACTTATTCTAACGGATAGTTTTCAGCTATTTATGGATTAAGAAGAATCTATAAGAAGAGGTTTTATTGTATCCGAAAAAGAATGAGGACAAGCAAGAAAACAAGAGAGAAAAATCAGAAAAACAAGAGTGAAATCCATCAGAAAATCAAAAAGAAAAGAGGAAAGATTCGAAAGGATAGATTATACTGATCTCCCAAAAGAAAAGAGAGAGATTTCTAGCATCCCTTGTTCTATTTTGAAGAAATCCCAAAAGAAGAAGCAAGCCCTAGCTTTCTAATCTTCGGAGCTTCAAGAGCATTCTAAAGGAAGATTCACTCAAGAAAAGAGAAGAAGCAAGCCACCAAGATCTGCAAATCAGGCTTTGATTCCTATCTCTTTATTGTTGTTCTATTATTGTATATTTGCTCATTGGAGGAGCTTTTAAATTTGTAAAAATATTATTGTTTGCTGGGTCAATCAGAGGATTGATTCTGTTGAGGCTGTTAGCCTTGTGCAAGGTGTTGCTTGTGTTGTAAGGTTGTGTGCTGGTGAGCCTTGAAAACCAGCTGGGTTCGTTGTGCACACGGAAAAATAACAAGTTTGAGTTGTGAGCTTGTAAAACAACTCTGCTGTAATCAGTTTGATTATAGTGTGGACCCAAGAGGTACTTGGGAGTGGATGTAGGTGTATGTACACCGAACCACTATAAAATTCTTGTATTTGCAGTGATTGTTTCCTTGTCTCTTAATCTCTATCTTTGCATACTCTGTTTTAATTCGTATACATATAAGTTTTTACTTCCGCTGAGGGATCATTTTTAAAAGGAGTTTAATTTTTGAAAAACCCAATTCACCCAATTCACCCAACACTAGATTAGCACCAAAGCCCGACTCCGGTCAACACCGAAAGCTCGAGGCCAGCTTGGCACCAAAGCTTGACTCCGGTCGGCACTGAAAGCCCGAGGCCAGCTCGGCACCAAAGCTTGACTCTGGTACGCACCGAAAGCCCGAAGCCAGTTCAGCACCAAAGCCTGACTTCGATCGGCACCGAAAGCCGAGGCCAGCTCGGCACCAAAGCCCGACTCCAATCGGCACCGAAAGCCCAAGGCCAACTCGGCACCGAAGCCCAACTTCGATCGGCATTAAAAGCTTAAGGCCAGCTCTGCACCAAAGCCCGACTCCAGTCGGTACTAAAAGCCCAAGGCTAGCTTTGCACCAAAGCTTGACTCCGGTCAGCACTGAAAGCCCGAGGCCAACTTGGCACCAAAGCCCGACTTCGGTCGGCACTGAAAGCCCAAGGCCAGCTCGACACCAAAGCCCGACTCCGGTCGGCACTAAAAGCCCGAGGCCAGCTCGGTACCAAAGCCCGACTCCAGTCGGCACTGAAAGCTTGAGGCCAGCTCGACACCGAAGCCCGACTTCGATCAGCACTAGAAGCCCAAGGCCAGCTCGGCACCGAAGCCCGACTTCGGTCGGCACTGAAAGCCCGAGGCCAGCTCGGCACCAAAGCCCGACTGCGGTCGACACTGAAAGCCCGAGGCCAGCTCGGCACCAAAGCCCGACTTCGATCGGCACTAAAAGCTCGAGGCCAGCTCGGCACCAAAGCCCGACTCCGGTCGGCACTGAAAGCACGAGGCCAGCTCGGCACCGAAGCTCGACTTCGGTCGGCACTGAAAGCCCAAGGCCAGCTCAGCACCGAAGCCTCGACTTCGAACAGCATGGGGAACCCAAGACCGACCTAGCACCTGGGGAACGACTTCGCCCAGCCCTGAGGCCTCGTTAACCGCTTGGTGCTGCAAGTTGATCACGAGACTCGCCTCGGTGTCGAGTTTGGGTTCTCGCGAAAGAGCTTTGGGGCCAGCCTCAGAGCTCCCCCCAGGATCCGATCCTATATAGTGGTTAAGTTGTGGGTTTGTTCATGGCGAGCAGATAGACACGGTGACCCCACCAATGCCGATGCAGCCCTATCAAGGGTTCTACGATGGTAGGCCGAGGGAAAATTTTGTGCTAGCTCGAGCTGAGTGCTCATCTCTCGACAATGGATTTCAAAGGAAAAAGGAAAATTTTCATTACTGTGAACATTTTATAAAATGTCGACTCGAGTCGAACTTGGGTACAGAAGAAAAACAAAACAACAAAGTGCACTAAGAAGGGCTCTCAAGCATCGGCCGGTGCCGGCCCATCCCCCGGAGTGCCCTCCGGCCCTTCACAGGCGTCCGGCTAGATGTCCCGAAGGCTGGCGATCCTGGAAACTCGCACAGCCTTCTCCTTCCCATCGCAGAAGCCTTGGAGGTAGGCGTCAGCGGAGCCCTCCGCGACCTCCTCGGCGAAGGCGATGGAGTCTCGGAAGTGCTCCACGGACTTGGCCATCGCTAGCTCCGCCGCTGCGGCCCTCTTCTCGGCAACCCTGGCTCTTCGCAGGGCCTCATCCGCTCGGGCAATGGCATCGGTGGCTTGGGCGTCGGCCCTCCGAGCGATCTCCTTGTTGCCCTCTGCTCGGCTCTTAGACTGCTTGGCCTCTTTGATCGCCATCTCCAACTGGAGTCTCCAGGCCCCCAGCTCGGCTTCAGCAGCACGAGTGCACCCCATGTTGGTTGTTCCCTGCTGCCTGGCCTTCTTGACCTCCACCTAGAAGAGCGCCAGGATCTTGGTCGCCTCCTTTGCCTCCCTCCAAGCAGTCCCCAGTGCCCTCTCGGTTGCTTCAACCTCCCGTCGGGCCGCCTCCAGGGCACCTTTGACCTCCTTGGCTCTTGCCATGGTAGCCATGGTCGTCTGGTGGGCACGATGACTCCGGAGGGTGGTGTCCCTCAGAGCCGATTGGGAGTTGACCGCCTGTGCAAGGAAGACCCTGGTTAGTACTCGAAAAAACAGAAACTAGAAAGAAAAAGAATTACCTACCCAGAGGTGCACTGCGAAGGCATCCTGGAGAATGGCTGGAGCATCCAGCTGGCGGAACTCCGCCTGGAGCTCCGGCAGGTATACCCTCGCTATCAATCGTTCAGTGCTACGATCGTTGTAGGCGAGGGACACCTACAGGGGGTTCGTCCCAGCCCTTCTCCCCCCGGGATCGGACGAGGCTGAGGGGCCAGATGCCGATGCAGTTCTCTCCATGGGCGGGCCTTCCTCCGGGGATGGCTCGGCTACGGGCTTCGATGGCCCGACTCCAGCGGCGGCCAGTTCGACGCTCGAGGGAGTTGCTGCAACCCACGGCTCTGGTGGAGTGTCGGTAGTCAGATCGATTGCCGGGGCTTTTTCCAGAGCACTTGGGATGGGTGGCGGCAGGGACGAAGGACCGGCCCCCTCGCCCGCCTTTTGGCCATCGACTGGAGGGGGAGGGGCGTGGGGGCAAGACTTCTTCTTTGACCCTCCCTCCTCAACCTCGGCCTTCTGTTTCTTCGTGATTGCCCTCATCAACATCTCGGTAGGCGGCCTCATGTCTGCACAAGTTAAAACTGGTCAGAACAAAAAAAAAAAGAGAAGAAAAGAAAAAGAAGAGGGAAGTGGGAAGTGCCCTCGGCTGCTCACTGCTGCTCAGGAGAAGGCCCGCGAGCTAGAGGTTCTCCTCGGACAGAAGCTGATTGCAGCAAGGGACCACTGCCGTCAGCAACTGCCCGAAGGCCTCCCTATCCCTCGAGACCATTGTCAAGTTCTTGTTTGGTCATGTGTCGGGATCCCCCACCTCACCCTCACCCCCTCGAGGTCAGCAAAGAACCTGGTCTTCTAACCCTTGATAGACGTAGGGATACCTAATCGGAGGGCTCGGTTAGGCCGAGGCTGAAGCACCCACCAACCCGACTACTGCCGAAGGGTGTAGAAACTGCAAAAGAGGGAGACCCTAGCCTCTATCCCGTAGAGGTGGCATAATACTAAGAAGCCACAGATGGTCCGAATAGAGTTCGGTACCAGCTGGGCGAGCGCCAAAGAGTAAAGGTCGAGGAGATTGACAAGGAAAGGGTGGAGAAGTAGTCGGAGGCCCTCCTTCAGGAATGCCTCGTACAGGGCAATCCGCCCAGGATGAGAGGACGTCACCCTGTCATCGGGGGTGGGGACGAACAACCAAACACTGCTCGGAACCCCAAACCTAGCCCTTATGTTGGCTAGCTCCTACCCGGTTATGGAGGAGGTGACCCCTTCTAGGGATACCGCCCTAGCCCTATGAGGGGCACTGGCGGCAACCAAGCAACCCCTGGTGGGGGCCCAGTTGGTGGCTTGCCGCCGGGACAGAAGAACATGGTCCTCGAAAGAAGGTGGAGAAGAAGTCCACGCAGACGTGGGGGACAGGGAAGCTCGCACCCGCGAGGAGGATAGGCGATCCTCAGGGGGAGCAGAAGACCAAGAAGGGGAAGAAGAAGAAGCCATGAAAGAAGGTCGAGGAACTAACCTAGACAAGGGAGAGAAATGGCGAGGAAGGGAGAAAAAGCTCAGGGAGGACGCTCGAACGGGGCAAGAGTTTTGGGAGGAAGACGTAGGTTTCAGAAACAGAATGCCAGGTTCAAGGCATTACCTCGGTTTTACCGGTTTCAAATTGCCCCGCCTAGCCTAGCCAGCCACGCGGATGCCCGCTATAGGCGGTGTCGTCTTGGCAGGTGCCCGGCGCGTGGGGCGCTCCACCTTTGGCCAATCGTGAGGCACCTCTGATGTTAGCACCATGATGGCAATGCTGGCGGTTGCTTTTCATGGGTTCCGAAAGGACACCCTCGTTTCAAGGCAGATTTCCACAGATTTAACGGTTGGCAGGGGCAGTAGCGCTGCAGCGCCCAAGTCGCCCATGCCAAGGAATCACTGTACACAGGGATACGTGCCCCTCCATAATTGGCAGCACACTGGGATCAGCCACCTAGGAGCTTACATCCCTTTCGCCTAGCAGGGGTGGGCTTGCATCGTCTCAGGGGCAAGGGGGCATCTGATGTGGCTGATCAAGCTGCATTAGAGTTAACGGAGGAAACAACTGATGAAACCTTAGCCTTGGACTCCGAGGCCCCCTCGACCTCAGACCTTATGTTCCCTCTGCCTCGAACTTCATGTCCCCTCGACCTCGGACCTCTAACCCCCTCGGCCTCGGACCTCCGGTCCCCTTGGCTCGGACCTTGGGTCCCCTCTCGGCCTCGGACCTCTGGTCCCCTCTACCTCGAGGTGCTTGACACTACCATGTGGCCCACCATCCATCTGCAGCTGCCATGTGGCCCACTAACTATCTGCAATTCCATATGGCCACTATCCGTAACGGCGCATGCTGATATGACTAGGCCCACCTGCCACCTGTGGCACCGCGCCTGACAGGTGGCTGGTAGGGCAAGATACCTCTGACATGCCCAGTGTCGGTTGCGACCTGTCTTTGTCAGCCTGATCATCTGTCCGCTATCGAACAACGGCGCCTCGTAATTAGCCACCTTCGAGAGCAGAAAAGGGGATCTTCGAACAGGTATAAGAACCTACACTCAAAATGAGGAAAGAAATCTGAACTCAAGTTCTCTAACTATTTTCTACTATCTCTTTTCTTCACTATTCTCGAATCGCTTACTTGAGCGTCGGAGGGTCCCCACTGATGCAACCGGTCTCCAGGGACTTTTTTGCAGAGCTTCTTCGAGGAGGAGGATCTCTGTTTTTCGGCGTTAGAGGAACGTGACTTGACGGCAACAGCAACTATCAAGATGATTCAAAGTTTTTTTCTTTCTTTTTTTTCTTTTTTAAACAATAAAATACATTTTAAAAAATTAATGTCATGTGTACACTTGATCAATTTATCAATCAAACCTACAAAGAAAACTGTGAAGTGACAGACACTTTCACTTCTGTATTCATGAATGGCATGCAACTTAATTCTGTCGTATCGTCAGACAGACTTATAAATAATTATAACATTATGGAAGTGCTGCATGCTTCTCTTCAGTTACAAGAAAGCAAGTTAAAACCAATAAGAAGTGCCCCCCTGCCAAAGCTCAAAGAAAGATATCTATGCCCATGAAATTAATCAAAATTTTCCTTTGGGTTGGCTTCCAGAATAAGTTCAACATAATTAAGGAACCACCATTTGAAGAAAAGAAAGAGTTAAAAATTTTCCTTTGGCTTGGATTCAAGAAATATAAGTTTGAGCCAAGGAGCAACAATTTCAAGAAATAAAGAGTTCAACATGGAGGTTGTGTCCTTTTTAATAAAGCTGAAGAATCTTCAGTCAGCCATCTTCTGCTTTGTTGCGAGAAGAAGATTTTTTGCACTCAATGTAAGACTTAATTTGCTTAAACATAATTACCTCCAGCCATTATTATTTAATGGTGGTAAGGAATCCGATCTTCCTGGTTTTCTTTGGACTGCACGGGAGATCTTCCTTTCTTTAGGGATCTCGATTGATCTTCCCTTTCTCTTCTCGATGGATCGGTCTTCTAATCAACGAGCTCTCGCATTCAGATGGTGTATGCCTTCAGGATTGCTCTTGATCAGGGACTCAATTCCAATGCCTCCGCTTTTAGGTTTCTCTCTCGAGAACTTAGGATCTCTCTCGAGAACGGATCTCTCTCGAGGTTCCCTTAGGAAGGCCTTAGGATGGGTCCCTTTTATACCCAATTCCTTCACCGCATGCCCCATCAAGCGAGCGTTCAGGTATTAAGGGAGGGGGGCTGTTATCACTTTAATAGGAGAAACGTTTAGTCAATAAAATAGGACCATTACGGGTTATTACATTCTCCCACTTGGTCCGTATATTTTATCAACACTGAACAAGAAACTAAATACATGAATCATAGCGATAGGTCCTCTATAATTGAGTATTATCTTCTATGTATTACAATGCATTCAATTTCTTTACCACTATTCCAAATGTGACAACATAACATAATGAATAAACCATATGTTTATTCAGAGTCCAAAAGAAAAGTTTGTCATTTCTCAAAAGTCATATAACGTGTACACCTGAATGAGAAATAAACAAACGATTGAAATAAGAGTTTCTTTGTACAAATTGTTATCAATACAATTATATCATGGAACCAACTCCCATTCTTATCACATGATCCTTAAACTTCTTAATTGGCATGCCTTTAGTCAAAGGATCAGCTATCATCAATTCAGTGCTAACGTGTTCTATGACCACTTTGTTCTCTTTAACACGTTCTCTTATGGCTAAATACTTAATGTCGATATGTTTACTTCGACTACCACTCTTATGGTTTTTAGCCAAAAATACAGCAGCTGAATTGTCACAGTACAGTTTAATTGGCCTAGTAATGGAGTCAACAATTCTAAGCCCTGAGATGAAACTCTTCAACCATACACCTTGCGATGTAGCCTCAAAACAAGCAACGAACTCCGCTTCCATAGTAGAGGTAGCAGTCAAGGTCTGCTTTGCACTCCTCCATGATATGGCTCCACCAGCTAACATAAATATAAATCCTGATGTTGATTTCGAGAATCAACGCAGCCAGCAAAGTCCGAATCTGAGTAGCCCTCTATCTCCAAATGATCAGTTTGTCTATACATGAGCATGTAGTCCTTGGTCCCTTGAAGATACCTCATGACCTTTTTAGCAGCTCTCCAGTGGTCTAAACCTGGATTACTCTGATATCTTCCCAACATTCCTACTGCAAATGCAATGTCAGGTCTTGTGCAAACCTGAGCATACATTAGGCTTCCAACAGCTGAAGCATATGGAATGTTGTGCATCTGTTCCCGTTCAAGTTCATTTTTAGGGCACTGGTTCAAAGCGAACTTGTCACCCTTCACTATAGGTGCAACACTTGGTGAACAATTTTTCATCCGAAATCTCTCCAAGACTTTATTGATATAAGTTTCTTGAGACAATCCCAAAATGCCTCGAGATCTTTCTCTATGGATCTTAATGCCAATGACATAAGATGCCTCACTCATATCTTTCATATCAAAATTTTTGAGAGAAATTGTTTCACCTCATGTAGCAACCCTTTATCATTGGTTGCAAGTAGAATGTCATCCACATATAGGACCAAGAAACAAATTTTGCTCCCACTAACCTTCTGGTATATACATTGATCCATGATGTTCTCTTCAAAACCAAAGGAAGAGATCACATCATGAAATTTTAAATACCACTGACGTGAGGCTTGTTTCAATCCATATATGGATTTCTTAAGTTTGCAAACCAAATGCTCACCATCACTAGAGGAAAATCCTTCAGGCTGTTTCATGTAAACCTCTTCCTCTAGATCTCCATTAAGGAATGCGGTCTTCACATCCATTTGATGTAACTCAAAATCAAAATGAGCTACCAATGCCATAATTATTCGGAGAGAGTCTTTCTTGGATACAGGAGAAAATGTCTCCGTGTAGTCGATTCCTTCCCTCTGAGTGAATCCTTTGGCAACGAGTCTTGCTTTATATCTCTCAATGTTGCCTTGTGAGTCTTTCTTTATTTTGAAGATCCATCTACATCCAATGGCTTTTACACCATCAGGCAACTCAACAAGATCCCAGACTCGATTAGATGCCATAGATTCCATCTCGTCCTTCATGGCATTGAACCACAAGTTTGATTCCTTAGAACTCATGGCTTGTGAAAACGTTTCAGGATCATTTTCGGCTCCAATGTTATAGTCAGATTCATGTAGATACACAACATAATCACTAGGAATTGCTGATTTCTTTATTCTAGTTGATCTTCTTAATGTTGTGTCAATGACCTCTTGAGGAGTATCTTGCACAACTGATTGTTGATGAACAACACGATCTTCTAGATTACCATCAGCTTGTGAAATCTCAATGACTGGTTGTTGGGCACTTAATTGAGTTTGAGGAGTGCTATAAATAACAACCAATCCCTCACTTGAAGTGGAAGCTGGAATAACTGAATGATCTTTCTCAGAAGAAGCCAAATACTGAGATTGATCACTCCCACTGATCAAGTCATTCTCAAGAAATTTTGCATTTCTTGATTCCACAATCCTAGTGCTGTGAGATGGACAATAAAATCTATAACCCTTGGACTTCTCAGCATATCCAATAAAGTATCCACTATAGTCCTTGGGTCTAGTTTCTTTTCTTGTGGATTATAGACTCTTACTTCAGATGGGCATCCCCAAACACGTATATGTTGCAGACTCGGTTTCCAACCTTTAAATAACTCAAATGGCGTTTTGGAAACAGCCTTGGTTGGAACCCGATTCAATATATACGCAGCAGTTTTAAGAGCTTCAGTCCACAAGGATTTAGGTAACTTAGAGCTGACAATCATGCTCCTTACCATGTCCAATAATGTCCGGTTTCTCCTTTCAGCTACACCGTTTTGGTCAGGAGACCCTGGCATGGTGTATTGTGCAACAATTCCATTTTCTTCAAGAAACCGAGCAAACGGACCAGGTGCTTGTCCATTCTCAGTGTATCTACCATAATATTCTCCACCTCTATCTGACCTCACGATTTTAATTTGCTTGCCGCATTGTTTCTCTACTTCTGCCTTAAATACCTTAAAGGCATCTAATGCTTCGTTCTTATTATGAAGTAGGTAGAGATACATATATCGTGAATAGTCATCAATAAATGAGATGAAGTATCTCTGACCATACGAATCCATATCTGGGCTACAGATATCCGTATGTATGATCTCCAGTATTTCCGAACTTCTCTTGGCATTTTTCTTGGACTTGTTGGTTTGCTTTCCCTTTATGCAGTCCACACAAGTGTCAAAATCAGTAAAATCAAGAGTATCAAGTACTCCATCTTTTACTAATCTTTTAATTCTCTCAATGGAGATATGACCTAATCTCCGATGCCACAAAATAGAGGAATTCTCATTTATAACACATCTTTTCATACCAGTTTGGGCGTGCATCACATTATAGGTGGTATTATTTTTCAGATTGATTTGGAAAAGATTGTCTGACAATGTACCATTCCCAATAAGCTTAGATTTATAAAATAAATCAACAGAGCTTTTATTAAAATTAAAGGAATATCCTGCTGGTACAAGCCTTGACACTGAAATCAAATTTCTAGAGAAACTTGGAATATAAAATGTCTTTTCCAAATCCAAAACAAAACCAGAATGTAAAATAAGTCTGCACGTTCCAATTGCTTCCACATGTGAACCCATCTTGTTTCCTGAATAGATGCTTTGTTCACTTCCCAATGGTTTCCTTTGATTTAGAAAACCCTGCAAGGTATTTGAAACATGGATTGTAGAACCAGAATCAATCCACCATGTGTTATGACATATAACCAAATTGGATTCATGACATACGAATGAGGTTAGAGTACCTTTCTTGTCAAGCCAAGCTTTGAATTTGAGACAATCTTTCTTTATATGCCTTTCTTCTTGCAAAAGAAGCACTTGGACTCCTTCTTGTCTTCTGTATGGATGGATACTTTACCCTTTCCTTTGCGTTTGGCTTTGGGAGCTTTAGTCTTTCTCTGAGTGACTAAATGTGCACTTTCTCCCATTTCTAAAATCAGCCTCCCTTCCTCTTGAACACACATGGTCAGAAGTTCATTAATTGACCATTTGTCCTTATGTGTATTGTAAGATATTTTGAAGGGACTATATTGCTGTGGGAGTGAGCTCAAAATAAAGTGCACCAAGAAAGATTCTGACATCTCAACCTCTAGGGATTTCAACTGAGCCGCAATGTCCCTCATCTTCATGATGTGCTCACGCACACCTCCAACCGTAGTGAGCTTCATTGATGATAATTTTGTCATTAGGGTGCTAGCCATTGCCTTATCTGAAGACTCAAATTGTGCATCAATAGCCTTCAGAAGTTCCTTGACATTTTTGCACTCAGGAATTGAACCACGTATACTAGCAGAAATTTTAGTACGTATGAACATCATACTGAGGCGATTGGACCGTTCCCATCGTTCATACGCAGCAATCTCAGCCTGAGTGCTAGTAGATGTAACTGAATGTGGTTCATCCTTCCTGATAGCATAGTCAATATCCATGCACCCTAATTGAAGAAGAATTCTCTCCTTCCATAATTTATAATTATCACCACTTAAATCGGGAATGTCACATTTCATATCAGAAATATTAACAGGCAAAATAGCTGCATAAAAATAAAATCATGTTCATGTAATTGAATTTGAGGCATATAACTTGATGTCATGTTTTACCAATGTAAACATGCAATAACATGAATCAATAACATACAATAACTACCTGTGGGCTAAGTTATTATACTCAAATAGACTCATTAGCTTAATGATGTGACTAACAAATTATATTCCTTTCTTAATTCCTGTGGGTAATTAAGAAAATAATTTGTTATCGCATCCTAATTAATTATATTAGTGCAACAAAAATTCCTGTGGGATAAGATTCATTACATTAATATAATTAGTCACAATTAATGTCATCTAACCTTATGTGATCTTTGCAACTCAATATATAATTTTGATTAATCAAAGATGCTGTGGCTACTCCTCAATTAATCAACATCATATTGATCACATGACATTATATGCATATAGATTAACCAATTTAGCATGATTATTAGGTAGTGATCTTAATCAACGTAACATTTCCAAATCAAGATCCGAGTTAGTCAAATTGGCCAGGCCAGTGAAAGAGAAGTGGGGGTCCCCCCGTTGCTTTCCTTAGGTCAGTCAACGGAACCAATTAAGTAACCACAATCTCTTTACCTTTCTAGACACCAACTGACCAATCAGACCTTGAAAGGATTTGCACTGTGATTTTACACTACCACCAAATTCATGCATAGAATAAATCTAGTATGCAGAACAGAAGATAACATTTCAATATCTATTTAATGAATTTTAAAATTATCATCTTAAGAAAAAATTTTGTTAATTAAAACACGTCCGGCCGTAGCTCATTATTCCCTTGGGCCAGTCTATGCAAAACACCGTAGGCATAGAGACTCAGGAGGCGTATTTTAATACAAAAATTTAAACTCAAGAAACAAATGATAAAAATAAATCATGTTACATGATTTAATAAAACATTAAACAGATAATAAATGCATTTAAAATCCAACCAATCCAGATTTTAAATCCCGTGAGAGAACGGAAAGACCATAAGCGAGAAAAACGAAAACCGAAAGTTTTCTCTCTTTTTTTTTTAATATTTCACCGATGTGGTTATTGAAGCCACGTTTCCGCTGCATTTCTCTTCTTTAGTTTTTCTTTTCTTTAATGCTACGTTTCTTTTCTTTTTCTTTCTTTAATGCTATCTCTTTAATACCATAAAAAAAAATCCGGGAAACCTTTAATGCTAGAAAGAAATCTTTAATAGAAAAGAAAGACGTTTTGTTTCCGCAAAAATCGGAATCTGAAATAGGTTTAATGGTTTCTGTCAATTCCGTGAACAAAGATAAGAACTGATCGAAACCAACCTGAGATCCGAAAAACTGAAAACGGAAAACATGCGGCATAAATTGCTTGAAAAGAGAAACTTGATAGAAATCTTCGCAAAATAAGGCAGAGGTTTTAACCTCGCTCTGATACCAAATGTAAGACTTAATTTGCTTAAACATAATTACCTCCAGCCATTATTATTTAATGGTGGTAAGGAATCCGATCTTCCTGGTTTTCCTTTGGACTGCACGGGAGATCTTCCTTTCTTAGGGATCTCGATTGATCTTCCCTTTCTCTTCTCGATGGATCGGTCTTCTAATCAACGAGCTCTCGCATTCAGATGGTGTATGCCTTCAGGATTGCTCTTGATCAGGGACTCAATTCCAATGCCTCCGCTTTTAGGTTTCTCTCTCGAGAATCTTAGGATCTCTCTCGAGAACCCTGTTCTAAAACCTTAGGATCTCTCTCGAGAACCATGTTCTAAAATCTTAGGATTTCTCTCGAGAACCGTATTGTAAAACCTTAGGATGGGTCCCCTTTTATACCCAATTCCTTCACCGCATGCCCCATCAAGCGAGCGTTCAGGTATTAAGGGAGGGGGGCTGTTATTACTTTAATAGGAGAAACGTTTAGTCAATAAAATAGGACCATTAATGATAACGGATTATTACACTCAAGCCTACTTCTCCCCCATCTTTTGCCCTCAACTTCAGGACCGCTTGCATGACTCCTATACACAAAGGATGAAGCTGACTAATGGACATGCGTGTACTTACCAATACATAAGGCTTAGACGAAGGCCTACATTAATTAAGAAAAAAGTATACGTGTATCAATCAGTAAGCAGAAAACTAGATATCATAAATGTTTGAGCGAGCCTTAGTTTAATTGATGAGCAGAAAACTAGTTGTCATTGATGTATGAGCGAGCCTTAGTTTAATTGATACACAAACTTTTAAGCCTTCTTTCGATGCTTTGCAGCAGCTGTATTTTGGACCATCAAGAAAGAAAAAGGAAGGAATAGCAGCGTGCTCCCGGATAAAGCCTCATCAGCGTTTACCTTGTTATACTCCAATATTTTCTATCCTCAGTAATTGGTAAGAATCCTTAGATTTTTACATTTTCATGAAAAGTTATCTTAGGATTGCCTCTATAAGGAACTGTTTGGAGTGTACATTCTCATTCATATTTCAAAAATTAACCAGCATATGAGATTCTCACATTCGAAACGCCATAAATTATTTCTGAGAATCTTATATGCCTTAGTAATTTCGAGAATAAAAAATTAATAAAGAAAGGGATGTTAATCTTTTATTTCTAAGGATAAAGGATTACTATGGGAATCTAACCTAGCCTCTTCACTCTAAATAACTTTTAAGAGATTGTATTACTTTTTCCTTTGCAACAAATTGCTTGGATTTTTTTTCCTCCTTCAACACCTTCTGGTTACTGGTAAGATTTCTGGTATTAATTTGATATACATAATTACACATATACCCATCTATTATGTATAATTACATCTACATCCCCTAAAGTATAGAATAATTATATTCTCATCTTTTTTATTCAAAAATTACATTAAATTTCATTCAATAACACAGTAAAATATACATGCTAAATCTAATTTTATTAAATTATATTTAAAAGGGGATTCAAATATAATTATACCTCAGGAAAGGTGGATGTAAAAAAAAACAATTAGATTTAAATTTAATTTTATCCATTTTATCAATGTAATAGAACAATTTACTTATTATCTCAAACCTAGTTGGGAGGTCTATATTTTTTTAAATTAAGAAGAGATATGCATACAATTATGCCACAACTCAAGGAAGGTGAATGAATTTTTTTTTTAAGTAAGGTGCTATTTATTGATGCTACATCTTTTTCTACATAATGCACTACACATATGTTATGGAAAGAAGCTTCAACCCTTTTTCTTTTTTATATATATATATATATGTATGCACGCATGCACGCGCACGTGCGTGCATCGCATAAGGCCACAATGCTAGTATTAAAAGCAGGCTTTAAAGATATATGTTAAGAAATTTAATTTTAAAAGGCAAGATTAAAGCTTTTTATATATGACAGGCGATAATTGTTTGAGTGAATAAAACCTGATTGAATGCTATATGATTGACTAAGATTTAAAACAATGGCCATGATAATGTTATTGCAGCCACTTCTAGCTATTGTTTTATCATCACAGTTAGCATGCATTGAGAATTATAATTGTTTAATATCTAAACTATTCATCTAAACAAAATAATATTTAAAAATTAGAAATATATGTTATTATCTAATATTTTTTTTGTTTAGCAAGATAAAGTATTATAATTAAATTTTCAGCATAAACTAGGGTTTAAGATAATTTTTAAAATAATTATCAAATTATTATTTTACCAAAATGGTAGTTATATAACAGAAATAAAGTTTGTTATTTAACATTTGAATCATTTGGTTAGATAAATAATACTTGCAATTCAAACCTATAGCAGACAATGGCTGTTAAGGTGCATATTAACACTATAATATTAACATTTATACCCATCGTTGCAGCCATTAATGAGCAAGTAGATATTCCATGTTAATAAGGCATTAAGACCTTACCATATCAGGATACTTAGTATTGTTATCATACTTAATTGATTTAATCCTAGTATTAATTAGAGATAGAATAATCAATTTAAATTGATTTGATTTTAGCATTAATCTATTTAATTCAAGACAATCAATTTTGATTGGTTTGATTCCAACACTGATTCTAGCTAGGATAACTTTTGATTGATTATGTTTTATTATTTTCTTTTGTACATTTCTTTTGTAGGCATATAATGAAAAAACATACTAAAATTATACAATCCAGTCAATTTCTATGCAATAATGAAAATACAAATTAAAATTATACAATTTAATCAATTTTTTCTTCCTCTTTTTTCTATGGCTAGTGTTAGCATCATCAACTAAAAGACAGCGAAAAATGATTCAAAGGAGTTATTCTTTTATTATTATTATTAGCCATTATTTTTTCTTTAAAATGGCAAGCAATGGCTATGCTGACCGCCTTTATATTTTTTTTTCATACTTTATAATGTGGGATGACTTAACAAGCCAACCAAATCAAAAGGACTCTTTTTAATTTGCCTATGAAAGCAGTGTGCTACCAAAAGGAAAAAAAGTCTTTATGCATTGACGAACCATCTCGTTCAAAGTTTGAAGTTTAATTAATCATCTACCATTGAGAAAAAGTCTTTATGCATCAATCTTCAATAGACAAAGCTGGCACCGGATGCATGGGTTAACCGCACGCCTATGTCACGGCACGTGCGGTGTACATCATGATCCATTCAGCCATGACATGCATGATATTACAGGTGCATGACCAATCCACATGCCTGGTATTGTTACAGCCTGCAGATAGTATGCACTTTGTCCATTGGTCTTCTATGCACAAAGATTTTTCCCCACCTTTGAATATGAGGGTTCGCTTCAAGGTGGGTTTTGTTGGAACGTGGTATTCCAAACTGTGGACCGAGTGATGTTGGTGTGGCAGGCCCATCGTCACCACGAAACCTACCCAACCATTGACCTGAACTCATCTGTTTCTCTTGGGGCTTTGATTGGCTTAAATATTTGTCTATGATTACTTTCAAAATAATAATAATAATAATAATAATAATAATGTCATACGTAGCACAAAAGCCTTCCATGACTGCCTTCGCTGGATACTCCACCTGCCTCAGAGTTCTTGGTTATTATATAGATCATAATAAGGATATTTTTCTTTTAATTTTTTTCCTAGTAAGATTATGATGAGGTCTTACTCCTCGTGAAAGTCGAGGGTTATCTTCGTATCTTACTCTACACAAATTGCAAGATTGATGTTTTCACTCTCATCCTGCACAAATTATAGAATTGATAGTTTCACTCAAGTGCATGCCAAATATTAGAAAGGAGTGATCTACAAAATATAACATAAATTCTTACAAGTTTTGTTCGAGTGCAATATACGTTAAAGTTTTAGTAAAGCCATTACAATATCATCTTATTCTAAATTTCTCAGAAGAAAAAGCCTAATTAAGCAATTGAATCGTGGCATCGAAATAAAAAGATTGATATAGGCATGATGTAATCCGTTATCAAGAATCAATACAGCAAGATGTTGTACAGTGATGTTCAGTTGCTTGGGTTTATCGCATCTTTCAACTTTCATTTTCTTCATCAGAGAATGATAAGACTTTAGATGCCTTCATGAGATTGATCATGGCGTCCCATTTCAGGCCCACTAAATCATAGCATGGAAAGAAGAGAAGATAGTTAAATGAAATATTGAGATTTTAGATAGAAATATTTGATGGTTAGAAAGAAATTTAGATTAGTGAAGGCATTTTCATATCCAACTATATATGAAAAAAAGTTCAATCAAAAATGATATTTAAATAGTAGAAATAAGTAACTCTCATGAATCCTTTCTAATGTGAATCCCATGAATCATTTCCACATCCTCTTAGTGAAATCACGACCTCCAACACTTCCACTAATGTGCATTAAACTTGCCAATACTCAGAAAAAAAAAAAAGAGGCTATGAAATTCAGTGTGAGCAGTATCCCAGCAGCCAGTCTCTCCACCTGGAGAAGTTTTTAACTTCAAACTTTGAGAAATATTCTCCACAATGTCTGACCTAAGTATTTCTTCGATCAGTACTCTGAAATGATGTGCATTAAACTAATGGTTTCCACCTTAACTTGATGTGCATTGTTATGCCTAGTGGTATACTATTACTAGCCAGTACTCCGAGAAGCACAGCAGGATTAGTTTTGCTTTCGAGTAGAAATAAGCAAAGGTCACAAGACATTCACTTTATAAGAAGTGGAAATCTTAGGCCTATTAAAAAAACCATGATGGCTAGTTTGCATTTAGCTGCAGCTTGAAACGGTTCTACTTCTTTTCATCTCAGATTTCCACTCTTTTTTTTTTTTTTTTTTACTTTTGTGTGCGTGTGTGTAGCCCATAAGCAATCCAACAAATGATTATGATAAGCAAATACCAGAGCAAGCTGAATCCAGAAAAAGTGGTGGCGATGAGAACCAATGCTAATCATGAAAATGGTTCATCTAACTCGGAGTGTAGAGGTGAAAAGACTAGTTGAAGTGTTGAACACTCTATTAGCCAGTGCATTAAGTTTCACTTAAGATGACTGCAGAATGTGTGTGAGTTCAAACGGAAAAAGCCTGAGATGAGAAGTAGTTTGCTGCTTTCAGCTCTTGCTTTCGCATCTGCTTTGATAATTGGTCTTTTCTTACTTGCAGACCTTGTTTCTTTTCCTTCATTTTTGAGTAAAGCTTTTGAAATACGGTTGATAGCAGATATTGCATCAGTTTGGCTTGGAGTCAAACGATGCAGCTTTTATTGTTAGGTTATTTTCAGTCATGGAGTCAACCTGTCTGCCAGTAGCTGTTGTCTTCTAACTTCACTAGCCTGCAGAACTTGAAATTTCACCAGCCAATGTGCATTCATAACATTATTTTCTCTGCTCAATTAGCGATTTTAGAGGAAGAAAAGTTGTTTACATTAAGCCTCTCTTTTTCTTGAATTCTCTGGGAAAAACGGAATTCAAGTTTTCAGCAAGCTTGATTTTTCAAGAAAAATTCAAATGCAAAACTAGCTTTTTTAAGGCATTCTTTCATGCAACAAAACAGTCCTGCACAGTGAGAACACTCCCTTTTTCTAATGCAAGAAGTGCAAGAAGTGTGATCTATGGGGCTTAAAATTGTTTGACGATAGAATAACTGGAAGCTGAGGAATGAAAGTTGGACATCACAAACCAGATCACTTTACAAGTCGATATCATCTCTTTGGTTAATAGATAATACCAACATGCAATTTAGATATTGTTATAAGCTTCGTATAGCCCTTTTTTCACTCCAATAAAATGTCACAAATAACTGGTAGCTTGGAAAGCTTACTAAAAGATTGAGTTAAAAAGTTTTATTTTACTTTAAGATTTGAAAGTTAGTTGGGACTGACCGTTAGGTAATCCTAGAAACAAAACTAGCGGGTAATTTGGAAACAAAGAAATGACAGGAGAAAATAAAGAGAAAGTGGAGTCCCCTATCCCATTGAGTACTAGAAAAAATTTCTCACCTCAGAACCCTGCCCACCTTCCACCTACTCACCAAAATGAGCCCTGATTTGGATTCATCACCTTCCTCTTCCCCTCCAACACCACCATCTCCCCTTCCGA
The DNA here is from genome assembly GCA_900491605.1 of Calamus simplicifolius. Classification (NCBI taxonomy): domain Eukaryota; kingdom Viridiplantae; phylum Streptophyta; class Magnoliopsida; order Arecales; family Arecaceae; genus Calamus; species Calamus simplicifolius. Next base: position 1,200,690 of record UESW01004251.1, read on the forward strand.
TCAGTGTCGGACCAGGCAATCGCAAGTATGCATTCTCTCCTTCGCCGTCACCATCGCCGCCATTCTCGACAACCGATCACTCATCTCCAGAGACCTCACCTCTCTTCTGCAGGCAGTCAGCAGAGCAACACTACAGACCTTCCACTTTCTCTTTAGATATACACCTTGAAGACCCTTGTCCTTCAAGAAGATGGTGGCACCTTAGAAACTTGTAAGTTGGAGAAATTTTCGAACTTTTGATCTTCTAAATAACAATCATGATCATGAATATTAATGGTCTCATACCAATGAAAAGTAGTCCATAGACTGATGCACTTAGCTTGAGCGATTTGATGTTTAGCCTTTGGATAAATATATTATGCTATGAAGGCAAGCCATTTTATTGGACCTGGCAGAAATTTTAGTTATTAAATAATATCATTACACTGCCTTCTTTGATTTCTGCCTTACCAACTGAATCTAATTGTCAGCAAGATTAGCATAACCACTCTGGTCCAAAAGCCCAAAAGCTTCACAAAAAATAGTGCACTTTGGATCTCAGTTCAGTGTAAACCAGAGCTAATGAGACATGTCTGCTTGCAGTTTGGAATGGCTGATGCTGAGATGTTGCTGCTGGTGCTGCTCCTCATTTTTATAGGCAGTAAGTACTTCAACTCCACAACTGAAGCAAATGAAACCTACAAATGATTGCAGCAAGCTGACCTGCAACTGCTTGCAGAGTAAAAAATCTATTGTTTCTTAAACAAAAAAAAGGGAAAGTTTCATGTTTGATCTTGCTGCTATAGATACTAATCTACCAGAAATTTGCTCTCCAGTGAAGAAGAATCTATTATATTGGAGTATTTAACATTAACAAAGTGTTTATAAGTAAAATGTCATTTATACTCAAGTTCTATGGTCATATTCCTATTCTAAATTCTTTATTTGGTCCAGCTACAAGCTGAAAGTTATTAAATAAATTGCTCACAGGTGAAAAACAATCAATCAACCACCACAGCTTTACATAGAGCCTTTGTTGAAATTGAACATCCACTAGAACTTCATAAACATGAAATGGCACTAATAGGAATAATCTGTTGGCTATTGCTCTTCTTTGTAGACATACCAAAGAGAGATGTTTGCACTGAGCACAAACCCACAATAATGCGGGCCAAAATTACAATGATGCATTCTCTAAGTCAGAATCAAATGTGAACCTACTCAATCCAACATTTAAAAAAGAAGTCAAATCCGTGAGCCCTATCAAAATATTAGTTTTCTATGCCTAAAAATTTTGGACTGACAAACCCAAAGGGGTATGGAATTGTGAAGTCTCTAGTACTGAATTGCTAATTCAATACCATCTTAATCTAGAATGTAGACCAAACACTTACAAGAGCAACTTTTTAGAAAGATCATGGATCGATTTAACAAAGCAAAGTGAATGAATTCGTCTTCATTGCTTATTCTATGCTGACATGTCGACCGAGAAAAATTACAAGAATTAGAAAATGATTCACGACCATTGTATAACACTATAAAGTAAGAAGAAAAATAACAAAGAACATAAAGGCAGAAAGGTCGGGAAAGAAACGAAACTAGGATGAACAAGGAATTGATGATGAGTAGTGATCTAAACATTAGAAGAGAACTAATCAAGGTTGATTCAATAAATTAAGAAAGATATTTAGAATGAAGGAAAAGAAAATTGGATTAAGTTAAAAAATATAAGATTCTGGTTTTATCTGAAATTTGAATTGGGTTCAATTTTTAAATTTGATTACATTTATATGCTTTCATATAAAACAGGTTGGATTGATCTTATCATGTGCCAACTCAATCTATTTGTAACCCTACTTTTATCATTTAATATGCTTGATTCAAGTAGCTCACTTGTTATACTTTAGTGCGAAGACTTGTCAACTTAGTTTATTTGAGAGCTTGAAGTACTATGTATTGATATTAGAGCCACAACTTCAAACGAACATAGAGTAATTCTTTTTTTTGTATTATAAGATGGTAAGATCATGGTGTGCAAGTAGATCTTGTTTGTTTGAGAGCATGAGATGTAAAGTTTGATTGGGATAATGCATTAGTTTATTATTTGATTAAATGGTCATTATGATTTCAATGATAAATTTAATGAAACTATAACTATGCATCTAATAATTAGATGACTTGAGATTAAATTAACAATTCTCATTCAAGCCTTAACTCAGAAGAGTCAAGTTCTACGTGTTGACATACCCAAATGTAGCCTAGTTTTTAAATCAAATCCAATTATTGACGTAATTGAATTATGTTAGGCGATGAGTTTACCCAACCTATTTGTAGCCTTATGTTTTATCATTCAACAATCTGTCCATTAGAGCTAAAGTAGTAAGCAGGTGTTGCTATAGCACGAAGTAGCCAATTAGGATATTTCTAAAAAAATGTTAGTTTTAAGAAAGATAATTGTAACCCAAGCATTGGCTCTAAATAAAAAATTGATGGAAAAAGCATGAGAAAAATTAGCTAATATTCAACATACAATTCATATGTTTAATGCTATTATAATACATATTAGGTGTAAATGTGAAGTGAATAACGCAATTTTGTTGCCTAAAATTAATTTACTTTAAAAAAATGCATGAGAAGAATAAGCTGATATTTAACATGCAATTCATGTGATTAATATCAAATTATAATATCTAATTTAAAATCCATGATTTAATTTATCCTACATGCAACTGAAGTGACTAATACAATTCTAATGATTTATTCTGTTATTTAAGGAATAAACCATTTTAGTCTTGATTATATAATATTATTGCCAAGGATGATATTAAGCATGTAAAATATTGTTGAATGTAGATATAAGATATTGAAAGATATTGATCATATGCCTTAGGATAAATCATAGCTGATATACTAACATTAAAAGATGATGAAAAATATAAAAATAGATCAATAATTTGTTGAAATTTAGAATCTTCAGATCATAGATGCATTTATTGTGCAAATGAAAATATGAATGAACAATAAAATTTTGAAACATTCCGAACAAGATGACGAATTGTTGACATGTTGCGGTTTTTGTACAATGATCTCTTACATAATCAATATAACAATATAGTAATATGTTATAGTAATATAGATATATGAAGGTATGATTGGTTCTATGGAACAAACATCATCAACATCAACCTAATTGCAATAACTAGGCATCTTGAATAGAATTGTAATTGCAAAATGAGAGTCATTATCTGTTTGGGTAAGTAAAAATAAGTAAAAACCTAAACCTCCTATTTGGTTTTATTATTGTAAATTTGTTCATCTAGTCGGTGTGAAAATTTCTTTTAAATATATATTGTTTCTTGAACATAAACATAACTAAGATGATACATCTCCTCTGGAAAAGAAAATTATTTAAATGTAAATTTACCATAAACTATTGATCCATCATAATTATTGGTCTTATCATTATCTATTGATATACAAAATCAATATCAGAATAATAAAAAGTTAAGACTAAAAATGTTACCTTGATTGAAAATAGTTGAATTCGTGAGTACCATGACTAAGTCAATGTCTCACGAGCTAGTTAGCTAGTTAAAATCTTATGCTCATAACGAATGCCAAATGGAGACCCAGCAAGAAGTAGGAACTGGAGGTGATCTAGATTAAAAGAATGGAATAAGCCAAAAAAATTAAAGAGGGGTGGTAGGTTAATATACAAAGGTTTTTTTAAATTTCACAATAGAAGATATCCTAAATGGTTTGCAATCACAAAACCATATAGTATGAAATTCGTAATTAAAAGTATGAGAGACAAGCCTCTTGAATCTTTATAAATTTAATTCTGAAAACCACCTAAGGGTTTTTTGGCTTATTTTGACCTAACCTATTAAGACATTGAATGCCATCATCACTGATGAGTTTATCATCAGTGATGACCTACCTTTCTATTATAGCTATTAGAGCTCGTCACTGGACTACTGCTAGCGAGTGATTATTTGGGGAAAACATACTCGAAAAAAAGTGGTAATGAACAATTCAAAATCTATGTTGTAAATATGGACTTAAGTAGAAAATATTATAAAACCAAATTTAGAAGTGCTAAGCCTAACAAGCTATTGCTATAACAATGTAGCTATGAAATTAAGACATTTAATTTCTTGATCATAAGCAGACTTCAAGGATGAAGTCTGATAAAATAAAGTTATGATATCATGGCTTTTCATCAAGATTCATATATTATCTTTTTATATATATATATATATATGTGTGTGTGTGTGTGTGTGTGTGTGTGTGTGTGTGTGTGAGGAAGATTTTTACAAATTCTACCATGAAATTAGTGTTTTCGACGGTAATTTCCAATGTTGTATTTGTCTTGCATCCACTATGTACTCAATTAAGATTTAATAGCACTATATATTAACTTTTTTTATGGTCCCTAATGCTTCATCATTCACCGAAAGCTCAAGAAATTCTTAAACCTTTGTCCAATATGAATAATTTATTTAGTGTGATAGATTTTAAAAGAACCTATAATATCTTGAAAAAAAAGCTACAAACATGATGACCTAACCCTGTTCACCATGCCACATATTAGATAAATATATAATTCTTTGACTTTTTCTTTTTTTCATTTGATGTGCTGAATTTGATGTCACAATTAGAGCTATAATAATATATGACACTGTTCAAGTAACCATTGTAGTGTCCATTGATTTAGCTAGTTCTTTCTCTTTCTTTTTTTTTTTTCTTTGTTGTAGCCTTTGTTTTCAAATCATGATCAATACCAATAGGATTATCTCCTACTTTTTTGTGGTTCAATCATGAGGGATGATCTAAATGTAGGATATGACGGGTTGTCTTAGTTACATGTATGATCTTTTCTTGTCCACAAATCTATAGTTCGAACAAAGGGCTCTACTTCCATCAAAATAAATGATCAACATCCATAAATTTGAAATCCTTGTTTTACCATTTCTCTGTAATGGATCTAATGGCATGAAATAAATGGTGTTCAGGTGAATAAAGTAAATGGTGTGGAGGTTGAGAATCTAAAACATTGGCGTGGTCTAGCAGAAGGTTACAATGAAGAAAGTATAAGATTTGATTTGGATATGGAAGAGTAATTGTACATTGTTTCATTGTATTAGTCTGCTCAACAATTTTTTAGTTTATTTTATTAATATAATTGTAGAAAACATGAGAGATATTATTTGAATGTGATGATTTTTGAAATTTTTTTTTTGGACTCTCTTGTGATCATGGCACTGGCAAGAAGCCAATTCTCAGGAGCATTTGTTTCTACCAGAACAATGATATAAGCATTAGTTTTATTATGTGTGGAATAAGATTTTCAATAGAGAAGGATCCTTCTGCAAGAACTATGTATGGGGACTTGGTATGGCAAACAGGGCATTTAATATAAGCAATTATTCATGCCACAAGTTCTCATCCTCTCCTCTTATCACTGCTATCTGAATGCAAAATAGCCCAATCTTTCAAGATTTGACAAGATCTGCATGCAGGCCTGTCTTTTTTTAAAAAAAAGCTGTTCTATTTTATAAGAAACTTAGAACCTTTTGAAAATGAATTCAATTTGTAGGTAATTCTCTCTCAACTAACGTTGGCTAATCTTTTTATTGAGTAACAATTCAAAATAAAAACAGCAGAGAGGAACAATAATAAAGAGAAGAATGGTGATTAGGAGGTCTGTATCATCTTGAGTTGTTAATCCAATGCCGATTTTGGTTTAATGTCAAAATATGACTGCCCTTTTATTATCCCAGTTTAACGAATTCTTTATCCTCTTCTCTGGTGAGGATCTCATCACCATGGCTTTCACTGCTAGAGGATTGTTTTCTTCTTTGTTTCTTTTTTTTTTTTTTTGCTTGCAAGGGAGTAGTAACCACTCAAACTTGGCGCAGAATTCATGGTTAGCACCAAAAAAAAAAAAAAAAAAAAACAAAGGGTTCTATTAATGTTAAATTAGTAGTATGTTTTAAAAAAATATATACTAGCAAAAGTTCCTGGAGCGAGGGCATTTTAATCTATTTCCTCGGTACCATACTAACCTATAAAAGTCCTCTCTTTTGCTTTTGGTGCAAGGCTTTTTCAATTTATTTTTATTTTAACTTATGCCAGGATAACTCAGAAAAATTAGGAACGACAACGAAATAATTTGGATCGATTTTTATTCATTAATCCTAACTTTTCATGCCCATCCATCTTTACCCTGTGTTTTGCTGAGATAATCATTTTTAAAATTATTTTTAAAAATATGCTTTAAAATATTTTAAAAAATGGGTTTAAGAAGGCGAATATCGATATGGCCCATTCCAATCTTAACCATATCTTTCTACTAATTATCTAAAGATCTCATTGTTATTGATCCATCTCCTGAGTCTTTTTTTCCATAGTTTTCTTCCATTGGCTGATTGATATATATCTGAGAACAGTTCTGCTCAAATAATTTAAGCAAATTGGACCTTTAAAAGTTTTATGGCAAAATCTCTATCAAACTGCAGTCAGAATTTTGGTTCTTTTTCCATAGATCCAGTCCTCCTCGTATGTCTTTTGATTTTCCTAGAAATCTTTCTTGTTCACTCTTATGTGTATTTTAATTCTGATTTTAGATTACAAGTACTGCATGTAATTTCCAGCTTGCTATAGAAACTCCCCAAGAAACTATTACAATTGTCATTGCTTATAAATTTCTACGAAAATTTTGCATCAAAGTTTCCACTCTTTGGTTGTCTTGTATCAACTTTTTTTCTGTCTTGTTCCATCCTGTTTATTAATTACGCTTTCCACCAGGATAATTCATGTCAACCTAGCATCAAACAATTGGATCATATTGCAGTATAACATCAACTATATAAGCTCTACTATTTCAGGTCCAACTTTAGCAGGGTCCTACATCGCTCGGAGTGTTGAAAGTGAATTATTGGGACAAACTCATTGATTTGCGGATCAATTGTAGTGAAAAATCTCTGGATCTAAACCAAGAGAGAAAGAATTCCTAGGAGAGAAAGAATTCCTAGGAAAAAGAAACTTAGAGCACAATTTAGTGAGAGAAAGAGGGAGGTCTAGAAAGAGAAAGAGGTGTTCCAAGACTTTAAGCCTCTCTCTTTCTTAGAGAGAGAACCCATCGTATGCTAGGAGAGATAACAACCTGCCTAAAGAAAGAAAAACATATGAGAAAGAAAATCATCTAGACAGAGAAAGTTGGCCAAGAGAGAGAAAAATTGTCCGTTCCCTAGGGATCACACATCTCCCTTCTTAGAGAGAAAATATTGCACGCTAGGAGAGAAAGAATGACACCTAGAGAGAGAAAATATTCTAGAGAGAGAAAATACTTTAAGAGAATCGCACATGGGGAAGAGAGAGGCAGCGCTCTAGGGTTTCTTACGCCTTTAGAGAGAGAATGGGTGGTAGCTAGGGTAATGAAAGAGAGAAAAACATATTTTCTCGGAAGAAAAGAATCTCTGTATTTCTTTCACATATCCTAACGTTTAGGGTTTAAATACATAGCCAAGTTGGTTTGATGCTGACTCAGAAAAACTTCCATGGCTAACCCAATAACATTAAGTTAACCTCAAGCTCATGTATACTCATGATTTGACTCAATCTCAAAACTCTTAAACTCACATCGAGCACAACACAAGTTAGCCCTTTAAAGCCCATAGCCTAACATGGGCTTTGAGATAATCCAGAGCCTAAAACAACTCTAAAACCCTCCATGACGCTTCATGAAGTGTGAACCTTGGCCTTTTCATATTCTTCTAAGCCTTGGGAGCACTACATCAGATCCAACATAAATTTCAGTCGGGCCTGTGGAATTATGATTAGGTAATTTTGGTGGTCCTTGGATTTTCACTTCCAAGTTCAGGAAAGGCCAAAATAGAGGAGGGAAATTGGTGAAAAAAAAATAACTGCAAAGATTAACCTTCCTCAATACCTTCATGTACTCTTTCCATGGACTCTTTCTTTCCTTTTTTTTTTTTTTTTTTTTTTTTTTTTTTTTTTTTGAATGAAGAGACATCTATGAAGACAAGAACTATACAATCACCTATTCACATCTTTGCTTGAACTTTCTTTGTTTTTGTATATTCTTACATGGGATTCCAGCTTCACCGCTGATAGGATAGTTTGAGCCAGCAAAACCCATACTTCAGCAGCATCTTATCACATCCTCCTTCTAGGAGGACAAATGATTTTATGAATTTGGATTAAGGAACACAGATCGCCATCGCTTGATTCCTGCCCATGATGCATTCATTTAATATAATACTTCTTTTAACTATAAGTTACTCTTATGCTCTTATTCAGAATCTTGGTTCTAGAGACAAACCAGGAAAAATAAAAAATAAAAAAATTGGTCTCAGGCAGTGACCTAGCCTTGAAGTATTTCTTACAGCTCTGCTGGCATTTAAGATTCAGTGGACTGATTTACCTTCATTGTCCCATTTCCAGAGTAAGCAAGCTCTGTTCTTCAGTGAATGGAAAACACCGGCTGCCTCTGAGAAATTGATTATTTTGTTCGTTATATTTCTAACCCAGAGAGAAGTTTTCATATTTTTCTCTTTTCTTGTCGAACTTGATTACGAGGTTGATTCATGAGAGAGAGAGAGAGAGGGCTGGTTGTCTGTATTATATCCCTGATGTTTTGCTATTGAATCAATCATTGTGTAACATCTTTGCCCCCTTTCACCATTCATATGAATGGCAGAAATATCAGATCAATTATAACCCCCTTGCAATCCCATTTCATTTATATTTTCCTTTGATAGCTGTTATGCAAGTTGAACTTGATCAATAATTTTTTCCCTTTTGCACCTTGCATGTGGTTCATGAAGCTTTGTAACTAATTATCATAAAATACAATCAATTCATCATGATTCCTTTTGCACATCATAGTCATACAGTTGAATTTCTTTTGTTACGTTTACTGCATCTCTCTTTCATGTAGCTTTTGGGGAGCAAGATGCAAGAGGCCAAGTCATAGAAAGATACTCTAAAAATTCATTCAATCAGCAAAATCTGGTCCTGTAGTTTTTTACTTTTATTCATGATATCATCTTTTTTTTTTCTGACCACCCTTATAAGCTGTTATATAATTACAGTTTGAATATATATTTTTTTAAACCACAGGACTTCAACCAAAGTGTGCGAAATATTGGGCAATTGTCAATACAAGTGGTGGTCCTTTGCAACGGAGGAAAAGAGGTGGCTCTTTTGACTTCTGGTCGAACTTCTACGGCATGTTTTATTTAATTTCTCCTCTTATCGTCAAAGTGACTTTAAAAGATTTAATTTATAAGGCAACTTTTTGAATACATGAACAACCTAAGAACCTTGTAACATGATCCACTACTTGAGGAAGGGGACCTGAAATTTCTTTAAATTTTTTGTTTTCAAAAATAAGAAATCCAATCTATAGCATAAAAATGTGTGATTGAATCATTTTTAAAAATATTTTTTAAAATAATTCTAAAAATATGAATGAATTTAAAAAATGTGACTCCGAACGTTTTCTTTGGATTCATCACATTTTTTTTAGATTTGATTCTTTGTTTCTAAAACGTTCAAAATTTACGAATTCATCTTCTTTCTTCTTCCTGCAACCTTTTTCCACATGATTCGCTACTCTTTCTTTAAAAAATAATTTTTAAAAATATCATTAAACCTATTTTTGAATACTAAAAATCAACAAGATACAACTAGACTTTTGAATATACTTTATATTTTTTAAAATTATTTTTTTTGGATCACGAACCAGACAGAGCCTTAACCTTTGGAGAGCTTCAAGTATTTCTGTGACTCTCTTCTGTGAAGCATGGCTTAGGGTGGAAAAATCAACTACTATGTCCGCATACATCTGCTCTAAATCTTGTTTGTTTTGGGGAGTTTGAATTACTTGAAAGCTCATCAGTGGATTAATGATCTCATGAAAGCTCAAAAATAATTGTTAGGAAGCGCTTTGGTACCTGATGCTGCCAGATCACCCCCCTCAAACATCGCGAGCGTCCGGTCGCCTTCTCCAGCGAGCCCGGGATCTTTCTGCGAGCTTCTCGCGTCTGGAGCCTGCAAAAAGTCCTAGGGGTTGAAGATTTCGGCGGGACCCTCCGACGCTCAAGTCAATGCTCTGGCAACAGCCGTGAGCTTGAGGAAGCTCGAAAGAGAAAGAGAGAGGCTCGGAGAAGAGCTCTCTGTGAGCAAAAATGCATTTAAGAGTATTGTTGTGGTTATCAGTTCTTAGTTACCTGGTCGGAGGTCCCTCTTACCCATTTTATAGGTGCTTAGAGTTTGTCTGGCTTGAGTGGTTGAGGCCTCGTAATGATGACTTTGATGGGTGAAATGTCAGAGCTGATGTCTGTGAGGCATGGGGTTCTGCCACTTGTCAGAGCATTTAAGATGATGGCAGGGCTTGCTTCCTCCTTTGGTGTCAGGGCTGCAGGTTAAATCCCATCAAAGTGGGTGGCTGCAGCTGGTTGATGGGTCAAGTTCCGTCAGAGTGGGTGGCCACTTGATTTGACCGCTGCAGAGAAGAGAATAAAAGGTGGTGGAGTCTCATCACCATCACGAGCCACACATCCGTCTAAGATGGAAGAGTTGGAGTTGAAGCCAGCTATCCTTTGTAAAGTGATTATAGAGTGCTTGCATGGCACTGTTCTGGCCGGGGCCGAGGTGGCCGAGCACGTGACCTTTATGAGGCCATAAATGCCTTTGTGCGAGAGACATATGTGGCTATGGAAGCCGAGACGGGACGATGCCGAGGCGGGGCCGACATGAATGAGAGGGCCAACTAGAATGAGGCGGGTCCGACTTGAATGAGAGGGCCGACTTGAATGAACTTGGAAGAGGCCGAGACGGAATGATGCCGAGGCGGGGCCGACTTAAATGAGGCGGGGCCGACTTAAATGAGGGGGCCAACTTAAATGAGGCGGGCCAATTTGGAAGAGGCCGGACGGGACGATGCCGAGGCCGGACCGACTTGAATGAGAGGGTCGACTTAAATGAGGCGGGGCCGATTTGGAAGAGGCCGACTTGAATGAGAGGGCTGACTTAAATAAGGCGGGGCCGACTTGGAAGAGGCCGGGACGGAAGGCGGGGCCAACTTGAATGAGAGGGCCGACTTAAATGAGGCGGGCCGATTTGGAAAGGTCGACTTGAATGAGGCGGGGCCGACTTGAATGAGAGGGCCAACTTGAATGAGGCGGGGCCGACTTAAAGAGGCCGAGATGGACGATGCTGAGGCCGGGCCGACTTGAATGAGAGGGCCGACTTAAATGAGCGGGGCCGATTTGGAAGAGACCGACTTGAATGAGGCGGGGCCGACTTGGAAGAGGCCGGGATGAGACGATGCCGAGGCCGGGCCGACTTGAATGAGGCGAGGCGCCGATTTGAAAGAGACCGACTTGAATAAGGCGGGGCCGACTTAGAAGAGGTCGAGCCGGGCCGACTTGAATGAAAGGGCCGACTTAAATGAGGCGGGGCCGATTTGGAAGAGCCGACTTGAATGGCGACTTGAATGAGAGGGCCAACTTAAATGAGGCGGGGCAGATTTGAAGAGGCTGACTTGAATGAGAGGGCCGACTTAAATGAGGCGGGGCCGACTTGGACTTCTCCTTCCTTGCATCTGTGATGTCCCCTCTATTAGATGCTGGCCTACGTGGCAGCCTTAGATGTTGGCCTACGTGGCAGCCATAAATGCCGGGGCCGAGATGGAGTGCCGGAATGGGGCCGACTTGGACTTTTCCTTTCCTTAGCGTCTTCAACTTCCACTCTATGCTGCCTAGTGGCAGCCATAAATGCGGGGCGAGATGGAGTGCCGGGGCAGGCCAACTTGGACTTCTCCCTTTGCGTCCGCTCCACTCATTAGATGCTGGCCTACGTTGCAACCATAAATGGAGAGAGAATAAGGCAATAAATGCGAGCCAGGTGGGATGTACGTGGCCTTTATAAGGCCATAAATGCTTTGATATGAAAGACATAATATGGCTGTTAAGCCAAACGGGAGTGCTGGGGCGAAGCTGGTCGAGAGTGAGTGCCGGGGCGGCCAAGCGGGAGTGCGGGGCGAAGCTGGCAGTGCCGGGGCGAAGCTAGCCGAGCGGGAGTGCCACGGCAAGATTTCCGTGGCCGAGCGGCGGGGCGGGACTTTTTGCTCTCTTTGCTACGTGGCGCTCCATTCCAATAAATGCTGGCCAAGTCATTATGACTGTTTCTGCACCATTAAATGCTCAGCCAACGTCATTCTCCACCGCTAAAGCCTTTTGATTTGACTATAGGCCATTAATGACTGAAGGTGGCCTTTCGAGAACCCCGTGACGCCTTTTTTTCCTTTTTGTTTTCTTTTTTGCAGCTGGGAGCAATATCGTGGATGAAATATAGAATAGTGAGGCCGCTTAGAATTAAGAGTCAAAGAAGGCGCCGCCTAAGAAAATCGTCTGAAAATTGCTATCTTGAGAGGATGCCATTCAAAAATTGTTGCCTTTATTGCCCATGGGATCAACTTGGTTAGATAATTGGCAATTTTGTAAGCCTTTATTAAAATACTTCAACATGAAGCTTAGCGTGCCCAAAATCAATTAGATTTCGTTCTATTTCTTTGTAGTCCTAGAATGAACCATCATCAGTTTGATTTCTCAACCTTTCAGCCCTCTGCTAGATGAGTAGCATAAAAAGCTTTCAATAATATATCAAAGCATTTGAGCCTGGTTGAATAATTGAAGTCAAAACGATGGGAGAATTCTATGTGAATGGTTCTCGATCTCATATCTTTCCACCCCCTGTGGTCTTGCTCAATGTTAACGGCACCGTTTTATTTTGGCCAGTTCTCGAGTAGGATTCTACTTCAACCACGGTTCTTTGGCCATTCGTAGCCATGAACCGAGTCCTCGTTTGAATGTTTCCACCGTCCCCATCTTTGCCTTTCGAAGTCAAACCAAAGAGCGTGCCAATAAAGGGGTTACATCTGATCTCCGAGCGCGTGAACTGGTAAACCAAAGTACCAAACGCTCTGCTCTCCGGCACTTGGGTTGGTGCTACGAACGTCGACCACCGTGTGGGCCGTACAAGAGCCGTGGCAGCTACCCGTCAAATAAAATCACAAGGATGGACTCGGCCATCCCTTCGGACCTGAGGGATGACCCAAAAAAAAAAGGGGGGCCTTAAAATTCCAACGCAAGCCTCGGCGAAATCCAACTTTTGACCGCATGTTCCCATTGATGACTCTTTTGTAAGAATCCATATTTCAAGGCAGCAGAATACCAACGAGTACTCCAACTACCTCTAATTAGTGTTGAGGAAAAGTCTTGATGAATTAACTGTTCGTATATACTAACGACGTACGATGGTTTAATAAATTTTATCACATATTATTTATGCATTTATGCATGAATAATTAATTTATACGATTGATATGTATTTACTATATTGAAAAGTAATACAGCAAGATTTTTTCATGAGTTTTATGTATGATTTTAAAAGGCAAGATTGATTTGACTCTTCAATAGTGCTAGAAAAATCTTGTTGCACGCAAGAATTGACTATTTGTAATGCTAACTCAGTACCATGATTCAATAAATTTTATCGTATATTGCACACACATCAATATTCATGGATGACTAATTCATACGATTAATGCATGCTTGCTGCATCGAAAGCGATGCAGCAAGACTATTTCATGAGTATTATGCATGATTTTAAAAATTAAGGACCGATTTATCAAATCGATCCAATCGAAGACCAATTTTTAATCCGGTTTAATTTTATTATTAAAATTAATTTTTATATGATTCAATAAAAATTAAAAAAATTATTGAATCGATAGGATTCCAAAGAATTTTTAATTTCTAACATCACATGCAATACTTTGAATGGGAAAGCTAAAAAGCCATGCAATACTGCAGTCTATTCAATATGTAAGAAATTAAGGGTGTATTTTGTTTCAAATTAGTCCAAAACACGTTGTGAATTTGATCCAGTTTTTGTCAATGCGAAGTTTTCACAGTAGTTTAGCGAGGAAGATAACATACTCGTCTCACCACGTCATTGACGATATTCTAATGACGACGATGAGCAATACCTGATAGACATTGAAGCCCTCATCCTCGCATTGACACGCCGAACCCACATGGAGAAGGTATGATAATGATCCACATGTGAGTGAAAAATCTAAACTTTTAATTTTTGTTGTTTAATTTTTTTTATACTTAAAAAATATTTCATTCATAATATTTTTGGATTTATAATTGATGAAATAGCTAAGCGCATAGATTATCATTTAAGCTTTCAATAAAATAAGTAACAATTTATACGATCATGTTAAAATAATATATTCGTTATTTTATTAACTTTAATCGATTTATATCAAAAAATAAGTTATAATAATAAAAAATTTAGGTATTAAAATAAATTTTGAATGAAAGTTTGAGAAGCAAAAGAAATATTAAAAAACTGCCCTTCTTCAACCTGCCAAGCTTTTGCAAACTTGTAGAACTCTAACTTGGAATTCTGAAGGATGCTGCCAGGAAAGCACCCACAAAGTCCAACCTATTCATATTTCAAACCAAAGTCCTTGACGTCGATCAGAAGGCAATCTAGCATTGTTTTTCTTTAGGAAACCAGTAATCGAGTAACATCACGAGGCGTACTCCCAACTAAATTTTGCCCCCTCTCCCTCCTACAATTCATTCACACGGTCAAAACAAAATTTAGCTTTTGAGCCAAAAGTATTGCGAACCCTCTTTAGTAAAGATACTTTGTAGCTCGTCATGTTTATATTTGGCACATCTACCGCAAGACCAATGCTGTTGCTGATTGGATTGCAGGTTGTGTGGCTGCTCACTCTTGTGTTTAGAGCTGTAAGCAGGATGATCCTTGCCCTAGTATCCTTACTCAATTATTGTATGGTGATATGTCGGGTGTAACCTATCCTAGGATGGTATAATCACCCATTTGAAACAAAAAAAAAAAAAAACTTTGTGGACCAAACCAACTTGTACCAATTTCTTAAAATCAAAATTAAACTCATGCTGATTATTTCAAACTATTAAACTTAATCAAATAATTGATTCGATTTTAATATGATTTATTTGTTGGCATAGATTGTGACTATCTAATTGATAAGACTGAATCTAAAGTAACACTCTATGTCCTTAAGATAATTTCGTCCCGCAAAGGTGCTTACGATTTGTATGACGATTGTCTTTTAGGATACAACAGTCTTCTTTTGATGAATGCAGCACTACAATTCACGAAAATTTGAATCAAAAATATTTTTCTCTCTTTTTCTATGCACTATAGCTATACTTCCTTTAGGAAAAATATGCAAATGCTTAAAAGAAGAAAGGAATTTGAAATTGAATGAATGAAAAGCAAGTCACGAGTCCTATTTATAGACTTTAGGTGCCTTTGGAAGCAACCCTATGGTATTGATATGCACCGTTAGATCTGATTGGATGCAATCAATGGTCTAATCAATACGCCTCTTCGTGATAGGATAAGTCGATCCATAGCCATGATCTGAAGATCATGTGATTGATCCATCTTTCCAAAGCCTTGATACGCCGATCTACAGCCATGATATGAAGATCACACGATTGGCCCACTTCTCCGAAGCCCTGATACACCGATCTATAACAATGATCTGAAGATCATGCGATCGGTGTGCCTCTCCGAAGCCTTGATAGGCTATCACGCGATCGATGCGCATCTTGATGCATCGATCTGAGAATAGGTGCTTGATTTGTGATCGTAGCCAATCGATCCGATCAACGATGGTCCCTGTTTATCGATTTTATCACCGATGATTGCGATCAATCCAAGCCATGATCAGTCGATCAACACGTGCGCCTACAAAGCGCCCATTGCGCTCTTCATATATGCACATGCACGGCACCCTCAAGCTCTGCACTTATGTTGAGCCTAAGGAACTTAAGCATGAAGGAAGAGGTTCCATATAAGTGAACATTCCTTTCTTAATATTTTCGATGTGAAACTAAATATCATCTCAATTTCTTATTCACACACATAACGAGATAATAGACTTTCAAGGCCTATTGGCCCATTACCCAACATTATCAATTTATATGTATTTACTTTAAATAATTAAAATTTTAATTTTTATAATAAATTTTAAATAATTAAATAATATATAATTATTGATAATAGAAAATAACGCAACTTTCTAACAATTTAACTGTACTTATAAACTTACAGTATCTCAATTTTAACTGTAATACTAATAAAAATTTACATAATATATACATAATTTAATTTTTAATTTAAAAAAATTTAAAGTGAAATCAACTCAAGAAAAGAAAAATTAATTGAATTTATATTAAAAGTATGAGTTGGATTGACTTTGCGGTTTAGCCCAAGCCATGCGACACGCTAGGGGCATCTTCGTAATTTAAGCAGCAACAACCAAAATTTTAGACAACTCACTTGCTTTGCTCATGTGTGACCGTTTCAAATTCCTTGGTCAACACGACAACTTAAATGCCCTTCCCCTCATGGTGTTGAATAAGACTTCATCGATCAAGACCAAGAAAAATAAAATAAAATAAAAAAAAAAACCTACCCCCCCCCACCGCTTATAAATCCCCATCCATGCAACGCAACCAAGAAGAAGCATTCCCGTGTTCCATCTCCTGAAACCACCAGCCCACCACCCAAAGTTCCCAAGAGAAGCAACTTCTCCTAAAACCTCTCTTGGTTCTTCGATCTCACTTCATACGCGCAACCCAGCGATGGATTCCCGAAGGAGCTGTGCTCTCTTGCTCGCCGTCTTCGTTGTGATGGTTGCGATGATAGGCGTGGCCACGGCCGCGAGGCCGGCGCCGGACTGCTTCGACGGAGGAAGCCACGTCCTGGCTTACCCGAGCATGTACGAGAAGGCGAAAGCAGCCATGGCGACGTGGATGGAGATGTTGCCGTCCGGGCCGAGCCCCAAAGGCCCCGGCCATTAGCTAGCACTGGGCAACGAGGTAACGTTGTCACCATAGGGTTTATAATTATATTTTGGCTTGCACGCTGAAAGAAATGTAAAAAGGCGCGTGATTATTTTATAGTTTTTTTTTTTCTTATTAAGAATTCGATTCATACTTCAGAAATGATTCCTGACAGCCAGGAATTTTTTTTTTTTTTCCAAATAGAATTGGATATTTTTCTTTTCTTTTTTAGAGAGAGAGAGAGAGAGAGAGAGAGAGTCATGCATGATGTTTATTTTCTATATTTGATTTTAAAGATCCAGTTGTTTAAGGATGAATTCATGAGCTTTTATTCACATCTAAAGACAGAGAATATTTCATGTCCTTGTGCTTTTAATGGATTTATCACGAGATAAGCAAAGAGGCCGTTGGTCAAAGAAAACGTTGTTTGGCTGGCTGCCTCTTTTTCTAATTGCGTTTGGTTGAACGGTTCAATACGCGGTGCCGGAATAATTAAGTGCATGGACTTTGCATCAGCCTTTGCATCATCTTTCATTTTAATGCATGAACTTGACGTCGGTTAAAATATATCCAATATAAAACATTCCCCGTGAAAACATTCTGTTAAGCAAAAGCATTAGGATTTTCCTTCCAATATTTCAACTTTTCAAGGTTCGATTGTTAAAAATTGAGAACGACACAGCAGGAAAGGTGCTTTTGACCTTCCAACTATGCAAACACGAGCCGTGGTTGACTTCTGTGATGCATGTGATATTGGTGGCCGGAATATCCTACAAAAGGTGGCGGACTCTAGATTTTTCTGTTTTGAAGGGCCCACAAAAAAAAAATTCAAAATAAGCCCAGACTTGAATCTGGCTTTAAGAGTTTGGATCTATCTAATTCTAGCCATCCAGGACATATGCGTTGTAATAGACTCGGATTTGATGTACACACACGGTTAATGTGATCAATTAATAGAGAAAAAAAAAAAAAAAAGCATTTCGTGCACAGCTGAGATCCTCATTCATCATAGTGTTTACATCGAGTAAATATGTAGGAGTTTGTGCTTTTGAGAATCATGCTTGGCATGTTGATGAGGCTGCTGTTGATGCCCGATCATTTTGAGCTAGTGTCCTTGAGCGTCGACCCTTCCTCTATAGAAATATCGGGATTCTTCCTTTATCTTCAAAGCCTGCAAGAAGTCCCACAGCCGGGTATACCGGCGGAGACTCTCTGATGCTCAAGTTAGTGACCAGGGCAACAGCTATGAGCTTGAGGAAGCTCGAAAGAGAAAGAGGGAGAGGCTCTGAGAAGAACTTAGCGTGTTGAGTTCTTGGAGTTACCTCCTCGGGGGTCCCTCTTATCCCATTTATTTTTCTTTGGACTTTGTGTAGCTTGCCTGAGAAGCCTTGAGCCTTGTTCCTTAGTGGGAAAGGGTCACATGGAGCCTCATGATAGACCATAACTTTTGGAGCTCATTTGATCTGAATGGTTGGGGTGTCATGATGACTGAGGACTTTTGGTAGATGAAATATCAGGATTAATTCTGTAAGACCTGAGGTGCTGCCACTTGTTAAAGCTTTTATGAAGATGCTTCTTTTAGTGGCATGTCAAAGCTACAGGCGATGTCCCCCGTCAGAGCTTTTATGAAGATGCTTCTTCTTAGTGGCATGTTTGGCATGTTAGAGCTACAGGCGTTATCCCGTCAGAGGTAGGTGGTGCCAATCTGTTGTCTATCCTCTGTCAGAGCTTTTATGAAGATGCTTCTTCTTAGTGGCATGTTAGAGCTACAGGCATTGTCCCGTCAGAGGTAGGTGGTGCCAGTCTGTTGTCTATCCTATGCACGGACAATGGTGGAGCTAGGCATGTGGACTCCATGCAAGCAGGCTCTTATGCTCGTAATCCTCCTCGCCTGTTGGGAGTCAGGTTGCCGCGGTCTAGAGTGGGACTTGCCACGATCTAGAGTGGGACAGCTAGGAGCCGTCGAAGATGGAAGCTGGAAAAGGCCGTCGAGGACTTCCATGAGAAACTCCTCTACCTGGTTTCTCTACGCCATCTTTTATCATGTGGGACCAAAAAAAGGGGAATGCATTAATGCACGTGGCCTTTATAAGACCGTAAATGCCCTGGCACATAAATGCAGTAGGGAGCCATCGTCGTGGTGGAATTAGGAGTCCGGAAGCGAAGCCGCCTAGAAAGGCCACCTAAGATGGCCGCTTAGGATGGCTGTTGAGGAAGGCCGTCGAGGAAAAGGCCAACTATGAAGGCCGTTGAGAAAGGCTGCCTAGGATTGCTGAGAAAGGCCGTTGAGGAAAAGGCTGCATAAGACTTCCTACGCTCGTGGTCCGTGACTTGACATTGAATGCTCCATTTTATAAAATGCTCCAAGGCTGCTGAGAAAGGTCGTTGAGGAAAAGGCCGCCTAAGACTTCTAAGCCGCTTAAGAAGGCCGCCGAAGATGGCCGCCTAGAAAAATTATTTGAAAATTATTATTTTTATGGCCCATGGGCCTGTTAACTGGTCCCATCATATGCCCCCCACACTCCTTGATCTTGCAGGTCCTGCATTAGCCAAACTGAAGGAGCGTAGAACTTTTCAAGCGATGTTAAGGGTAAATTGATTACCTTGTGCCCGCCACTTAAAGCAGCATACACTAATTTTTGAGAGGATGCTTGTCAACTAGCCGCTGAGGCAAAGACAAAGCTGATGACGCTTCCGGAGGTGACATTAGGTGCCGAGCTGGCCTCGGGTTCTGATGCCGACCAGAGTCGGGCTTAGGTGCCGAGCTGGCCTTGGGCTTTCAGAGCCGACCGGAGTCGGACTTTGGTGTCGACGCGAAGTCAGGCTTAGGCGTCGACGCGAAGTCGGTCTTAGGTAAAATTGAACTGCTGAGACTCCGATAAAGCCGCTGAGGCTGATAGAGCTACTAGGGCACTGAGGTCGTAACAATGCCGTTGAGGCAGAGGGATAGAGCCACTAAGGCCGATAGAGCCGATGAGGCTGTAATAAAGCCGTTGAGGCTGATAGAGCTGTTGGGGCTGAAACAAAACCGTTAAGGTTGTAATGATGCCGCTGAGGCAGAGGGATAGAGCCACTAAGGCTAATAGACCGATGAGGCTACAATAATGCCGTTGAGGTCGTAATGATGCCGCTGAGGCAGAGGGATAGAGCCACCAAGGCTGATAGAGCCTGTGAGGCTGATAAAGCCGACGAGGCTGAGCGATAGAGCTACTAAGGTTGTTATAATGCCGCTGAGGCTGATAGATAAAGCTGGTGCCGATTACAGAAGTATTAGATGCCGAGCTGGCCTCGGGCTTTGGTGCCGACGCGAAGTCGGGCTTAAGTATCGAGCTAGCCTCGGGCTTAGGCTTGGGGCCACCGAGACCACATGATTTGAACCACCTCGGAGGTTTTGCACGCCGATCTGGGGGGTTTGACTCGGGGCCGCCTAGAATCCCAAGTTTAAACCTTTGGGAGTTTCTTGCACCGGTCTGGGGTGTCTGTGTCTTTCGGGCCACCGAGGTCCTTTTGAGAGGATGCTCGTCAACTAGCCGTTGAGGCAAAGACAAAGCTGATGACGCTTCTGGAGGTGACATTAGGTGCCGAGCTGGCCTCGGGTTCTGATGCCGACCAGAGTCGGGCTTAGGTGCCGAGCTGGCCTCGGGCTTTCAGAGCCGACCGGAGTCGGGCTTTGGTGTCGACGCGAAGTCGGTCTTAGGTAAAATTGAACTGCTGAGACTCTGATAAAGCCACTGAGGCTGATAGAGCTACTAGGGCGCTGAGGTCGTAATGATGCCGCTGAGGTAGAGGGATAGAGCCACTAAGGCTGATAGAGCCGATGAGGCTGTAATAAAGCCGTTGAGGCTGATAGAGCTGCTGGAGCTGAAACAAAACCATTGAGGTTGTAATGATGCTGCTGAGGCAGAGGGATAGAGCCACTAAGGCTGATAGAGCCGATGAGGCTACAATAATGCCACTGAGGTTGTAATGATGCCGTTGAGGCAGAGGGATAGAGCCACCAAGGCTGATAAAGCCGACGACGCTGAGCGATAGAGCCACTAAGGCTGTAATAATGCTGCTGAGGCTGATAGATAGAGCTGGTGCCGATTCCAGAAGTATTAGGTGCCGAGCTGGCCTCGGGCTTCGGTGCCGACACGAAGTCGAGCTTAAGTATCGAGCTAGCCTCGGGCTTAGGCTCGGGGCCACCGAGACCACAGGATTTGAACCACCTCGGAGGTTTCGCGCGCCGATCTGGGGATTTGACTCGGGGCCGCCTAGAATCCCAAGTTTAAACCTTCGGAAGTTTCTTGTGCTAGCCCAGGGCGCCCGTGCCCTTTTTGGGTTAGATGTTGAGGTCGTTCGAAATCAGCCCGAGGGCCGGCTAGGGGCCAGACATACCTGTGGCTGCCCAGGACCAGCCCGAGGGCCGGCTAGGGGCCTAACATAACTGTGGCTACCTAGGACCAGCCCAAGGGCCGCTAGGGGCATGACATAACTGTGGCTGCCCAGGATCAGCCCGATGGCCGGCTAGGGGCTAGACATAGCTGTGGCCGCCCAGGACCAGCCCGAGGGCTGGTTAGGGGTCAGACATAGCTGTGGCCGTCCAGGACCAGCCCGAGGGTCGGCTAAGGGCCTAGCATAGCTATGGCCGCCCAGGATCAGCCTGAGGGCCGGCTAGGGGCCTGCATAGCTGTGGCCGCCCAGGACTAGCCCGAGGGCCAGCTAGGGGGCTAACATAGCTATGGCCGCCCAGGACCAGCCCGAGGGCCGGCTAGGGGCCATACATAGCTGTGGCCACCGAGGACCAACCCAAGGGCCGGCTAGGTGCCTAACATAGCTGTGCCACCCAGGACCAGCCCGAGGGCCGGCTAGGGGCCTGACATAGCTGTGGCCCCCCAGGACCAGCCCAAGGGTCGGCTAGGGGCCTAACATAGCTGTGGCCGCCTAGGACCAGCCCGAGGGCCGGCTAGGGGCCAGATATAACTGTCACGGGGATTTCTCGCGCCGGTCCGGGAGTTTGACTCGGGGCCGCCTAGAGCACAAGACTTGAATCTCCGGAGGTTTCTCGCGCCGGTTCGGGGTGTCTGTGTCTTTTGGGCCACCGAGGTCCTTTTGAAACTCTGAAGAGTGACCCGAGAGTCACTGTGATGGGACCATGCTCGGGAGCCTTTAACCTCGGAGGGTGACCTGAGGACGCTTTTGTTGGGAATTGTATCTTAAAGCCAATCATTTGATGATTGTTCTAATGTAAATAGCATATAAATTGATATATTAATAAAAGTTATTTGGCGGTTTATTCATTACAAGAACATCTTCTTAATACTCTTGATAGTAATGAAGCCCTTAGGATCTTCTTTCACGATAAAAGAGGATTTATCTATGAAGGTTCTCAAAAGAGTTCGCGACCAAATGATATACTATGACAGGGCCATAGCACTATCAATTATAGGACGTTGTATATCATATTTGTTGGTTGTCCTCTTAACCAAGGAGTGTAGAGACACTGGTATGACATACAGGTGAAAGTGTAGGAGTACATTTCATCGAACGTGACTCATTTTTGGACACTCTGCTGTCAAGAGTTGATCCGAGAAGATATGGGGATAAGTATCCTTTAGACCTAAAGATCACAACCGGTGACTTGCAAGCAACTCATTGTACTTAGGTGCCGGACCACCTGGATTTCTAATCCAGCTACGAAAGGTTATTAGGGCAGTCAAGTACTTGTGGTAGTAAGTTGTGGATCAAGATGGAATTTGACCTATCCCGTTAAAAGGAGAAATGCTTGTGCTTCAATTTAGCAAGATCTTGGCCAAGGCACTTCATGTGAAGGTCACATGATCACTAAAGTTGAAATCACTTTATAGATTTGTTGTTTAGAGTTGACAGGCTCTTAAGCCATCCTTAGCATTTATGGTCAAGATGATGAATTATACGATAACTATTTCTTAAGATTCTTGGAGTTTGCTCGACAACTCTTCGACCTATCCGGATGTCGAGTTCCATTGTTAGATGGGCACATCGATTAGTATAGAAAGTTATTTCTATGCTACCGGCTTAGGTTCGAACCTAGAGAGTTACACGCATAGAAGTTTCCTAGGATGATCTATTTGCTGATCAACGATTGAGAATCGTATATGATTTGATTAATCAATTTGATTGATTGAATTATCTTAATTGGGTTAAGTACAAGTGAATCAGATTCAATTAGGTTTAAGTCTATTAGGACTAATCAATTTCAAATATTGATTTGAAATTAGACTTGATTTGGATTTAAATAGATTCAGGACTAGCCAAATTTGATTTGGGCTAGGACCATGATCTATGTAGGTTTAATCCAATAAATTCAAATCAGCTTAAACCAAAACCCAAACCCAAACCCCATGTGTGAAAAGAGTTTTCTCGCATAAGGATCTCACATGATGAGATGGCTGAAATCTAATCTCATAAGAGATTAAATTCTCATGTAGAATTTAATGTATAACATTAATTTTCTCCAAATGGTTCCGTTGGAATTCTAAGTGTTAGAATTCATGTACCTCTTTGAATTAATCAATAATGAAATTCTAAGTGTTAGAATTCACATCTCTTTGGTTTTCACCGAACATCGAAATTAACTAAATGCTGCGTCTTTTTGGTTTTCACCGAAAATTAACCAAACCCTGCATCTCTTTAGTTCGGTGTCTCTTTGGTTTTCACCGAACGCCAGAATTCTAAGTGTTAGAATTCAATGGGCTAAAGGCTACATTGAGCCTATAAATTAGAGGATATTCTTTACCATATCATCGAACAACAACGAAATGTTATGGATTGAATTTCTAAAGAGTTGGAATAAAAAATCCTGTTGTGTTTCTGGTGTCAGCAAAAGTTTGGTAAATCTTGGAAGAAGACTCAAGTGGGAGGATTCAAGATCAGCAAAGTTATTTTTTCACGAGCTAGCACTTCCGGAATCCAATCATTCGAGGACTTCGCATGGACGATACTAGAGGCCGGACAATTGAACGGAGCACAAAAGGATTTATCAATTGCCCTTAAGGTAAGTGATATGATCCCTAGATCTTAAGGCATGCTTCAAGACAATAAGTATGACTTCTTACCTTGAAGATCAAGATATGATCTTGATGATTTTATTTATATGCATATTTTAGATCAAACGATCCTATATATAAGGCAAAGAAATGATCTTGATGCATGTTAGATAGATTAATATTTAATCTTTAAAATTTTACATTAATAATTGTTATCAAAAATTATTAAATATGCATGCCTCGGAGTTTATTTCTCCCTATAAATGGTATCAGAGCCTGATTTCATCTTGATCTAATTTATTGCATATAAATTAATGCTCCTATTAATTTTGTAATAATAGCTATAATGGATCACCAGGCTATCAGGTCATATATGGATTAACAATCCAAATTACCCAATTCAACGAGGTATTCTATGACGTATAGCGGTACTGCACTCTCAAAATGTTTTATATTTAATACATACTGATGTTGTATAAAAGCATGATATTTGCATGTTTAGTATAAAAACATAGATATGAGATATGATAGCTTGATGTCTATGTTATGAAATATACAAATATTTATAAGAGTCTTATTTGAATGTCAAATATTTATTCATAATTTTTTTTAGATATGATCTAAATATAAGAATTATGAGTAGTTAAATAATGCAATTGATGCATGATTCAAAATATATGACATGAAATATTTAACCTTATGGGTTAGCTAATTCAGGTCCATAAAGGGTTAGACCCTATGGTTTAAATCAAATGGACTATAAGAGTATTTGATCAAATCTAAATTGATTAGATTAGATTAAGGATGCTCTAAATCAAACAATAGTTATAGTTGATCATGTCCTTGTCTTTGATTAAACCAAATGGATGTAGATTAGGCTCCGTGGTTGAGCATGAATCTCTTAGATGGTCAAATCAAAATTGGTTAATCATATGATGTCAAGGTGAATTGGCAAGTTGCTCTAGGATCAATGATCGAATGGTTTTTAATTGGGAGCTACTCGTATTGATGCATCTTTAACGAGTTAATGGCATATCCCTCCCATCGATCTCACTTACCTGGTCAATATGGTGAACCATTTATGATTCAGATCATTTACCTGATTCGAGTTGACCCATGCCTGTAAGGAAATCAGTCTGACTGATTTAGGTGCTACTTAACCTGACTTAATCTTGTTTCATTCTACCGATTTCATAGATTCAGTGGGAGAACTTGATTAGTCAATTTATCTTCAGATTATTAAATCCTCTAAAATTATTAGGTCCTTAAAATGAAATAGTTATATGATAACTAGATCATAGCCTCCCATTAAGGTGGGTGATAATGAGTCCGATGTCTTGATAATCATTGGAGGCACTCCATTCCTGGTGCTTGTCTAACCATCGAAATTATCATTCATTATATGATAAGTCAGCGTAACTATTAAATAGATAGTCAGGTGGGCGAGCTTCACTCGGGCTTGGTTGTTTATTGATAGGTTACACTGATTATATCATTTAATGGTTGGACCTAACCAGAACTTTCAATGAAGGCACTCCATGCCTGCTGAAGAGGAACATGGGGCAAAACTAAACACTAAGAATTGTTTTGGAAAACAATTGGTTTTGAACCTACTCTTAGATGCATATGGGTTGGCCAAGCTTCACTTGGGCCTGTATGTAGTCTATGTAGATCTTAGTGTCCACTAAAGAATTAAGAATAATTCTTCAAATTGGGGTGTAGAGGCTGTTAATTTGAACAAAATAATGGGAGAATCTTTAGACTAAAGTCCAAGTCTTTAGACTGAATCAATTTATATACTACTAAACTTTAGTTTTTCCTTATGCAGAAAATGGCCACTATTATATCATTAAGGTTCCTATTGGATAGACAAGTTGAATGGTTTAAATTTCAATAGCTGGTTTAGAAAACTTAAGATCGTCCTTGAGCATGAAAGGATTCTATATATTCTGAATAATCCTACACCAGATATACCTAATGCAAACACCCAAAGTTCTAAGAGATACTTATCAGAAGTGGCTCAGTGATAGAACTAGCGTGTGTTGCATCATGCTAGCAGCAATGAACGATGAATTCGGTCGCCGGTTCGAGAATGCTCAGCCGAAAGAAATCATTCAAGTGTTGAATGAATCTTTCGGCACACCCGACGACGTTGAAAGGCACAAGACTAGTTGTGCTATTTTTAATGCTTGAATGAGGGATGGATCTCCTATCACTGATCATGTATTGTACATGATCGAGAAGATAGAACTCCTAACAAGCTCGGCTTTCCCCTACATGAGCAGTTGGGAAAAGATGCGATCCTAAATTCCTTGCCTCCATCCTTCCACCTTTCCTTACTCATTTCGAATAACAAAGCCTGCAGTCAACTACTACGGTTTGTTGGGGTTGTTACAGAACTTTGAGAAGGACAACCAACTTTCTAAGGGTTTAGTTAATGTGGTTGAAGGATCTAAGGTAGGGTGTCAACCCTTTGGGAAAGGGAAGAAGAAAAAGAATAAGAAAAATGTGCAACATGCTAGGACATCTATAAGGGGTTAGATGCAGAAGAAGAAAGTTGATAAAAGTCAAGCTGAATGCTTTCACTGCAAGATGCAAGGGCACTGGAAGAGGAACTGTCCTCTTTACATTGCCACACTTGATCCAAATAGGCCAAAGAAGAAAAAGGGGCAAGATATTGCTCAACAAGGTATTTATATGATAACACCTTATAATTTTTCTATATATGATAATCAGACCTGGGTATTGGATACCGGGAGTCCTTTTAACATTTGCAATTCATTGCAGGGACTACAGGTCACTAGAAGATTTGAAGACAATGAAAGATTCCTTAATGTCGGCGATGGAAGATTAATTCCAGTTCTAGCATTAGGAGTTCTTAAAATAGTTTTCAATAGAAAGTTCATTGTACTAAATGATTGTCATTTTTGCCCAACATTCTTGTTGAACGTAATTTCTGTAGGCCTTCTAGCCAAAAGTCATTATGAAATTTCAATAAAGGATGTTACTTTGAATATCATTATGAATGGAGTCACTATAATGACTGTACATTTATTAATAGCATTTATATTATCACAGCCTGTGAATGTAGTGTACAAATCATGTAAGCGTCCTAGAATAACTGATGTCACAGATATTTATCTTTAGTACCATCGGCTGGGTCATATCAATAAGAACAGATTAAATAGGTTAACTCATGAGGGCATCCATCGAGTTGATGATTGTGAATCATTACCTACCTGTGAATCATGTCTTCTTGGTAAAATGACCGAGTCATCTTTTACTAGAAAAGGTGAAAGAGCCAAAGAGCTATTGGGTCTAGTACATACTGATGTATGTGGACCAATGAGCCCTTGTGCCAAAGATGGATATTACTACTTCATTACTTTTACAGATGACCTTTCTAGGTTCGGTTATGTCTATCTTATGCGACTTAAATCTGAGTCGTTTGAAATGTTCAAACTATATCATAAAGAAGTAATAAAATAAACAAGAAAATGTATTAAGACTCTTCGATCAGATCGAGGTGGAGAATACCTTTCAAATGACTTTGTGACATATCTAAGGGAGAATGGGATTCTCTCCCAATGGACTCCTCTAGAAACACCGCAGCATATCGGTGTGTCGGAAAGAAGGAATCGAACTCTGTTAGACATTGTTCGGTCCATGATGGGTTTTGCAAGCTTGCCAATATCATTTTGGGGATATGCCCTAGAATCAGCTTGTCATATTCTCAATAAGGTTCCAAGTAAGTCTGTATCTAAAACTTCACATGAGATGTGGTATGAACATAAACCAGTTATCACCTATCTGAGAGTCTGGGGGTGTCCGGCTTATGTGAACCGTGCAAAATCAGATAAACTTGAACCCAAATCTGACAAATATTTTTTTATCGGCTATCCAAAAGAAACCAAATGATATTACTTCTACAATACTGAAGAACAAAAGTTGTTCATTAGTAATAGAACAGTTTTTCTTGAAAAGGAGTTCCTTAGTGAAGGAACAAATAGCTCTAATATTGAACTTGAGGAAGTTCATCAAGTAGAAGGAATAACACAAACCAGTGAACCCTTAGAATCTGAGTTGATTAGATCAAACTCAAAACCCATTTTAGATACACCATTAAGACGATATGTAGAGTACCACATCAACCAGACAGATACTTAGGTTTCTTGATCCATAACGAGGATCCTATTGAGCTCGATGAGAACAATGAGGATCCGATCACCTATATGGATGCTATGCAAAGGATTGACTTTGACAAATGGCTTAAAGCCATGAAATCCGAACTTGATTCCATGAAGGAAAATAATGTATGGACATTAGTTGACGCATCCGAAGGGATAAAACCCATAGGGGTAAGTGGGTTTTCAAAAGAAAAAGAGGCGCAGACGGAAAGGTAGAGACCTACAAAGCACGTCTGGTTGCCAAGGGGTATCGTCAACGTTATGATATTGACTATGATGAGACGTTTTCTCCTGTGGCAAAGCTGAAATCCATTCGGATTATGCTAGCTATAGCAGCACACTTAGATTATGAGATTTAGCAGATGGATGTTAAAATAGCTTTTCTAAATGGTAATTTAGAAGAACATGTGTATATGATACAGCCTGAAGGTTTTATATCTAAAGACGAGTCTAAAGTGTGCAGGCTATAGAAGTCCATTTATGGACTTAAGCAAGCATCTAGGAGTTGGAACATACGATTTGATAATGTAATCAAATCTTATGGCTTTGTTAAGAATAAAGAAGAACCTTGCATTTATAAATAGGCTAACGGTTCCGTTATTGTATTTCTTGTATTATATGTGGATAATATTCTCTTAATCGGGAATGATATCCCTGCATTACAAGGAATAAAGACATGGTTATCATCACAATTCTCTATGAAAGATCTAGGAGAAGCATCATATATCCTAGGGATAAAGATCTATAGAGATAGATCTAAGAGGATGCTTGGTCCATCCCAATCTACGTACATTGACACCGTGCTAAAGAGGTTTAGCATGGAGAATTTCAAGAAAGGCTATCTTCCGATAGGCCATAGAATTCATCTTTCTAAGAAGGATTGTCCGACAACTCCTAATGAAAGAGAACGTATGAGTCGAATTCCATATGCTTCGGCAGTGGGATCGATTATGTACACCGTGACATGTACAAGACCAGATATGGATATTTACTAGGAGTAGCGAGTAGATACCAATCTGATATAGGAGAAAAATACTGGCAAGTTGTTAAGACAATCCTTAAGTATTTGAGTAATACTAAAGATCAGTGGTTAGTCTATGGAGAGTCTGATTTGAAACTTGTTGGATATACTGATTCCAGTTTCCAATCAGATCATGATGATAGCAAAAGTGTATCGGGTTTCGTGTTTATCCTAAATGGTGGAGTTGTTTGCTGAAAAAATTCTAAGCAACATACAGTGATAGATTCAATGTGCAAGGCATAGTACATCGCTGCATCAGATGCTGTGAAAGAAGCTGTGTGGCTGTGAAAGTTCATCTCCGAGCTTGGAGTAGCACCTTCCATAGATGGACCAGTCCTGTTATACAGTGACAGCACTGGTGCCATAGCTCAAGCAAAGGAACCATGAGCACATCAGCACACCAAGCACATACTGCGTCGGTTTCATCTCATTCGAGAGATTGTAGAACGAGGTGACATAAATCTTCACAAGATTGACGGAAAGGAAAACCTAGGTGACCCATTTACTAAAGCACTCAACATCAAGGAGTTTGACGACTATAAGTTAAAGATGGGCATTAGATACTGTAATGAGTGGCTTTAGGCTAAGTGGGAGTTTGTTGGGAATTGTATCCAAAAGCCAATCATTTGATGATTGTGCTAATGTAAATAGCATATAAATTGATATATTACTAAAAGTTATTTGGCAGTTTATTCATTACAAGAACATCTTCTTAATACTTCTTATAGTAATGAAACCCTTAAGATCTTCTTTCACGATAAAGGAGGATTTATCTATGAAGGTCCTCAAAAGAGTTCGCGACCAAATGATATACTATGACAGGGCCATAGCACTATCAATTATAGGACGTTGTATATCATATTTGTTGGTTGTCTTCTTAACCGGAGTGTAGAGACACTGGTATGACATACAGGTGAAAGTGTAGGAGTACATTTCACCGAACGTGACTCATTTCGGACACTCTGCTGTCAAGAGTTGATCCGAGAAGATATGGGTATAAGTATCATTAGATCTGAAGATCACAACCGGTGACTTGCAAGCAACTCATTGTACTTAGGTGCCGGACCACCTAGATTTCTAATCCAGCTACGAAAGGTTACTGGGTGCAGTCAAGTACTTGTGGTAGTCAGTTGTGGATCAAGATGGAATTTGACCTATCCCGTTAAAAGAAGAAATGCTTGTGTTTCAATTGAGCAAGACCTTGGCCAAGGTACTTCATGTGAAGGTCACATGATCACTAAAGTTGAAATCACTTTATGGATTTGCTGTTTAGAGTTGACAGGCTCTTAAGCCATCCTTAGCATTTATGGTCAAGAGGATGAATTATACGGTAACTGTTTCTTAAGGTTCTTGGAGTTTGATCGATAACTCTTCGACCTATCCGGACGTCGGATTCCATTGCTAGATGGGCACATCGATTAGTATAGAAAGTTGTTTCTATGCTACCGGCTTAGGTTCGAACCTAGAGAGTCATACGCATAGAAGTTTTACAGGATGATCTATTTGTTGATCAACGATTGAGAATCGTATATGATTTAATTAATCAATTTGATTGATTGAATTGTCTTAATTGGGTTAAGTACAAGTGAATCAGATTCAATTAGGTTTAAGTCTAATAGAAAGACTAATCAATTTCAAATATTGATTTGAAATTAGACTTGATTTGGATTTAAATAGATTCAGGACTAGCCAAATTTGATTTGGGCTAGGACCATGATCTATATAGGTTCAATCCAATAAATTCAAATAAGCTTAAACCAAAACCCAAACCCAAACCCCATGTGTGAAAAGAGTTTTCTCGCATAAGGATCTCACATGATGAGATGGCTGAAATCTCATCTCATGAGAGATTAAATTCTTATGTAGAATTTAATGTATAACATTAATCTTCTCCAAAGGGTTCCGTTGGAATTCTAAGTGTTAGAATTCATGTACCTCTTTGAATTAACCAATGATGGAATTCTAAGTATTAGAATTCACATCTCTTTGGTTTTCACCAAACGTCGGAATTAACCAAACGCTGCGTCTCTTTAGTTCAGTGTCTCTTTGGTTTTCACCAAACGGCAGAATTCTAAGTGTTAGAATTCAATGGGCTAAAGGCTACATTGAGCCTATAAATTAGAGGACATTCTTCACCATATCATCGAACAACAACGAAATGTTATGGATTGAATTTCTAAAGAGTTAGAATAAAAAATCCTGTTGTGGTTCTGATTCAGCAAAAGTTTGGTAGATCTTGAAAGAAGATTCAAGTGGGAGGATTCAAGATCAGTAAAGTTATTTTTCCGCGAGCTAGCACTCCCGGGAATCCAATCATTCGAGGACTTCGCATGGACGATACTAGAGGCCGGACAATTGAACGGAGCACAAAAGGATTTATCAATTGCCCTTAAGGTAAGTGATATGATCCTTAGATCTTAAGGCATGCTTCAAGACAAGAAGTATGACTTCTTACCTTGAAGATCAAGATATGATCTTAATGATTTTATTTATATGCATATTTTAGATCAAATGATCCTATATATAAGGCAAAGATATGATCTTGATGCATATTAGATAGATTAATATTTAATCTTTAAAATTCCACATTGATAATTGTTATCAAAAATTATTAAATATGTCCCAAGTTTGCCCCTTTTTGGAAATTATTCTGTTGACCATGTTGTAGTCCATCTCTGGCTGATTGTTGAGCCTTTAACTGAGCTCTTCTAGTCGCCGGTGTTGTTCATCCAGACGCCCCTTCATCTCATTATTAAGGTCCTTCCCAGATGACTCAGAAGATGAGCAGAAGGCAGGAGACCGCAGTCTCTTGAAAGCTTCACAGTGGCGGTGCTTAAGTGAAGCTTGATGACGGTGAGCTTCTCTTTGATGAGATCATCCACGGGTGAATCGTTGGTTAACTGGTGTAGCTACCACAGACAAGGTGAGAGGCTTGGGCTGCTGCTAAGTGGCCACCAAGCGTTGCTCCTGCAGCTCATGAAATGCTGCAATCAAAGCTTGAACTTGCTAATTGAGGATGGCCAGTTGGTTAGCTGGAGCAGCTGAGGTTGGTGGTGAAAGAGTAGAGAGGGTGGCCTTCTGCTGCTCAGTGCGATGTGGATGCCCCCCAGGGAATCATATTAGTTGGAACGAAGGCGTTGTTCTCCTTGCTAGGGCCTCCTGCATTATTCCCCCTTCCTGGCGCGCCAATCTGTTGATGCCCGATCACTTTGAGCTGGCATCCTTGAGCGTCGACCGTTCCTCCATAAAAATATTGGGGTTCTTCCTTTGTTTTCAAAGCCTGCAAGAAGTCCCACGGCCGGGTATTCCGGCGGGGACCTTCCAATGCTCAAGTTAGTGACCAGGGCAACAACCGTGAGCTTGAAGAAGCTCGAAAGAGAAAGAGGGAAAGGCTCTGAGAAGAACTTAGCGTGTTGAGTTCTTGGAGTTACCTCCTCGGGGGTCCCTCTCCCTCTTACCCCATTATTTATCTTTGGACTTTGTGTAGCTTGCCTGAGAAGCCTAGAGCCTTGTTCTTTAGTGGGAAAGGGTCACGTGGAGCCTCATGATGGACCATGACTTTTGAGGCTCATTTGATCTGAGTGGTTAGGGTGTCATAATGACTGAGGACTTTTGTAGGTGAAATATCATGATTAATATCTGTGAAACCTAAGGTGCTGTCACTTGTCAAAGCTTTTATGAAGATGCTTCTTCTTAGTGGCATGTCAGAGCTAGCTTTTATGAAGATACTTCTTCTTAGTGGCATGTATGAAGATGCTTCTTCTTAGTGGCATGTCAAAGCTACAGGCGTTGTCCCGTCAGAGGTAGGTGGTGCCAGTCTGTTGTCTATCCTATACACTTTTCTGTGCGTGCATGAACAATGGTGGAGCCAGGCATGTGGGCTTCATGCAAGCAGGTTCTTATGCTCGTAATCCTCCTCGCCTGTCGGGAGTCGGGTTGCTGCGGTCTAAAGTGGGACTTGCCGCGATCTAGAGTGGGACGGCTAAGAGCCGTCGAAGATGAAAGCTGGAAAAGGCCGTTGAGGAGAAAAAGGCAGTCCATGAGGTGCGAAGAAACTCCTCGTCCTAGCTTCTCTACGCCATCTTTTATCATGTGGGACAAAAAAAAAAAAAAAAGGTGGCAGCCATAAATGCCTTAATGCACACGGCACCGTAAATGCCCTAGCACATAAATGCAGCCATCATCGTGGTGGAATTGGAAGTTGAAGCCGCTTAGAAAGGCCGTTGAGGAAAAGGCCGCCTAAGACTTCCTCCGCTGTCTTCTGTCCATGACTTGACATTGAATGTTTTATTTCATTAAATGCTCTTCAATAAATGTCTTGGAGTGAGGGCATTTACAAGACCTATAAATGCCTCGGTATATAAATGCCACCTAGAATTGCCGTTGATGTTGAGAAAAAGGCGTTGCCGCCTTAAAGAAGAAAGGCCGCTTAGGATTTCCTTCCATACCATTAAATGCTGCCCATTAATTTGCCTATATGACAAAAGGTGGTCTTTGAGAGAACCCACGTACGTGATGTGGCTCTTTTTCCCTCTTGTTTTCTCTTCATTATGACGGACGCCCCGGACGAAATTAAATGACCACTGCATCCTTGAAGAGAAAATCCAATAGGCCAACGAGGCCATCTAGGAACTAAGCCGCTTAAGAAGGCTGCCAAAAATGGCCGCCTAAAAAAATTGTTTAAAAATTACTATTTTTATTGCCCATGGGCCTGTTAAGTGGCCCCATCACTGCCAATAGATTTACTTTGCATGTATGATCTACTGGACACGAATCTAAAAGTCTGCCGGGAACCTTGTATGAACCTTTTGTCTCTGCTTCAGTGTCCCAACCACACAACCCATCTTTTGAGGAACTGTTGGGATGATCCCATAGGACTGAACTGGATCGCCTTGAAAGAAGTTGGGTTCAAGTTGAAGCTAGCTAGCATTTGGTTTTGAACGGGACTAGGTCGGATTAAATAAAGATCCATACTCCACCAGATTGATGATTGGTTTATTTTCGGCAATGTATACTTGTCCAATGGATCTTCTCTTCTGGCTTGGATTACATCCGCGACAAATTGTGTAGGTTAGCGTGGCACATTTGACTATTTCAGGACACCCAAATTTTGGACTACATGATATGATCGTAGCAGCGCACTGGTTTTAACTTTTAAATAAGACTATGATACACGTATATCGCAAACCCAGCTGGTGGCACACGTTTTATTCTCGTTTACCGATCACCCTGGGTCTAAATAAGACTAGGACTGAGACACACGTCCATCATAAAATTAAAACCTGTGACAAATTTATTCCACTTTCTTTTTTGCATTCCGAAACTTCAAAGCACACTTAATTTATTGTAGCACTAGATAATTATAAAGGAAAATATCAAACCCTAACGAGGCCTGGAAACTAGAGCATAGCCTCATTTAAAAATTCCTTTTACACAGAGTGAAAGGCAGCAGCTGGCCTTTTAGATGGTCGGATCCTGTTAATATATATTCCAGCGTGTTCGCATTAACTTCAGTCCAAGACCAGATGGAAGAGGTTAGCAGCCCCCACGCATAACCTACGAGTTGCGTGCAGGAATAAAGTGTAGTAAGGACGACGTATTCAACCAAAGCAGTATTTAATATTGTACTGACCTAGAAATTGGGAGGAAGACAAAAGGAATTGGATCCTATTTGCTGAAAATCCGCTGGTAGCGTGCAAATTTTAGTCAAATTCTAATCAATCAAGGCAACATACAAATTCCTCACAAACGGTCTGAATCTAACCTCTCTATCCAGTATTGACAGTTTACCTCATGCCCATGCAAAACAGCAACAAAGAAAATCAAATCAATGAGAATTTCCGAGATTCTCATCCACTGGAATATAAGGATTTCAAGCAGATAAGATATGCTAAGAATATGTGGCTCAAAGTGGGGTCTTTGTGGGTTTTAGCTTCTTGATGATGATGTGGGCTTCTTCGATGATCCTGGCTTTTGTTCAACGTCAGAAGCCCTTTTTTTCGCCCTTTCTTTCCCTCTTCTTCAGTGCACTCATGTGAGCTCTAAGGACTATCGCATAAGAAGTTTGGAATTTCTGGTCATCCTTGGCAGAGAGCTAGATGATGCATTCCAATAATGAGGAAACGTAAGTGAACAAGCATTACTTGAATAATTTTTACCCTCTGTGCATTCCAATCTTGCACTAACTAAAAAAGAGAACTGCTAGGAGTATCCAAATGTTCACAAGGGAAAATGTTCACAAGGGAAACATTTAACAGTAAAATTAAAAGAAGATGGTTTTGGCAGAAAAAGTTATAATGTCAAATGAACCAAGAAAGAATTTCAGGGGGTAAAATGCTGAACGTTCTGCCTCTGTCCTAAAGGATGGCAACAAAGTCATGTCCTAAAATCTAATGAGGCCAATAAAAAATCATCTTCAAGGCTCACTATAATATATCACCCCGATATCAAGACCGGACTGTAGTTAATTATACCATGCACCTGAGGATGCAATAGCCAGAAAGTTAACATGATGATGGCAGACTACCCAAAATCACAATTAAGACTTTTTTTTAGTTTAAAAAAAAAAAAAAAGCAATAAAACTGAGGAATTCTCAAAAAAAAAAAAAAATACTGGATGTTTTTTTCCTTTTTTTAACTACAATTACTACGCTTCCACAACACAGTATGATGCACAAGAAGCTGATGTCTTGTGTCTCTAACCAGTAAGAACTACCAAACCACCTTTCATTTCTTCTGTCTCCTATATTTGGGAATGGAATACTCAACCTTGCTCACATCTCAAAATTCCTCACATGCCTTACAAAAGCTACCAGGCAACCCATGCTGATAGAGGGTTCAATGTAGGCGTGAAGCTTTCACCAAGATCCATACAACCCATGATGATAGAGCATTCGATGCAGGTGTAAAGCTTTCACCAATACCCATCATCATGGCAGAAGGTTTGTTGAGCTTCACAGAAGCTCATGAAACAACTCAAGGCTGAGAAAATGTGACCCACATCTTTAGAAAATGCATATAGGATGATAGAGCACCTCTTCAAAGCTTCTACATAAGTAACTGAATTGCTGAAAACATGCTTTTCGATATCTCAGTTGGGGTGTACAATCAACAGTTCTTATTCAGATTCCATGCTCAACCATGTAAGCATCATGTTTCCACAGCGACCATAGTGAACAGATAATTAGTACTTTCCTAGACAAAAGACAAGCATAATAATAACTTACAGGTCAGAGAAGGAAATTTCAAAACTAATTTCCATAATATTTGTTAATTTTTTCAAAGAGGAGTGGTCTCCATTGCACAAGAATCTGGCTAAGACAACATGACTTAGCTAATTGGCCTAACAAACCAAAATAAAAAATATGACCAAGAACAAAGCTGAATGGAAAAAAAAAAAAAGATTCATCTAATTGATCCTAACTAGTTTGGGATTAAGGCTTTGTTGTTGTTGTTGTTGTTGTTAGCCTAACAAACCGAAACAAAGAAAATAGTGAGGGTAATTTCCTGGATGCTATCTATAAAATGCAACAATTATAATTTGGATACGCGCTCCTTGTGATCAGCCACAGCTCCAACTCTCTACATATGGCTATTAAGCTTACATTATATATAATAGTAAATGCATTTCAAAAGATATAACATTAATTAATGAAAGCACAGACTGCAAACTCAGATGACAACATTGCTTGCAAAATTAGTGCAGTTTAACTTGAAAACCCATTAAATTTTATAGCCACATCATATACATATAGATGTGTATCATACAATATATTTTAATAATTTTCTAAATTTCTTCTTTTCTTTAAGCTTTAGATTGTCACTTTTTAGGTCTCAATTTGTATCCAAAATGAAATGAAAAGCACGATGCCTTGACGGATAGATAGAAAACTGATCTCCCTTCTGATCCTTAACCAACAACACTTATCTACCAAAAGAGGTGGCTTATGATCTATCAGATTTTGACAATGTTAAGTCAATTTCTCAACCAGAAGCCTACCCTAAAATCTGAATTGCTGCTGAAATTGTGCTCATAGCAACTTTAGGCAAGCGAGGAGACTGCTATGAAACAAAATAAGCTAGCCAGTGCATTGGAAACCTGCACTTTAAGTTCACACAATCTCTTGTCAATCTCATGCAATAAAGTTCTATAACCATACCCATAACCATCAAGACTTGTCCCAATTATGTTGGGTCACTTTTATGAATCCTTATTCACAAGATTGGTATTCAAGCTTTTATACTCATGCTTCACCATACTTTCTAGGCCTTGTCCCCCTCTTCTTACATTCTTCAGCAAAAACTTACCCCTTCTTATTAAAGTCCCCTCGGATCTTTTTTGCATATGTCCATATCATCTCAAATGATTTTCCATTACTATGTCATTAATTTACACAATTTCTGTAACTCCTCGAGTTTTCTTACTTGATGCATCTTGGTGTTACTAAACAACCATTTCTACATTCTCATTTCTACTACATTCAACTTGTTTTGTGGAAACCCCTTTAACATCCTGATTTGGTATGATGGGTTAATCGTACCAAACCACCCATGGAGCCTCCGTACCAACATACCGAACCGAACCATTCAGTTTGGTCCAGTATAGTGGTAGATGTTGGTAAGCCCTCGTAGTCCACCTGATCGATACACTATCAGTTTGGTACGATAAACACCATACCAAATCGTATTGGCTTGGTATGGGTACAATGGATCTTGCTCTTAACCACTCGGTCCATCTACAAAGGGTTGACATGGGAGTCTAATGCGAGTAAATGCCTTGACCATGAGGATGAAGACTAAAATGATGATCATCAAACAGCAACGCAAACCTGTGAACCCAATCAAAATTTAAAATATTACAAGCCATAAATTGCCAATTCTTTAAATAAAAGAAGGGATGTAAAAAGAAAGCATATCTTGGTGAATGTTTAATTCATCATGTGCATGCCTAATGGCAAAGTGCAAGTTATCTTACAACTTCAGTACCCGCAGCATCCCAAAGGCCTCCACCCTACCTAATTGGCCATAGCATTCTTTCAAGTTTCCAAAGGTGTCTAGTAGTATAGGTCAGTACCGGATAGTTTAGATCGGTACGAGATGACACGGATTGGTTCAAATCGATTCGGTTCATACCAAATTAAAACTTAATACTATACCAGTACATGTATAGTATGGTTGGTACGGCAGACCTTGATATGCAACTTTTTCAATGATCCCCCCTCATTACCTAAGTTTCCTCCTTTTATCCAACAATTTTAAGGTGTGCCTTTTCCATCTGCCTATCTGCCTCTCCCTTTCTTCCCCCTCCTGCAACTCTAGTAAGTAAACTGGGTGTTCAATCAGACCCTAGGAAAACTATACAACCCCTCCCCTGCTTTCAGCATTGTAAGGCCTGGCCAGCAATCAGAAACCTTGAGCAACCCCCTCTTTCTTTCTGTCTCTATCCCTTTCTCCCTCTTCACTGCCTCTTATGGTCATGTTTGCAGGTATTCCAAGTATCAGGCCAGACCATAGCCTAAGAGGTAAGACAACACCCAAAGCCTAGGGACCAATCCAAATGCATCCATCCCTCTTTCTCTCTGTGGTTATGACCATTCAATCTCTTAGTGATGATCTTGTGCTATGATCTATGTTCATGACTTTATGATCTCATTCAAAGAAACATTGTTCAAGAAACTCAATTTTTCCAGGTCACTAAAAATTCTACAGTATTTTTTGTGGTTATGATCCATGGTCTCTGGTTGGTGCATTGGGTGCAGATATGTGGCTATGCAATGGATCATATCAATACCAGCCATTGCTTCTTTTAGAGTGGTCTAAGTGCCAATGTCCATGTTTAAGCATCAGGTGCAGATACTGTAGGCTAAATCAAAGGATCCAGGTCACATAGGTTCTCATTATTATGATCTGATATTGCAGCGAACTTGTAATCTCATTTGTGACAAAAAGTTGCCATGGTATCTGTTCATTTCTGTTCATGCTTGTCTATGTATGGGCACAATGTAGTGTTCTCATGATTTTCTTGTTTTCGCAATCTGATCTACAAAACTGATATGGTTTTTTAATACTTTCTTACAAATTTTTCATGCTTGTGTTTTTCTTGGCTAAGAGAACAAAGAGCATGCACAGGAAAAAGTTCTCCGCATACTCACTCATGAGATCTTTAAATCATACAAAATCCTTAATTAAGGCAAATCATATGGTAGTTAAAAAATTAAATCATATCCACAATCATCTACTCCATTAATAAGGTAAATCCCCACCTTCAAATCAAGAAAACAATCCCCCTTAGAATGCCAAACAAAAGGAAGTACACGAAGAACAAGAAAACTATCTATGTATGTGTATCAAAAATTAGTTGTATCCTTGTACATACAAGAATACGTTTGTCCGTGATCCATTCCAGGCCAGTATCTTCACAGGCTTAAAAGGCCATTTGCAATTTCAAGGTTAATTATGTCCTTTGCATAAGGATATGTTTGTCTGTGATCCAAGCCAGTGTCTTAACCGGCTTACAAGGCTATTTGCAATTTTGAGGCCAGTGGTTCAGATTAAAGTTATGCTTGTTAACAAAATATTCTTTGTACATCAAAATCTAATCATTTTACTTAGAAGAAATGATAGTAAAATTTAGTAGCAAATTATCAGGCATTGTTCCAAAAAAATCATCTCCTTAAAAAGGTAATAAAAACTGTAAAATCAATAGCAAAAACTTGGGGTTTCGTAATATCATCTACACGTTCAATTGTACAATATCTGAGCACAGGCATCCGACAATGTTATTAGAAATTTATTGAACATGTGAAAAAATGAGGTGGAAATTCAACAAGAAGATTAATTAGCTGCAACCTACCGAAGTGCAGATGGTCTTTTTTCCATCAGTAGCACGAACAAGACATCTGTATTCAATTGCTTTTCCTTGAATCTCCATTTTCTTGAGCTTTGCCTTGCTTTTCATAGATGCTAATATGCCAGGCAATCAAAAATTTAATAAGGAGCAAAAAAAAAAGGACAATATTCATTGCATAGAGTAAACATATGAACAAGAAAAATAAAGAAACAAAAGAAACTCACAGCGTTTGAGGGTGACCCAGACAGAACCCTTCTCTTTGTTCCGCTCATACATACTTGTAAGCTCAGTAAGAAACGGATCTCGCTGTAGATGAACCTAAAACAGGAGGAAGATTTTAAGCAGGAAAAAAATATCAAAAAAAGAAGAGAAAAGAAATTAGAATGGCAGCGTTTGTCTTGCAAGCAACGTCAAACAGCTACGAAGCACGATAACTTAGTAGTGATAACTTAGCGTTCGTCTTAACACTATAAGATGATTAAACAAAACGAGAACTTAGGAAATAAAGCATCACAAAGAATGTGACATCACATAAATCCAATTCAAATAAATCCAAATTCGAGGCCCAGGTGCAAGGAAAATGAAAAAAAAGAACTAAGGCCGCAAACTTTCTGTTCCTAAACAAAGCTAGGACCTCAGGGTAATGAAATTGAAGAAAATACCAAATAAAAAAAATGTATATAATACTGTTGACCAGAAAATTGGGAAAAAAGAAAAATAAAGACTCCTTGATGCATCAGCCATTCACAAATAAGCAAATAACCCCCCAAATAGTCTTACTAAGTTTGACGAAGGAAACTACAACTCACAAAATATTCATGTTCCTTGCCAATTAGATTAAAACAAGAGCACACTGACAAGAAAAAGCTAATTACCCGTAAAAACGGATTTATAAAACCGGACAAAAGTCACAAAACTGTGACGGAGAAAGAACAAGCACCAAAACCGCAATGGTGTTTTAGATTCATAGAGAAACTTAAAAGAATCTATAAGAAAAGCAGGAACTAAAGTTCCACTTCAATTCGAGCGATTAAATTCGAAAATCAATCAAGAAAACAAAGCGCATCTCGAATCAAAGTTGGCATGGCACAACTATAATAAAAACCAAAAACACAAAATAAATAAATAAATAAAAGGTCGATAGATATACAAAAAGAAATCCAAATCCCTATCAAACGCGAATAGCATCGGGGAACAAAGAATAGCGGAACCGTAAAATAATTACAAAATCCCACAGAGTTTCTTGCGATCATTTGCAGATTGGATCAAGAACACCGAAGAGAACACGATCGAGGATTCTCTGAACGAATTTGGCGAAAATCGAGAGCAAGTGGACAGTAGAAGATGAAGGGGGGTGTTACCATATCGAAGGAATTCGATACGTAACTCGAACGGAGGTGAACGGCCCAATCGCCTACCAGTCTCGAGTACTCACTCCTTCGAAGGCAAGGCTTGGCGGCAGTCGGAGCTTTTAAAGTGGTCTCGGGGTATGCTGTCCCGCGGAACACGCGGATTTTATTCGGTCGCGATCGCCTGGGGTGGGGTCCATTCGAGATCTTTAGCTCATCCGTTAAGGGGTTGGTTATTTTTTTCGTCCGGAAATTAACTTTGCGTTGAAGCGCGCAGTTTTGGAAGTTCGTTTTCAGCGTAAGCGGGCTTAAAATGAAAGAGAACGTTGCTCGCCGCTGCAGCAAACGCAAACTGGAGCTGAAAGCGTGGGAATTTAATTAAATGGCAAATGAGGCCTATTTATTTATAGTCAAGTTCAAATTTCCTTAGAAACACATTTATAAATTATAACAATATTATCAAAATTAACTGCATCTTACTTCTCACATCTCATTCTGACATTAGAGGTGAAAGTGGATAGATAATATCCTCATGAATCTATTTTTGTATTTAAGCCTAACTACATATAATATTAATTTATATATCTGACAAAATTTTATTTTCATATTCATATCCAAATATCTATTTATTTCATAGCTTAATTAGATATAACAGTTATATTTATGTATGAGATCTCTTATTTTATCATCTTTTTATCTTATATTTAGGATTTGTTTGGATTAGCTGTTAAGATGCCTTTAAGTAAGTGTCTCTGGAAGATAGCTATTGGATAATGAACATCTTCAACAAGTTCTATTTAGAACTGCTGTTGGTCTTAGCTATTATGAAATAGTAATCTTGTTGATCGTTGGTCCTCTCAACAGTTGTTTCAAATACAACCT
Source organism: Calamus simplicifolius (assembly GCA_900491605.1). Taxonomy (NCBI): domain Eukaryota; kingdom Viridiplantae; phylum Streptophyta; class Magnoliopsida; order Arecales; family Arecaceae; genus Calamus; species Calamus simplicifolius. Next base: position 1,242,916 of record UESW01004251.1, read on the forward strand.
TAATTGCCAAGTACTTAAAAGATGAAAGGCCTTCCATGTAACAGCTCAATACTGTGGCATCTTTTGCTGACTTTAAGTTGGGAGACTTGATGAAATGACTTAGAAATGATTTCTATGGCTTTCCTAGTTTTCAAGGTGTCAGAGGATAAAGATCTTCCAACAATAACCTGCATGCACTTCAAGAAAACGTTCCCTGGAAAGACGGTAAAAAGTGAAGCTAATTTAGTATTTTTACCAGAATTACTCTGACAATTTGCAATTGAATGATTCAGGTCACCCAGATCACAGAAATGAATTTATCTGCTAATTTTTGATCCATCCAAACTGGTGGTGGTGCTGGGTCCAATAGAAATCAACACATATTATAAATTTTGATTATATTTTGCTTCCTCAAAATGGTACAACCTTAAAGTGGTGGTGAATAGCTCACACCTTCAACACCAAAGTTCTTTGATGTATCTCAGAAACCTTGCCACATTGTAACAGTTGAAGGTGTCATGAATAACCGCAAGCTGGCCACTATTTGTAGTGGAGAAAGGTCTTCCCTATCTGAAGCTTTTAGGATATGGCAATCCATTGCTCTATTACTCCATGGTGAAAAAACTTCAGGTTTTTTTTGTTTATGATGTACCATAATTATGGTGAGGATAGTATTTCATATTGAGAAATCCATCTCAGTTCTGTTGTATTGTTATTAGTGATAACCATGGCTATGATTGACAATTTGTGCAGCAAGGATTTTTTCTATAATAATATACTAGTATTCATGCCAATGGAAAGATGTTGTAAAATAAAATATGCAGCTGGCCTTGATTTTTAATCATAAAACAAGGTTGGAATATTACATGGATCACTGCATTCTTGTTTATCAGATATGAGTAAACATTTAGCATGCAATAATAAAAACCAAAATTGTCAGGATAAACAGATACCCTATGGGATAATCACCAACTCTAGTAAACACTATAATCGCATGAGTTATTATAGTGATTGGTTGATGTGCAAAAATTCAAAGTTCTGTTGAGTTAGTTCCTTGAAACTGCAAAATTGCATCAAAGCTGAAAATTTTCCCTGGTTGGAACGTTGCTTCGAGCTCTTCAAAACTCTGTTCAACTTTCAAATCTTTGGTGACCTTCAAACCTTCCTGTATCATTAATACAGAATACAGCATACAAATTAGACTGTATTTGAGAACAATAATATTGACACAAGGTTGGGTTAACATCATCAAAAGAATAGATAAATAGAAATAAAAACCAACTGAGCTATCCAGCAGATAAAAAAAATGAGAACAAATATCATATCAGGCACTTTCTAACCACCTTCTAAGAGATAAGTTGGCGTAACAAAACCTGGACAAACCACCAGCTTCCAGGAAGTAAGCGATTTCAATTTCATGATTACAAATTCTAAATGTTGCTAGATTATTGCTATTACAATATTGGTAGTCCACACATCTTGTGGAAGATGAGCCCATGTTTACCATTTTATAGTTCTATAATATGATCATCTAACAATGAAAATATAGACTGACATGAATTATATTAACTTTAACAATGAAATTCACAGGATCAGAAGGGTCGTTGCTACCTTCTGGACATATTCAGCAACAGCAGTGTTGATAATTTTTTTAATAGTTTGCTTGTTAACTTTGGAGGGTCCAATGATGTGCAAGAGAACATCTTTGGGTATCTGCCATGAACAGAGAATAAAAGATAAGTTAAAAGCAATATCCTCACCATATACACAACTATGAAATATGAGGAATGCCTTCGTACACCAATGCCAATTGATGGAACTATCCAGAGAGAATCACAGCCAGATACAAAGACATACATTCTTGCAGAAAGGGAAGCACAGAAACCTCTAGTGAATATGATTTCCACCTCTTAGCCAAGGCCCTTGCATAAGATGTCCCCCCATGACATAAGTGCAATAAACATATAGAACTGGAAATAAGGGTAAAAGTGAATCGAATAATATCCATCTAGATCTATTTTTATATCCAATCTATCTGGATATGAATATAAATTTAAGCATCCAACTCAACTCAACTCATCTAAGCCTTTTTCCAACTACATGGGGTCGGTTACATGAATCTGCTTCCTCCATTCTACTCTATTCAGGACCAAGTCAAAATTTAAATTACAAATAGTTATATCTTTTTTAATTATTTTTGCTCATATTAGTTTAGGTCTATCTCTACCTCTATCCTTACCATGAATTGTTAAAAGATCATTCTTTCTGACTGGAGCATCTTAAGTCTACATTGTATATATCCAAACCATCGTAATCGATTTTCTCTCATTTTATCTTAATTGGGGCTACTCCTATCATTTCTCTTATATGTTTATTTATAATTCTATCTTTTAAAGTTTTACCACATATCCATCTTAACATATGCATTTCTGTTACACTTAAATTTAAGCATCCAACTAATATTCAAATTTGTATCCGTACCCCTCAAAGTGAAACAAATACATATATGAATTAAAAAATATCCGATCTATATCCAAATATCCAACTTGTAATCCTACTTAATCTTATGTAACACTCATGAATTTTTAAAGAAACTAAGTGGCCATATTACCACGGTATTGGCTTAATTGATTATTGCTTAGTAAAATCATTGATTTGGTGATCATAAAGTCTAACTTTTCGACTTATATCTGTTTTTATATCTATACTTTCAACATCTAATTTGTATCCATATCCATTTAAAATAACTATGGATATGAATTTTTATATCCGAGTAATATCCATATTCACATCCATATTTGCCAAACAAAAATGAATACAGAAATGGACATACTAATCTTTGATCTATATCTGATCCATTATCAGCCCTCACTGGAAAATGATATCAGTGGGTGGGTTCTTTACTCACTATATTGCTCTAGTTTAGATCACAAAAGTTCTTGTGACACTCATTTTTCAATACCTTATATAAAGTATCAAAACATGCAATCTAACTAAATATTAACTACAAGTCCACATTTTGTAATTAAAACCAATGCATAAAGCAGGAAGAGTATAAGATGATGGCCCCCTTTTTATCTTTCAATTCCCTCTGCTTTTGTATTGTTTCTTGGGATAGGTGACGAAGAAAAGAAGAGCCGACATTCTAATGCCAGAACATATGCCACAACCACAGCCAATATCAGATAAGGCTCATTAAATTTCTAGTGATTTTGTTCTACAATACTGCTCAATTTGAAGGTCAACAAAACAGCAGTCATCCAATTTTTATACAAAACAAAGTCAATAACATTAGGCACTAATCATGGAAATGGATGGCTTCTTCACTACCTCCTATTTACAAACTATTTCCCTAGGTGTTGGGCAGTACAATTTAACAAGAAGAGAGATTTTTCCCCCAGTTTTAAAGAGATAACAACTCAATTCTTTTTATGTCAGCTGATAAATCTAAGACAAATCACCTTCATATTAGGGATATCCAAAGACATCATGATCAACTACATTTTGAAGCCAAAAGTAAAGGAAGGGGAAACCAATTTTTTTTTCATAGAGATGAGACTGCTGGCTAGTACAATTGCCTCATGCAGTAAAATGATAAATGTTGAGAACTTACATCTGGAGTTTTCCCTGTATCGATCAAGTTGTCCACCAAGCAAGAAAAAATTAAACAAATAGGAACTAATGTCAGTTCTTTATTCTATGTAAAACATTTTAATCAATAATAAAAACAACATAAATAAATCAGTGAAAGTGGAATGCCAGACATGTAAAAAAAAATAGTGATGTTTTAGCATATAACTTAAGACAAGTGTTGTGAGTTATAAATGATGCTATGAGTTATAAATGATGACGAGAATTTTAAGGATGGAAACAAATGGAGAACTCTGTTAAAAGACCAGAGTCAAATATAGGTATTAAAAGAGTAGATAAAATTGAAGCAAATTGTAGCAACATGATGGTTGCAGGTGATTGAAGGTGTTAAAACTATGATAGATTTCTGCATGTTGGTTCATAAACATAAAATTAGGAGTGGTTAAAAAGTTTGTGCTATAGAATATCTAAAACACATTAACTTCGAAGAATTAAGTAATTCTGGCCACATGCTTGGTTTCTAGCAAAACCATAAAACTTTTTAAAAAAAGAAAGAATGAAACAATGATGCAATTTCTTAGTCTTCAAATGAGTTATGATGTCAGTGACTTGCATATCTGAGCAAAGTTATCACTCAAAACTATTCCTGCCATCAGTTCACCAAATCATGAAGTTAAAGCCTCCTAAGAATATCTGATTATTTAAGATTTGACAGATGGAACCATGACAACAAATTCTATACAGAATCTAATGCACCTCCTTTCACTCTCCGGAACCCAGGAATTGGTTGCGCAGCAGCAACTAACTTTGAGAAAACATCATCAAATATGGCCTGTGTCTTTTCACCAGACACATCAACTCTAATCTGCACGTTAAATGCATAAATATCATATTTCAGTTAAAATATTAAAACCTCATCAGGTAAATAACTTAAACTATTTGCACAAGTTAATAAGCCTCTACTTCACTATCCATTAAAAAAATTCCAAAAAAGAAAAAAAATCTAGGAAATAACCATGTTTTTACCTTTATCTCACTATCCTCTATGGTATTAGCAGAGACTGCGAAGTCTTTAAAAGCAGTCACAGAATCTCCAAGATTTTCCAAACCTAAATCCAATAAATGATAGCCAGGTCGGTGATGCTAAATTTATACAAAATTGAGAGAGAATAGGAAGAAAAGAAAGCATAATGGAATTTGACCTCGAGATGCTGCCTGAATTTCACAGAAAATTTTGAGGCTGGCTCTGCACAGCAAATGTTTAATAATAAAAAAAATATCTACTAAAGTAAATCTGGAAGGCTAATTTGAAAATGAGAATTAAAAAAAATTATAATATATTAGAATGTTCTTTACGGATTTACAAGGAGAGAGGATGTAAACAACTACTTATTAGATGCTCTTTACATATTTACAAGGATGAAACAGGCATAAAGATGACAAATATATGGAGAAAAAATTTGAAAGATCTTAATCTTTACCCTCAATTAACCCCTGATTGACTGATATCTTTGACCACCATGATTGATCAAATCTTCTTCTTGATGAGAAGGGTTTTCATGGATGGGAAGGGTTTTCATGATTCTCAATGCATGCTTCAAATTTATGTCCAATATTATTGGTCGAATGTGAATAATATAATTACATGGATGGCCTATATGACTCATCTTCTATATAACATGAATAACAGAATGTCATATACGGCGGAGACAATCATCAAAATAAGCTACCATTAGCAAATACTAAGCATATAGTTCTACTATGGAAAAGCAAAATATATAAACACATTCTTCAAAAAGGAAAAGTGGAAGTGTTCCACCATGCATGAAATTACAGGAATCCTGTTTTTATAGTGAATAGCATGAGGGAGTTAGTTCACAAATGATTCTAACCTTTTAGAGTTCTCCTGAGCAATGTTTGACATTTGGAAAGAACGCCATGTTCTGTTTGGGAATATAACTCTATTATGGAAGACTGTTCTTTGCCTTTGACTCAGTACCTGCACAGAAATCCAATCAATTTAACAGTAGCTATGGGAATAAACTGTGCCATTTATACTTGTTAAATGCAAAAGATAATTGATAAATTAAATGTTCATACCAATACAATATCACCCAGAAAAGTACACAAGGAGAAGACAACCTACTTATATTATTAAGAACTCAAACTTTTTTCTTACCAGGTGTTTTTTCCTTCCTTCCCTAATATGTCTTTCTTATTTGTTCCAAGCAAACATTTACTTCTTATGTTCATCCAGTCGTCTCAGATACTGCATAAAACTCTCTGCGGAGGGTAGACTAAAATATGCTTCCTGACAAATTTGTTTATTTCTTCTCTCCTGAGGTATCTTATTTTAGAGGTTCTTCTTAATGCACCACACTGATGGCACACCAATCCTTAAAAAATTATTAAATAAACTCTACAGAAGAGCCTTGCTGGAATAGATCACCTCCATTATTTTGTGGGAGTTATGTGATTAAATTTTAAAAGTAAATATGTTCTTCAGTTCTAATGCAACATGCTCAACCCTTCAAACTTGTTGATATATCTACAGCTGAAGTTTTCAGTGCCTTAACCTCACAATATTTTTCCCTTATTAAATGGAAGTTTAATCATTTAGATTAAACATTGTAACTTTGTGATAAACAGTGTTTTCAGAAATAAGTGCTACATCATTATTTCCCCTACACCCATGCTCTAATATTGTAAAAGCAAATTAACTTGGATTGCAATCCCGGAATTAGGTTGCAAGCTGCAAACAAAATTAGCTGCCCAAAAAAAAATGTAAAGAAATAAGTGTAGAGATAATTATGCTTTACAATTTCCTTGCACATGTACACTTCCCACCACCATATCACAACCAGAGTAAGTAGAACAGCCATTTGACAGTAAATAAGACTCTCAGGCCAATATAATATCATTGAACACCTTAATTTCTTTAATTTTTTACCCAAGTAAAAGAAAAGCACCACAGTGGCTTTTTCTCCACCCCTCATTCAAATAGCCATATCTACTACGTAGTGTAACTATGCATCCCTTTATAATGACCCAATTATTAAATTTGAAACCACAAAATACTAAACAACATCAACCATCAGAGCGCTGAAAGAATCAGTAAAATGATCACAAGACGGGAAAAAAAAAAATCTAGCATCGAAAGGGTTTTGGATTCTGAATCCATTATTAGAAGTGTCTGAAGTCGTAGGCGACAAAAGGGTTAAAAAAATGCAATTGAATCGACAACGATTTAAAATAACAGATGGGATTTCGAGACCATTTCGTCACCTCTGGATTCAAACCCATGACGAGGGTTTTAACGGCCATCTCCATTCCGCTCGCTCCTCTCCGCTCCCCTTCCACCCGAAAGGCCCAGGCCCCCGCTCTGATCTTATTGCCTTTGTTCAAGTGTTCAACCGGAACTATTTAGGTTGTTCGCGTCAGTCCACAATTTGATATATACACTGCACTAGCATTATGTACTAGCATTAGTACTCGCGTCAGTCCACAATAAACTACTATGAAACGCAGAGTGCAATTAATACTAAAGATTGGAGTTTGTTTAGACCAGTCCCGGTTATCCTCGGCAAAGCCGGCAAGGAAAAGTTTGGTGCACAGCTCGGTGCAGCATGGCCTTCACAGTAAGCGATTATTTTTTTTTTTTTTTTTTTTTTTTGGTACAAATAAAAAAATTACACTAATTTAGGATGAGTCAAACTCGATATATCCGAATATAAAATTTAGAAAGAACAAGAGGGCAAGGTCACCTGGCTTCAGCTCCAAGAACCTGACTGAGAGATCATCCTGGCAGCAATCCAATCTGCAGCTGAATTGGCTTTCTGATAGATATGCCTAATCTTGATGCAGAAAATACCCTGAAGGGTAGAGTGAATGTCGCTAATCAAGGGGTTGATAGGCAATCGGGCACTGGAATCGTGCCTAAGCCAGTAGATAACCGTAGTGGAATCCCCTTCAATAATAATGCTGCAGACACCCATACTACGAGTAGCATAACAGATACCAGCCCAAGCAGCACATAGCTCAACAAGAGACACTGTAGAGTCGAGAAGACCAAATCCACCAACCGTCATCATCTCACCAGTAGGCCCACGGATCACAAAAGCCGAGCCTGCACATCTACCACGAACACTTCCATCAAAGTTGATTTTAACAAACCCTGGAGGTGGGGGCTCCCAAGAAATGAAGACCGTACGTCGGTGCGCTGCCGAAGCAGCAGGGGAGTCCCAATGGCCTGGGTTTGCAGAAACAAGAACTCTCTGATGGAATTTATACTCAGCAGCTAACGAAAAGGTAGCCCTACAACCCTGCAAGACTGAATAGTCTCTCAGTGAATACTAGACGGTTCCAAGATAACCAAATCTGATAAGCTACATAAGCCCTCCTCGAGACCGACAGATGGGAACCTCTAGCCATATCCTCCCTGATCATACTCAAAAAATGACTACAGAGGGAGTTGGACCCCTGATCCCAGGGACCATCACCAGAAAGCTGCCAAATCTGTCTCGCTCTGTAGCAAGTGAAGATAGCATGACCAACCGTCTCATCCCCAATACCATATAATGGGCAAGTAGGCAGAATGCTCATACCTCTCCCAGAGAGTAGGGAGCAAGTAGGAAGTGTGTTCCTTGCAATTTTCCAAATAAAGAGCCGCACCCTAGGATGAATGGGAAGGCGCCAGATCCACTTCAGATCAATCGAGTGTTGGGTTCGAGGCCTGTAAATCTCAATAAGGTCTCTGATAGGAGCACAAGACATACAGGATCTCCTCCAAACCCTAATATCAGGGGTGGGAGCCGGAGTAAGAGGAATAGCAAGAATACGACATGAAGCTCAGCTCCAAAGAAGCTAGAAACCATAGAAGCAGACCATGCAGAGTGATCCAGGGCGAATAAATCAATCACTCTCATTCCAAGAGGGATGTCAGTACTCACAAAAGTCGGCCAACGGGACAGAGGAAGGTCAGCTATCCAGGTGTCCAATACAATATCAACAGAAGCACCATCACCTAGAGACCAAGAAATGCTATCCAGGATAGCCAGAGCATGCCGACAGATCTCTTTCCAGAAAAAAGAGTGCCCAGGAGCGATCTGAGGAAGAGAGGAAGAATTCCAGTCTCCGTATTTGGCCCGCATAAAGGAGCTCCACAAACAGTGCGGATCAAGCAAAACCGCGTAGCATGCCTAGTGATCAGAGCCTCCCTCCTCACAATAAGCGACTGGATCCCGAGCCCACCTTCAGTAATCGGCATAGAAACAATATCCCAAGCCAGAAGGTGAATACCATGCCCATCCTGCGTCGAAGCCCAGAGGAAGTCCCGAAATATCTCTCAATCTTCCTCAAACAAGTCAATGGGATGGCAGCATTGGATAACAGATAGAGAGGAAGGGAAGATAGTACCGAACGTAATAGAGTGAGTCTCGCCATCATAGAAAGCCCAGTGACCTGCCATCTAATCTGTCACGGACCCGGCTAACCAGGTTACTGAAATCAGAGATACGAGGCCTCCTACCCGTAATCGGTATACCAAGATAGGATAGCTGATCAGCCTGCTTTGGAATACCATAATCTGTGATATAGTATGTCTCGCCGTAGAGTTTGTCCTTGGGCTGAAGCAGATCAAAGATTTAGAGATGTTGACTTTCTACCCTGAAGCACGACAATAGGCCTGCAATATAGTCATAAAGGTAATAGCATTACTGACAGTGGCCTTTCCCAAAAGAATGCAATCATCAGCAAACATTAAGTGGGAAAGGGGGGCCCCTGGGGACCAGCAGTATAAGGGGCCAAAGAGTCGCCCTCCTAGCCTGGGATAGAGCCCGGGACAACAATCAGCCGAAAGAATAAACAGGAAAGGCGAAAGAGGGCAACCCTGTCTCAACCCAACCTCAGAGTGAAAATAATCCGTCTGACCACCATTAATTAGGAGGGAGAAGGAGGGCCGTGAACGCAGGCCATAACCCAATCAACAAAAAGCTCCGTAAACCCAAACTCAAAAAGGGTGTGGCGCAGAAAAGTCTAGCTCAATATGTCATAAGCTCGCTCCATATCAAGCTTAACAGCCATAAGACTCTGACGACCCGAGCTCGCTGAAGATCATGCATGAATTCCTGGGCAAGAAGGGCATTATCAGTGATACTACGCCCCTTATGAAAGCCCCTGCTCAGGAAGATGAGGCGAGGCAACACAGAACATACGAGACCAATATACGTGCACATACTTTATATAGGGTAGTACATAGGCTGATAGGCCGGTAGTGCTGAGGAGAGGAAGCATCAGGGCGTTTGGCCACCAGGGTGATGAGAGTCCGATTCCAATCAGCATGCATAGCTTTAGACTGAAAAACAAGCTGGATAGCTTGCACAACATCCTATCCGACAATATCCCAATAGTTGCGAAAAAAGAACGCCGGGAACCCATCAGGCCCAGGAGCCTTATCCATACCAAGATCCCATAAAGCCCGCCAAATATCATCCGGAGAAATCGGACGGATGAGAAGATCATTCTCCACATCAGTAACCCTGGGACGAAGAGACCGAAAAAACCGGGAACCCCTCACCAGAATGGTCAGACTATCTAGACTGAAAGAAATGGAACATCTGATCCCTAATCATCTGGAAATCCTCTTGAGGGTTACCCTCCTCATCAATAAGCCGTCTAATACGGTTCACAGCCGTCGTTTCAATGTGGACTGGTGAAAGAATCTAGTTTAGAATCCCTTCCTGAATCCACTGAATGCGGGACCTCTGCCTCCAGAACATCTCCTGCTGCAGTAAGAGGGAGTGATGAAGAGCCAAACTGGCTCTAAGGGTCGAAAGATCAGGATCAAGAAGGTAACCCTCCTGATCTTCCTTGGACTGCAGAGAAAAAATAATAGACTCAGTCTGCTCACCTATCGAGAAATATCCCCCACCTCCTTCTGCTCCATTACAAAGTCTGCGTCTAGCAAGACCAGACGTCTCGAAAGTTGTAGGTGGCACTCCCTCTGACAGGCAATCGCCAAACCTGAGAGACAACAGTTCTAGCAGAAGAATAGAAAGTCCAGAATTTCTCGAATCGAAAAGCCTACTCTGCTGGAGAGACACATCAGTAGAGATAAGAATAGGACAGTGATCCGAAGCAATTCTGGACAGATGAGTAATAATGACAGAGGGAAAAAGCTGGAGCCACTTAGAATTGGCCATGGCCCTATCCAATCTTTCCCAAACTCTAGCTGAGCCCTGGCGATTGTTACACCAAGTGAACTGGTCCCTGAGAATCCCAGATCCAAAAGACCAGCTGAAGCAATGAAGTTCCTGAATTCAGCTCTTTCCAGGGAACCAACTACTGCCTGCCACCTCGTTTCTCATTGGCCCCAACAATGCAATTAAAATCACCCGCAATGAGAGAGGGAAAACCCTGGGACAGTAAGGAATGAATCTCGGCCCATAACACATGGCGCACCCTGAAATCATACTGGCATAAACCCCCGATAGAAGCCAGGGACCAGAAGATCTGTCAGAAATGAACAGCCACTTGCTGACCACAGCAGTGAAAGGCATCCACTCTGATATTATCATCTCTCCATAGAACCACAATACCGCCAGAGAGACCTGTCGAGTCAATGCGTATGAAGCCCAAGATCTGGAAACCATACATCGGAAGCGAACAAGACTAGACCCCGACAACAGTTTCTAGAAGAACACATAGATCAAAACCATGAAGCTACAAAATCCTACCAAACGCGGAGTAAACGATGGTTTCTGGGCTCCGCGCACATTCCAGACAAGAATCTTCATTCAGAGGCATGATTGAGGGGGACCCCAGACATATCCCCCATCAATTCATCAACAAGATGGTCATCAGATGGAAAAGAACCCACAGAAGGTCCCTTACCCTACAATCGTCGAGTGGGACGAGTCCATGGTTTCAACCTCCACGTCCTGGAGAATAGAAACCTTCGAGTGAGACGAATCCATGGCTTCAACCTCCTCGCCCCGGAGAATGGCCTTCTTAAGCAGAAGGACCGCTGAATCATGACTAGCCTCCTCCATCTGAGCCGGCAAGGAGAGCCCAGAAATAGACCGCAGACCGGCCCTTCCTTACGATAGGACTTCTTTTTCCCTGGCCCCGTTGGGTCTAAAGACCCCTGGGTAGAATCAACAGATGCAAGAAAAGTGAATGACCCCTGTGAACTAGCTTCCCTCCAATGGAGGCTTTCCCTTTTGCTTTAGAGGTCCTGGAGGCCACTCGCTGCGACAGAAGCTCCACAGGCCGGGACCTCTTAGCAGGGCCAGAGTAATACCCTCCCGGACTTAGACTGCACAGGCCAGCAATTAGACCCCAAGCAAGCAAAAGGATTGGAGTCACTGGCCCCTTCAGTCACTGACTCAGGCTGAAGCTTAGTAACAGTGGCAACCGGCACAGACTGAAGCTTAGTTTCAGTCACAGTGGCAATCGGCACAGACTGAAGCTTAGTTTCAGTCACAGTTTCAACTGAAACTGAGCTACAGTGGCAAGCGGCCCAGGCAGACCTTCACCCACTGCTACAATGCGTTCCCCTGCTTCCTTCAAAGGGGAACTCGACACCAGCTTCTCCCCAGAGCAGAACGTGCCTGGTTCATCAACTCCACAGAAGAAAAAAGAAGAACTCCCCTTACCCGACTGCCGACGAGCCAATTTCTTTGGGAATTGCCAGCCTTTAGCCGAAGCAGGGGACCGCCTGGGTGCACTGGACCGCTCACTCGATGGAAGATCCTGGGGAGATTTCCTGCGCCTAATCGCTGCCATCCATGGCCCAAATCCAGGACCGAAGATGAAGAAGATGAATCCGGCACAGCCTGGCAGAACCGGCAAGGTGCACCATTCCACAGTCAACACAAATTCCTTCCAGATTTTCATAACAAAACTGTTGCCAAAATGGAGCTCTGCTGCCATGGATCCGAGCTCCCGGTCGCAGTGGCTTGCTGAGGTCAACTCGGACACAGCCCGAGCAAAGCTTCCATGCTTCCTTTCCTTGGTTGATTCATCAAGTAGAGGAAATGCATGGCCACAGCAAGGATGGAGGACAGGATTTCATCATTCCAAACTTGATTGGGAGCTGGGGCAACCGTATCCAGAGCAGAGCAAAATGGATAGAGCTGTCCACAGGAAAAATTTCGGAATCCAGTCAGCAGTGATGATCGGTTGTCCATGATAACCCAGGGTCTTTCCAAAGCCAGAACCTTGGCTCGGATGTCAGAGAAATGAAAGATGTAATGCTTGTTTGCCAGAGCCAGAGCTTCAATGTCACCTGGCAACCCCACTCGATGGAACTCCCGGACCATAACTTCAGGTGGAATCCAACAAGAGGCAGCGAGCAAGTATCGCATGACTCCCATCTACCTTCTTCAACCTCCAGGATGCACCGGCACTTGGACAATTTCCGGGAACAACCGTTCCAACTCAACCACCACCACCGGAGAAGGTGATGGTGCAATCCATTCAAACCCTCTCCACAAACACGATGCCTCGCCATGCCAAATGGCCCAGCCCCATCAGACTCACCAGAACGCGGCCCAGCTTGAGCCGACATCTCTCGGTGAAGAGAACCAGTGATAGGTAGAACAGAGCACAGCAGATCGGGGAAGAAGAGAGGGAAACCCGAATCTTAAAGCAAAATCGGCAACAACGCCGAGTTCTTCTCCGGAGCTCAACTCTACCCCTAAAATACAATTGGGGACGTGTTTTTTCACTTCTTTGTTATCAGCGTTATGAAATCCATGAGCAAACCCTTCGAGCAGGTCCCTATATGAGCAAATTATCATGTCTCATACAGAGGCCTTCAAAGACTTTTCTAACTTAAAGATAAAGTCTTGTACACCGATCCGCTAAGCGAGGTGATTCATCCATGCTTGGATATGCACAATAGCGATAAAGGACCCACGAACAGTTCTCTCGTTGTAGGTCTATGCATGAACAAATCATCTTGCTGCCAAGTCACTTTTGGAGAGCCGGACGAGCGGGGATCTCCACAGATCGACGGGGGTGCAGATAGGTTGCCTTCCTTCTCGAAAACCTACAAAAGTCCTAGATCGATGGTTTCGATGGGGACCCTTCGATGCTTGAGTCAATGGCTGATAGAACAGAAGTTTTTGTAATCGAGAGTGCTTCCGAGAGAGAGAGCCCCCCCTCGGAGGTTGGCCCTTATATACCTGTTCGGGGTCCCTCTTACCTTCCGTGATAGTAGCCGAATCTTATCTTCTGTTGAGATCGGCTTCGAGGTTAACACCAGGTGGTTAGATATGTTTTGCGTATATCGGTGGATGCGAGTATCTGTAGCTGCCTGTGATCTTGGCAAAAGGTGGGCGAGTGGGCCGTGTGGTAGTTTAAATCTATTTGGTATTGGGATTGCGCTAAAGGGTGGGGTCGTAGCCGAAATCGGAGCCAAGACCAAGGCCAATAGCCGAATCTGGGGCCGAGCCGAGACCGAGGCCGGAGCTGAGACCAGGCCGAATCCAGGGCCGAAGCCGAGGCCGGAGCCGAGATCAGGCCAAGCTGAGACCAAGCCGAATCTGAGGCCGAAGCCGAGGCCGAGCCGAGGCTGGAGCTGAGACCGAGGCTGAAGCTGAGACCAAGCCGAATCTGGGGCCGAAGCCGAGGCCGGAGCCGAGGCAGACCAAGCCGAATCCGAGGCCGAAGCCGAGCCGAGGCCGAGGCAGAGACCAAGCCGAATCCGGGCCGAAGCCGAGGCCGGAGCCGAGACCGAGAAACGAGGCCAGAGCTAGGTGAAATTATTATGCTTGCTTCGAAGGCTGTGCACTATTATCGTGCCGCCAGGAGATGGGATTGGACACATCAGATGCCCCCCCACTCCTGAGATGGGAAGGCGTATAATCACCGGCGAAAGGGGTGTCAGTATCCACAGTACCTCCTGGTGGCCGACTCTGGCATCTTGTCTGTTTGGGTGGTTGGGATTGAGCAAGATTTTCCTCGGGCGCAAAACCATAGAAAGGCGGGCGCTATCATTGCGGTTAAGTCACCGCTATCCTTTCATAGGTAGTATCCCTCGCGTCTCGCGCACCGAGTGGGCGCCGAAGCTATTTCCAATAGCAAGCGGACGCGTGGCTGACTTAGAGGCAGGCGGGATGATTTGAAACGCAGATATAAAAAGGGTTGCCCTGGGTTCGAGTCACCTCCACTGCTCTCGTCCTTCTTACCGTAAGCGTTCGAGCATGTTCATCTTCCTCCACCCAAGCCCTCCATTGCCGACCTTCGACCTTCAATCTCAGGTTAGTCCCGTTTTCATGGCCACCTCGTCTCTTTCATGTTCGATTTTCGAATCCGGGGGCCATTCCCCCAATCCTTCTCAACCTTCCGCTTCTCCCCCGCTTAGCTAGTCCTCCTCTGTAGGGGATGCTCCTCCGGAGGAGTGGCGGTCTGCGGGGCTACCTCACGCCAGAAATCGCCCCGCCACCAGACAGGCTCGTGCACAGCGCCTTCGATCGCCGGCCCCTCCCTTGGAAGGCAGTCTCCCGAAAGGACTGTCTCCGTCATGACTGCCCAAGAGATAATTAATCTTAGAGCTCAATATCATATCCCCACAGACCTTCGTCCGTATCATCCTTTAACTCAGGATAGGGTAACCTCTTCCTATCCAGGCCGGGTTGCCCTTTACGAACATTACTTCAAGGCTGGCCTTCGCATTCCCATTCACCCATTCATACTAAATGTGCTAGATTAGTATTCTTTAGCTTTGGCACATCTAGTCCCAAATTCCATCCGAACACTTGTTGGTTTCTTAGTATTATGCCATCTCCATGGGATTGAGGCTAGACTTTCACTCTTCCACTGCTTCTACACCCTTAGAAAACAATTGGGGTGGTGGTCCTGTAAACCCCCAGCTTTAATTATGGACACCTGGCATCTAGGGAGTCCTGTTGTCGCTTAGGCTACTGGCAAGACGTCTGGGTTCTGATTTTTTTACCTAATCCGAAGCGTCACGTGGGAGTTTAAAAGGTGATGGAGGGTGACTCTTTCCTCCATCCCTGCGTGCGTCTTCTCCGGTAAACCTCCTGTCCATGCCAGATTGAGAGAGAGAGAGAGAGAGCTTAAGAGAGGAACGGACCGTGCAGTCGGTCTGATCCTTGGTTTAGGCCCGGTGGCGTGCCCGTCACCTCGCCGGGCCTGAGCTTTGGTCAGTGACCTCCACCGGCGCTGGGCGTGCGTCCGATGGAGGTCCGACCGGCCAAGGTGGCCGGCCGTGCCGCTAGCGCTGTAACAGGCCATGGCTAATAGAGAGAGAAAAGGGAGTTTAAGGATGAAATTGGAGGAAGAGAGGGAGAGGGGGGGCCGCGGCAGCGGCCAGCTTCGGTCCGGCCAACGGTGGCCGGGCTGCCTCCAATTGGCCGGTCGTGCCGCCGGCACAGTAAATTCCACACGGGAGACGAAAGAGAGAAAGAGAGAAAGGGAGAGAAATTGATGAGAGAAAGAGGGGGGAGTGGCCGGCCACGGCGGCGGCCGGCTTCGGTCCAACCAACGATGGCCGGGCCGGCTCCGATTTAGCCGGTGGCGGCCCTGGCCGCCGCGGCTCAACTCAGCTCCCTGTTTCGGCTGAAACAGGGGAGCTGGGAGGAAGAGGGTGATATCGGGCCGGCTGGGCTATGTTTATGTGGGCCTGTTGGGCCGATTCTGGAGCCTTTTTGGGTAGGTTTTGGACCCTATAATGGGCCGGGAAATGGAAAATAAAATTATGACCCGATTCAGGATGAATTCTAGTTTCTTGGGATAATTTTATTTTTCCATTTGAACATTTTTATTGGGAGATATTCGAGCCCAAAGTTGGGCCCGTGGATTAGTTTGGGTAGAGTTGTAGGAGTCTTTTTATTATTCAGATTTTAGAGATCTAATTATGAAAAAATAATGCTGTAGGTGCCTATTTATAATTAGTAATTTATGAATCATGAATTTATAGTTTACAAGTATATTATGAAATAAGAAAAATGAAAGTTTATTTAGATTAATTATTTTAAATGGTATCATGAATCTACATATGAGCATTTATTATGACTATAGTAACTGGTAATATTTTGCAAGAAATAGTTTCTTAGTGTATGTACAAAATATAAATTCTTTGACTTACAAATATGTTGGTATTATTGAGATGACTACATGCAATTGTAAAGATGACATTGAAATAATCTTGTATGTGTCGCCATGGTTTTCATATATTATGGCCACACACATTTGTAAAATGTGTTCTGATTGATGATATATGGCCACATACATCTATAGGGTATGTTCTGATTGATTTTGATATGGCCACATATATCTGTAGGATGTGTTCCGATTGATTGTGATACGGCCTCACACATTTATGGAATGTGTTCTGATTAATTTGAAGGGCCGTGGGACACATAAGAAAACAATTATTACAAAAACAGTGGATTGTTTACATTGCATATTTTGGCATTTATTATATAATTATGCATAATTATGAAATAAGACAAAATGAAGTTTTATTGGTATTGATTATTTTGGAAGTTGATAAATTGTACCATGAGTATATAATTGAGTAATTGCTATAATTATTATAGTCGGTGATATTTTGCAAAGTAATGGTTTTATATGTTTATGCAAAATATGAAGAAATATGTTTATTTTTAACTTTGGAAAGTGAATTGGTTACATGCAATGATTAAGATTGTACAAACCAGTGTTTACGTGATATGAAAAGATTATGCTTATGATAATGCATGATGACCTTGAATTATATTATATGTGTCGTCACGGTTCTCCTATGATATGGCATGTTGAGGCCACACATCTAGAGGATGTGCTCTGATTGATGATGATATGGCATGTGGAGGCCACGCATCTAGAGGATGTGCTCTGATTGATGACGATAGGGAATGTGGAGGCTACACACATCTAGAGGATGTGTGTGATTGATTATGATGTGGCATATGGAGGCCACACATCTAGAGGATGTGCTCTGATTGATTATGATGTGGCAAGTGGAGGCCACACACATCTAGAGGATGTGCTCTGATTGAGGTGTTGCAGGGCCGTAGGACACATAAGATATAATATAAAAATGATCATATAAACAGTGGGTTGTTTACAATGCATTTTTGGTATTTATTGTATAAGCTTCCAAATTAATTTGAGTGGTAATATGCTTGTTTTGATAGCATGATAAATGCATTTGAAATTGGAAGTTTATGAAATTATGACTTGATGATATCTTGATAAGATATGATGATATATGACTATTTTATATTATTATTATAGGCTTACTTATTGAGTGTGAGCTCATGTAAATCTCACAATGTTTTTCAGAGCCTGAGTATTGAAGATGGATTTATGGGGTAGTGGAGCTTCTATTAAATAAATCAGTTTCATGATATCATTGTAACCCCAGTATTACTCATGTGTAGGGTTTGTGGCCCAGAACTATATTGATTGTGTGTAGGGCTTGTAGCCCAAACTTATATTTATGGTTTGTGTTAAGTTATGGATTTGAATTGCCTAATTATAATTATTGCCTTATATTGATCAATGTGTAAATTTTGGGACGCCTTGCATGCTGGCATGCAGTGGGTTGTCACCCTAGCTCAAAATTTTGGGTCTAGGGCGTGACAGCTTTTGTGGTATCAGAGCCTAGGTTATGACCTTAGGGACACATACATGATGATACTCTAGGCAAAATACTAGGATGATATTGAGACAATTATGACTTTAAAGGAATTTTAGGAATTATGCTTTGGAAGCTTGAAATTTAAAGTTTATCAAGATGTTAATTGAATTACAAATTTAATAGGAATTAAGAATGAACCATCGCAAGCCAATGATATTATGTGGGCTCCCTGGCTGGTAGCCTTGACCAGTGGGGAGGCCTAGGGGCTTCTAGAGGTTTTAGCTCCGTCAAACTTGTTGGAAATGGCTCGTAGCAGTTTTAGATCTTTAAATAATATGTAGATGAAATTTTAATTGAATAAAAGATAGATGAATATATGGAATATAGTAGTTGAAAATTGCAATTGAGGACTAATATGACTAAGATAACATCATTATATCCATATTGCAATTGAGTTAGATATGTGGATTTTGAGTTATTAAATCTGAATTTGAATGTGGATGTATACAATGAATTTTTATTGGTAGAACTTACATTATTGATATTGTAAGTTAAGATTATGTGCTAATCTGCTGGTTATAGAGATGATTAATATTGATGATATTTTAGTTAATTACATGTTTTTAATCAATTACAATTTGGATCTGGATGGATAAGTACATATAATGAATTTTTCTAAGAGAACTTTTATTATAGAAATTACATGTCCAAAATGGTTGTTAATTTGCTAGATATGAGATGGTTGATACTGATGTTAATAATGTGGTTGACTGCGTATTATATCATGATGGACTATTTAGGATGAATATAAAATTTTAAATTATGAGACAATTACTATTTAAGTTTTGAGAGTAGTAGACTCTATTAATCTTTAGAACTGATTTTGGTTATAAATGATCAAATATTTTGATGGTAGAAAGTGAAAGATTTTAGCAGTAATAAGAATAAGATAAACTTCACTGATAAAGAATTTCATGGGGATTTTATCTGTTAATAAATTTTTAAATCATGATATCAATTCATTAATTTATTGTGCATACTATTTGTACTTTTTTTCATAGTTCCTAAGTAGATATCTTTCTCCAGGATGGATAAATTATCAATCAGCCATAAGTGGCATAATTATTGTTAAGGAAAAAGAAGGAGATGATTTTATTTTTTGATTATTATCAATTATGGATTATGGTTAAGGATACATCTAATATCACTTTCAGTCATAGAGAGATTACTATAATTTTTTAATTATGTCTTTTGGATGGTAAGTGCATTTTCAATCTTTATTGACCTTATAAGTCTTGCATCAATCTAAGCTATATCAATGAGATCACTTTGAGATATTCAAAGGGTTTAAATTAGTTGGCCATGATATGGCATGAGACATTGCATAATCTATAGGTGATTTTGATAGTCATTGGTAACAAAATAATTGATTCAAGGATTTGAATCATTTAAATTGCAATATTGAGGATATACTGACATATTCAAGAGAAATTGATTGGTTGGTGGTAATTACTGATAAATGTGAAGGAGATAAATAATTATACTGGTGATTAATGATGGCACTATTATTCAAAAAAAAATTAGTTAATTATGATAATTATGAAAGATATCCTAAATAATTACATAATGTTCATTGATGTTAGCTTGAAGTATTCAAGAGTGAAACCAAGTATGTTATGATGATTGAAATAAGTGTCGTAATGATTAATGGCACATTCAACTATTTATGAGTTGAGAGAGCATTGAAAGAAAACTATCTTATATTTAATTCAAAAGAACTTGAAACTGTCTTATCGAGGAATTAATAGTAATTGATATAGGTTATTAACCTTAAGAATGGATGACATAATACATGTGATGGACTCTATGATATTTATGATGATTGTGTTGTGAGAAGTTAAGGTATTTAAAAAAAAAAGATGACAGGAAAGAAATACTTCTTAAGGAATTCAATTTTATTTGTAAAAGATTAAATTAATTTTGAAAGTTGGACATGTCATTTGGGTACCTAGGAATGAAATAAAAGTTTGCTAGTGAGTATCTATAATGGTACAAAATTAGTGGACATTTAATTTTGAGGATGAAATTTTAGTGAGATAAAGATGTTAATATTTGTTTTTGGTAGTAAATTGAGTCTGAACCCATTTGTCTCACTCTTCTAATTTGATGATGTTTTCATAAGGCTTAGTGAATTAAGCTGAATTTCAGTCCAATCCTTCCACCCTCAAATAGATGGACAAATTGCATGAACCAATTAGATTTTAGATGATATACTACGAGCCTGTGTGATGGATTTTAGAGGTGCTTGGCAAATTTTTACCCTTAGTGAAATTGCTTATTTTAATGGTTACCAAGCCAATATTCAAATGGATTCATTTAAGTTGTCTATGATATAAGGTATAGATCCCCTTTTATTGAAATGAAATGAGAGAGAGAAAATTTTGGTTACTGAGCTGTTTAGCAACTATGAAAAGTATCATTAATTAAAGCAGCTTCATGTAGCTCAGAGTTAATAGAAAAGTTATGTTGATGTCAAACAGAAAGATTTGAAATTTCAGGTTGAAGATCATTGGAAGTTTTACTAACTAATGATGTGAGATTTGTGGTTAGAGTGAATTGAGTCCATAATGCATTGGGCCATTTGAGATTTTGATCAAAATAAAGGAGGTGGCTTATAGCTTAGCACGGTCTTCATTACTCTTCGGGGTGTTTAATGTGTTTCATATCTTTATGATTGAGGAGGAATATTCTAAGCTCCGGTTAAGAACCAATTTAGCTTAAAAAAAAGAATTGACCTATGAAGATCATCTTGTGTGCATCGTGGACCGCAAGGATCAAGTTCTGAGATGGTGTAGCATTCCTTATATAAGGTTCAGTGGAGTAATCATTCTGAGATGGAGGCTATTTGGTAGCTTGAGGGGAAATGAAAAACTTGGGAACTTGAGGAAGAAATGAAAAAGAAGTATCCATAATTATTTGCAGGTAAATTCTCTATTCAAGATTGTTGATAGATCATATTTGAATTCTATAGAATATTTGATGTGTGTCAATTTCGAGGATAAATTTTCATAAGGGGGGAGAATGTAAACCCCCAGCTTTAATTATGGACACCTGGCATCTAGGGAGTCCTATTGTCGCTTAGGCTACCAAGATTTTTTTACCTGATCTGAAGCGTCACGTGGGAGTTTAAAAGGTGATGGAGGGTGACTCTTTCCTCCATCCCTGCGTGCATCTTCTCCAAGTAAACCTCATGTACATGCCAGATTGAGAGAGAGAGAGCTTGAGAGAGGAACGGACCGTGCAGTCGGTCCGATCCTTGGTTCAGGCCCGGTGATGTGCTCGTCGCCTCGCCGGGCCTGAGCTTTGGTCGGTGACCTCCACTAGTGCCGGGCGTGCGTCCGGTGGAGGTCCGGCCGGCCAAGGTGGCCGGCCGTGCCGCTGGCGCTGTAACAGGCCGCGGCTGATAGAGAGAGAAAAGAGAGTTTAAGGATGAAATTGGAGGAAGAGAGGGAGAGGGAGGGGCTGGCCATGGCGGTGGCTGGCTCTGGTCTGGCTAACGGTGGCTGGGCCGCCTTCAATTGGCCGATCGTGCTGCCGGCACAGTAAATTCCATGCAGGAGACGAAAGAGAGAAAGAGAGAAAGGGAGAGAAATTGATGAGAGAAAGAGGGGGGGAGTGGTCGACGGTGGCGGTCGGCTTCGGTTCGACCAACGACGGCCGGGCCACCTTCGATTTGGCCGATGGCGGCCCTGGCTGCCGGCTCAACTTAGCTCCCTGTTTCGGCTGAAACAGGGGAGCTGGGAGGAAGAGGGTGATATCGAGCCGGCTGGGCTGTGTTTCTATGGGCATGTTGGGCCGATTCTAGAGCCTTTTTGAGCAGGGTTTTGGATCCTATAATGGGTCGAGAAATAGAAAATAAAATTATGGCCCAATTCAGGATGAATTCTAGTTTCTTGGGGTAATTTTATTTCCCCATTTGGACGTTTTTATTAGGAGATATTCGAGCCCAAAGTTTGGCTCGTGGATTAGTTTGGGTAGAGTTGTAGGAGTCTTTTTATTATTCAGATTTTAGAGATCTAATTATGAAAAATAATGCTGTAGGTGCCCAGTTGTCCAAGTAGCTGGTTTATCATTTTGGAGTTACGTATTGAGGTAAGTAAGCCTATTTATAATTAGTAATTTATGAATCATGAATTTATAGTTTACATGTATATTATGAAATAAGGAAAATGGAAGTTTATTTAGAGTAATTATTTTAAATGGTATCATGAATCTACATATGAGCATTTATTATGACTATAGTAACTGGTAATATTTTGCAAGAAATAGTTTCTTAGTGTATGTGCAAAAATATAAATTCTTTGACTTGCAAAATATATTGGTATTATTGAGATGACTACATGCAATTGTAAAGATGACATTGAAATAATCTTGTATGTGTCGCCATGGTTTTCATATATTATGGCCACACACATTTGTAAAATGTGTTCTGATTGATGATATATGGCCACACACATCTATAGGGTATGTTCTGATTGATTTTGATATGGCCACACATATCTGTAGGATGTGTTCCGATTGATTGTGTTACGGCCTCACACATTTGTGGAATGTGTTCTGATTAATTTGAAAGGCCGTGGGACACATAAGAAAACAATGATTACAAAAACAGTGGATTGTTTACATTGCATATTTGGCATTTATTATATAATTATGCATAATTATGAAATAAGACAAAATAAAGTTTTATTGGTATTGATTATTTTGGAAGTTGGTAAATTGTACCATGAGTATATAATTGAGTTTTTTTTTTTTTTTTGGAAACAAACGGGCGATCACACAAGTCGAGCGTGAGTCAGCCCAGTTAGATCAGAATACAAAATTTACTGCAAAGGAGCAGGGCAGGGGTCACCCGGAGACAAGATCCAAGGGCCAGAAAGCCGAGCCACAGAAGCAGCAACCCAATCTGCTGCCGAGTTGGCTTCGCGAAATATGTGCCTGGTCTGAACGCATTCAATCTGCCACAGAATTGCCCAAATATCCAATAAAATAGGATTAGAAAGAGCAGGAGGGCAATTCTGCATCTGGATCCAAGAAATAACCGACATGGAGTCGCCCTCAATGCAAAGCCTCTGAGCATGAAGAACCCGGCAGCATAAGAAATACCCGCCCAAGCCGCTTGAAGCTCAGTCATGGGGACAGAGGAGTCAAGAGTACCAAGCCTCCCGCCGCCAGAAGGTCACCTTGAGGACTTCTGATAATAAACGCGGAACCTGCACTTCTACCACGGACACTCCCGTCAAAATTGACTTTGATAAACCCTGGAGGGGGGTTCCCAAGAGATAAAAACCGTATGCCGGTTTGCTGCCGAAGCAGCAGGGGATCCCCAGTGGCCAGAGATATGAAAACCAATACGAGTACAGTCCGCCGCCAATAATCTGATCTTCCTAGCAGTTTTATAAAGAGAGATAGTGTCCTCAGAGAAAATAAGCTGATTTCTTGCTAGCCAAATCTGATAAGCTGTGACAGCCCAGAGATATTTCTTATACTGGGGGCACCTCCGAAGGTCCAGAAGGAAAGAAGAAAGCAGGGAGCTTGAGCCATTATGTCTGACCGGATATCCCATCATAAGCCAGATCCTTCTAGCAGTGGGGCAGATGAAGATAGCATGTTCAATAGATTCCTCCTCTAAGCTGCATAGCGGGCAAGTCGACTGAATAGGAAGACCTCTCCGAGATAGGAGAGCACAGGTAGGAAGAGAGCCCCACAGAAGCTTCCATATAAATAACTGAACTCTAGGAATAGTAAGAAGCTTCCAAATCCACGCTGTGTCCTCTAGGCGCTGAGGCTGGGGTCTAAACATCATCATCAGATCCCTGGTCGGAGCCTTAGAGAGACAGGATCTCTGCCAGAGTCTAGCATCAGAAGATCGACCCGGAAGAAGCGGCATCGATAAAATCCGCCGGGTAAGCTCAGCACCAAATAATCTGGTCACCGAGGGGATATGCCAAGCAGGAGGGTCAGAGGAGATCAAGTCCTTAACCCTTAAACTGGGAGGGATCTCAACACTGATAAAGGAGGGCCACCGAGAGAGAGGAAGCTCCAAATCCAGGTATCCTGAATAACATTAATCAAAGAACCATCTCCGATCATCCAAGAGATATTGTCCAAGATAGCCTGACCGTAGCAACAAACCTCCTTCCAAAAAGAGGAACAACCCCGGGGAGCAGATATCTGCATAGCAGCCAACCATTCTCCATATCTACTACGCATCAGAGAGCTCCAGAGACAATTAGGTTCAAGAAGAAATCTCGAAGCATGTCTGGCAATAAGGGCTTTCCTTCTAACAATCAAAGACGGGATACCGAGACCACCCTCACCGATAGGCATGCAGACCAAATCCCAGGATAAGAGGTGAATCCCATGACCATCCTGACCAGACGCCNTAACAATCAAAGACGGGATACCGAGACCACCCTCACCGATAGGCATACAGACCAAATCCCAGGATAAGAGGTGAATCCCATGACCATCCTGACCAGAAGCCCATAGGAAATCACGGAAGCATCTCTCGATCCTTTTCAGACAAGTAATAAAATGGCAGTATTCGACAGGATATGCAGGGGAAGAGAGGAAAGAACTGATCGAATAATGGTAACTCTAGCCATCATCGAAAGACCAGTCACCTGCCATCCCTCAATGCGCTGGCGCACCCGTCTCTCAATCTCGGAGAAGTCAGAGCAACGGGGGCATCTCCCCGTTATAGGGATCCCCAAATACATAAATCTATCCGTCTGAGTGGTGATACCCGACACCCTGATGATGGCTTCTCTAGTGGATCTAGAGGTCTTCGGGCTAAAACAAATAGAAGACTTCAGAGAATTGACCTTCTGACCTGAAGCCTGGCAGTAGTTCTGAATAATAGAATGAAAGGAAGCCGCATTCTCAATAGAAGCTGGGCCTAGGAGGATACAGTCATCAGCAAACAGGAGGTGGGAAACAAAGGGGCCTTCAGAACCAGCTATAACTGGGGCAATCCGCCTGTCCTGCTGAGCCTGACGTAAAGCACGAGAAAGATCATCAGCAGCCAGGATGAACAACAAAGGAGATAAGGGGCAACCCTGCCTGAGACCAACACTAGAATGGAAGAAATCAGTCGGGTTTCCATTTATGATTAGAGAAAAGGAGGGCTTGTGAATGCATGCCAAAATCCATTCTATAAATAATTCATCAAACCGAACTCCAGTAGAGAGCGGTACAAAAAAACCCAGCTCATTCTATCATAAGCACGCTCCATATCGAGCTTAACAGCCATAAGACATCGTCTGACCGGAGCTCTATGAAGAGCATGCATGAACTCCTGAGCAATAAGAACATTGTCCGAAATACCTCCCTCTAATGAAAGCCCCCTGCTCCTCCGATATGAGACGAGGAATCACCAGACAAAGGCGGCGAGCTAAGAGACGAGCACAGATTTTATACAATGTAGTGCAGAGGCTAATGGGCCGAAAGTGCTGCGGAAGAGAAGCATCCACTCTCTTGGGCACCAAGGTAATGAAAGTTCGATTCCATTCAGAAGGAATGTGTCGATCTCGGAAAACATCCTGAATAGCTTGGACCACCTCCTGTCCAACAATATCCCAGTAGTGCCGAAAGAAAAAAGGCGGAAACCCGTCAGGCCCAGGGGCCTTATTCGGACCAAGCTCCCATAGGGCCGCCCTAATCTCGTCCGAAGAGATCGGTCTGACAAGCATATCATTGTCCAGAGAGGAAACCTTCCTAGAATCCGGAACCTGCATAACCGGGTCCCCATCACCAGAAGAGTCAGCCCATCGAGCCCGAAAAAAACGAAGAAGAAGGTCACTGATAGAGTGGAAATCCTCCCGAGTATGCCCCCCTTCATCAACAAGCCTCCGAATCCGATTGGCAGCTCTCCGCTTGAGAGTGGCCTGATGGAAGAATCTGGTGTTACGATCCCCATCACAAATCCACTGAGCCCTAGATCGCTGCCACCAAACATCTCCTGCTGCCGCAAAGGGAGTGGTGCCGGGCCAGCAAATCCCTAAGGAAAGAGAGATCCGAGTCCGCCAAAAAACCTTCGTGATCCTCCTTAGTCTGAAGAATATTAATATCATTTTCAACTTGCTCCACTTGTCTAACCAGATCCCCCACCTCATTCCTATTCCATCTGGATAGTCTGTGTCTGGCTATCTTAAACCGACGAGATAACCGATAGATAGCATTACCCCTAACAGGAATATGCCAGATCTGAGAAATAATAGAACGAGCAGCTGAAAGACCAGTCCAAAACTGCTCAAATCTAAACTGCTTCCGCATAATATGATCAGCCTCCGTAGAAATCAAAATAGGGCAATGATCAGAAGCAATCCTTGGAAGATGAGTGACAGTAACCATAGGGTATCTTTGGAGCCATTGGGGAGTGGCCAAGGCTCTATCAAGTCTCTCCCATACTCGAGCAGACCCCTGCCGATTATTGCACCAAGTGAATTGGGATCCCGAATACCCCATATCCATAAGACCAGACGAGCCGATGAACGTTCTGAATTCGTTGATATCAGCCGAGCCTGAAACCCGTCTGCCTCCACGTTTTTCATTAGCCTCAGTGATACAGTTGAAATCCCCAGCAACAATAGACGGCACACCTTGAGCAAGGAGGGAAAGCAATTCAGACCAAAGAATTCTTCTCTCCCGATAGTCCGTGCTAGCATAAACAGCCGAAAGTAACCAAGGGGCAGAAGATCCCTCAGATATCATGAGACCGATATGCTGGTTGGACTGATGAAAAGTATCAATCATGACAGCAGAGGTGCGCCATATTGCCAAGATACCCCCCGACAGACCATCAGCCTCCACAGCATAAGATGACCAAGTGCGGGCAATCTGTCTACGAAAACGGAGAAGACTATCCCCCGAGAGTCTGGTCTCCAAGAGGACACATATCAAAGTGGTGTAATTGCAATAATCTACTGAAGGAGGCTCGGAAAGAAGGCTTTCGAGCTCCTCTAACATTCCATAGTAAAATCTTCATTTATAGGATAGAGGAAGATGGGATCCCTCCTTGATCCTCTATCATATCACTATCAACAAGACCCCTATTCAACTGAGGGCCGTCGTCAGGCTTCAGTAAAGGGTTGATCAGCATTCCATCCGAACCTGGATCAGACACTTCTAAGTAGGAAGACTATGCCTAAGAAAAGGAACTAGGGCACAATCCCTTAGGTTCACCAATAGCATCAGCCAGTGGAAGAACGGCCCCCCCAGCAGATTGGACCCTCACCGCATCCTGGGCACCAACCTGAACACACGGAACCTGATCCGATTGGCTTGGAGAGAAGCAACTCAGCACATTCTTTTTGGAGAAAGAAACTTTCCCTTTTCCCTTCTCTTATCAGTTTTGGATAAAGTCCTAGGAGCCGGGGAAATCTCCGGTCTAGCACGCTTGAGGGGACCAGAGCATGCATCCCTACACCCCAATTGACCATCATCATAAGCCACTGAATCTAGAGAGGAGAAAGGATTATGGATGACAATTGAGTTCAATTCGGGATTCAGAGAACTTAGATTATCAGCTGCTTGAAAGTTCAGACCTGGAGCCTTTGAAACGGCACGCAGGTCTTTAACCGGCACGGGGTCATTACCTTTGACCAAGCCGTCCACTTCCTTCCTAGGGCGCGACACCACAGCCACTGCCCTTGATGCCGACCGCGAAGACGAGGAGGACCTCCGGCGAGCAAGCTTAACCAGAGCAGTCCACCCTTCAGCTGATACTCCAGCAATCGAAGCGAGCCCCTTCTTCACCGCCTGAGATGATGAACCAGAGCCAGGGGATGAAGACGAAGCCGGCACCGAAGTCTTCCCCTTCACCTCCGCCTGGGGAATAGAAGGAACCGCCCTCTTCCGTAAAGCAACCATCCACGGTCCAAACATGGAAGTGGAAACAGAGCCAACCCCATCAGGACGATCCGACTGGGAATAGGGGCCATCCAGATGCAGAGAGGCACATCTCCAGCAGACACCCTCCAAGCTTTCATACACGAAGCTTTGCCAGAACGGTTGGAAGATCCCCTGAATCCGTGTGCCTGGCCGGAGAGGGCAGCGAAGGTCGACGCGGAGACAGGCCCTCGCATAGCCCCCGCGAGATTTCGCCAAGGTTGCCGCATCAGCACAGACGAAATCACCAGCTGAAATTAGAATGGATCTGAGGAATTCCTCCTTCCAGAACTCAAGAGGCAGCAGCGCAGTCGAACCCAAACCAGAGCAGACGGAACGGAGTCCTCCACCGGAGTAAACTCCGGCCTCCACGGCTCCGTGCCAACCACCTGGCCATTGATCACCCATGGACGCTGAAGAACCAGGCTGCAAGCTTCTTTGGATTCGAATCGGAAAACATGGCATCTGAATGCCAGAGAAATAGGGATGATGGCGCCAGAGATTCCAGCTCTCCTGAATTCCCTGACGAAGGCTTCAGCCGGGATCCAACGGTAGAACGACCGGACAATCACAGCTGACTGCTGCCAGTCCACCACCTCCGCTTCAAGCTCCGCCGCCGGAAATTTGATCACCTCCGGGAACGACGCCTGCAGCAACTCCACAGCAGCTGGCGAAGGGGACTCTGTCATCCATTGGAATCCAGACGTCGACGACCTCCTCTCAGGCATCCGGCTACCTTCAACCGAATCGGAGGCCATAGGAACGGAGGAAATGACAAAGGGAAGAAGAAAAAAGGAGCCGAAGCAACAGGGACGAAGAAACTGGCAACGATCGGGGAAGAAGGATACGGAAGTACGAATCTTAAAGCAAGAGAAGGAAAAAGAACCGAGGCACTAGGGCGTACGATTCTTAAAGTAGAAAATGATTCTTAAAGCAGAACAATCTTTGATTTAGTATTGTATAGTTCCATTCTACAAGAAACTCGAATCATTTTCTTGAAGCTCATATATTTTTTTTTGTGATAAATGATCCCCTTGGCTTGAAATGACCAAGTCAAAAAAAACTTTACTTTTGACAACCGTAGCATTCTCTTTTCTTTTCCATTCTTGTTGTACTTGAATAGATTGCCCTAATAGCAAGCATTAGGAGCTAGCTACAAGCAAGGTGTCTAATAGAACATCTAGCAATTTTGTGAAGCCAGCCAATTGATTTGTCAGTTGATAAAACTTCCAATGGCAAACGGTGCATATACAAATTAAAATTACTGTTAGAGCTTGAATATATCTCTCCTTGGTCCTGATAAATAAACCATTTCCTATCATTTTAATGTCACAAGGTTATTTTACTCATACACTTTCAACAGTACAGACCAGGGTTGCCTTTGAGAAAGATTTTATTCTAACTAAATAATCATAGTTAGTGATGTGGCTGGCGCAACCACAAGAATAATTATAGCAAAATCGATACCTTAAGTCGGCCAAATCGGCATCGACCTTTTCAGGTCGGCCCCGCTCGGTCCCGGCACCTCCAAGTCGGCCGAGTCGGCTCCGACCTTCTCAGGTCGGCCCCGGTACCTCCAAGTCGGCCGAGTCGACACCGACCTTCTCAGGTCGGCCCCGGCATCTTCAAGTCGGCCGAGTCAGCCCCGACCTTCTCAGGTCGGCCTTGCTCGGCCCCGACACCTCCAAGTCGGTCGAATCAGCTCCGACATTCTCAGGTCGGCTTCGGCACCTCCAAGTCGGCCGAGTCGGGCCCCGGCACCTCCAAGTTGGCTGAGTCGGCCCCGGCCTTCTCAGGTCGGCCCCGCTCGGCCCAGGTACCTCCAAGTCGGTCGAGTCGGCCCCGCTCGGCCCCGGCACCTTCAAGTCGGTCGAGTCGGCCCCGACCTTCTCAGGTCAGCCCCGCTCGACCCGGCACCTCCAAGTCGGCCAAGTCGGTCCCAGCCTTCTCAGGTCGGCCCCGCTCAGCCCCGGCACCTCCAAGTCGGTCGAGTCGGCCCCGACGTTCCTAGGTCGGCCCCGCTCGATCCCGGCACCTTCGAGTCGGCCAAGTCGGTCCGGCCTTCCTAGGTCGGCCCCTCTGGTCCCAGCCTTTTCGGGCCAGCCGTGTCGACCCTGACCATCCCTGGTCGACCCCGCCCCAGCACCTTCAGGACGGACCCAGAACGGTCCTGGCTATTTGTGCCGCCATCCTTCTGACCCACGCTGCCTGGCATCCCCAGGCCCAACTACCCGCTGGTCATGCCGCTAATAGGACTGGACCTAACTACATGTCAGCCCTGCTGACTGATGGAACATGGCTCACCAACCGCCGTTTTTCTCTTGACTGATAGGACGTGGCTCACCAACCACCATTTTTCTCCTCCTTCGATGGGACAGGACCCACCAACCAGCCAAGATTCACACAACCCTCACAAACCCTGCGGACATTCCTTTCTCACGGAACTCCACGTGGTCGCACAGGGGTCAACCCCCTATAAAAGGGAAGGTCCACTCAAGAATAAGGTAACGCAAACTCGTACACTTGCTACTCGGATACCCAGAAAGAAATTCCTATCTTTTTGAGGACTCATTCTTCTTCTCCCAGAGCTCGTCTGAGCTCTTCCTCAGCTGTGACCCCTGTTACTGACTTGAGTGTCGGAGGGTCCTCACCGGAGCTTCCCTCCGGTCTTGGGACTTTTGCAGGCCATCCAATCAGGCGAAGGATGGCAGATTAAGCAGCTCTCTTCTCCTGACGTTCAGGGCTGATGATTGGGCGTCATTAGATTGGCGCGCCAGGTAGGGAGAGGAAACTAAGGCTGACGAAGGAGGTCCAAACCCTACAGTTTATTTCTCTCCCCCTCCCAACAATGGTGATGACACGAGCTTAGGATGCCTCAATTGGTCACTCTGGGGGGCAACTTCCCCCATCTAAGCAGCAGGAGGCCAACCTCCCTGCCGCTGATCCTTCCATCGTTTCCCCTCAACCGAAGGTGGTTGCCCCGACTGCGGAGCAGCTGGCAACCCTCACTCGACAAGTTCAGACCCTCACCACTATGGTCCACGGACTTCAGCAGCAGCAGTCCGTGGCCACCCAACATCAGACCGCTCTCCCTGCTAGTCAGCAATCTGCAAGGGGAGGCTCTCCTCAGTGAGAGACTGATTGTCGCTGGGCTTCTCCAAGGAAGCCCTGCCGTGAGCTTCCCAAACGGTCGTGATCCCCTGATTGCGGCCCGAGCAAGTTCCCTCCAGAGCCGCACCGACAGGAGGAGCCAAAGCGGAAATCTCACTTTCCGCGTCCTTCTCCTTCTTCTTCTCCTTCTTCCTCTTCTTCATCTTCCGAGCCATCTCGGAGAGCCCCGACAATCAGCCGCCAGGCGGAGGAGCGCCTGAACGAGTACAACCGACGACTAGATGAGTTCGCCAGGAAGATCAACAATCAACCAGAGGAGGAATATGACACCCGTCCTCCTTACACTTGCCGAATACTAGAGGAGCATGTTCCCTCTAGATTCTGATTCCTCCAGATAGATCCGTACGATGGCACGACGGATCCTCTCGACCACCTCGAGAGCTACAAATCCATGATGCAAGTCCAGGGTGCCTCAGATGCCCTTCTCTGCAAGGCTTTCCCCGCCACTCTGCCGAAAGCCGCTCGCGCCTATCCCCTCACAGCATCGACTCTTTTCGAGAGCTGGAGAGGACTTTTCTGGCACATTTCGATGCCTGCCGGTACATCCCAAGAGTCACAGACAGCCTCTTCTTAGTGCACCAGAAGGAGGGAGAGCCGCTGCGAAACTTTGTGTCTCGGTTCAAAACCGCCACCCTCGAAGTTTATCATCTTGACAATGCGGTGGCCACGCTAGCGCTGAAGCGGGGACTCCTCCTGTCCCGCTTCACCTTTTCTCTAGACAAGAAGCCCCCAAGTTCTTACTCCGACCTCCTCCTCTGAGCCCAGAAGTACATCCGCGCGGATGAGGCTGACCTCACTCGTCGGGAATCCTCAAGAAGCTCCAGCCGCAAGCCTACACGCCCCGAGCCTAGTGGACCCCCTCATCACCGGCGGTCCGACCCGTCTCGCCGGTCCGCCAACAGGCGTCGAAGCCCCATCCCCGATGAGAGCAAGCTCACACCCCTTCTCGCCCCTCGATCCCACATCCTGATGGAAATCAAGGGCGAGCCTTATCTCCAGCACCCTCCTCCCATGAAGAAAGGTCTTCCCCGCGACAAGAGCCATTATTGCCGATTCCACCGGGATTATGGCCACGATACCGACAGCTGCTACAATCTGAAGCGGGCCATCGAGGAGCTCATTCAGCAGGGCTACCTCGGCAAGTATATCCAAAAGGCACTGCAGCCACCGCTGGCACTTATGGGACCCCCGCTCGCTCAGGCCACGATCAATAACACCCCCACAGAGTGGACGGTTGGAATGGTATCTTGGGGAGCGGCCTCCGCATCTAAGCGGCTGAGAGGGGAGGAGGCGCTGGGTAGTGTAGTCTTGGGGGAGGGTCGGTGAATATTGAAAATGTAAACAATGAAGGCATTGCCGTCTCTATGACGATCGCCAAGCACCCTGTAAAAAGGATATTAGTTGATAGTGGCAGTTCGACTGACATCCTTACTTACGACGCTTTATTCGGATGGGACTGTCTCTAGACTCTCTTCAACCTGTGACAACCCCTTTGGTCGGGTTCACCGGAGATTCGGTAAGGGTTGAAGGCGAGATATCTTTGCGTGTGATAGCCGGGACACCACCAGACCAAAGCACAGTGATCATGAAGTTTCTAGTCGTAAGGGTCCCCTTAGCATACAATGCCATTCTCGGGCGTCCAGGCCTAAATCTATTGGATGCGGTTATCTCCACCTGGTGCAGTTTTCCACTAGTAAAGGAGTAGGGGAGATGAAGGGCGAGATCGGCTCAGTTCTGCCCTGCTATCACACGGCGTCAAGCCCCATGGAGGTCGAGCCGGTCCTAGAAGCAATTGATCCCAGGGAATCCGACAGGAGGGGGGAACCGACCGAGCACCTCCAGACTTTTTCACTCAGGGACGATCCGGCGAGGACCGTGCGCATTGGTAGACTCCTCCCCCAGAAGGACTGTGATCGCCTCCTAACCTTCCTGCGGGCCAACTCAGACGTTTTCGCTTGGTCAGTGTCTGACATATCCGGCATCCCTTCAGAAGTAATCACCCACAAGCTCAACATTGATCCGAAGCATCGTCCAATCCGTTAGAAGAAGAGGAGCTTCGCTCTCGAGCGGCAAAAAGCCATTGATGAGGAGGTCAAAAAACTGCTCAATGCCGGCCACATCCGAGAAGTGCATTACCCTAGCTAGTTGGCCAATGTGGTCATAGTACGAAAGACAAACGAGAGCTGAAGAATATGCATCGACTTCACTGATCTTAACAAGGCATGTCCGAAAGACAGTTTTTCTCTGCCAAGGATAGACCAACTGGTAGATTCCACCTTCGGCCACGAGCTCCTCAGCTTCATGGATGCCTTCTTCAGATATAATCAAATAAAAATGGACCCCAGCGACGAAGAGCACACATCCTTTGTGACAGAAAAGGGGATTTATTGCTACAAAGTGATGCCCTTCGGCCTCAAGAACGCAGGGGCGACCTATCAAAGGTTAATGAACAGGGTATTTCAGGATCAACTGGGCCGGAACATGGAGGTCTATGTGGATGACATGTTAACCAAGAGCATCCGCGCTTCTGATCATGTTTCTGATCTAGAGGAAACCTTCAACAACCTCCGCCGCTTCCAAGTCAAGCTGAACCCCAAGAAATGTACCTTTGGGGTCACGGCGGACAAGTTTTTGGGTTTTATGATAACTTAGCGAGGGATTGAGGCGAACCTAGAGAAAATCAGCACCATTCTCGATACGAGGCCACCATCCAGCAAGAAGGAAGTACAGCAGCTAACGGGGAGGGTGGCGGCTCTAAGTCATTTCCTTTCCAAATCGGCCGAGACGTGCTTGCCCTTCTTCAAGGCCTTGCGGAAGGTGAACAACTTCGAGTGGACGGACGACTGCCAAAAAGCCCTCGATGGCCTGAAGGCATTTCTATCTTCTCCGCCGCTCTTGTCCAAGCCAAGAGATGGAGAGAGTCTCTTCCTCTACCTAGCTGCTTCTTCGGAGGCCGTTAGCTCAGTCTTGGTGCGTCTCGATGCTGACGGAACCCAGAGGCCAGTCTATTATGGGAGCAAGGTGCTCCATGATGCGGAGGTCAGATACTCCAAGACCGAGAAAATTATCTTCGCCCTGGTCATCTCTGCCCGACATCTCTACCCATATTTTCAAGCACCCTATTGTGGTACTCACGGACCAGCCACTCCGAGCCATCCTGGCTCATCCAGACACCTTAGGCCGACTTGCCAAGTGGGCCATCAAGCTAGGGGAATTCAACCTCTCCTTTCAGGCATGGCCGGCCTTGAAGTCCCAAGTCCTGGCCGACTTCCTGGTCGAGTGCACTTAGGTGGATGAAGAGACCAGGGAGGTTTCCGTGGAGCAGCACGAGCCCGAGCCGAGCGACGATGGAGAATCCTGGATCCTTCATGTAGATGGCGCGTCAAACTCTCAGGGAAGCGGTGCCGGCCTCATTCTTCTAGGCCAGCTGGAGAGAGAGCGGAATGTGCCTTGCGGTTTCTGTTCGAAGCCACCAACAACTAGGCCGAGTATGAAGCTTTGCTAGCAGGGTTGAGGCTAGCCCAGGAGTTGAGAGTAAGGCGTCTCAGAGCTTTCACCGATTCGCAGCTCGTCTCTGGGCAAATCAATGGAGAGTATGAGGCGCGTGACCCTGCTATGACTCAGTACCTAAGCAAGGTTCGGCTCTTGGTCTCCCCATTAGTTTATTTCAGCATTAGTTACATCCCCCGGAGTGAAAACGCCAAGGCCGACATCCTTTCCCGCCTAGCTACCTCCGCCGACGGCATCGTAAGGGATGCCTACATTGAATACTTAGAAAGGCCAGCATAGAAGATGACGAGGAAGTCCTCCCGCTCACCCACAAGCCTGCATGGATGGATGCCTACGTTCGCTATCTCACTGACGGCACCCTCCCTGATGACTGCAATGAAGCCAAGCTGCTCAAGTGGAGGGCCTCCAAGTTCGTTCTCCTAGACGAACGCCTATACAGAAGGTCATTCTCCTACCCTTTGCTTAAATGTGTGAGACCCACCGACGCCGACTACATCCTTAGAGAAATCCATGAAGGCATCTACGGAAATCATCTGGGGGCAGGTCCCTAGCCCAGAAGGCCCTCCATCAGGGATATTTTTGGCTCACCATGAGAGAGGATGCTGCCAAGTTAGTTCAGAAGTGTGATGGTTGCCAGCACCACGCACACATTCAGCATCAGCCGTCCACCCCGCTCAACCTGCTCTCAGCCCCTTGGCCTTTCGCTCAGTGGGGAATGGACATCCTTGGGCCATTCCCCCCAGCCTCAGGACAGCGGAGATTCTTACTAGTAGCCATCGACTACTTTTCTAAGTGGATCGAGGTCGAGGCGCTGGCTAAGATCACCGAGAGTAAAGTCAAAGCCTTCTTCTGGAAGTCGATCATATACCGTTTTGGCCTACCTCACACCTTCATCACGGACAACAGTCGCCAATTCAATAATGAAGCATTCAAGGCTTTTTGTAGCGAGCTGGGTATCTGCCATCGATTCACCTCCGTCGGCCACCCCAGACCAACAAGGAGGCCGAGGTCATGAACCGCACCATTCTCAGAGGGCTCAGGACTAGGCTGGATGGATCCAAGGGTCGATGGGTGGAGGAGCTCCCCAGCGTGAGATGGGCTTCCCATACGACTCCCAGAGCCCCGACGGACGAGACTCCCTTCAGTCTCGTTTTTGGATCTGAGGCTGTCATCCCTGTTGAGATCGGACTGCCTAGTCCACGCGTGGAGTCCTTCGACGAAGAAGACAACTCCATATTGATACGGGCCAGCCTAGACTTTATCGACGAGGCACACGACCGAGCAAGGATGCGTATGGCGGCTTTCCGTCAACGGGCAACCAAATACTACAATGCCCGAGTTCGTCCTAAAGTCTTTCGCTAGGGAGATCTGGTCTTAAGAAAGGCTGAGGTATCTAAGCCTACGGAGGGGGCAAACTGTCCCCCAACTGGGAGGGTCCTTACCGCATCACCGAGACACTCCACCGGGGGGCATACAGGCAAGAAGAGCTCAGTGGACAATCCATTCCACGTACCTGGAATGCGGATAACCTCCGCCGATATTATCAATAATGTATCTTCTAGAATACAAGCAATAAAAGAGGTCCCTTCTAGCGTCACAGCCTGCTCTCCCTTGCATCCGAGGACCAATTTTCATAAAAGGAGATCGCTGGCATCGCAAGCCCATGAAACACCACTCGGCCCCGGCATAGAGTGCTTCCGAGACGGTTAAGACCCTAAAGGCTCCGTACCCACCGAGTCGCCCTTCAGGTGGCACACAAACCCTCGAAGTGGTTCTAAAGGAGCTCACCGGCATCGCGGCCCATGAGACACCACTCGACTCCGGTATGGAGGTGCCCCCGAGGTGGTTAAGACCCTCAAGGCTTCGTACCCATCGAGTCGCCCTTCGGATGGCACACAAACCCCCAAAGTAGTTCTAAAGGAGCTCGCCGGCATCGTGGCCCACGGGACACCACTCGACCCCGGCACAAAGGTGCCCCCGAGGTGGTTAAGACCCTAAAGGCTCCGTACCCGTCGAGTTACCCTTCGGGTGGCACACAAACCTCCGAAGTGGTTTTAAAGGAGCTCGCCGGCATCACGGCCCATGGGACACCATTCGGCTCCGGTACGGAGGTGCTTCCGAGGCGGTTAAGACCCTAAAGGCTCCGTACATGCTGAGTCATCCTTCGGGTGGCACACAAACCCCCGAAGTGGTTCTAAAGGAGCTCGCCGGTATCGCGGCCCATGGGACATCACTCGGCCCCGACACGGAGGTGCCCCCGAGGCGGTTAAGACCCTAAAGGCTCCGTACCCGCCGAGTCACCCTTCGGGTGGCACACAAACCGTCGAAGTGGTTCTAAAGGAGCTTGCCAGCATCGCGGCCCATGGGACACCACTCGGCCCCGGCACGGAGGTGCCCTCGAGGCGGTTAAGACCCTAAAGGCTCTGTACCTACCGAGTCACCCTTCGAGTGGCACACAAACCCCCGAAGTGGTTCTAAAGGAGCTCGCTGGCATCGCGGCCCATGAGACACCACTCGGCCCCGGCACGAAGGTGCTCCCAAGGCAGTTAAGACCCTAAAGGATCCGTACCCGTTGAGTTGCCCTTCGGGTGGCACACAAACCCCCGAAGAGGTTCTAAAGGAACTCGCCGGCATCGTAGCCCATGGGACACTACTCGGTCCCCGGTGCTCTCGAGCCAATCTCGGCGTTAAGTTACCCTCGAATCGTTCTAAGTCATTAGAATATTCTCCGTCAAACGGCCTGCGATAACTCAAGGCATCCTAAGTAGCCTCCTACACGGCTGGCTTATACTTCGAAGATGCATTTCAACATAGGCTAACCTGACGCAGCGGTTCGGCCATGGTATCATCACATGCGCAACGCTCAGAGTCAAAGAGCATCTCGAAAGAAAGGTTCCCCCCTTTCTCATCAACATGCGCGGGATCCGTCTTATTGTTATTCGCACAGCAAAATGGTTCAACTCAGAGGAAAGAAGAAACAGACAAGGCAAGGACACTGGGATATTCTTACAGAAAACTTCTCTTCATTGATGATGAAATAGGAGTACAAAATATGGCCTAAGGCCGGTTACAAAAAGGAAAAGGAAAAGAAACAACAACTTCTCAGGGATCGTTGGGCCTGGCTCTTCTTTGTCGTCTTCTTCCTCTGCCGGCTCCTCATCAGCTTCCCCAGGTCGGATCCCCTCGAGCTCGGCAATGTCAATTTTGAGAGCCGCGGACACCTTAGTCTTGCACATCTCAAAGCCCTTGATGTAGGCGTCAAGGCTGGCCTCGAGAACTTCTTTCTAAACTCCGGCGAGGCCTTGTAGCTAGATACGGCCGCCCCGCCTCGGCCTCGGCTCGCTCGGCCCTGGCCCTGGCCTCTCTGGCCCTACCTTCGGCTTCCTTGGTGCGGGCGTTGGCCTCGTCCGCATAGGCCACGGCCCCGACCTTTTCGTGGCCTGCCTCAACCGCTGCTTTCTCCGCGTGACTGCTCTCTCCGCGGCAGCCTGAG
Source organism: Calamus simplicifolius (assembly GCA_900491605.1). Lineage (NCBI taxonomy): Eukaryota > Viridiplantae > Streptophyta > Magnoliopsida > Arecales > Arecaceae > Calamus > Calamus simplicifolius. Next base: position 1,281,222 of record UESW01004251.1, read on the forward strand.
CCTCCCCTCGCGCTGCCCTGACCTCCTCTGCGGTGCATTGAAGCTGGCGATCCAGCTCCTCCTTCGCGTCGTGGCGGTCTTCAACTTCTCCAAGACCAGCTCCAGCTTGGCCTCGGCCGCGCGGCCCGACCACCCTCGACCCCGGCCCGGCTCTCTGCCTCCTTCAGTCGGCCGCCCAGATTCTCCTTCCGGGCCTTGGCCTCCTGGTGAAGTTGAGCGAGGCTCTGGGATTGCGCCGCACTCTCCTTCCTGTACTTCTCGGCCCGCGCCAGCGCCCTTGTAAGCGCGTCCGAAGAATGGACCACCGCCTTGCGAAGGCCGACCGCGCCGTTGGCCATCTGTAGCAATGGGAACATGATCAGCACTAGAAGATCAGGGCATCGAAAACACGTCTAGAAACAGAGAAAGCTCAGAAGATTACCTGGACAACGGTGACCATCACCATATCAAGGAGTGCGGAGTGGCTCATTTCCCGCATCTCCTTCTCGGACTCGGCAGTCCGGACACCTGACAGAAGGCGGGAGGCTTGCACGGCATCCACCATTGAGTTGAACCTGGGGACCGGCCGCGTCGTCCCCTCCTGCGGACCCTCGACCCGAGGGCGAGATGAGCTGTAACATCCTGAAAACCTTGTAATCTATGGCT